>OW028583.1:6593568-7793568 GCA_932294295.1 Alitta virens | reverse complement strand
TTATATTGATGTTAATTTTGCCAGTTGTTTCTATTCGCTACACTGAATGTGACTTTTAAATTTGTTCTGGAAACCTTTAAACAGTAATGTGAACTTCTGATGAGGGTTTTGTAATCACAAAAGCACAATTTTATCTTTCATTTTAATTTGTTTTTTCTTATTTTTGCAAAAATTCATATATGCATTCAGTGTACATTATTATGTACATAAAAGCCCATAGAGCTTGATGATCTCAATAATACCTTCCATATAAAACATAACATACATTAGAAAAACAAGCGTGAAGTTTATATTCTATCCGTTCAAGTTGAAGTCCCCAATGCAGGCCAAGTCAATCAACTGTCTGTAGCATTATTTTAAGCTTAGTTATTGCTCAAGATTCCAATTTGACGCCTTTTAAATATCACTGTAGTTAAGTCTACATCAGATAATAAGAAGTAGGTATGTGTCAGTTAGTAAAATGAAGATTTCTCATCAGGTTTTCCTTTTGAAATATTTCCAAAGTGTTTTAGGATGAAAACAAAATTGGAAATGAGATTAACAATAAAAAAATATAATTGGTTGAATTTTTTTAATGATCAATTTTATATTATCTTACATCTCATGCACAATTATATAATTGGATGGGTGAAGATTTATTGCCCATCAGTCATAAGCTTGTATTAAACTTAACAGGGTATATCATGATAACATTAGAATAGTAGATTTACGACTGATGTCATGTATTCCTTTTATCACATCAAGTAAGAGACTCCATGTAAACATTATATATCTATTATGATATTGGATTGTTTACTGCAGATCCTCAGGTCTTAGAAACGGCACTTTCGTTTGTCCCCCATCCACAACCAGGTCAGTTCCAGTGATGTAGGATGCCGCTGGTGACGCCAGAAACTGAATTGCAGCCGCAACTTCTTCTGGTTTGCCCACTCGATTGAAGCCACTTCTGTTACCTGCTACCTCCAATATCTGCAGTAAATTTCTATTATTATTAGTTATTCTTAGCAAACTAATATGTGTCTTTTACTTAATTTAAATATTTAATCAGGACACATTAAATTTTTTTCACTTCATCAGATGATTTGAAGTTGAAATGAGTTGCAATAATATAATTTTGTCAAGTTGTTGGATCCGTTTATAAGGGCACGCTATTAACCAAAGTCTGGTTAGGCCTATGTAAGGAGTCCATTGTTCAGCAACAGACTGTTTGCCTGTATTTTGCACCAGACCGGTATATTATTATATAACAAAACAAGGTAATTGCAAAGTCTTTTTTTTGTCACAAATAGATTATTATAAGCAAGTCGGAAAGGACCATACCTTTTCTGGGGCTGGCAACTGTTTTATAGGTGGTGTCCCTATAAATCCAGGACTGAAGTGTAAAATGACAGAGAAAGAGTTATTAAACTGGTCCTCGACAAGTTTAATCAAAATGCTTCATGACACCAGAACTGCAGTGTGAAATTTTAGAAAAAAGTTGATAAACTGATTAAATTAAACTTCCTTATGATGTCAGGACTGCAGTGTGAAACCACACAGAAAAAGTTGACAAAATGAGCCAGTCAAGTCAACAGAAACCTTTACATAAGTTCCTTATATAAATTTGCATTTTGAACTTACGAGACTGTGTTTATCCGGATGCCATCCTGACCAAGTTCTGTAGAAGGAACATGGTGTGATGAATTATCATCATATTCATTTTTTTGTGTCAAATTTTTTTCCTTTGACAAATTTTAATATGAATATAGACTTACCGTAATTAAGACAGGCTCCCATATGAGTAACTGCACTTTTGCATAAACAATATTCCATGGTGGTGTTATTGGGCTGAAGCATCAGGCAATATGAAAATCAATGAAAAGAGATATGGTTTTCAAAATTGATTTGACGTTATGATTATGCTTTCAAACATTTATAACCTAATGGACAAAAATGTGCACTTGAATTTAAAGTGTCTCAATAGTAATTATGTTACCTAGTTAAAGATTTAAAAGGTGTACCAATGCTTAATGCTGCAATACTTTAAGAATCTGGGATTTTATTTTAGAAGAAAACTGTGTTACACAGGAAATAGTTTAGAATTATACATTTAATTACATATGACTTACAGTATGTGCAAAGATGCTAGAGTTGCCGACAATACAACCTTTGCTGTTTTTAAGATGTGGCAAGCATTGTTGTATAATGGTGTAATGTGACCGAACTAGCACGTTGAACTCTCTGTCTAATTTGTGTTTGTTGAATTCACCTGGAAGTCTTGGTTCTAAATAACCAGCATTGGTGACCTAGTTGAAAATAGTTGAAAACAGTTTTAATAGTGCAACTTTGGTGGCACGTTTTAGTACACTCTTTGATTTACTTAAAAGTGGAGGCTCCTTATTACGTCAATATCTAATTACTAGACACATGAACAATGCAACATTTGTTATAATTGGGAGTTGCATCCATGAAGTGTCTTAAATATTGAGTTTGTGGATTCGATGTTTGTTTGATGACAATGACAATGACTCATTAATAGACACCCCTATTCACCATACATTTAGACATTCACTCCATCATTGGTGTGAGGTAAAATGGCATTCAAAATAAGTCATTGCCACCATTAGCCTGCTTTTCAGATGAATTCTTAACTACAGCCCATGGTAAAGTATTTGGTGATATATTTAAGACTACAGACACTCTTTGTAAAGACTCTTTATCTATGGTAAACAATATGAATGGTATTATATGAGTAAACAGATAGCTCACCAAGACATCAACTCCTCCAAGTGTTTTTGCCGTCTCATTGATGAACTGTTCTATGAACTCATCATCAGTGACATCACCGGTCATTTGCAGAATCTAACGAAGTTATTAAACAATGAATTATTTTTGTTTTACTGCACATGGATGGGATGCCATGGTCTAGTGGCTCAGCATTTGCCTGTTAACTCAGAAGTAGCCGGTTCAAACCTAGCCAAGCAAGCATGTCCCTCATTTGCGTCCGAGTTCGCAGAATGAGGGCCAAAAAGTTTAGATTGTAATTTTTGTGGGATTATAGGTGCACATGGTTTTACAGCCTTCCAACCTTACTTAATATCTTTTATACTGAAAAATAATGAGTGCACACACTATTACTAATCTTGACATGCTGTTATTTTTCCACCATCATCATTTCAATGCTGTGAATCGGCAATTTCAACTTCTCCTTTTTGAAAACATTTTTAATGTTATCACTGAATGACTTAGTCATCGCCAATAAAAACCAAATTACTCATTTTCAACGATATGAAATGGTGACAGTAGGCACTGATGCGTGTATATTGTCCAAACTGAATATTTACCTATTTGTAGCAAAATACCACAAAAAATGACGGGACTGCTGCCAGGCTACTTCAAACCCCTCCATGCAATACGAGTTTAGCTGATCATTCTGCAATTGCATCCACTGGCAGCAGGTACTTGGCAGTTGGCAACTACTGTGATTGACTGATATTATACTGGCTTGAAATCTTTGGCCTTCTTGGTTTAGGCTGAATACTCCCCAGGGAGTAGAGGAAGCCTCTAGATATGGGCCTGCCGAGGGTGTTCATTGCATAATGGTGAAACTCTAAAAGTTGATCCATACATTTATCTGATTTCTATAAAAAATGTCTAAAAAGCAAAGGGTACACATGCTCTACTTACATTTTCAGCTTTGACTCCTTGACTGATGCATTTTTGAGCGACTGCGTTGAGTCTCTCGGCATTGCGTCCCGTCAAAGCTAACTTAGCTCCATCTTTTGCAAATTCTATTGCAGTGGCTTCACCTATGCCATAACTGGCCCCTGTGATAATAAGATGTACATATTTACGATTAGTCAAAGCATTTTTCTGTTGGCTTATCAATATATATATATATATCAACAAACTATTGCAATGGCTTATTAATATAAACATTATATTACAATGGATGTATTATCCATAAACAGTGATTTGTAACATTTTGGTGCCACATTGAAATATTTAGGCTTAAGATGACCATTAGAAAGTGAATGTAGTTAAATTATTTGAGTCATATTTGGCTAAGAAAACATTGTAGGTTATATATCGCTAATTGCAAAGTTGAGTTTATTTCCAAGCTACATGTATTATTACAGTTGATACAAATGAAGTACATGGTGGATGTATACCATAAGATATAAGAAAGAAAGTGCGCAGATAAACGTTTTGCAAAGATTATTTAATTAATTGGGAAAAAGTAGCGAATAAACAAGCAAGTAGATATTACAATAGTTTAAGAGAAAACAGGGTTGAAAATATGATAATGAAGATGGGTGATGATGACTTGATTGAATCATTTATGTTTCATATTCTCACTGGGAATTATTGCAGATATAACAATTATGGATATTACATATTTTGGCATATCTTTCTAACTTATACATTTTGACTGAAGTACACAAAGACTTTAAGGATGTTGGTCAAAGACTGAATTATTTTTTGATATTGGAAGTGCATTCCATACTTAACGACATGCCAATGTATTTATATTAACACATTCTTTGGTATATATATATATATAATGAATAAATCGCCCTACCTGTTATAACCACTACTTTATCCTTAAAACAGGGAAAGGTATATCCTCTCTCAATTGAACTAGCCATTTTGATATACAATGATAGCATTAACCTTTAAAATGTCCCAGTAGGTCAGTCTGCAGCCCACTGTATCATTGTACATATGTATGTCAACTTTTTTGTTGTTGTTCACTATGAAGTTAAGATAAACTACTCATATATGTCAAAAGCTTTCAAGTCATACATAATAAATATATATATATATATAATTTTTATTGACGGAAGATGTCAGAAAAGACATATATGTCACAAGTACAACAGATAAAAAGAAATAAAAGCAATCAGGAAAAAAAAGAAAAAAGAAAGGGAATAGATTTAAGACTATAGTTACAGATGGTTCCAGGCACCGAATTAAAGTATTTACATAGAAGTTAACATTAATTTAGCTGTTTGTCCACTCCTTATAAAATCCAATCAGAATCTTTCATACATACAGCTTGTATCATAAACACAGTTATATTTTACATATAATATATAATACATATTACCATGTTCGACAAATTACATTCCACTTATATAATGTGTACGATATAACTATTTATAGAATGATATTACTTCAAAATAGAGCTAAATATATATTAATTAATAGGAAGTATATATGTATATATGTATATATTTACAGAGATTATCTGACTTAACTTCTAGAAAACAAAATCACAAAGAGTTTCATCATGGCAGTTCATGTAGACAGTTTTAAAGTTCAAGATATATATTACTGTGCAATTTTTGGAGATGGATGAAGGCATTGTTTAAACATCAGCTTGTAAGAGAAATTTTCCTTGGTTTATCAGCACCTCGGGCTCCTTGGATGTCATTATGGCTTTAAATTTTCCCATGTTGTTTAGTGTATTATAGTATTTCCTTGCTATCGTATTTACATTTTCTCGAAATAAAGAGTGTCTTCCTGTTTCTATACAGAGGTTATGTGAACTGATTGTAAATCGAACTATCTTACTGCATGTTTTCCTATTCATGTTAAGAAGTAGATAAGGTTCTAATCTATAGTCAGTTTTAATGTGTTGGTAAGTTCTTAGCTTTGGTTGCTTTGTCGTATTGTTAAAAATACATTAGATCAAGCTCTAAGTTCTCTGTTGTAACCAAAATTGCATTGTACAGTTTGTTTCATTAAATATGGTCGACTCTAAACAGCTGTAGCAGCCTATTCCTGGCTGTAGCTATAACTGGCTAAAGCCAGCTATTTCTGTCTACTCCTAGCTTATAGTCAGCTTACTAAAAACATATATATCTTGGCAAATGTCAGAAATTTATCTAATGTATCATAAATATGTTCTTTTAGATCTGGATGTTGAGTAGCCAGCTATAGCCGGATGGTTCCGTATAACAGAAGTTGTCTAGCTTTGTATAGATTCAATTTGACAGGCGGTTTTTAATGAAACTAACTGTACCTGTGTGAAATATTGACTTAAAAGCTACTAGAAAATGACCTCACTAAAGCTTGATGTTTGTTAGAAATATTTAAAAAATAATAATTCATCTGACTTACTATCAACATGCTAATAATAGAAGTTTGAACTTAAATGTTAAATATACACTTGTAGATTTTTAAATGATATTTTTCCATGCAAACCGTAAAGACTTATGACTTAAGAAGATTTATTTGGACCTTATATACACATGCACATGTAAATCTTCTTTTGAATAATATGATTAATCTGCCCTGTCCATGCTTATGGTGAAACACATTCTGCTCTAGTCTGTATAATAATTTAATTAATAATAAATGTTACTCAATGTAACATAACTTGGCTCCATCTTTGGCAAATTCTATTGCAGTTGCTTCACCAATGGAACTACTGGCCCCTGTCAGATGGGGACAAGGACATCAATAAATTTGATTATATTTGATATCTGTGCGAAAATATATCAAGATGATAAAAGTTGAACACATTAAATGTCAAAATCATTTAAACTGAAAGCTGACATCATTTTTATTTTTACCTTTTCTCCCTTTTTTTCACATACCCCCCCCCCCTTCCTATGCACCCAAACCCCCTGGATTCGCCCCTGGAGATACTCATAGAATATCAAAATGAGTTGAAAGCCTAAATGTTTATTTATTTTCAGCATCATTTACTGTAAATTGATTAAAGAGCTGTTATGAATGTAAGAAAGCTACCAGTTATGACAATCTAATCTTGCTCAGTAGAACTTGCCATATTGTATCCAAGTTAAACAATAAAGTTGCTAAAGAACACTGTGGTCATAATATCAGCACTTCAATGCTTCAACCTACTTCCATTATATTGATGTCAATTTTGCCAGTTGTTTCTATTCGCTACACTGAATGTGACTTTTAAATTTGTTCTGGAAACCTTTAAACAGTAATGTGAACTTCTGATGAGGGTTTTGTAATCACGAAAGCACAATTTTATCTTTCATTTTAATTTGTTTTTTCTTATTTTTGCAAAAATTCATATATGCATTCAGTGTACATTATTATGTACATAAAAGCCCATAGAGCTTGATGATCTCAATAATACCTTCCACATAAAACATAACATACATTAGAAAAACAAGCGTGAAGTTTACATTTTATCCGTTCAAGTTAAATCCCCAATGCAGGCCAAGTCAATCAACTGTCTGTAGCATTATTTTAAGCTTAGTTATTGCTCAAGATTCCAATTTAACGCCTTTTAAATATCACTGTAGTTAAGTCTACATCAGATAATAAGAAGTAGGTATGTGTCAGTTAGTAAAATGAAGATTTCTCATCAGGTTTTCCTTTTGAAATATTTCCAAAGTGTTTTAGGATGGAAACAAAATTGGAAATGAGATTAACAATAAAAAAATATAATTGGTTGAATTTTTTTAATGATCAATTTTATATTATCTTACATCTCATGCACAATTATATAATTGGATGGGTGAAGATTTATTGCCCATCAGTCATAAGCTTGTATTAAACTTAACAGGGTATATCATGATAACATTAGAATAGTAGATTTACGACTGATGTCATGTATTCCTTTTATCACATCAAGTAAGAGACTCCATGTAAACATTATATTATCTATTATGATATTGGATTGTTTACTGCAGATCCTCAGGTCTTAGAAACGGCACTTTCGTTTGTCCCCCATCCACAACCAGGTCAGTTCCAGTGATGTAGGATGCCGCTGGTGACGCCAGAAACTGAATTGCAGCTGCAACTTCTTCTGGTTTGCCCACTCGATTGAAGCCACTTCTGTTACCTGCTACCTCCAATATCTGCAGTAAATTTCTATTATTATTAGTTATTCTTGTCAAACTGATATGTGTCTTTTACTTAATTTAAAGATTTAATCAGGACACATTAAATTTTTTTCACTTCATCAGATGATTTGAAGTTGAAATGAGTTGCAATAATATAATTTTGTCAAGTTGTTGGATCCGTTTATAAGGGCACGCTATTAACCAAAGTCTGGTTAGGCCTATATAAGGAGTCCATTGATCAGCAACAGACTGTTTGCCTGTATTTTGCACCAGACCGTTATATTATTATATGAGCAAAGCTCCCCCGCCGTAGGCGGCGAGCGCAGCTCACTTCCTGTAGACAATAGGCTACACAGTGGACAAGCCAACCGGAACTGGTTAAAAAATTGATTTCACTTATTATCGCTGTTCAAAAATACATGTAATCCTATGGAAGATCAACTTATTATCGTTTTTTTTGCCAAATGGTCCAGAACGAGACTATGTCATCATGTCATAACAACCATTTGTTAATCAAAGTTAGATCATAGCTGTTGAAATCCGAGTATAGAGTATATTCAATTTGAATAATTTCCAAAAAAAAAACTAAAACAACTTGCAACAACTTGTCACCATTTACAAGGGTCAATCAAATATGCTTATAAAATATTTTAAATGATCACATGATGCAATTGAACCAATTCTACATTGGTATTGCAAGTGGTCCAATTGAGGCACTGATCCAATCCTGGTAATTCTCCCCTAGGAAGATCAGAGAAGCTAAAAATGAAAAACAAGTATCTTCTAACTGGCAGGTGTGTGTGTGAATGTGTGTGTGATTAGGGCTTTACGTCCTGTATTTCTGCACCAGTTGGGCTAATTAGGACAGGCAGAGACCATAGCAATGAGACGAAGGATGAAACAGCCATCCAATCTAACTGGCAGGTATATCATATCAAGTTCATTGTTGTCATCACTGACAATTACATCACTAACCTTTTCGGCAGCGGCATCTGATCCGCACATGAGCTTGAAAATCGGCGTTCGAGTTGTACCAGGCCTGCAACAACATAAAAAAGGAAGGTTTTCCAATTAGTCAAAATCAGTCTTCATGCCTCTGCCATCAGGTTTAAGTCTTATCTTTCATATGATAACGTGATAGGAATGGATAGGTTTGGATAGCTACAAATAGGTTTGGATAGCTACAAATAGGTTTGGATAGCTATAGATGGATTTGGATAGCTAAAAATAGATTTGGATAGCTATAGATAGGTTTGGATAGCTATAGATGGATTTGGATGGCTATAGATGAATTTGGATAGCTATAGATAGATTTGGATAGCTATAGATAGGTTTGGAAATCTATAGATGGATTTGGATAGCTATAGATGAATTGGATAGCTATAGATAGGTTTGGATAGCTATAGATGGATTTGGATAGCTATAGATAGGTTTGGATATCTATAGATGGATTTGGATAGCTATAGATGGATTTGGAAATCAATAGATGGATTTGGAAAGCTATAGATAGGTTTGGATAGCTATAGATGGATTGGATAGCTATAGATATGTTTGAATAGTTGTAGACTTTGTTCACACCTTGTACACTAGGTGCATTAGACCAGAATATAAGTCTATGGTCTCAGTTGCTCTCTACTAGCCATCGATGACTGTGCTCAGCTGCTTTCAATAAGTTGTACTGTATAATTGATAAAGAATCTCTAATTACTTATTAATATACATCTGAACTTACGAAATTGTGTTTATCCTGATGTCTTCTTTAGCCAACTCTGCAAAAAAATAAAAATTAATAACAAATTTTATAAAAAAAAATAATTTAATATTGATTTGATATTTTATCAATTTGATTCCGCCATTTTACATTTTTTAGCAGAAATTTTAGCAACTACTCCAAACCCTATTTTCTTGTTGGTTGGTAAAACACTTCTGGGAAAGAAATAGTTAAAAGTATGACAAGATCCCAAAATAATTATCATTGGATAGAGGGGAAACTTGAAGTTAATTTATACAGGGAGGGCTTTTTATGGGTTGAAAAGTTGAGTTTTGACTTAGTTGTAATAGTAATATTTATGTTCATTTTGTGGTGGTCCAAGCTTTTTACTATAAAACATGACCGAAAAAAAAGTGGATATTCATTATAGATAATACTGTAATTATGTTGAGGGAAGGCATTCCAAAAAAATCCACAGATCAACTTCGGGGAAAAAAAGTCGCTATTTACCATAAGCCAAATTGGCTGCCATGTGGTTCATAGCACTTTTGGCAATGTTATATTCTTTGCACATGTATGGTCCCTGAAAGAAATTGTAAATAGCATTATCCTGAACTTTCATTTTCAAAAAAAGTATGAGAATTTGAGTATAAGCAAGTGGTAGATGTTTACTTACAACAGTGGTGGCAGAGACACTTGAAACATTGATTATGCAACCTGTGGAAGGATAAAATACTACTTACAATATGTTATTAAGACAAATTTTTTATGACCACTCTCATTGATAAATATCAGTCACATGACTTGGTAAAAACTTAATTGTGAATTGTGATGTCGCTAGTCGAAGCTGCTTGCCCTGCTGGTGAGTTAGACCATAGCAGCTTTTATGTCAAGCACTTTCATTCGTGAAATATATGCATTGGGCAGAGCTTAATATCTCATTTCAGAGCATATTGTAGATCTTGATAGGGCAGAATATCTCGTTTGCTTGGCATTTCAGAGCATATTGTAGATGTTGATAGGGCAGAATATCTCGTTTGCTTGGCATTTCAGAGCATATTGTAGATGTTGATAGGGCAGAATATCTCGTTTGCTTGGCATTTCAGAGCATATTGTAGATGTTGATAGGGCAGAATATCTCGTTTGCTTGGCATTTCAGAGCATATTGTAGATGTTGATAGGGCAGAATATCTCGTTTGCTTGGCATTTCAGAGCATATTGTAGATGTTGATAGGGCAGAATATCTCGTTTGCTTGGCATTTCAGAGCATATTGTAGATCTTGATAGGGCAGAATATCTCGTTTGATTGGCATTTCAGAGCATATTATAGACCTTGATAGGGCAGAATATCTCGTTTGATTGGCATTTCAGAGCATATTATAGACCTTGATAGGGCAGAATATCTCGTTTGATTGGCATTTCAGAGCATATTATAGACCTTGATAGGGCAGAATATCTCGTTTGATTGGCATTTCAGAGCATATTATAGACCTTGATAGGGCAGAATATCTCGTTTGATTGGCATTTCAGAGCATATTGTAGACCTTGATAGGGCAGAATATCTCGTTTGATTGGCATTTCAGAGCATATTGTAGATGTTGATAGGGCAGAATATCTCGTTTGCTTGGCATTTCAGAGCATATTGTAGATCTTGATAGGGCAGAATATCTCGTTTGATTGGCATTTCAGAGCATATTGTAGATCTTGATAGGGCAGAATATCTCGTTTGATTGGCATTTCACAGCATATTGTAGAACTTGATATTGCAGAATATCTAGTTTGATAGCATATTGTAGATGGTGATACTAATTTAACAATTAACAATGGTCATATAATAGAACACAAGACACAGTGGTCATTTAATCGCACAAATCCAGTGCCCATGCAGTTTCGTGCAATGTTAAAAATTATTTACACATTCTTCTGAAATTCATATGGCACGCAACAGCAAGTAAAGCTGTATTTGTATAAAATATTATATGGTACTGAGCAATCTCTTATATACAAACCACTAAGAAAACTTCACCTGAAATTACATCCCCAATTCCACATTATCAAACAATCTCTAATAACACATACACCACTATGAAAGTGGTCGGCCAACAGAATGAAAAATTAATTAATTTAACGGTCGTTCAGCCAATCAGACATCGTGATTCATAAAAAGATGCGTCCACTGAACATCGCGAAGGCATTACTACGCATGTTCTTGCGACCGCAAGTTTTCTAAGTGTGACCTTCGAGGTGGTCAGAAAGGTGAGGTGCCCAAGAATTGAGATTAATAAATTTCATATTCACAGTACCTTTACTCTTCTTCAGATGTGGAAGTGAGCATCTTATTATGGTGTAAATGGACCTCACAAACATATCGAGTGCCCGGTCTAACTTTTTTTTGTCAAATTCTTCCACTGAATCTGTTTCTGCAAAACCTGCATTGGCGACCTGAAACACCAATAATTGAGAAGAGATTTATTTTGTTTGGGTCAAGAGGTCTTAGGGGACTTGGATTGTAATTCTACAATCCATGTCATATTATGTGTCATATTATTTGAATTCCAAAAGCAAAGGTCAACTGTGAGGAAACGCAGAAAAGAATATCCTCAACTGTATTTTATACGAAAAAAAGCTTATAATACCATGGTATATATCCCTAATTATCAATTAGGAACAAATTTATGTCACAAATATGTTCAATGGAGACATGTAACATTGTCCATAAGATGTCCCTCTGCCAACTGACAGGATTTAATATAATTTTTTATGTTTTTTTGTGACTGAAATATTTGTTTGTAGAATCATGAGGTGTATGCAATTGCCTTTAATCGGCTGATAATTTTATTGATAAATTATATCTGCTGTTCGGTGAAACTTTTTTTGTCACAGAAATTGAATGTACGGTTGGTGAAATTATTGAAACAATATTTGTACCAAAACGTCGACTCCTCCCAGTGTTTTGACTGTCTCATCGATGAATTCCTCCAAAAATGCATCATCTTCAATGACCCCTGTCTTTAGTAGTACCTAGGAACAATATATTTGTTATTGTTTAGGAAATACTTGTAATCTTTCCATATCCCATAAATCTGGTGGGATACACTCACATTTTCAGCTTTAATTCCTTGGCTGATGCATTTTTGAGCGACTGCGTTGAGTCTCTCGGCATTGCGTCCCGTCAAAGCCAACTTAGCTCCATCTTTTGCAAATTCTATTGCAGTGGCTTCTCCTATGCCACTACTGGCCCCTGTGATAATAGGATGTACATATTTACGAATAGTCAAAGCATTTTTCTATTGCAATGGCATATCAATAAAAAATTTTTATTTCAATGGATGTATTATCCATAAACAGTGATTTGTGACATTTTGGTGCCACATTGAAATATTTAGGCTTAAGATGACCATTAGAAAGTGAATGTAGTTAAATTATTTGAGTCATATTTGGAAAAGAATACATTTTGGGTTATATATCGCTATTTGCAAGGATGTTGTTGAGTTGAGTTTATTTCCAAGCATCATTATAATACATGTATTATTACAGTTGATACAAATGAAGCAGAAAAAAAGTAAAATGCTGACTCTTGGTGGTACACAACCTAAGCTTATGACAAGCTGTACAGGCTTGATGTATACCATAAGGCATAAGAAAAAAAATGTGTGCAGATAAAAGTTTTGCAAAGATTATTTTAATTAATTGGGAAAAAGTAGCAAATAAACAAGCAAGTAGATATTACAATAGTTTAAGAGAAAGCAGGGTTGAAAATATGATAATGAAGATGGGCGATGATGAATTGATTGAATCATTGGACTTTTATATCGGCTTAAACAGAACTATGTTTCATATTCTCACTGGGAATTATTGCAGATATAACAATTATGGATATTATATATATTGGCATATCTTTCTAACATATGCATTTTGACTGATGTACACAAAGACTTTAAGGACATTCTTTTATTGATATTGGAAGTGCATTCCAGCTTAACGACATGCCAATGTATTTATATTAAAAACATTCTTTGGTATATATATATATATATATATATATATAATGAATAAATCGCCCTACCTGTTATAACCACTACTTTATCCTTAAAGCAGGGAAAGGTATATCCTCTCTCAACTGAACTAGCCATTTTGATATACAATGATAGCTTTTGCAAATTCTATTGCAGTGGCTTCTCCTATGCCACTACTGGCCCCTGTGATAATAAGATGTACATATTTACGCTTAGTCAAGCACATAAACCTTAAAAATGTCCCAGTAGGTCAGTCTGCAGCCCATTGTATCATTGTACATAATATGTTGAACAACAAAAAAAAGTTGACATACATTATGTATGTCAACTTTTTTGTTGTTGTACACTATGAAGCTAAAATAAACTACTCATATATGTATGTCAACATTCCCATCTCATATTGTATATCACTTCATATTGTTTACCATGTTGATAGCAGTTAAGAGTACATCATGTATATATATATCTATATATCTTATGCTTAGTGTCTAGTATTGTTATTGAACCTGAATTGTTGTGCTAAAACTATTTGTTGGTGCTTTTTAAACAGTATTATTACTATTATTTGTTTAGTTCCGGGTGCTTTAGAATTTCTTAGACAGACTATGTAGTGTTGATTAGTATTAGTTGATTAGTATATTAGTCATAGTATAGCTCCACTTATTTTAACTGTTGATCCATGTATTTCTATTATTTTTTTTATTTTTATTTTTTTGCTATTCATTATTTTGTCATGTTGACACATGTATCAATTTGATATTTTGCTGTCAATAAAAATCTATATATGTCAACAGCTTTTAAGTCATTCATAATACAGTGTACAGACATAATTAGTTATAACCAGAGAACTTAGTTCAAGCTCTAAGTTCTCTGTTGTAACCAAAATTGCATTGTACAGTTTGTTTCATTAAATATGGTCGACTCTGTAGCAGCCTATTCCTTGCTGTAGCTATAACTGGCTAAAGCCAGCTACTTCTGTCTACTCCTCTTATAGTCAGTTCACTAAAAAATATAAACCTTGGCAAATGTGAGAAATTTAACTAACTTATCATAAATATGTACTTTTAGATCTAGGTGTTGAGTAGCCAGCTATAGCCGGATGGTTCCAGATAGCAGAAGTTGTCTAGCTTTGTATAGATTCAATTTGACAGGCCGTTTTTAATGAAACTAACTGTACCTGCTGTGAAATATTGACTTAAAAAGCTACTAGAAAATGACCTCACTAAAGCTTGACGTTTGTTAGAAATATTTAAAAAATAATAATTCATCTGACTTACTATAAACATGCTAATAATAGAAGTTTGAACTTAAATGTTAAATGTAAACCTGTAGATTTTTAAATGATATTTTTCCATGCAAACCCTAAAGACTCATGACTTAAGAAGATTTATTTGGACCTTATATACACATGCACATGTAAATCTTCTTTTGAATAATATGATTAATCTGTCCTGTCCATGCTAATTGTGAAACACGTTCTGCTCTAGTCTGTATAATAAGTTAATTAATGTTAATAAATGTTACTCAATGTAACATAACTTGGCTCCATCTTTGGCAAATTCTATTGCAGTTGCTTCACCAATGTCACTACTGGCCCCTGTCAGATAGGGACAAGGACATCAATAAATTTGATTATATTTGATATCTGTGCGAAAATATAACAAGATGATAAAAAGTAGAACACATCAAATGTCAAAATCATTTAAACTGAAAGCTGACATCATTTTTATTTTTACCTTTTCTCCCTTTTTTTTCACGTACATTTACTGTAAATTGATGTTATGAATGTAAGAAAGCTACCAGTTATGACAATCTAATCTTGCTCAGTAGAACTTGCCATATTGTATCCAAGTTAAAGGATGAAGTTGCTAAAGAACACTGTGGTCATAATATCAGCACTTCAATGCTTCAACCTACTTCCATTATATTGATGTCAATTTTGCCAGTTGTTTCTATTCGCTACACTGAATGTGACTTTTAAATTTGTTCTGGAAACCTTTAAACAGTAATGTGAACTTCTGATGAGGGTTTTGTAATCACTAAAGCACAATTTTATCTTTCATTTTAATTTGTTTTTTCTTATTTTTGCAAAAATTCATATATGCATTCAGTGTACATTATTATGTACATAAAAGCCCATAGAGCTTGATGATCTCAATAATACCTTCCACATAAAACATAACATACATTAGAAAAACAAGCGTGAAGTTTACATTTTATCCATTCAAGTTAAATCCCCAATGCAGGCCAAGTCAATCAACTGTCTGTAGCATTATTTTAAGCTTAGTTATTGCTCAAGATTCCAATTTAACGCCTTTTAAATATCACTGTAGTTAAGTCTACATCAGATAATAAGAAGTAGGTATGTGTCAGTTAGTAAAATGAAGATTTCTCATCAGGTTTTCCTTTTGAAATATTTCCAAAGTGTTTTAGGATGGAAACAAAATTGGAAATGAGATTAACAATAAAAAAATATAATTGGTTGATTTTTTTTAATGATCATTTTTATATTATCTTACATCTCATGCACAATTATATAATTGGATGGGTGAAGATTTATTGCCCATCAGTCATAAGCTTGTATTAAACTTAACAGGGTATACTATATCATGATAACATTAGAATAGTAGATTTACGACTGATGTCATGTATTCCTTTTATCACATCAAGTAAGAGACTCCATGTAAACATTATATTATCTATTATAATATTGGATTGTTTACTGCAGATCCTCAGGTCTTAGAAACGGCACTTTCGTTTGTCCCCCATCCACAACCAGGTCAGTTCCAGTGATGTAGGATGCCGCTGGTGACGCCAGAAACTGAATTGCAGCCGCAACTTCTTCTGGTTTGCCCACTCGCTTGAAGCCACTTCTGTTACCTGCTACCTCCAATATCTGCAGTAAATTTCTATTATTATTAGTTATTCTTGTCAAACTGATATGTGTCTTTTACTTAATTTAAAGATTTAATCAGGACACATTAAATTTTTTTCACTTCATCAGATGATTTGAAGTTGAAATGAGTTGCAATAATATAATTTTGTCAAGTTGTTGGATCCGTTTATAAGGGCACGCTATTAACCAAAGTCTGGTTAGGCCTATATAAGGAGTCCATTGATCAGCAACAGACTGTTTGCCTGTATTTTGCACCAGACCGGTATATTATTATATAACAAAACAAGGTAATTGCAAAGTCTTTTTTTTGTCACAAATAGATTATTATAAGCAGGTCGGAAAGGACCATACCTTTTCTGGGGCTGGCAACTGTTTTATAGGTGGTGTCCCTATAAATCCAGGACTGAAGTGTAAAATGACAGAGAAAGAGTTATTAAACTGGTCCTCGACAAGTTTAATCAAAATGCTTCATGACACCAGAACTGCAGTGTGAAATTTTAGAAAAAAGTTGATAAACTGATTAAATTAAACTTCCTTATGATGTCAGGACTGCAGTGTGAAACCACACAGAAAAAGTTGACAAAATGAGCCAGTCAAGTCAACAGAAACCTTTACATAAGTTCCTTATATAAATTTGCATTTTGAACTTACGAGACTGTGTTTATCCGGATGCCATCCTGACCAAGTTCTGTAGAAGGAACATGGTGTGATGAATTATCATCATATTCATTTTTTTGTGTCAAATTTTTTTCCTTTGACAAATTTTAATATGAATATAGACTTACCGTAATTAAGACAGGCTCCCATATGAGTAACTGCACTTTTGCATAAACAATATTCCATGGTGGTGTTATTGGGCTGAAGCATCAGGCAATATGAAAATTAATGAAAAGAGATATGGTTTTCAAAATTGATTTGATGTTATGATTATGCTTTTAAACATTTATAACCCAATGCTCAATGCTGCAATACTTTAAGAATCTGGAATTTTGTTTTAGAAGAAAACTGTGTTTAGTGTATTATACTCCACCAAGACAGTTTTCCTATTGCTCTGAGAGGGATATAACCAACGTGTGTTTAATGGAGTTTAAGTTAGTTCGGCATCGGGATATAACAGAAGTGTTAGTTAACTCCCTCCTACCAGGGATATAACTATTACTTAGAGTCTATCACAATCTACTTCAAAAGCATTGAATACACAGGAAATAGTTTAGAATTATACATTTAATTACATATGACTTACAGTATGTGCAAAGATGCTAGAGTTGCCGACAATACAACCTTTGCTGTTTTTAAGATGTGGCAAGCATTGTTGTATAATGGTGTAATGTGACCGAACTAGCACGTCAAACTCTCTGTCTAATTTGTGTTTGTTGAATTCACCTGGAAGTCTTGGTTCTAAATAACCAGCATTGGTGACCTAGTTGAAAATAGTTGAAAACAGTTTTAATAGTGCAACTTTGGTGGCACGTTTTAGTACACTCTTTGATTTACTTAAAAGTGGAGGCTCCTTATTACGTCAATATCTAATTACTAGACCCATGAACAATGCAACATTTGTTATAATTGGGAGTTGCATCCATGAAGTGTCTTAAATATTGAGTTTGTGGATTCGATGTTTGTTTGATGACAATGACAATGACTCATTAATAGACACCCCTATTCACCATACATTTAGACATTCACTCCATCATTGGTGTGAGGTAAAATGGCATTCAAAATAAGTCATTGCCACCATTAGCCTGCTTTTCAGATGAATTCTTAACTACAGCCCATGGTAAAGTATTTGGTGATATATTTAAGACTACAGACACTCTTTGTAAAGACTCTTTATCTATGGTAAACAATATGAATGGTATTATATGAGTAAACAGATAGCTCACCAAGACATCAACTCCTCCAAGTGTTTTTGCCGTCTCATTGATGAACTGTTCTATGAACTCATCATCAGTGACATCACCGGTCATTTGCAGAATCTAACGAAGTTATTAAACAATGAATTATTTTTGTTTTACTGCACATGGATGGGATGCCATGGTCTAGTGGCTCAGCATTTGCCTGTTAACTCAGAAGTAGCCGGTTCAAACCTAGCCAAGCAAGCATGTCCCTCATTTGCGTCCGAGTTCGCAGAATGAGGGCCAAAAAGTTTAGATTGTAATTTTTGTGGGATTATAGGTGCACATGGTTTTACAGCCTTCCAACCTTACTTAATATCTTTTATACTGAAAAATAATGAGTGCACACACTATTACTAATCTTGACATGCTGTTATTTTTCCACCATCATCATTTCAATGCTGTGAATCGGCAATTTCAACTTCTCCTTTTTGAAAACATTTTTAATGTTATCACTGAATGACTTAGTCATCGCCAATAAAAACCAAATTACTCATTTTCAACGATATGAAATGGTGACAGTAGGCACTGATGCGTGTATATTGTCCAAACTGAATATTTACCTATTTGTAGCAAAATACCACAAAAAATGACGGGACTGCTGCCAGGCTACTTCAAACCCCTCCATGCAATACGAGTTTAGCTGATCATTCTGCAATTGCATCCACTGGCAGCAGGTACTTGGCAGTTGGCAACTACTGTGATTGACTGATATTATACTGGCTTGAAATCTTTGGCCTTCTTGGTTTAGGCTGAATACTCCCCAGGGAGTAGAGGAAGCCTCTAGATATGGGCCTGCCGAGGGTGTTCATTGCATAATGGTGAAACTCTAAAAGTTGATCCATACATTTATCTGATTTCTATAAAAAATGTCTAAAAAGCAAAGGGTACACATGCTCTACTTACATTTTCAGCTTTGACTCCTTGACCGATGCATTTTTGAGCGACTGCGTTGAGTCTCTCGGCATTGCGTCCCGTCAAAGCCAACTTAGCTCCATCTTTTGCAAATTCTATTGCAGTGGCTTCACCTATGCCATAACTGGCCCCTGTGATAATAAGATGTACATATTTACGATTAGTCAAAGCATTTTTCTGTTGGCTTATCAATATATATATATATATCAACAAACTATTGCAATGGCTTATTAATATAAACATTATATTACAATGGATGTATTATCCATAAACAGTGATTTGTAACATTTTGGTGCCACATTGAAATATTTAGGCTTAAGATGACCATTAGAAAGTGAATGTAGTTAAATTATTTGAGTCATATTTGGCTAAGAAAACATTGTAGGTTATATATCGCTAATTGCAAAGTTGAGTTTATTTCCAAGCTACATGTATTATTACAGTTGATACAAATGAAGTACATGGTGGATGTATACCATAAGATATAAGAAAGAAAGTGCGCAGATAAACGTTTTGCAAAGATTATTTAATTAATTGGGAAAAAGTAGCGAATAAACAAGCAAGTAGATATTACAATAGTTTAAGAGAAAACAGGGTTGAAAATATGATAATGAAGATGGGTGATGATGACTTGATTGAATCATTTATGTTTCATATTCTCACTGGGAATTATTGCAGATATAACAATTATGGATATTACATATTTTGGCATATCTTTCTAACTTATACATTTTGACTGAAGTACACAAAGACTTTAAGGATGTTGGTCAAAGACTGAATTATTTTTTGATATTGGAAGTGCATTCCATACTTAACGACATGCCAATGTATTTATATTAACACATTCTTTGGTATATATATATATATAATGAATAAATCGCCCTACCTGTTATAACCACTACTTTATCCTTAAAACAGGGAAAGGTATATCCTCTCTCAATTGAACTAGCCATTTTGATATACAATGATAGCATTAACCTTTAAAATGTCCCAGTAGGTCAGTCTGCAGCCCACTGTATCATTGTACATATGTATGTCAACTTTTTTGTTGTTGTTCACTATGAAGTTAAGATAAACTACTCATATATGTCAAAAGCTTTCAAGTCATACATAATAAATATATATATATATATAATTTTTATTGACGGAAGATGTCAGAAAAGACATATATGTCACAAGTACAACAGATAAAAAGAAATAAAAGCAATCAGGAAAAAAAAGAAAAAAGAAAGGGAATAGATTTAAGACTATAGTTACAGATGGTTCCAGGCACCGAATTAAAGTATTTACATAGAAGTTAACATTAATTTAGCTGTTTGTCCACTCCTTATAAAATCCAATCAGAATCTTTCATACATACAGCTTGTATCATAAACACAGTTATATTTTACATATAATATATAATACATATTACCATGTTCGACAAATTACATTCCACTTATATAATGTGTACGATATAACTATTTATAGAATGATATTACTTCAAAATAGAGCTAAATATATATTAATTAATAGGAAGTATATATGTATATATGTATATATTTACAGAGATTATCTGACTTAACTTCTAGAAAACAAAATCACAAAGAGTTTCATCATGGCAGTTCATGTAGACAGTTTTAAAGTTCAAGATATATATTACTGTGCAATTTTTGGAGATGGATGAAGGCATTGTTTAAACATCAGCTTGTAAGAGAAATTTTCCTTGGTTTATCAGCACCTCGGGCTCCTTGGATGTCATTATGGCTTTAAATTTTCCCATGTTGTTTAGTGTATTATAGTATTTCCTTGCTATCGTATTTACATTTTCTCGAAATAAAGAGTGTCTTCCTGTTTCTATACAGAGGTTATGTGAACTGATTGTAAATCGAACTATCTTACTGCATGTTTTCCTATTCATGTTAAGAAGTAGATAAGGTTCTAATCTATAGTCAGTTTTAATGTGTTGGTAAGTTCTTAGCTTTGGTTGCTTTGTCGTATTGTTAAAAATACATTAGATCAAGCTCTAAGTTCTCTGTTGTAACCAAAATTGCATTGTACAGTTTGTTTCATTAAATATGGTCGACTCTAAACAGCTGTAGCAGCCTATTCCTGGCTGTAGCTATAACTGGCTAAAGCCAGCTATTTCTGTCTACTCCTAGCTTATAGTCAGCTTACTAAAAACATATATATCTTGGCAAATGTCAGAAATTTATCTAATGTATCATAAATATGTTCTTTTAGATCTGGATGTTGAGTAGCCAGCTATAGCCGGATGGTTCCGTATAACAGAAGTTGTCTAGCTTTGTATAGATTCAATTTGACAGGCGGTTTTTAATGAAACTAACTGTACCTGTGTGAAATATTGACTTAAAAGCTACTAGAAAATGACCTCACTAAAGCTTGATGTTTGTTAGAAATATTTAAAAAATAATAATTCATCTGACTTACTATAAACATGCTAATAATAGAAGTTTGAACTTAAATGTTAAATATACACTTGTAGATTTTTAAATGATATTTTTCCATGCAAACCGTAAAGACTTATGACTTAAGAAGATTTATTTGGACCTTATATACACATGCACATGTAAATCTTCTTTTGAATAATATGATTAATCTGCCCTGTCCATGCTTATGGTGAAACACATTCTGCTCTAGTCTGTATAATAATTTAATTAATAATAAATGTTACTCAATGTAACATAACTTCTTTGGCAAATTCTATTGCAGTTGCTTCACCAATGGAACTACTGGCCCCTGTCAGATGGGGACAAGGACATCAATAAATTTGATTATATTTGATATCTGTGCGAAAATATATCAAGATGATAAAAGTTGAACACATTAAATGTCAAAATCATTTAAACTGAAAGCTGACATCATTTTTATTTTTACCTTTTCTCCCTTTTTTTCACATACCCCCCCCCCCCTTCCTATGCACCCAAACCCCCTGGATTCGCCCCTGGAGATACTCATAGAATATCAAAATGAGTTGAAAGCCTAAATGTTTATTTATTTTCAGCATCATTTACTGTAAATTGATTAAAGAGCTGTTATGAATGTAAGAAAGCTACCAGTTATGACAATCTAATCTTGCTCAGTAGAACTTGCCATATTGTATCCAAGTTAAACAATAAAGTTGCTAAAGAACACTGTGGTCATAATATCAGCACTTCAATGCTTCAACCTACTTCCATTATATTGATGTCAATTTTGCCAGTTGTTTCTATTCGCTACACTGAATGTGACTTTTAAATTTGTTCTGGAAACCTTTAAACAGTAATGTGAACTTCTGATGAGGGTTTTGTAATCACGAAAGCACAATTTTATCTTTCATTTTAATTTGTTTTTTCTTATTTTTGCAAAAATTCATATATGCATTCAGTGTACATTATTATGTACATAAAAGCCCATAGAGCTTGATGATCTCAATAATACCTTCCACATAAAACATAACATACATTAGAAAAACAAGCGTGAAGTTTACATTTTATCCGTTCAAGTTAAATCCCCAATGCAGGCCAAGTCAATCAACTGTCTGTAGCATTATTTTAAGCTTAGTTATTGCTCAAGATTCCAATTTAACGCCTTTTAAATATCACTGTAGTTAAGTCTACATCAGATAATAAGAAGTAGGTATGTGTCAGTTAGTAAAATGAAGATTTCTCATCAGGTTTTCCTTTTGAAATATTTCCAAAGTGTTTTAGGATGGAAACAAAATTGGAAATGAGATTAACAATAAAAAAATATAATTGGTTGAATTTTTTTAATGATCAATTTTATATTATCTTACATCTCATGCACAATTATATAATTGGATGGGTGAAGATTTATTGCCCATCAGTCATAAGCTTGTATTAAACTTAACAGGGTATATCATGATAACATTAGAATAGTAGATTTACGACTGATGTCATGTATTCCTTTTATCACATCAAGTAAGAGACTCCATGTAAACATTATATTATCTATTATGATATTGGATTGTTTACTGCAGATCCTCAGGTCTTAGAAACGGCACTTTCGTTTGTCCCCCATCCACAACCAGGTCAGTTCCAGTGATGTAGGATGCCGCTGGTGACGCCAGAAACTGAATTGCAGCTGCAACTTCTTCTGGTTTGCCCACTCGATTGAAGCCACTTCTGTTACCTGCTACCTCCAATATCTGCAGTAAATTTCTATTATTATTAGTTATTCTTGTCAAACTGATATGTGTCTTTTACTTAATTTAAAGATTTAATCAGGACACATTAAATTTTTTTCACTTCATCAGATGATTTGAAGTTGAAATGAGTTGCAATAATATAATTTTGTCAAGTTGTTGGATCCGTTTATAAGGGCACGCTATTAACCAAAGTCTGGTTAGGCCTATATAAGGAGTCCATTGATCAGCAACAGACTGTTTGCCTGTATTTTGCACCAGACCGTTATATTATTATATGAGCAAAGCTCCCCCGCCGTAGGCGGCGAGCGCAGCTCACTTCCCGTAGACAATAGGCTACACAGTGGACAAGCCAACCGGAACTGGTTAAAAAATTGATTTCACTTATTATCGCTGTTCAAAAATACATGTAATCCTATGGAAGATCAACTTATTATCGTTTTTTTTTGCCAAATGGTCCAGAACGAGACTATGTCATCATGTCATAACAACCATTTGTTAATCAAAGTTAGATCATAGCTGTTGAAATCCGAGTATAGAGTATATTCAATTTGAATAATTTTCAAAAAAAAAACTAAAACAACTTGCAACAACTTGTCACCATTTACAAGGGTCAATCAAATATGCTTATAAAATATTTTAAATGATCACATGATGCAATTGAACCAATTCTACATTGGTATTGCAAGTGGTCCAATTGAGGCACTGATCCAATCCTGGTAATTCTCCCCTAGGAAGATCAGAGAAGCTAAAAATGAAAAACAAGTATCTTCTAACTGGCAGGTGTGTGTGTGAATGTGTGTGTGATTAGGGCTTTACGTCCTGTATTTCTGCACCAGTTGGGCTAATTAGGACAGGCAGAGACCATAGCAATGAGACGAAGGATGAAACAGCCATCCAATCTAACTGGCAGGTATATCATATCAAGTTCATTGTTGTCATCACTGACAATTACATCACTAACCTTTTCGGCAGCGGCATCTGATCCGCACATGAGCTTGAAAATCGGCGTTCGAGTTGTACCAGGCCTGCAACAACATAAAAAAGGAAGGTTTTCCAATTAGTCAAAATCAGTCTTCATGCCTCTGCCATCAGGTTTAAGTCTTATCTTTCATATGATAACGTGATAGGAATGGATAGGTTTGGATAGCTACAAATAGGTTTGGATAGCTACAAATAGGTTTGGATAGCTATAGATGGATTTGGATAGCTAAAAATAGATTTGGATAGCTATAGATAGGTTTGGATAGCTATAGATGGATTTGGATGGCTATAGATGAATTTGGATAGCTATAGATAGATTTGGATAGCTATAGATAGGTTTGGAAATCTATAGATGGATTTGGATAGCTATAGATGAATTGGATAGCTATAGATAGGTTTGGATAGCTATAGATGGATTTGGATAGCTATAGATAGGTTTGGATATCTATAGATGGATTTGGATAGCTATAGATGGATTTGGAAATCAATAGATGGATTTGGAAAGCTATAGATAGGTTTGGATAGCTATAGATGGATTGGATAGCTATAGATATGTTTGAATAGTTGTAGACTTTGTTCACACCTTGTACACTAGGTGCATTAGACCAGAATATAAGTCTATGGTCTCAGTTGCTCTCTACTAGCCATCGATGACTGTGCTCAGCTGCTTTCAATAAGTTGTACTGTATAATTGATAAAGAATCTCTAATTACTTATTAATATACATCTGAACTTACGAAATTGTGTTTATCCTGATGTCTTCTTTAGCCAACTCTGCAAAAAAATAAAAATTAATAACAAATTTTATAAAAAAAAATAATTTAATATTGATTTGATATTTTATCAATTTGATTCCGCCATTTTACATTTTTTAGCAGAAATTTTAGCAACTACTCCAAACCCTATTTTCTTGTTGGTTGGTAAAACACTTCTGGGAAAGAAATAGTTAAAAGTATGACAAGATCCCAAAATAATTATCATTGGATAGAGGGGAAACTTGAAGTTAATTTATACAGGGAGGGCTTTTTATGGGTTGAAAAGTTGAGTTTTGACTTAGTTGTAATAGTAATATTTATGTTCATTTTGTGGTGGTCCAAGCTTTTTACTATAAAACATGACCGAAAAAAAAGTGGATATTAATTATAGATAATACTGTAATTATGTTGAGGGAAGGCATTCCAAAAAAATCCACAGATCAACTTCGGGGAAAAAAAGTCGCTATTTACCATAAGCCAAATTGGCTGCCATGTGGTTCATAGCACTTTTGGCAATGTTATATTCTTTGCACATGTATGGTCCCTGAAAGAAATTGTAAATAGCATTATCCTGAACTTTCATTTTCAAAAAAAGTATGAGAATTTGAGTATAAGCAAGTGGTAGATGTTTACTTACAACAGTGGTGGCATAGACACTTGAAACATTGATTATGCAACCTGTGGAAGGATAAAATACTACTTACAATTTGTTATTAAGACAAATTTTTTATGACCACTCTCATTGATAAATATCAGTCACATGACTTGGTAAAAACTTAATTGTGAATTGTGATGTCGCTAGTCGAAGCTGCTTGCCCTGCTGGTGAGTTAGACCATAGCAGCTTTTATGTCAAGCACTTTCATTCGTGAAATATATGCATTGGGCAGAGCTTAATATCTCATTTCAGAGCATATTGTAGATCTTGATAGGGCAGAATATCTCGTTTGCTTGGCATTTCAGAGCATATTGTAGATGTTGATAGGGCAGAATATCTCGTTTGCTTGGCATTTCAGAGCATATTGTAGATGTTGATAGGGCAGAATATCTCGTTTGCTTGGCATTTCAGAGCATATTGTAGATGTTGATAGGGCAGAATATCTCGTTTGCTTGGCATTTCAGAGCATATTGTAGATGTTGATAGGGCAGAATATCTCGTTTGCTTGGCATTTCAGAGCATATTGTAGATGTTGATAGGGCAGAATATCTCGTTTGCTTGGCATTTCAGAGCATATTATAGACCTTGATAGGGCAGAATATCTCGTTTGATTGGCATTTCAGAGCATATTATAGACCTTGATAGGGCAGAATATCTCGTTTGATTGGCATTTCAGAGCATATTGTAGACCTTGATAGGGCAGAATATCTCGTTTGATTGGCATTTCAGAGCATATTGTAGACCTTGATAGGGCAGAATATCTCGTTTGATTGGCATTTCAGAGCATATTGTAGATCTTGATAGGGCAGAATATCTCGTTTGATTGGCACTTCAGAGCATATTGTAGATCTTGATATTGCAGAATATCTCGTTTGATTGGCATTTCACAGCATATTGTAGAACTTGATATTGCAGAATATCTAGTTTGATAGCATATTGTAGATGGTGATACTAATTTAACAATTAACAATGGTCATATAATAGAACACAAGACCCAGTGGTCATTTAATCGCACAAATCCAGTGCCCATGCAGTTTCGTGCAATGTTAAAAATTATTTACACATTCTTCTGAAATTCATATGGCACGCAACAGCAAGTAAAGCTGTATTTGTATAAAATATTATATGGTACTGAGCAATCTCTTATATACAAACCACTAAGAAAACTTCACCTGAAATTACATCCCCAATTCCACATTATCAAACAATCTCTAATAACACATACACCACTATGAAAGTGGTCGGCCAACAGAATGAAAAATTAATTAATTTAACGGTCGTTCAGCCAATCAGACATCGTGATTCATAAAAAGATGCGTCCACTGAACATCGCGAAGGCATTGCTACGCATGTTCTTGCGACCGCAAGTTTTCTAAGTGTGACCTCCGAGGTGGTCAGAAAGGTGAGGTGCCCAAGAATTGAGATTAATAAATTTCATATTCACAGTACCTTTACTCTTCTTCAGATGTGGAAGTGAGCATCTTATTATGGTGTAAATGGACCTCACAAACATATCGAGTGCCCGGTCTAACTTTTTTTTGTCAAATTCTTCCACTGAATCTGTTTCTGCAAAACCTGCATTGGCGACCTGAAACACCAATAATTGAGAAGAGATTTATTTTGTTTGGGTCAAGAGGTCTTAGGGGACTTGGATTGTAATTCTACAATCCATGTCATATTATGTGTCATATTATTTGAATTCCAAAAGCAAAGGTCAACTGTGAGGAAACGCAGAAAAGAATATCCTCAACTGTATTTTATACGAAAAAAAGTTTATAATACCATGGTATATATCCCTAATTATCAATTAGGAACAAATTTATGTCACAAATATGTTCAATGGAGACATGTAACATTGTCCATAAGATGTCCCTCTGCCAACTGACAGGATTTAATATAATTTTTTATGTTTTTTTGTGACTGAAATATTTGTTTGTAGAATCATGAGGTGTATGCAATTGCCTTTAATCGGCTGATAATTTTATTGATAAATTATATCTGCTGTTCGGTGAAACTTTTTTGTCACAGAAATTGAATGTACGGTTGGTGAAATTATTGAAACAATATTTGTACCAAAACGTCGACTCCTCCCAGTGTTTTGACTGTCTCATCGATGAATTCCTCCAAAAATGCATCATCTTCAATGACCCCTGTCTTTAGTAGTACCTAGGAACAATATATTTGTTATTGTTTAGGAAATACTTGTAATCTTTCCATATCCCATAAATCTGGTGGGATACACTCACATTTTCAGCTTTGATTCCTTGGCTGATGCATTTTTGAGCGACTGCGTTGAGTCTCTCGGCATTGCGTCCCGTCACAGCCAACTTAGCTCCATCTTTTGCAAATTCTATTGCAGTGGCTTCTCCTATGCCACTACTGGCCCCTGTGATAATAAGATGTACATATTTACGAATAGTCAAAGCATTTTTCTATTGCAATGGCATATCAATAAAAATTTTTTATTTCAATGGATGTATTATCCATAAACAGTGATTTGTGACATTTTGGTGCCACATTGAAATATTTAGGCTTAAGATGACCATTAGAAAGTGAATGTAGTTAAATTATTTGAGTCATATTTGGAAAAGAATACATTTTGGGTTATATATCGCTATTTGCAAGGATGTTGTTGAGTTGAGTTTATTTCCAAGCATCATTATAATACATGTATTATTACAGTTGATACAAATGAAGCAGAAAAAAAGTAAAATGCTGACGCTTGGTGGTACACAACCTAAGCTTATGACAAGCTGTACAGGCTTGATGTATACCATAAGGCATAAGAAAAAAAATGTGTGCAGATAAAAGTTTTGCAAAGATTATTTTAATTAATTGGGAAAAAGTAGCAAATAAACAAGCAAGTAGATATTACAATAGTTTAAGAGAAAGCAGGGTTGAAAATATGATAATGAAGATGGGCGATGATGAATTGATTGAATCATTGGACTTTTATATCGGCTTAAACAGAACTATGTTTCATATTCTCACTGGGAATTATTGCAGATATAACAATTATGGATATTATATATATTGGCATATCTTTCTAACATATGCATTTTGACTGATGTACACAAAGACTTTAAGGACATTCTTTTATTGATATTGGAAGTGCATTCCATACTTAACGACATGCCAATGTATTTATATTAAAACATTCTTTGGTATATATATATATATATATATATAATGAATAAATCGCCCTACCTGTTATAACCACTACTTTATCCTTAAAGCAGGGAAAGGTATATCCTCTCTCAACTGAACTAGCCATTTTGATATACAATGATAGCTTTTGCAAATTCTATTGCAGTGGCTTCTCCTATGCCACTACTGGCCCCTGTGATAATAAGATGTACGTATTTACGCTTAGTCAAGCACATAAACCTTAAAAATGTCCCAGTAGGTCAGTCTGCAGCCCATTGTATCATTGTACATAATATGTTGAACAACAAAAAAAAGTTGACATACATTATGTATGTCAACTTTTTTGTTGTTGTACACTATGAAGCTAAAATAAACTACTCATATATGTATGTCAACATTCCCATCTCATATTGTATATCACTTCATATTGTTTACCATGTTGATAGCAGTTAAGAGTACATCATGTATATATATATATCTATATATCTTATGCTTAGTGTCTAGTATTGTTATTGAACCTGAATTGTTGTGCTAAAACTATTTGTTGGTGCTTTTTAAACAGTATTATTACTATTATTTGTTTAGTTCCGGGTGCTTTAGAATTTCTTAGACAGACTATGTACTGTTGATTAGTATTAGTTGATTAGTATATTAGTCATAGTATAGCTCCACTTATTTTAACTGTTGATCCATGTATTTCTATTATTTTTTTTATTTTTATTTTTTTAGCTATTCATTATTTTGTCATGCTGACACATGTATCAATTTGATATTTTGCTGTCAATAAAAATCTATATATGTCAACAGCTTTTAAGTCATTCATAATACAGTGTACAGACATAATTAGTTATAACCAGAGAACTTAGTTCAAGCTCTAAGTTCTCTGTTGTAACCAAAATTGCATTGTACAGTTTGTTTCATTAAATATGGTCGACTCTGTAGCAGCCTATTCCTTGCTGTAGCTATAACTGGCTAAAGCCAGCTACTTCTGTCTACTCCTCTTATAGTCAGCTTACTAAAAAATATAAACCTTGGCAAATGTAAGAAATTTAACTAATGTATCATAGATATGTACTTTTAGATCTAGGTGTTGAGTAGCCAGTTATAGCTGGATGGTTCCGTATAGCAGAAGTGGTCTAGCTTTGTATAGATTCAATTTGACAGGCCATTTTAAATGAAACTTACTGTACCTGGTGTGAAATATTGGCTTAAAAAAGCTGTTACTAAAAAATGACTTCACTATAGCTTGACGTTTGTTAGAAATATTTAAAAAATAATAATTCATCTGACTCACTATAAACATGCTAATAATAGAAGTTTGAACTTAAATGTTAAATGTAAACCTGTAGATTTTTAAATGATATTTTTCCATGCAAACCCTAAAGACTTATGACTTAAGAAGATTTATTGAGAACATATATGTGGCGCGCCACGGGAAAAGGGGGCTTACGGGTGGTGACGTCATAACTGCAAAACTGGCGGGAAAATGCAAGCAAGCCACGTGTGCGTAGATGTTTATTTTATTTGTTCACAGTATGTAGTATTTCAATATGTTTAGTACATTACATAAACAATAAATGACATTAGCATACTGTAGGGTATGTGCACTAGCTTACTAAGCTGTCAAATTGTGCACACCCCTTACATTATAAATAAAAAGAAAAAGACGCTTATTGAATTAAATTTAAATTAAATTCATATAGTGACACACAATTTAAAAAAATTATAAATAAACAAAAATAATAAAAATAAAAATGAATTGACATATATTGCATAATTCCACACTAATACTAATTACAAAGTTGCTTTTTTAATGCTTTATTAAAGGCATTGACACTAGTTTTGCTTTTGAATGTTATATTCGCATGTAACCATAGACTTGGTGCTTGTCCCAGATAACTTTTTTTGTATAAGTTTGTTGTATGATGTGGTGTCCTTAAATTGTTTCTGTTTCTTGTGTTGTAGTTATGGTTTGTTAGGCTAAACAAGTTCGTAATTTGTAATGGTAATATTTCACTTTTATACTTATAGGATATATTCAACAGTGAGCTTTTAACTAGATTATCAAATTTTAATATTTTACCCTTTTTATAGTATGGTTCTAGTCTGTTCCTTCTTTTGACATTATATATTAACCTGATTGATTTATTTTGTTGTTTCCTTATACTTCGTAAATCCTTGCTTTTCAACATAGGTCCCCATGCACTTATGGCATACGCCAGATGACTTTGTACATTACAATAATATACTTCTAATTTCGATCTAGTAGGTATAATGTTTTTTATCATATTTAAACTATAATTTCCTGCAATAACTTTAGTTAACATATGTTTTACTTGTAGTGTCCATTCTAAAGTTCGTCTAACATGATACCTAAAAATTTAATACTTTTGACTTGGGGTATTTTTCGCCCATTTAGATCTAGTTTTCCATTGTAATTAACTTGGTTCCTTTTTGATCGAAAAATGATATATCTTGACTTTTCTATATTCAATGTAAGTGAATAACCATTAAACGAACTACTTAATGATCTTAAATCTTCATTAACCTTTCTGTACAAAAATTTTTAATTATTTCCAGAAGCATATATTGTTGGGTCCTCTGCAAAAGTTACACCACTGCAAAATTTCAAACTTTTTGTCAAATCATTCGCTAAAATTATATACATCAAAGGACCTAATACTGAGCCTTGTGGGGTTCCATACTTAATTAGATATTTATCAGACAGTTTATCCTTATGTAGTTGACTTGATATGTGAGGCAAATTGAAGAACAAGGTTAATTGTCTCCTACACATTAACTGCAGAACAGGGGCGGATCAGTTTTGTCCCAGAAGTTAATTTATCTATTAATCATACTGCTCTCTCCCTCCAACATTGAATGGACTCACCCATGTTAGTCCCATTTCTGGGAAATGGGCTAGTTCATTTCAGTTTTAGGGATGAAAGCCTATATGCCTTGTAGTCAATGCTAGGAATATATAGGTCAATGGGACAATTTTTACATTACACATTAAATATTCATCTGAAAAAAACTTGTGTGATGAATGCATGTGTCTTTTATGTCATGGGCAGAATTATACAAGACAAGTTCAGCAATTTTTGCATAATTGCCGCAATTATAAAAAAGAAAGGGAAATATAAATGAAGCTTTGAAAGTATTACGATATAGACATTTTAAAGGACAAATAACATGTGTTTAGGTACACTAGTAGGTGAGACCCAGTTGATACAGGTTTTAGAAAACATGAATTTTTCACAATATTCTATAGTATTTATGGCCATAAGGACACCAAAAGGCACAAATAAAATATTTTAGACATATAATAACAAAACATGGTGCAGTAGTATCCGAGTACTGCTTAGAAAAAGCAAAATAATTTGAAAAAAATTTTTTCCCCAAATCCTTAAAACAAAGTTGAGACATGTCAATAAGACTATCAAAAGTCACAACTTGGCCATACAGACTAATAAGATACCAAATTATATCAATGTATACAATAGTGTTGGAGTTCTGCTTCGGAAGTTAAAGCCTAGGTCTCACATACCCGGTTTTGCCGTAGTGAACCCGTAGTATTACATAACGGTTATGCAAGAGGCTTTTTCTCCAGGTTGGCGACGAATTCTGGCAGCAAAGCGGGGCGGGCTTCATCCGACGGTGACTCGACGGGTTTGACAGGTGACTCGATGGGTTCTAAGGGTGACTCGGCGGGTACGGCCAATTAGTGGACGAATTGCACGAGAGACTATCTATCTATCTACATATCTATCTATCTTACTATCTACATAAAAAAACAGCGATTAATGTTGGGGGCGTTTTTGACAAGAATATTCTTGTTTTTGCCCAGTATATCTTATTAATTTTCCTCACCTTATCTATTATATAAATTCTATACATTTTCTTGGACAATTCAGTCTTTATTTGACGAAAATCGGACTAATATTAGGGGAGCAGCAGCCTTTTAAAGTATATACAGCCTGCCTGCCTTGGCCTATACCTTTGGTCTTGGCCTTAATTTAAGAAACTGCTCTAATTTTGCCTTGGCCTTCTCACCTGACTTTCTTTAACTAAAGACGTTGATCTTTAACTCACCTGAAGATGTTTGACAGTGCAAAACTTCAACTTGCAATTACTTGGCTTCTATGCATGATAGAACAATGCGGTTTTTTTCTAATTAGTTCATTTGCAACATTCTTATCATCTATATACTAAAGAGAACAATAATTTCAGGGGATCCGAAGAAAAAGCAAGCCAATTCAAAAAGTCCAATTTTTTTTAAAGGGAACTTTTTTTACAAATCTTGCAATTAAAAAATGTCCAGCCATATGAATTTAATATAACACGGTAACCGACTGTAACTTATTATAATAATCTATATGAGACAATAAAAAAGGGGGGGGGGGGTCACCACGCTTGTTTTCTAGGAAAACTGACCTTTTTATGATGTCCCCCAATTTGTCCGAAATAATACTAAGAGCATCATATGCTCATAAAAGATATTGACCAGCAAAGCCATGTACTTGAAATAGAGCCTTTGGGCTATCATTTGGTATATTTGGCATAATTTTAGCATTAGATCTGAATTAGTGCTGCCCCTTTTTAGTTCTATGTTCTTACTCTCATATACGGAAGCCTTTTAGTGCCACATACAACTTTTTTTGGCGTTTCTGGCCACTTTATTTTTTTTGTTTTCGCTCAATTGGTTCAAGAAGGAGTTAAATAATGTAGCCTTTATTCGCAAATATTTGCATTTATTCGCAAATATTTGAATTTTTTGCCACATAATCTTTCCGAATTTGTGTTTTTTGCCACATAATATTTTGTTCTGCTCAATTGGTTCTAGAAGTAGTTAAATATTTTTGTGTTAATTCGCAAATGTTTGTGAATAATAGCAAAAAGATTCAACTATAATGTAAAAAAATATATTTAAAAAAAAATTTTGTAATGAAAAACACACACTCAAAAACATTGCGTAGCAAAAAATGCACACTGAAAAAAATTATGTTGGATAAAACAAAGTGAAAAAACGTTATGTAGCAAAAAACACAAATGACGAAAAGTCATGCAGCAAAGAACACATTTTAACGAATTATGTATTTTTATTTTTTTTAGCAAAAAATTATGTAGCTAAAAACACACATGAAAAAAATATGTTGCAAAAAACGCAAATGAAAAAACAATTGTATAATAAAAGCACAATAAAAAAAAGTATGTATCAAAAAACGCAAATTAAAAAAATGATGCAGCAAAAAATGTAAAAAAAAAAATTCTGTATCAAAAATCACAAATCCAAAAAAATATGTATAAAAAAGTTAAAAATTATGAGGCAAAAAACCTTAAATTTAAAAAAAAATTTATCAAAAAACACAACTCTAAAAACAATTATGTGGAAAAAAAAGCGCAAAAAAAAAAAAAGAAGTTGTTTGTGGCACTAGTAGGCTTCGTAGTAAGAGTATTAACCTCAGCTGGTAGCCCATGTTTGATGCTCAATTGTGTTAAAAATGTTTCACATATAATTATGAAATTTCAGAAAAATTTAGAAAATGTCATGACAAAAACACAATGCCAGATTTTGGTAATTGTTGGTGAATGACCAACCGAGATAAAAAGCCAAATACAAAGGTTGTTTTTACGTCGGAAACCAGGTTTTTAACACGCCAATTTTAATGTTGAATTTTACAAAAAGTAATTATTGTAGCAGCTCACAATTTTAGTTGAATATAGAACAGTTACCTCACGATCACATATCCAAAACTCGTAGATTTTGAACAACGGATAACGAAGATATGTCATGAAATGTAATGCATAGTTTCACAAGCGCCTGTGTTGCTCCTCATTACGTCTGCAGTGGTTAAATGCGCGAAAACATTACATTTTTAAATACCACATATGACCACTAAATATTGAGATATCTGGAATTATTTTACATTTCCATAAACTACACATGTTAGACAATTACACATGTAAATCTTCTTTTGAATAATAAGATTAATCTGCCCTGTCCATGCTTATTGTGAATCACGTTCTGCTCTAGTCTGTATAATAAGTTAATAAATGTTAATATATCAACGCTACTGGGTCTGAAGCTTAGTCAGCTTACATGACCAGCTGCCAGAGGCAGATATAATGATGAAATGATAGGCTGCTTGGAGTCCGTACAATGTACACATTTTCCTTATGGCTCGGGGTCTTTTACTTGCCTCAGCATAGACACTGAGTAAGAGGCTCTACAATTTAACATCTCTTACGATCGACTTCCAGCTAGGATGTAGATCATAAAGGGTGCTCAAGCCGGGGATCAAATCCAGGACCTTCAGCAGAATTGACCAATGTGGAATGTATTATAACTAGCTGCACCCCAAATTTTTGTAATGGGTTTGGATAGCTATAGATGGATTTGGATAGTTATAGATGGATTTGGATAGCTATAGATATAGATAGGTTTGGAAGCTATAGATGGATGTGGATAGCTATAGATGGATTTGGATAGCTATAAATAGGTTTGGATATCTATAGATGGATTTGGATAGCTATAGATAGGTTTGGATAGCTATAGATGGATTTGGACAGCTATAGAAGGGTTTGGATAGCTATAGATGGATTTGGATAGCTATAGATGGGTTTGAATAGCTATAGATAGGTTTGGAAATCGATAGATAGATTTGGATAGCTATAGATGGATTTGGATATCTATAGATGGATTTGGATAGCTATAGATGGATTTGGATAGCTATAGATGGGTTTGGATAGCTATAGATGGGTTTAGATAGTTGTAGACTCTGTTCACACCTCGTACATTAGTACATACGTCTCTGTTTCAGTGCATTAGACCAGAATATAAATTTTTGTAAGCAATAAACAACTCGATTACTTTGACCACTTCACCATTACGACAAGTATAATTTGCCCCTGGGGTGGTCTTAATTACGAGAGTCTACGACCCGCTACCTGCTCAAGTTAGACAGTGTCCATCCTTGACCTTGTAATCCTGTGGTCAGCTTGTCATCAGAAGGCCAATAAGTCACTGCGGTCATCTTGGTTCTGTCCACTAATTGGTCAGTGGTTGCTGACCAAGCTTGATTTGGCTAATCACCTGCTGCCATTCAGGCCAGCCACGATGATTGGACTTGACCCATTTTGTCATCCTGTCATATTCGTAAGACGTTTTTGGCTGTTTCATTACGTGTCAGTTCCGCAGAGAACGATGATCTTTTTATTGTCAAATAGCAAATAAACCAATTGATTTGGAATAATGATATTTGAACGTGACCCATTTTGTCATCCTGTCATATTCGTAAGACGTTTTTGACTGTTTCATTACGTGTCAGTTCCGCAGAGAACGATGATCTTTTTATTGTCAAATAGCAAATAAACTAATTGATTTGGAATAATGATATTTGAACGTGACCCACTTTGTCAGGCTGTCTTACTCGCAAGATGTTTTTGGCTATGTGTTCCTTAATTATATACACGTTTAGTCCATTGTCGTAAAATGAGTATTTCGTCAAACTTCCAAAGAAATATATATAAGTAGCTATAATGAAAATGTCTGGAATGATGTTTGGACATGGCCAATATTGTCAAGATGTTTTCATGTTTTAGTTACAGAACGGATTATATTCTTGAAGCAAATGATAACGAAGCAGTCATAATATTAAATGTACCAAAATACCTACAGTTAGGCACACTGATATGGAATAGCTATTAATAATTATAACTTAATAGATAAACAGAGATCATTTTATATTGAGCCATCTTTCACCGTATTATTCTTTATATGGTGGAGAATTTGGCAAGGCTTTTCAGAAACACAAGTGCAGAAATGACTCTCAGTCTGACTTAGATGCACTGGGTCTGGGACAGAAAAAGGCTGACGAATGGTTGCAGCACATTTATTTTTCTTTCTTTGCCATTCCTTTGTATTTTGTTGGACATCATTCTTCTGCCTTGTTTGAGCCATTGTCGTCCGTCTTTTTGGGACTAACATTTCGTTGGCCAATTGGCTTCTCTGCTCTTAGTTGATTGACCTGCCCTCTGTCGTTTTGTAGATGAAAGAGTAATGCAGTTAATAAGAGAAAGAATGAGTCTCTTTGTTCGAAGTAATGAAGCTACATAGTCTAGCAGACGTCTTGTAGTTATGGGGGGGAAATGGCCACTGGTGGCGCCCCTGGTCATGAGGAATTGATAGCCGTTGGGGGCGCCCTTGTCGTGTTAAATGTCAGCGCTCCTGGGGGCCATTCTGATAACTACACTTCTGACTGACTTGTTTTTTGCAAGCCATAAAGGCATGTCCTGTGGCAGTGTCTGTTAGTCTTTGTCGTAATTCTTCTATCGGTAATTGCACTCACCAGAAAGTTAGGAGAATATGGACTTATTTCTATGCCTATATTGGCCGACTTTCACACACAATATACCCTTTCAATGAGGTTGAAGAAGGCCATGTAAAATGGCAAAAAGCTTTGGTAATAGTATGCACCCAGTCTCAGAATCAAATCAACATTGGTTAAGATAAGATAAGATAAGATAAAACTTTATTTACAGTCGGTTGTGACAATAAAACAAAGAACAAGCTACAGTAGCTTTTAACCGACAAATAAAATTAAAAAAAAACAAGATGACAAATGTTATGAGAAATGACATATAATGTTCAATATAAAAACTGTGTCATTTATTCCATTTGTAAGGGGTCTGCAGAACTCAGAATTAATTAATATGATCAGGATGGCCCTTCTAAGACAGCCATGCTGTCGCTGAAAAAGCCCCCCCCCCCCCCTTACAACAGGGTGTACAATAAATAAATTAGAATTTAACTTAAACTTAAAACTGCAGAAATACCCTCGCAATTAAGAACAACATAAGAATTCTGATTGTCTTAATCTAATATTGATATTGTAATCAGTATTTGCGATTTGATCTGTGATTTATTTTCTATCTTTTATGTACTTGTATATTATTTCGCTTTAATACTGAATATCTAAGAGCAGGACTCTGCCCAGAAAACATCAAATTATGGCAACTGGGACTTTAAATGTTAAGCTGTATATTATGTATAAAATAATGAGAACTAGTATATCATAATTCTGTAGATGTAGTTTTAGATAGACGTAGTGAGTAGATATGTGACATATGTATCTTTTCTGATATGAAAAAGTGTCAATAAAAGCTATATAGATAATATTTACTATCTACTGCATGTAACTTGTTTTTAACACTGATCGTAGTCGCTATTATCTTAATAGTGAGGTGGTCTTAAGGCGAAATTACCCTGTACAGGTTAGACTACAGCAATTTTTAAAACATGTACAATTAACACGATTCTATGATGTGGATTCGAGCCAATATTGTTTTCTGATGTTGGGCCACGTTTTCTGAAAATGACAGCTGTGTCATTGATTTTCCTTGCCCCAATCTTAAATTCTTTTGATGAAAGTAAAAACGTTTTGAAGCCATTGAAGTTTCAATTCTGTTTTCTCCTAAACTTGTTTTCGAATGATTGTGATTCAACGAATCAAGACAATTTGCATTTCAAGATACAAGTATGCAATTGGATAAAAAAAAAATGCACATGCCATGAGATCTCCTTGTTTTACTCCATCTTACCATTAAAGCGATTAAACCGTTAATATCACCGAAGTTTAAGTCAAAGTATATTCTTATTATAGAACAGTTAAGTGATTATAGATAATGAGGTAAGATAGCTTTGTTATTGAGGTAGTTATATAATTTTAATTATACTCCACTTAGACTGTTTTCCTATTGTTCTGGGCGGGCAACAACCAACGAAAATGTTAGTTTACTCCCTGCTGAGGGCAAACTGAACTTGTTTTGCGTAATAAAGGCAGTAAAACAAACAAACAATACAAAAAATTAGTAAATATGCCAAATGGAGTATAAGTTAGTTATATCCCTAGGGTAAACTAACATTTTTGTTGGTTATATCCCTCCAATTTCAGCATCTGGATATAACCAACAAAAATGTCTGTTAACTCCCTCCTATTTGGGAGATAACTATTACTGCTATACAGTAAAGGTTACACAAAATGGCTATTGCTAGTATTCTTTACATGAAACCATAAAATTTACCGCCATTATACAAAAAAGCCTTCTGTTAAATTGATTACTACAAAACTAAAAACATAGACTGTTAAGCACCGAAATTAAGGTATACCCTTGATTATAGTATACATACTGATTAAGGGTGTGATTAACGTACATTTTATTTTTAATTGCAATGGGACCATTACTATCTTTCAATGGGATTTTATGGTTCTGAATTTCAGAGGATGGATTTTATGGTTCTGAATTTCAGAGGTCTGGAGGATTTGTTTTCTTTTTCTTCTTTTGCTGTTTTCACATTTTGATTAGATGGCATTGCAGTTTAAATTTAAACTTACTGACTGGAGCTCCTAATTGACTAACCGTTTTCATAAAGTTGAACTGTGCCCAATTATGATATTGTGTGACGTCAATTTATGAGTGCTTTTATCATGGTTATTGCTATGATATACAGTAATCCATTGATACTCAATTCTAGTGCACATTTTGATAAGCCAGATCTTCAAATCCTTTCAAATCCTCTTCAATATTGCTTCATGGATTCCACACACTTTCCTCGAATTCTGAAGAGGGAATGCTTTCTCATCATCAAATGGTCACATTATACAACACAGGCAGCATCCTCCATTCCACATCTTCCTCTCATCTCCCTTGCAATGCATCTGAGAGAATCTTTAATGCATTTACTGCCTGTATAAATAGATTTCCACTGACAGCCTGATATGCTATGCATTAGGCGTCGTCTCCATGCCAGCTGAATATCACTTTTCAAATCTTTTCCTCATATTTTTTCTTCTTCTTCCTTTGCTGTTTTCACATTTTGATTTGATGGCATTGCGGTTTAAATTTAAAGAGAGTTTACATTTGTAATGATGATTACAATACTTCGATAGATAGATTGATGGATATGTAGCAGATAGATAATAGATAGATAGATAGATAGATAGATACTAGATAGTAGATAGATAGATAGATAGATACTAGATAGATAGATAGATAGATAGATACTAGATAGATAGATAGATACATAGGTACTAGATAGATAGACACTAGATAGATAGATAGATACATAGGTACTAGATAGATAGACACTAGATAGATAGATAGACAAATAGACACATAGATGGATAGATAGATAGACAAATAGACAGATAGATAGATAGATAGACAAATAGACAGATAGATGGATAGATAGAAAGATAGCAGATAGATAGATAGATAGAAAGATGGATAGACACTGACTGACTGACTGACTGACATCCCATCATTATACAGCTGACATCAGTTGCCACCTTCTAAAGTGTTTTTGGCCCCATTTAAGGCCCCTGCCTATCCACCTATCCATAATTATGGGATGGCGGCCAGGCAGGCATGGGGAGGCAGGGCTTTGGTGGCAGGCTTTTTGTGTCTGCCAATCAATCGATAAATGATCGATCAAGGGATATCGATTCCTATCATGTGTGAAAATACCCACTACCGATTCTGAAAGGGTTGATTAAGTACAGAGTGGCCTGCATGCTTAACTAGGGAGACCTGGCCTGCCATTTTGCTTTCACCCCGTGGCTGAAGTAGGCTATGGTGTTCTGTACAGAAAAAGCTAGTATTTGTGTCCAGTCTGTTGCAAGCTAGAAAGAGCTAGCCCTACATAAATGTGCTGCTATAGATCTAGTACTATACTAAACCAAACAATCGAAATGTAGCTGTCTAATTATTTATAGATAGATAGATAGATAGATATAGGACGTGCAGCCCTCTAAGGCAAGTTCTTGCTGCCATCGAGGGTTGATTCATGATGTGAGAGAAAGAGGAGTCCACCCATGTTACACATTTACCACATGGGTGGGATCTTTTACTTGCCTCAGCATAGACACTGAGAACAACGGACCGCTAGTTCGATATCTCATCTGGGACTGGTAATTTAACATCTCATCCGAACGACATCCAGCTGGGATGATGCTCATGAATGGTTGGTCGGGCCTTGGATTGAACCCGGGTCCTTCAGAGGAGCAGGCGAGTGTCTTACCACTAGATCACCCAGCAGACTCTAACCGCTAGACCACCCAGTAGACCAAGACTATTGTTTACAGTACAGCCTATAGTACTTATGTCCAGTCAGCTGTGCAATCTAGACTGAACAAGACCTACTTGAACATGATGCTATGGGCTGCCAATTAATTAGTTACAGGTCAACCCAGTACTTAGTCTGTCGTTGGACTCAAAATCCAACGCTCTAACCACAGGCATTTGTCAACATAACTGACATTGCTCAGTGATGACACACTTATACTTTAACTAATACCAAGGCTCCTGACTGCCTTAATTGGCTTCTCATCTCAAGAGGCAGCTATGTCATTTGCAACAGCTAATCAGAATGTGGCTGAATGCATTAGGAAATGCCCTGAGCTTGATGGCTATGATTTTGCTAGTTTACCAGTTAGACTCAAATGCAAACAAATTTACTTAATAGCCTTTTGGCTGGCTTATGGCATTTAATGTCTAACAGTTAAATTGCATATCAATTATTTTGTTTACATTGATTACACTCAATTCTTAAACAAAGATTTCTCAGTTAGGTCACTTAATTAGCTTAAAGCTGACAGCACACAGTGCTTGGTAGATATTGTCCAATCAGGAAACGCCGACATGTGTGCAGATGGTGCAATATGCAAATTAGCTGCCATTAGAGATGAGAATTAAACATTCCCAGCGTACCGGCAAGGAATTCCGTGAAAATAAGTTGTAAATACTCATAAATAATGGAAGTTATCACTTAGAATAAGAAGGAAAATTATTTTTGTGTATAATATAGCCATTTTTGATGTGTAATATGATATTATTGACTGAAACTAGCCCCATCATTGAAGGCAGTTGCGCAGGGGGAGTAAAAACTGTTCTTGACAAAGTCAGTAGACTTGGTCTTACTGTATGCAAACTTTTTAGGTGCTGTCATGATGGCAAACGCCTGTGCTAAAACCAATTGAGCTCAGCTTGCATGCAGCTATCAGAGACGTAACGAAGAGATAAGGCATGGATCTTTTATTGCATGACACTAGCTCCAGTCTTTTTGAAGCTCGATTGAGCTGGAACTCCACTTAAACATGGTGCTTAATATGATATGAAACCAAACGATGTACATTTGTTTTTTCAGTCATATTTTCCATAAAAGGCATGGAAGAGCACAGCATGGGCAGTTGAACTAACCCCATCTGTAGCTAGATTTGTGTTTTGTAGCTTTTGAGAGTTATTCTATACTCTGGCTAGCTGTACAATTAGTTTCATAAAAAACGGTCGACTCTAGATGGCTATGCGGTCTATACCTGACTGTTGTCTAAACATGCTAAAGCCAGCTGCTTCTGTCCACTTCTATAGCTAATAGTCAGCTTACATTTATCACCAGAAAAGTGTAAACACTGGCAAATGTAAGAAATTAATCTTAGTAGACTAATATATTATAAATATGTACTTTTAGATCCAATTTTGAGTAGCCAGCTATGACAACTTTGGCTAGGTTCAATTTGACGGGCCTTTTTTAATGAAACTAACTGTAGCTAGATTTGTTATGTGTAGAACTGTAGGTAGCCAATATTCCACAGCTAGGCCATCACCTTCATCATAGGCCACTGGTACATTAATTGGGCCATTAAAAGGCTAATAGTAGATCTAGAAAGCCATAATTTTGTGGCATTAGCAGTTCAACTAATGCCTATCTCATGATTGTCACCCTCCATTTGATAGGTGGTTCATTAACAGCCAATCATTGGTGTTGGAATAGGGGTTGATTGAACAAAAGACCTGTTCTATTTATGGATAATGCTATGGGGAGGGGGGGGGGACATGTTACAAAGCCCCGCCCCCCTCTCTCCTCCAAGACCCAGCTGGATGTCGTTCTGATGAGACGTTAAATTGGGTGTCCCTTTTACTCAGTGTCTATGCTGAGGTAAGTAAAAGTCCTAAATGTGTGACATAGGTGGACTCCTCATCCTCTCTCATCTCATCAATCAACCTTGATTGTGGAAAGAACTTGTCATAGAGGGCTGCACTTTCCACATCTATCTAATATTACCCAACACAACATATATGACAGAATTCAAGAGAAGATGTTTCTGGCGACTATCCACCATTTACCATATATTTTATTGTGTATTAAAATGCAAATAGAACATCTCATAGCATGACACAACATAACACGACATATCATAACATAACACAACGCGACATAGCACAACATACCACAATAGGGAAGCAGGAGTACCTCAAGGCTGGGTGCTAAGAGCTGGAGTAATCTATATGCTAGTACTGGCTCTCTGCCTGACCTTGGTTGCCAGACAATAGTTAACTTAAAAAACAACCAGAAACATTTCTCTCTCTCTTTGTCTCAAAGATATATTCTATACTGGTATTGGTCAAGGTTAAATGTATAGGTCTTTGTTAGAATTTGACTCATGGTAGAGTTTCACCATTCAGATGTGACTGTAGTGGACTTACTGTAGAGGTGAGCACAATGGTGGGGTTGATGAGTGTATGGCTGAAATATTGTTGGCAGCTGGAGTTGGTTGGTAGTCATTACAGTGTACTTAATAATTATCAAATTAAAGTATTATATGAATTCAGTCTCTGCAGGTGAATATGAGCACTTTGTAATATGCAATATCCAGTTCTCCTTATGATGTTCTTTTCCTATTTCTTATGAGCTATTCTAATCTAATTCAGTTGTTTTAACTTCTATGGTAGTCTTGCGTGAGCGGCACTTCAATGATGCCTTGTGAGACTACCAATCATATATATATTTATACATATCCACACATATTTCTAAAATAATGACAATATTCATTTTCTTTTTGTATATATATGGTGAATAAACGATTGAACTTGAACTTGAACTTACAGTGAGGTGGTCTTAATAGTGAGGTGGTCCTAATAGAGTGGTCTTAAAACAGGGAGCTACCGTGGTAGTAATCGCCATTCAATCCAGATTTTGTCATTGTTTTAGTGGTCACATAATAATATTATAATGATGAGGTGGTCTTAATAGTCAGGTAAAATACAGTGGCATTTAAAAAATTTAATCAATTTATATATAATTCAGTATGTAGTGTATAACCTCTAGCTGTGAAAATGTTTTTTGTTTTGGAATCTATGTGTCATTGTATTCTATTAGTCACTTCGCTATTGAGATCACCTCACTATTAAGTCCACCTCACCATTAAAAAACACAAATGATGTACTCAATCATTTTCTTGCCTTAGTATTTTACCTCGCTATAAAGACCACCTCTCTCATTAAAACCTGTAAAATGTGCACCAAGGGTGGGGGGTCTTAATGACGAAGTTCCATGTATTAAGTACCATTCTTTTGCTGGGTGATGTATAATTAATGTCTATCTTCTTTATTCTCATGACTCGAATCCACGCAAATGCAAAAGTTATCTAAGATCCTTGCATTGCTTAGATCCATGGCAAAGCAGAAGTTGGTTCCAGCCAGCCGCAACCGGTCACTGGAGTTGTGTGTTCTTGTCGTGAATAGCTAAGACACAAGGCTTGATCTTGTCACATTGCATTGGAACTGGATCTCACTGACCTAGTCCGATGCCACTCTGTCTATTTTTGCATTACAAAAGCTATTTACGTCTAATTCCCTTACATTTCTTGCTGTGAAAGGTATATATAATGATCAAAAGAGTTGTTTACTGAGTTCAAATATTGTTGTTTGGGTTTTGGTGATAAAATTATTACTCCACTGCCACTATACTACTACTATTACTATTACTATTACTTCTACTACTACTACTGCTACTACTACTACTACTACTACTACTACAGTACTACTACTACTCTACTACTCCTACTACTATTACTAAGTACTAAGGGGTGGGGGCCTTGCTCAGTGGTAGCACGCTGGTCTTCCAACCACTGGGTCTCGGGTTCAATTCCTGGTCAAGCCTATGTTGGATGGCTGTTTCATCCATCATCTGATTGGCATGGTCCCTGTCTGTCCTAATTTGCCCATTAGGTGCAGAAATGCGGGGCGTAAAGGCCTAGTCCACTCACTACTGCTACTTCCACTGTTGCTACACTACTACTACTACTGCTACTACTCCTAATACTACTACTGCTACTACTCCTAATACTACTACTGCTACTGTTACTGCTACTGCTATTACTACTGCTACTGCTACTACTACTGCTACTGCTACTACTACTGCTACTGCTACTGCTATTACTACTACCACTACTACTACTACTACTACTACTACTACTACTACTACTACTACTACACCTACTGCTACTGCTACTACTACTGCTACTGCTACTATTACTACTACTACCACTACTACTACTGCTACTACTACTACTACTACACCTACTGCTACTGATACTACTACTACTACTGCTACTACTACTACCATTAGGTGCATTATATTGCCATTGTTATTCATTAATGTTTATTGTTGAATTATGCACAAGACCTTTATAAAGCAACAAGTATGACTCTGGCTCATGAAAAAGTTATTGTGGTAATAAAATGAGCATTAAGTCAATTCAATGGACTATAAATAGCATGCAAATGAACAATTGGGTAATTCTAGTTCTATTATTGTATGCTTTGCTATGGATGGATAGATTGATAGATAGTAGATAGATAGATAGACAGATAGACAAATAGCTAGATAGATAGATAGGGTCTAAATAGTGAGGTGAGCTGAATAGCGAGGTGGTCTTAATGGTGAAGTGGCCTTGATAGTGAGGTAGCCTTGATAGTGAGGTGGTCTTAATATTGAGGTGGTCATAAAAGTGAAGTGGTCTTAATAGTGAGATGGTTTTAATAGTGAGGTGGTCTTAATAGTGAGGGGATTTTAATACTGAGGTGGTTTTAATAGTGAAGTGGTTTTAATTGTGAAGTGGTATTAATAAAATGGTATTAATAAAGAAGTGGTCTTTAAAAGGCAAGTTCCTCAAAAAGGCAAGGTGGTCTTAAAGACGAGTTACATTTTATGGTCTTGAATCGGATGTGTTCTACTGTACATGAGCTCATAAGATGGGGTAGGTGGCTGCTGCTCAGGTACCCAGCCGTATCTCAGAGAGGTGTTTTTCTTTTTATGGAGCTCTCTTGCATAGTATAGCTAGCTAGACGGAACACCCATTAGTTTATTCAAGCCGTTTCAGCCTTGTGTGGACTTAGGCTGTTGCTCAGTGAAGATGGGGAGATTCTTGTCATGACGTCATAACCCCTGGCGGCAGGAGTATGAACTAAGCATGGCAGCGGCTGCTATGGCGGCTACCCTCATAGGCAGCTCCAGTTCTGTTGCACATGGTCTGTGCATCAGTGTAATGTTTATCAACACGAGCCTCGGAGTATCATACTATTTATCCCCGCCACAATGGATGTTTAGATGTACCTAATATGGATACCGTTTTGATAGTAGCGTTATTACTACTAGCAGAAAATCAATAAAACTGTCATATATTATATACACAATACCCCCATGCAGCTTCTTTGATGTCAAAACTCTGGATATTAGAGTGAGAGCTCAATGCAAATATGGATTACTGTGAGAGAGTGAATCCTGGGACTTAATTTCCTCGTGTGTATTTCAAGTACTGGTCTGCCAATCCTGGCTTAAGTATTGCTAAGCTAAAATATTAATTATGACTATGATACTACAGTACTGCTCTGTATGTTGAAAGTCTGTGTATTTGTACATTGATACATTGATAATTTAGTGCAATGCTTGGAGGAATACAACGATTTTTATTACTGATTAGCAAATAATTGAACCATTTTAACATCAGAGTAAATGTCGAAAATACTGCATTGGAGTTTATAAGTCTATTAATTCAAATCTATAATTATTCTGTATGCATTTGATTTAAATTACTCAGAAGATGTGATTAATAGTGGTTTGATCATAGCAACAGTCCATGTGCTGTACAGCAAGACTCACAGAGAGAAACATGTGCTTTTAAATTCTGCAGGAGTAAGGCAGGGATCAATACTAGCCCCTAGCATATGCGCACACAGAGCTCGGGACGATTTTTGCTGAGATAGCATTGCTTCTGTTCCGTGGATTCGTTTTTGAAGGCATTCGCGGCCATCTGCAGCTTAAAAAAGACTCTTGTCTGCCTCTATTATGTGTCAGCTGCATGGACAGTTCAGACACATCCATATTCCGTTTGTACATCAAGTTTATCCGCATGATTGGCTCAGCTATTAATAGTTCATTAGAAGGAAGTTGCTTGTTTATGGATGAATGAAGCCTGGCACTGGTCCATAATTCACATTTATGACTATTGTACTCAAGAGTGGTTTGTTACTATTGTGATAGAACATATGGTACTCTCACATACATCGCTGAGGAAATGTACACAATTAAAGACCTTGGTAAGTGGATAATGGATTATTAGAAGGATGCACAAGAATTTGGTATTAGACATATATCAAGGATTTTATTGAACAACATTGGAAAGTGTCAAATATACTTCACATTTGAACGATGCTTGATTGTCTAGAAAGCTCCCGCAGCAACAGGTTAACACCAGCAGAATGTACACAAGGTTTGCAACAGGGTGCAATGATATAGCCTTGAGTTTTCTGCTCAGCGCAAGAACTGCCTTTAAATCGCTATCATCCGTGAAGATATACAATGTCATGATTTTTGGTTGAGAGACTGTCTTTTGATTCAAAGATTACTGAATGCAAAAAAGGTTGGCATTAATTTATTCCTTTTAGAGCCGTCTTGAACAAAACCTCTGGAAAAAAACGTTTAATTCATCTCAACATATCTTAGATTTGCTGTTCAAAACATTTGATTAAGGAATAGCAGATATTTGTTGACAATACCAAACACTTGAACTATTAATATCAAAGTCTGACAGGATTTGCTGGACTCAAATCGGATACATTCAAATTTCCCGCTGATGACGTCATGACTCTTTGTGCTCTGTGACGTCACGTCTAACGTGATGTTGGGGACGCTGCGATCGCCGTCGTCATTGTCTTCGGCGACGTCATCATCGTCATCAATGGCCAGCCGACCGACTAAGCTGACGTCATCGAAACAAAACAGAATGGCTGCTGGTAGGGTACTCTTACATAACATTATTAGTAATATTATAATGATATAGAACGGTGAACCTCAGTTAGACCATCGCAACTTCAGGACCAATGGGGCTAGAGTAATACAGCGTTCCAGCTAGGATTTGAAATTGGCATGGCGCACAAGGATATTAGGGCATCTAAACAGAGGCATATAGAGCAAAAAAAAGGGGGGGGGCGTGCTCAAATGGCCTAGCTGGAACACTGTAATATTTCCTGATATTGTGATATAGCATCACCTTTCAGAAATTATAGATATTGCTGTACATAGATATTAAGGCTGTACATAGATATTAAGGCTGTACATAGATATTAAGGCTGTACATAGATATTAAGGCTGTTCATAGATATTAAGGCTGTACATAGATATTAAGGCTGTACATAGATATTAAGGCTGTACATAGATATTAAGGCTGTACATAGATATTAAGGCAACTTCAATGATTAGTAAGAGCATAGAAGTATACACTTCTATGGTAAGAGTGACCCTAACTGTGGGTTCCAACTTCCAATGGAGCCTATATGCATACAGTACAACAATTAAAAAGTGGTTCATCTCTTAGGATCTCTATCTGCTGGAATGCAGAACTATGAAATCTTAATAAAAGCAAATAGTGCTCACATTGCAATTAAAAATCAAATGTGGCTGCAGGCAGCCCAAGAAAGCCTTTTGCACAATGTTCTATTGTATTTCAATTGCAGGTGTACCATTTCTGTGGTGTAAATATAATTTATGAAGGTATGAGATTATCTTTCCACATATGACCATATTCATCTTGTCAAACATGTTAGTTTGAGTTGTGTAGGACAAAATAATCGTCAATATTTTTTGTTGTAAATGTGGCTTTCTTGACACTGGTCATGAAAACTGGAACTTGTAAACGAACACTCTTTTATCTATACAGGCTTCAGTGAAGTTGTTTTTCACTCATGCATCGATTTTATGGCCTTTTTATCGCTTTAATTCTCGATCAATCTTTTCCATAGCCTTCTTAATTGACCCGTTTAGGAGTAGTCGGATGATAGAGCCTTTAGTCTTTTAAGAAAATGGATCAGTCTGAAGTCAGTTCATGTGGAAAATACCATATGCTTGAGAAAGCAGGTTTTCCTACAAATGGGCTACAAAAAAATTGGGCTACAATAAAAATGGGCTACAAAAAACTGGCCAATGTAAGATGATGGAAAAGGCCATTTTTCTGTCAACGTTTTCTCCTGTAGACAGTAATGAAAGTATTGACGCTCTATAAAAAGGTTCGACCAAACCCAGAACATAACTAGAAACTGCGGAACCAATTTTGGTGTGGCTGCTTCAGACGTGCTAGTAGGCTACGTGTTTCATTCTTAAGACTCTTGAAATGAGACCGAATCCCTCTGTCTGTCCAAGCCCTGTGTAATACATGGCCAATTGTGCTATGTGCGTTTTCCATGCAATTAGATAAACGCATGGTTTTTGCCTCATTATAATTAGCCAAAAACCATGCGTTTTCCATACGTTTATCCTTCTCATGGAAAATGCACGTGGCACAATTGGCCATGTAGGCAGAACTGAATCAATAAATCCATGTGTGTCATTTTTTCAGTGTTAGGAATAGACCGAACTACAGTTTCATAAAATATGGTTGACTCTAGACAGCTGTAGCCACCTATTCTTGGCAGTAGCTATAACTCTCTGAAACCAGCCGCTGCTGTCTACTCCTACTCTGTCTACTACTAGCTAATAGTCGGCTTACACCTACCCACCACTGAAAAATATATAAACCTTCAAAAATGTAAGAAATTGATTTAACAGATATCTATATCATAAATATGCATGTGCAATGGACATGCATCTTTTTAACAAGGAATTACAAGTATGTATTACTCGCAACTTTGAGTAGCCAGCTATAGCCAGACAGTTCCGTTTAGTGGCAGATAGCATCGTGTAGCGGCAGTTATCTAGCTTTGTCTAGGTTCAGTTTGACAGGCCGTTTATAATGAAACTAATTGTAATATTACTCAATACTAAACGTGAATTGGGCCTACTCTTATTTCATATTACACATATCAATCATTGATACAATGTAACACTATAAGAAACATAAGAATGAATTAAAAGATGATACATGTAATATGGGGGGACATCTCTAAGATATTGGATATATCGCTACTGAGATGCCCCCCATGGTTTCCTGAGGACTCCCACCCAATTCCATCCCACCTTGATCCTACTATTTAATATCTTTTGACAATGGGCTGGTGTTAGACACACAGATGATGTAGATGTCTTCATGAAAACGATCTTCAGTTAAATGAAATTCACATACTTTGCAATATTTTCAGTAAAATGACATTTATACATGGCCAAATGTGCCACGTGCGTTTTCCGTGTGAAGGATAAACGCATGGAAAACGCATGGTTTTTAGCTAATTATAATGAGGCAAAAATGAGTTTTCCATGCGTTTATCCAAACGCATGGAAAACGCACGTGGCACAATTTGCCATGTAAGATCATTCATTTGCTACAAACGTATTGGTTGCAGAACGTGTTTTGTGACAGATGAGTGCAATGATGCATTATTAAAAAAAATTCTATATTTAGTACACTCCTCAGAACATTGAGTGTGATAAATCAGGGGAAGATGTTGTAAACAATCTCTCATCTTAAAAGGTTATTTGGATAATGGTAGCTATAGGAGTATAGGAAATGTGCATATGAATTTCACTTAACCTTAGTATATGATTTACTCCAGAATGATTCAGAATTAATCTTAAATGTGGTGAGGTGATTTTAAAGCAAGTTATGATATATTTACATAGATAAAATGTTTGTTGAGTTGGGACTGAATTGTGGTTGATAAAAACATTACTGTTGGAAATAATCATAGAAAGATATATTTTGAATTATCACGAGCAATATTTTCCCAGAAACAAGCTGAGTATAGCAAACTAAGTTACATGTTATATATAGGCATAATTTCTATCATACTTTCTACAGCCGGATTATTTCGGCCTAATACTTGTGCTGCTTAACCGCAGGTCAATATGGCTGATTGATCGCAAGAGGGAGCTGGGGGCAGGTTTAGCCATCAGTCCTTTTTTCAGTTCTCTTTTCCCAATCGACCAGGCACCCCCCTCACTTTCCACAGCCTAGTTTCCACTTAACAGTAGGAACAATCAGTGCAAAGGATTGTGGGACACCTCCCATATTCCCAAGACATGGGTGCAATAATCTTGAGGCGAAGGACCCTGATGAAAAGATGGGGTTAAATGATTGGCCAGAGAAATCACCCCTTTTGGGTGCCCTACCTATTTTTAGATTCATTGGTTGTCGACAAAAATAGAAAAGGGTAGATTCGTATTGCCCTTAAGATGAGGTTTTCTCAGAGTAACAGAAAGATATTTTTTCCTGAATTTTCTCCGTTCTGCGGCGTACCCATTTATAATGAAAATCTAGTTGTAACGGGGTAATAGTCTGCGTATAACGAAAGCCGGTTATAACGAACTTGATCTGCTGCCATAGGCAGCTGTAATGATGAGATGATAATGCATTATACCCCTTGGCTCAATGACAATACTTCTGCTGACCAGACGCTTATTTAGTCAGCTGATATTCAGAGGTAATGTGAGGAGGTGGTCTTAAAGAAATTGTGGTGGTGGTGGATTAGGGCTTTACATCCTGTATTTCTGCACCTGATGGCCTAATTAGGACAGGTAGGGACCATGGCAATGAGACGAAGGATGAAACAGCCATCCAACATAGGTTCGACCGGGAATTGAACCCGGAACCTAGTGGTTGGAAGCCCAGCGTGCTACCACTGAGCTAGGCCCCCACCCGTCTTAAAGAAGTGTTAACACATCATGGGCATCTCATGCAAAATAACAAGAGTAACTCTTGGATCAAGCTCATCTGAAGTGCCTGGGCCAGGAATTGAACCCGTGAATTGAACCCAAGACTTTCACGGACTGGTCAATTCATTAACAACTAGACCACTCAGCTATTTATCATTGCGATAGATAAGGAAAATATCCTATCCATCTATCTATCTATCTATCTGTCTATCAATCTGTCTATCAATCTATCTGTCTATCAATCTATCTATCTATCTATCTATCTATCTATCTATCTATCTATCTATCTATCTATCTATCTATCTATCTATCTATCAATCTATCTGTCTATCAATCTATCTGTCTATCTGTCTATCTGTCTATCTGTCTATCTGTCTATCTGTCTATCAATCTATCTGTCTATCAATCTATCTGTTTATCTATCTATCAATCTATCTATCTATCTATCTATCTATCTGTCTATCAATCTGTCTATCAATCTATCTGTCTATCAATCTGTCTATCAATCTATCTGTCTATCAATCTATCAATCTATCTATCTATCTATCTATCTGTCTATCAATCTATCAGTCTATCTATCTATCTATCTATCTATCAATCTATCTGTCTATCAATCTATCTGTCTATCAATCTATCTGTCTATCTATCTATCATTGCTCAGAGTCTCAACTTTAAAATTTTACTCTTGACAGACCTGTTCAAACATGAGCCTTTCTTAATTTCCTGGGGAGTATACAGACGGACCGCCATAGTCAGCCCATCAGGCTAAAGCGTTCCACAGTTGCCAGCACTGCCCATTGCGTAGTACCCATTTGCACCTGGGTGGAGTGAAGCAGTGGTTCAAGGAGGATCTGTTCAGTTCCTCCGTGCCGTGGCTGGATACTGCATTCGACAAATATTGCACTAATAAGCCAGATATCCAATTAAGTTTTGGCTAACGATTCACCTAACGATATGTCGTGACAAACAGTAGACCTAATTATTATTCACATACCCGAGTTCCGCCCCTGTTATTTGTCTTCATTATGCTGATTAATTGCGTAATGACTGGCACAGCCTGTTGTCAAGCGTGTTGATTTATGGACGGAGGCTGTTTATCAAGTTTTGCCTGAAGCCACCAGGAAGAGGGGATGAATAAATGTGAATAATTACTGGTACTCGAGTTGATCATTGTGCACCTGCTCTTTCTGCTACTACTGGTCTGATCCTCTAACTACTACTACTGTTACTACTACTGTTACTACTGCTGCTACTACTCTTACTACTACTACTACTACTACTACTACTACTACTACTACTACTGTTAGTACTACTACTGTTAGTACTACTGCTGCTGCTGCTACTACTACCACTACCACTACTACTACTACTAATAATAATAATAATGCTAGACTGTCGTGAATTCAATCCCTCTCATGGCATATTACGTGCGTGTATTCTTTGCAAGACATCTTACATTTTATTAAGTTGCTTCTACCAATCCGACTATGCTACTTACTGTTACCTGTCAGGTTGTTTTTACTGAGTGCTTCTCTCTAAGACCACCTCACTATTACGAACACTATAAAGACTACCTCGATATTAAGACCACCAGATTTGATTGGATGGCTGTTTCATCCTTCGTCTCATTGCCATGGTCCCTGCCTGTCCTAATTAGCCCATCAGGTGCAGAAATACAGGACTGAAAGCCCTTATCCACCCACCCACCACCAGATTTGAACTCAACTGTATTGCCATTGTTCCTCATTTATATGTGTACCTCTCTATTAAGACCACTCATTATTATCATCATTAAGGCTGGTAATTGTTCATCAGGACCCAATTGAGGGGTGGTCTTAATGGTGAGCTTTCATTGTATGTAATCATTATAAAGCCTTGTTAGTGACTTAGTAATATTACCACTCATTTTTAGCCAAGAAATAGATAGGAAATGTAAATATGAAGTTATAATGAGGCACACTACATGGCCAATTGTGCCACGTGCGTTTTCCATGCGTTTGGATAATCGCATGGAAAATGTATGGCTTTTGCCTCATTATAATTAGCTAAAAGCCATGCATTTTCCATGCGTTTATCCTTCTCATGGAAAACGCACGTGGCACTTTTGGCCATGTACCTGGTGTAAATGTATTCCTAAATTGTGCTCCTGACTTTCAAGTATATTCCGAGTTACTTGTCACTAGCAAGTGTGTGTCTCATTTACTAGTTGGTAATCGTTATCATAGGGACTTAGGTACATACAGATCATGTAAGCAGATATTCAGTTAATAAGTACATCAGTAAATCTGGGTACTGCTAGCCCACATGGGCTGACAAGTCACTCATATTTCTTAAGCATAAACGAGTAGCAAAAGAAAATGTGAAGAAAAGGGAAATAGTAGGATGGGATGGGATACTACTTGGGCACTGAAATAGTTACTAATTTAGGGTCATTAGTCAAAGTAATATATATACTCATTCTAAAGCAGCCGTCAATTAAGTAATCACACTCATTAGTGTGTTAATTAGTTGGTACTAACTGCAGCAATACCCTAAAAACGAGGTTGAAATTGGACTATTCAGTGCCGTGCAAAAGTAAGTGAACTCCTAAAAAAAGTGGAAATTGTATAGTTTAATGACAATCAAAGCGACAAAGATCACCTATGGAATGTGATAGTTTATTACACCAATGTAGTAGGTGTAGACTGATTGCATGATACAATTTTGATTGAAAAATATAGGTTTTCCAGTGGAGTTCACTGACTTATGCACAACACTGTATCTATCCAGAGCTAGCTAACTAGATATAACTGCCTGAAGCTACAAGAGGCGGAATCAAGCCACAGCTAGCCTCGAAAAATATTGTTGAACTTTCGTATGTCAATGTCAAGGTCAATGCTACTGGGCCTGAAGCTTAGTCAGCTTATATGACCAGCTGCCAGAGGAAGATGTAATGATGAGATGATAAGGCTGCTTGGAGTCCACACCATCTTGCACAAATACCCCAATGATTAATAGCTAGGTTTAGGGGGTGGGGGCCTAGCTCAGTGGTAGCGCGCTGGGTTTCCAACCACTGGGTCCCGGGTTCAATTCCCGGTCGAGCCTATGTTGGATGGCTGTTTCATCCTTCGTCTCATTGCCATGGTCCCTACCTGTCCTAATAAGCCCATCAGGTGCAGAAATACAGGACGTAAAGCCCTAATCCACCACCGCCACCACCAATAGCTAGATTTAGCTGGTATTGGCATTGTTTATTCACTGTATATTGTTGCAGGAAAATAGCAGGACTACAGTGAAGTATTTTGATACAACTAGCGAGTGGCTTCACTTGATCATGACTTATGCATTGCCCAACTTCCAGCCATGCATCAAAGTCATACATGGCAACAAGTTTTTCTTTTTTTTGTGTACAATTTTCTGCAACTTACCGTTTTCTTTTTCTTGCAATTTATGTGTTTCTTAATTGATCTGCCAAGGCTAACACCCTCTCTTCTACCCAGTGTTATAAATGAGCCCAGAGGGGCATTATCTTACCGTATATTCACCGGGGTACCCTAGGGATCCATTTATCTGACAGAAATTGATGAATATGCTCGATAATAGCCTTAAGAGATGTATCCCCATATTATTAATATGGAGATGCTAATTTCATGCAGTTTATAAGAATGATGACATTCTGAGTATAATCCTAAGAGCGTTTGGTTATTAAGACTTCAGGAGCTTAGGACAGAGCTTTCACCAAAAAGTCATTTACCTTTGGCGATTACAGTTTGTTGGTGGTGGTGCAGTGGTAAAAATCATTTGTCTTCTCTGACAACAGTTGTGAGTTCGATTCTTGGGCTATGCTGAGGCAAGTACAAGATCCCACCCATGGGGTAAATGTGTAACGTGGGTGGACTCCTCTTCCTCCTCCTCTCTCACCTCATCAATCAAGCCTAGCTGGCGGCAAGAACTTGCCTTAGAGGGCTGCACTTTCCATATCTGTCTATCTGTCTATCTATCTGTCTGTTTGTCTATCTATCTATCCATATATCTATCTATCTATCTCTATCTATCTATATATCTATCTATCTACCAGTCTTTCTATCTTTCTATCTTTCTATATATCTATCTATCTATCTATCCATCTGTCTATCTATTTATCTGTTTGTCTGTCTGTCTGTCTGTCTATCTCTGTCTATCTATTTATCTGTCTATCTGTCTACCTGTCTACCTGTCTATCTCCATCTATCTATCTATCTATCTAGATGCTGTTTGCTCCAAGTACAGGTCAAATGCTTTGTTTAGCAAACAAGCCTTTTTGAGCCACTGTTTATGAGCCACATCTCAGTCCTAATCTACTTAAATTGTTTAAATATATTCCATATAACCGTTAACTACAAAATAATGTTTTTAACATTCAAGTTTTAGTCCCATGGGAATTAAAAATCAAACAGGGTGACATTTTCTGGCCAATATCTGTTTTATGTGAGCCACTCATACACACATTTCTGATGGTCAACAGTTTCTGCTGTGATTGGTAAAAAGAGGCCATCTTGTTATTGAATGGGTCTGGTTGGGTTCGAATAGTTACAGATGGATAAAGATGACCAAAAATAAGGTATATTGTTTATAAATTAATATATATGACAAGATTATTTTACCATCTAAGTGTAAATAAACTTTCCTGACTTTAATCTTGAAGTCAGCCATTTTCAAAAATTGTACAGCAACTGTCACTCCTGGTTTCCTCTGGTAAAGGCAGTAGATTGCAAGGGTTAAAAGGTTAATTCAATAGATGGATCAAGTGCTTTGTAAAGCATATAAAAATCATAGAAAGAGCAGCATTCTACTCCATAAATCACTCAATATTCTACTCCGGTCATTGACCCCCATCTCCTAATATGGAAGTATAGATCGAAGTCAGTGATGCTTGAACCCTTATCAGAGGGCATCCTCCTCATCAATACACTTGGTCCAGCCTGATGGAGCCTGGTCAAGCAAACAAGGACAATATGTCCAGCATCATCACTTGGTGATGCTGTCCACCTATGCAAATTGGACAAATGCAATTGTGGCCTTTTGTAGGCGCGACCAATCGCAGTCAATCAGTTTAGTTGAGGGCTTGTTGACAGAATTTGGCTGCGAAGCTCTTGGGGTGATTGGTTGTCTCTACTAGTTTGGTTGTTTTTTGGGTGGATGATTAGGTTGTGTGTTGGTTGGATGGTTATTGTGTAGATGTTTGGATTGAAGCTGATTGACTGATTGATTGATTGATTGATTGAGAGATGGGTACTGTAGGTGGGAAGGTTGGAGGGTTTTGGAAAGTTTATAAAAAGTTGGTTAATGGAGTTGTTTTGGTTGGTTGGTCAACTGGTTGGTTGGTCAAGTGGTTGGTTGGTTTAGTGGTTGGTCGGTCAAGCGGTCGGTCGGTCAAGTGGTCGGTCGGTCAGCAGGTCGGTCGGTCAAGTGGTTTGTCAAGTGATCAGTCAAGTGGTTGGTTGGTCTAGTGAATTGTAAAGTGGTTGGTCAACTGATCGGTCAACTGGTCGGTCAACTGGTCCGTCTGTTAGGCTATTGGTCAGTCAGTCGGTAAGTCATTTTTTCAGTCGGAGTGTTGGATGTCATGCAGTCTGTCGGTCCGGCAGTCTGCGGAGTTGTTTTATTCGTCAGCAAACCACAAACTTTCAAGCGCTCTGTCTACATTCGGGTATCTTGAAGTATTTCCAGGCAATGATAACTGTCAGAAATGACACTTTTGAATGTCTGGCACAGGGATAAACAGCTAAACCAAGTTTTATGGATTCTGGAAGCGTTCCAGGCAGGACCAGGACAGACTTACAGAGAATTATTTATGAAGGGGAGAGCTTTATTTAGTTGCTGAAGCGGTCTTTTCTGGGGCAATTGAATTAGCACCCCGGCAAGACCACTTTAGCCTCTTAAGGCAACAGTATTACGTAATGAAAGATTTAAGGAAGAAGAAGAATAGGGTGACCACCTCACTGTTAAGTCCACGTCACAATGGGGGGGGGGGGGGCACCGTTGACGTCATTGTGCTCTGCCTTTCTTAATTATTAAAACCACCGTACCATTAAGGCCAAGATAACAAATCTCACAGGTAGGTAGATTATAGGCTTTAGTTTGGGTTCAATCTAGATTTATGCCCATCACTCCATGTTGTTTCTGAACAGGAAGCGAGGCATTTCCAAAACTGTCCATCTCTCATAATACTGTGAGGAATGGCCAAAAAGATTCCTTTGGAGCAGGCTAGACCCTGCCTAAATAAACAGATGCATCAACAATCAATAGAATGGAGCTAGCTGCCATAGCTCTCCTAGTGACGTCATCATCACGTGTTCAGAATGGAAGGGCACGTGCAGCAGCACGTGGCGCATGCGCAATGAGGTCATGACCTCTGTAGCGGGTGGGGTCGGAGGGTGCTTCAGCTGGAGGTAGTGCCGAGATGTGCCCTCAAGTTAAGATGGTCAACCTGTCAGATTCTGTCATACGATGTCATCCGGGTTAAGTGCTGTATGGGATATGAAGGGATGTAAGAAAATGTAAGAGTGTATAGCTGGTTATCGCTTTATTTATGAAAGTGCAGCCAAAGATGTGGCCGAACGGTTGAGGGATCAGCCGGTTGATGTACTGACCAGCTCCGCGAAAGGTCCCAGGTTCCGTGCTCGGACTGGGCAGTCTTCGTGAGCTACATCTCCGCTGATGTCGTTCGCATTAGATGTTAAATTCATAATAAATGGCAGTACCTTGCACTCGGTGTCTATGTTGAGGCAAGAAGGAACCCACCCATGGAGTGAATGTGTCATGGTGCGGACTTCATGCCATATCAGCTCTTCATTACATCTGCCTCTGGCATCTGATAGCATTTTAGCTGACTGGGCTTCTTGCCGGTAGTGCAGTTCATTGAGACAATATTTCACTTCATTGAGACAATATTTCACTTCATTAAGACAATATTTCACTTCATTGAGACAATATTTCATTGAGATTGAAAAATTTGTATTGACAATATCAATGAAAAATCTTAAATAAAAGCAAGTTGTCAGAGAAATATCTCAAGACAAATTACTGAAATCAACATTAAAATTTCTAGCCGGCACTCTAGTATAATGAAGCTACTACGCATTTTAAATACATTTTAGTACAATTCTCATTTGTGGATTAAAGTTATGTAGAAATACCTTATCTGTAAACAGTGCGCCATTAGAATATAAAATAAATGAATATATAAATAAATAAATTTACTAAAGAAGTCTGTAAATTATGATTTTCATTTGAGCAACTCGTAAAAACCTGGCAGAATTATTTGTAGCTCATTCTTTCCATATTGCCATCAATGCCATATAGTATTGGATACCAAGATATTATGTACTTGAGTTTAGGAAGTCTTTGTACTGTACGCAAGGTGGCAGGCTTAACGTCTTAGAAGCAGTATGCCTCCTACCGGAGTATATGGTAACTTCAAGTTCACGAATGCATTGCTGTGCATTATTGTGAAATTTTCTCTTACATGTTTATATAGTTAAGTTTAGAGGACTAATAATTTCGATGTTACTTTATATTATTATCAATCTACAATTTCCATTGAATAGTGTAGTGTGCAGTGTTACAATATTACGACAAATATTAAATGGATTTAGAAGGCCATAAATAAACAAATATATTGTCCACAAAACGAAGAAATTAATTTTAATAGTGGATTTTCACGGAAGGTTCTCTGTATTTCCACCAGGTGGCTAAAACGGAATACTGCAATTCTATTGGCTGAAAAAGTTCCCTCCCTTGACTGTGATTGGCTGAAGCAAAGTGCATCCAAGCAGCAGTATTTTTAGTGCATTTAAATGTATATTTGTCACCTTATCGTTCAGTTGATTTTTGTTATTTTTCTGAGAAAGTTATATTGAATAAGTTAGTTATTACCTACTGTGTCTGAAAAGCAAGATGAGTAATAAGAGGAGAGGAAAGACTTATGTCTTGCTGAATTCAGGGCTGTTCAGTGAAAATACTCTATTAAATAGATATTAGTTATTTCATAAAGAACTTTTTGTAACATTTTCTGTAGAAATATTTGTTATTAGTCTACATAGGCTTTATTCTCTCAATTTCATGTCCTTCCATCAGTCTTTCTTTGTCTGTCCTTGAACCAAATGTCTCTCCCTACTGGCACTGTACTGTTGTTGCCTTGCAAATCCAACACTCACTGTATATATTGCACAGGCCCCAGTGAGGTCAAAAATCTCATCCATAACTTAGCTATCTACAAATAGCCTAGTAAGACCCCTTCCACTGTATAATAAACAATTCACCTATCTCGTGCGCTGTGCAGATCATGTGACCCGGTCAGCTGTGACGTCACAATGCTTTTGTGGTCCCTTACTTAGGCTGCAGATACTAAATGACATATAATACATCAGCATAATCTTGCTGAGACCTTCGGTCGCCGTATAATAACATGAATACAGAGTCAGGGAGGACATCAGCTTCCAAGGAAAAATTGATGAAGGGGTGGGAGCTAGGGGGGGGGGGGGGGTAGGAGACGGGGTATAGGAGAGAGAGAGCAGCAAGAGAGATAAGAGACTGACAGACTAACTGAAAGACAGCTAGACTGAACGACAGACTGGCTGACAATGGTAAGGTTTTGTTTATTTAACCTTGCAAGTACCCTGGTTTGCTAAGATAGTGTTGGTGGTGTGTCGTGAGTTCGAATCCAGGGCAGTCTTCATGGTAAAGTCAGTGCATTTGATGGTGGGTGGTCCAGTGGTTCAGACACTGACTAGTTAAACCATTTGTCAGCCCTGCTGAAGGTCCAAGATTCTGCGCTCATTTTGGGCACTCTTCATGAGCTACATCTCAGCTAGATGTCATTCACATGAGGTTTTAAAATGCTGGCCCTTTTTACTCGGTGACTGTGCTGAGGCAAATAAAGGACCCCACCTATGAGGTAATTGTGCATCAAACATTTATAAACAGTACTCTATAGTTTCTGGTGTCACCTTGAAAAGGAGTAAGTGCTTTTTGGTGCTTGTCTATTAGATATAATATATTTTTTTTCTTATGCATGATAATTGATATCTGCCAATCATCGCAGCAAAACCGTGATATTAAGACAAGAAGATTACTGCAAACCTTGACATTTCTACTTTCAGGGATTAAAACTCGATATACAGTTAGCTTCATAAAATATGGTCGACTCCTCACAGCTGTAGTGACCTATTCCTGGCTGTAGCTATAACAGGCAAAAGCCAGCAGCTTCTGTCTACTCCTAGCTTATAGTTGGCTTACACCTACCACCATTGAAAATTAAAAACCTTGGCAAATGTAAGAAATGTATCTTATATATTATAAATGTGTATGTGCAATTGACATGCATCTTTTCAACAAAAGATTACAAATAAGGATAACTCTCAACTTATGGTCCTGCATGTACTTTTAGATCCGGCTTTGAGAAGCCAGCTATAGCCAGACAGTTCCATTTAGTGGCAGGAAGCATCGTATAGCCAGAAGTGGTCTAGCTTTGTCTAGGTCCAATTTGACAGGCCGTTTTTAATGAAACTAACTGTATGCCAGGCAAACAGCGCTGATAGACTTAACTGATCTTATTTGAGAAAGGACTTGTCGCTCAGGTTGGCCAAACTAGATAGTGGAACCGTCTAAAAATGCTGATTCAGCAATTCTGCAAAAGATCACTGTTGACAGTCCTCAGTGGACCAGTCAAAGGCACTTGTAGCTGTCTTGTGACCCGTCTAACCTCTACTGGTCTTATGACAGTAGCTAGGATAGTCTCACTGACTGCATTATTAATGAGAGCCTTCACTTGTCGTGTTTTGACGACACTATGTTTACATTTATGGATTAATAGATCTATATAATAATCACAGGATTTTTTAGGATTTTTTATATAATTTTCACACAATACACATACATAGAAATCAAAACACTGCAACAGGAAACATCATATATCATAACAGGAGACAACAGAGTTTACAACTATTCTAAGTTAAAGTTCTCCTCTTACAAAAAATTTAAATAAATAAATGAAATAAAAATAAATACTGATGATAATACTAGCATGAAACGTTACATAAATAATTAGATATACAAAAATAATGAGTAGTAAGGTATAAGTTAGTGATATTAATCAATTCAGATTATAAACATCAGCCTGATTTACAAGACATTTATAATGAGTAATCACAGGACTGCTGAGATTTCCAGTGTATTTATATTTTTGGAATGGTATCAACTGCATACATGAAAATTTAGTACATGCTTACCAAGGCACTTTAATTTTTACTATTTTACAGGACATATATTTCGTGTGGCTGAAAATGCATTTTTCTGGGCTTGTGAAATTTGGCATCATTTTACCTTTATGTATTGCATTCGGATATGAAATATGTACTATAAATAAAACTATAGATGATATAGAGCTTTTAGCAGAAATCAAATGATGATACAGTAAATTTCTTTTTATTTTATTTTATGTTTATTTTTAATTTTTTGCCTATTACCATATAATAATTTTCAGCGCAGCACAGCATTTTAATACTGCAATTTGCTTAATGTCTAAAATGCATTTCATTTTCTGTGGGCGTCTGTCAATGTCTGAAATTGTTCAGAGAAATATTATTAAGAGGGTGTGGGCATATTCATCAGAACAGCACAAATTTGAGCTAAAAATAATCACAACAATTGATAAAAAATAAAGAAATAAAAAAATTCACCATCATACAATTGCGAAATATATTTTTTTATTTGATCCCTGTGACGTTATCTGATCCAACGGCGTTTAAATTTGACCTACTTGCAGATCCTTTTAACTGCACGTAGCCCTTAAATGGCTAGGAAGCGAGGCAATTCAATGGGAAGCAACTCAAAAGGTCAATGACCGCCCTTAATTCCACAGTCAAGGTCATGTGACTCGTACATCCGCCAACATCCGGGCACTTGCCATGTGCTCTCTGGTCTCGCGAGATTCCATTGCTACTAGCTCTCACACGTATGAGATAGATAGATAGATAGATAGATAGAGAGAAAGATAGATGGAGAGAAAGATAGAAAGATAGACAGATAGATAGACAGCGAGACAGATAGACGGACAGATAGAGAGATAGATAGATAGATAGACAGACAGGTAGATAGACAGACAGACAGCTAGACAGATAGACAGACAGATAGAGAGATAGATAGACAGATAGATAGAGAGATATAGATAGATAGATAGCTGGCAATGAAGAAAATTAGGATAGGTTAGGATATAGGATAGGATAATTTCTTTTGCATTTAGTGGAGAGCTCTATGGCTTGTTGTGCCATAATTGAATTTCGCAAGTATGGTTGACTGTCACCCTGTTAATTATGAAATTATCAAAGCTTCTCATTCATAATTTAACACGTGTTGTCTACTCTAAACATAAGGGCTGTCAATTCTCTGCCTAATTTGTTAAATAATTCATCCTCTTCTCTTGTGCAAGGCCCTGGGCTTTCGTATAATAAATGGTTATTAAAACGTTGAATCAGTTTCTGGCGTACCTTCTCTATTTGTATGGTGGATTTCAAACTGTTATTTTTCTTCATAGTACAGATGTGTAGGCCTACTGTTCACCTTATAAATAGTGTCACCAGTCCTGTCCTGTCTCCTGTCCTGTCTCTTGTCCTGCCTCCTGTCCTGTCCTGTCCTGTCCCCTGTCCTGTCCTGTCTCCTCTCCTCTCCTGTCCTCTCCTCTGCTCTCCTCTGCTCTGCTTTCCTCTCCTCTTTTCTCTTCTCCTCTCCTGTCCTCTCCTCTGCTCTCCTCTGCTCTGCTTTCCTCTCCTCTCTTCTCTTCTCCTCTCCTGTCCTCTGCTCTGCTTTCCTCTCCTCTCTTCTCCTCTCCTGTCCTCTGCTCTGCTCTGGTTTCCTCTCCTCTCCTCTCCTCTCCTCTCCTCTCTTCTCTTCTCTTCTCTTCTCTTCTCTTCTCTTCTCTTCTCTTCTCTTCTCTTCTCTTCTCCTCTCCTCTCCTCTCCTCTCCTCTCCTCTCCTCTCCTCTCCTCTCCTCTCCTCTCCTCTCCTCTCCTCTCCTCTCCTCTCCTCTCCTCTCCTCTCCTCTCCTCTCCTCTCCTCTCCTCTCCTCTCCTCTCCTCTCCTCTCCTCTCCTCTCCTCAGAAAACGCAGACAAATGTTATGTTAAACTAGACACGCTTGTTGACACTTCAACATATCATCTTGGAATTCTGTTTGGTCACATTTCTAGGAATTGTTTTCAACAAATCTCCAGTTTACAGACTACAGTCTATTTATAAAATGTACTTGTATTTTGATTTTGGTATTTTGTGAGCTAGATTGCTATAAACTCAAATATAGATAGATGGATAGATACTGTAGCTAGATAGATAGATAGATAGATAGATAGATAGATAGATAGACAGATATATAGATAGACAGATAGACAGATAGATAGACAGATAGACAGATAGATAGATATGTGAAGTGCAGCAGTCCACCCGTGTTACACATTTACCCCATAGGTGGGATCTTTTACGTGCCTCAGCATAGAAACTGAGTACAAGGGAACACCATTTTAAAGTCCAATCCTGAGACATCCAGCTTGGATGATGCTCATGGAGCAGGCGAGCATCTTACCACTAGACCACTCCGCTGCAACCTATAGTGATGTATTACCTAAGACAATGTTTTCGGTATTATACATTTTAGTGTCTAAACTTGGGTGCTGAGTACGAGCCCGGAGCTCTATTGTTGAAGAGGGAGTCCTTTGCTTGTGGCGTCTGAACGAAACCAGTGTTTGGATGCATGATTTCAAGGTCACTACACAGTCCAAGCCCGGCTTTTAAACGAAACAGGCCTCTATTTCAGACAAATATAGGCCTAGACCACCATGAAGCCAACAAATTTTGGACAATTTACAACGAAAATTGTAACTCGATGGCAAGGTTCTGTCCTCTAGAGATAATTCTTCACTCCATTATTAAAAATGATTGCATCAAGTGAGAAATAATTTCCATAATTTCCTTTTGAAGCTATTTCTGTCTATTGCGACATTCATAGATATCAAAACATTCGCGTGTGTTTGTAAATAACATTTGTTTGTAAACACAAAATGGCAAGTTGCCCGGATAGCAGTGTTTTCTGCCCATGCAGTATATTGACCGAAATCACAGCCCTTTCCTTCTACTTTAGCTGGCAGGGAGCTAAGCTACTCTTAGGGCAGCTGTGACGTCATGTGGGGCGTGACGTCATAATTGTGGCGGCCATTTTGCAACAGCAGCTACCCTTAAATCGTGTAATGCAAAGATGGGCGATGATGCCCGGTGTATCATAAAATGTCAAGTCCACCCGAAATTATGTGTAGATATGACATGTGTTTAAACGTGTGACAGGGCTGTTAGAACCATGTGCCAGCAGCAGTAGCAAAAGCTTGTGCGTCTCTGATGCGGCTGAGATGATGCCAAGCTGCTGCAAGTAGTCGATATTGGCTTCAGCTGCTGCCAGGCAAGCTGTGTTTCCATTCTATTTTAGCATATCTGTGGGGACACTGCCTACCCTTGCGTTACACACATGGAATTCGGTTGACATTTTGGAGAAACCAGTCTGTAACACTGCAACCTTCGCTGATTTCTGTGTCATTCTAAACATAGGATACACAAATAAATACACCTCCTGGACATCAGGAATTAGAATCAACACCATGTTTGCACAGCCACTATATTGGATTTAATTTAGAACTGTAGGATACACACGAGCTACGCTGAAAAATACAGCAATGATTTAGCATCACTGTTGGATTTAACCAATGCGATTACCATCATAGACCATGTGATTAGCATGACACATTACGTAATCCTGCTATTTGTGGAATGTGAGGAATGCCTACAGTTTGGCCTCATGGCGTGTGAAGAGACACTTCAGAGCCGTGCCCTGATTTTGGAGAAGGAGAATAAATATGAAGTGCTGCAGCTGAATTAGGAATAAAGTGCAGTGAGCCTTTCAGCCATTATTCACATACTGCTGTTTGATAATGTGCAGCAGTGCATTTACCACATTACTGCCCTTGACTGTCATAATGTGTAATGAGGCACTGCCCCCTGCACATTATTTTGACTCCATGTAATGATATGACTGCACCTGGACACTACATTCTTAGGTCTCTTATATGTATGTCAGCGCATAACTGCATATTATAAGCCCAAATATTACCCGACTATAAAATATATATCGGGCGTACTCCGTATTGCACATACTGTCCAATATAGCACCAATCAGGAATAACATCACCGTAATATTGGGCAGTAGGTGATATCTCATATTACACAGGATTCTGGGCACTGAAACTACATTGCTCAATATAGCATCGAGTATATTGGATGATATTAACTAATATTGAGCAGGCGATTTATGTAGCACTGCCCAATATAGCTGGATTTGTATTGCATAATATTGGGCAGTTGGTATTGAATACTGGGCATTGGTGGTGCTATATTGAGCCTACACACTGCATAAATTGCACTTATTATAACTGCATATTGAAAGTAACTATAGCAAAGAATATTGGACGTACATTTGAATATTTAGCATCAATGACATATTGAATGACATTGCGCTGGAGTTCCTTAATATTGGAATATTAGATACTATAGTATAGTCAATATTGGATATGATTATGTTTGATATTATATTGGATATTATACTGCCCGATATATAAAGACTGAGATTGTTGGTGCAATACTGGATGCTTTAAGAAGTCTCCGGGGTAATATTGGCTATATTGGCCATTGGGTCCTGGGCATAAGCTATGGAAGCAGGGCTTGTTAAGGGAGACACAGCATCTAGCATTATGGATGACAGTCAATTCAATTACCAGAACATCCACCGCAAAACAGGCCACGAATATTAAGGACTTTGGCTTGAAAATCTCCTGCAAAATGTGAGAGTCGATACAAGGTACTATTTTGGTCATACAGTTTGCATCAGAAGTTTCGACCCATCTTAACGATGAAAAGAAAAAAGCGCTGGTGTTACTAATCGCAATTGTATAGACTAATTGCAATCACTCTGGCTGTGACACACACTGGTAATTTCAATTTGTGGATTAGAGTCTGTTCAAAGCACCGCACATAGCATACCCTCAGACTGAGTACTATAGTATGTGAAAGCAATTTTAAACTCGCATGGATATTATATTTCCATAATTTATGGTATTATCGGTATCTCCTGGTGTCAATTTGTGTCAAATGGTGTCAAACTGCGTTTGAAATTCGTCCACAAATTGAAAGTCCATTTCCAAATCATCTGCATGGTAGTTCGTGTCACCAACTGGAAATAACATTGGAATTTTACGGTATATGTATTAAAATTAATAATTTCACTTTTCTTAATGCGTGGATTATAAATTTAATCATCATTTGCACAGAACACCGTTAAAAGTTCTAGAACAGCAATATACTCTTAGTGTGATAAACATTATTGTTATTGACTGTGGTGTGATAAACAACGTTACACTAGTCGACCACAAATTCACCAGATTACATCGCATTGCCTTTGATTGGCAAGGTACGGTGTGCTCTTCATATTGCTGGCTCAGCTCCACGTCTTTTCCACGTGGTTTTTGCTCAACTCAACATCTGCTGAACTTCAGTGATATTTAACAAGAATACATATTGCCCTGCGGTTCTGCTCTTCTTAATATAAATATCAAAGGTACTGTGGAAGTGGTTCAAAAGCTTACAGGCTATAGCATAGTTAATTTCTTTCTCATTTTATTGCTCAGTGGATTATGACATTTGAAAGGTGAAAAATCAGTCCATTATATGTATAAAGAAGTGGTGATCTACTTAGGAGTAAGTGGTATTTGAATTATAAAGACATTCTACACAGTGTGAGAAACAAAGTTACAGTAGGCCATCTAAAATTGGATGTACTTGGTATTGACCACAAACTTTTGCTCAAAAAGAAAGTAAGGAAAACGTTCATTCCGAAAGCTCAATCATTGTTGATAACTTTTTTGACAATATTTCTCAGCGGGTCGTTGCTCGATTTGGCTGCTGCAAAATTGAAGGATTTAATGTAATTTTAATTTATTCGTAATTTTGAATGTACCAAACTGAGCATTGCTAACCTGCAGTTGCACACGACTTGCCAAGTCTAAATAGCATTACCTTTGACACATCACTGTGAAGGGTAAACTGGAACATTAATTCTTCAACATTCCAAGCAGACTGCTATCTGGCTGACTATCTACTTACTATCTGGATGACTACCTGGATGACTACCTGGATGACTACCTGGATGACTACCTGGCATACTATCTTATACACGTGACTTTAGCATCTCAATACATTCCGAATAGGCTTACTAAGACTGTCATCAATACAAGTCATGCAAAGTTACTTTCGAATTGTTGATTGTTGACAACACAACTAAGGAAGAGCTTTTCAAACACAACAAACATTAGACTATTAGTACAAGGATGTACTTACTGCCAACTTTGATGCCTAACAAAATCTAGTGTTATGTAAGTGACTAACCACCTATTGGTACTTGCATCATCATCTGGAGGTCAATTAACGATACTACAGATAAAGAGACTAATTGTGACTTTTGGTTAGGGTTACACCTTTTGACTTAACAGGTGTGAACCTGAATTCTCTGATAAGTACTAAAGACATTGATGATATTGGATATTGCCTTTATATGTCACTAGTGGAAGTAGTTGACTTGGAAAGTGGGCATTGCAGAGATATGGTTCGTCTGAAGGACACCTTATTATAAAGTTGTTGTGACACATTGGGACTTTGTAGGTGTGGACTCATACTAACTACATCGAAAGGAAGACAAAACGTTTGAAAATATTGGAGATTATGGACTGTATATCCAATATATGAAACTGCAGGAAGTAGTTAACTTGCAAAGTGGGCATCAACTTTTTTTGACTACACAGGTGCTACTGGGTGTATACTTTATACTGTGCATTGTCAGTAGGCGTGTGCGAGATCACTGCCCCTTGCAGTACACCACTCCACACCCAACCTGCGAGACTGAACAAGCAGTGCAGTCTAATATACCCACAGTGGAGTAAGACTTCTAGGAGCTCCTTGAGCTGCACCTCTGCCACGTGTGCACCTCTGATTGGTCGGTTTTACCCCTTTGAGAGACTGCATAATAGTGCACAGAGGTACACAGGGGTTAGGGATCCACCCCTGTCCGCATGGATTAATACCCTGTATTTCTACCCGCTGGTACATGGCATGATATCACGTGATATTATTTCATGTTATTCGTCTTTTATTTGGAAGCAAGGAACAGGAATTTATAATTTATTGCGATATCTGAATCACAGAAGTGATAAGAAACGTTATTAATTTGACTAATATATGAGAAACCTAAGTGTTTTGCAGTCGTCATTTTCGAATTATTATTTTCGAATTCCAAATTTAAGGCACGTGCATGGGACTACAGGAGTTACGTAATAACACGTGTCCTTTGCAACTGCTGGGGTACGTACCATGTGCTATAGCATCGCTCTGGCAATCGAGAGGGTGTGCAAAAATACCCTTTGCTGAAAGTTCTGCATTTGTCATATGCGCTGATTCAGCAACATTTTAATTTCAGGAGTCGTCTGCTTTGAATTCCATTTGATGTTGCAATAACTCAACGACAAACTCCATGGTTCTATGACGTCACAGTGACGTTTCAGTTTGAAGTCAATTGTTGACAGTGACGTCACTATTACAATCGGGAAACCGTTGTGATCATTACATTGAAACTGAGTGAATTCTGTGGTATTCAAAATCGTTACATTGAGCTCTTTTGGGATACTTCAGTTTGTCCAATCATTTTTGCTTACTCCGCAACCTGAAAATCACTCTTACACTGCACTTCCGCAAACACAAACGCGTGTAAACAGTGTTTATCACATGTAAACAACTGTTTATCACAAGATAACTCTCTCATCCTGAGAGGCTTCTGCTGAAAATCTCTATCTTCCTCGATTTAGAGTGAGTGCTGTTGGTACGAAAAAAAGGCTGATTTTAATTTAACTCCAATTGTATTGGTAAAACATTCGGGTGATAATATTGCTCAAAAATCTCGTTTACATCATAACCTCTTTACAAAAACAATACTGTACAGAAAAGTGTACAAAAATGTGCACACAATTGGATGGCGTTTACATTTGATTAATTTCACAAGATCGTTCGACTGACTTCTTGGATACACACATTGAGTGGCATTTCGCAACCCGGATGTACTTTGCAGCCACTTGTCGAGGATAAGGAATAACTGGATGACCTATTGACCTCTTGGGGAATAACGCCATCTGTTATCTTTCCTGGAAGCTCACCTAAGATAACGGCTACGAGAGGTCGTGGCAGCTCACTTCCTACAGTGAGAAATCACACACTTTAGTCTGCTCCAAGAATTCGAGAAACCTGTTGCTCAATACACAGCTGCTGTTGTACAGCTGTTAATTATACCAAACAGCTGTTTACTGCAGTTGTCTATCGTCTGAATTATTATTGGAGAGTTCAAGTCTACAAGCAATTAATTTGATAACTGGAAGTACAGTACATTTAGTCTAATAAATCGTTCATTTTATTTCGAACGCATACAGCTGAGAAATACAGCTGGATATAACCTGCAAAAAATAACATGGACTTCCCCAGCTTGTTATTTACGCGCTAAGATTTCAAGTTGCCATGACGACGATTTCAGCTGTACAGCTGGGTACGTGTGATACATAACTGGGTTCATCTCAGTCTCGCAGCTGTGTACAACATTCGGGGGTTAAATACAGCTGAATAAGCAGCTGCTTACCTTGAGTTATTGAATATGCTTGCAGCTTAGGACAGCTGGATACCAGAGCTACGACAGCTGTTTACTGAGTGATTGGATGTCAGTGTAATCACAAAACTTTCAGCATGGGAAACATATATTCGAGAACAACCAGTTTCACAGGGATGACAGTGCGGGGAACGCAGATTTCGAACTATCTGGATAGAAAGGAGAGAGGTAGGAGTCCACACTGAGACTATTTGTAGATATACAGTACAACTTTATGAAAGTGCTTTATTTTAGCCTAATGTAGCCATAGATATCATTAGCTGCTATCCATTATTGTCTCTAGGTACCCGTTAGATGGCTCAGTCTTTAAAAGCAGAGTATGGAGAATGATTTATTCTGAAATAAGGGTTTATACACTCTTTTCACACGGCAGCCATGTTGGCATTTTTTACCTCTCTTTGTACTCAGATATAGTATTGTGACGTCATCAGTTGACAATGGCCATGGTGAGGTCACAGAGTGACAAACATAGAGAATAATACCTATAAAATATCTTTTTACCTGTGTATTTGTCTATGTATGTGTTTGTATGTTTGAATTGTGTGTCTCAGTGTAAATAAATGTCTTTGTCTTTGTCTGTCTTTGAGTACAATAACAATGGAGAAGTAATGATGTCATAATATATTATGTAATCAAAATGAGGTCGATGAGATAAAAATGCCAACATGACTGCCGTCTGAAAATATTGTATACACATGAGGTTAACATGAATTTGCAATGCGACCATTATTTTTCTTTTAATGATATTTTAATTCTGGATTTTAGGAGATAGATTTGGATGGCTGGATTTGTTTAGCAGCACGTAGTTTGGGGTAACTGGGCATTGTTCATTAGTGGTCTAGCTAAGTGTAGTTCTTAACTGGCAAAACACTCTCATCAGGTTGTACTATATAGTGGAACTTTACCTGAATGTACAGGCGTTTGGTTTTGTATTTTGAAATGATTATATGTATGATACGAAACATGCAAGACGGACACATAGTCAATTACGCCCAACTTTCTTAACTGATAATGGCATTTTTCAATAACAAATAACTTATTTGATACTTCACCGCGTGACCTTTTCTATTGTTCTTTTTGTGGGATATAACCAACGAAAATGTTAGTTAACTCCCCCCTGAGTGCAAACTGAACTGTTATGCATAATAAGGGCATTAAAACAATCAAACAAATTAGTAACTATGCCTAATGGAGTATAAGTTAGTTATATCCCTCATAGTCGGGAGTTAAAACTAAAATGTTTGTTGGTTATTTCCCGCCTTCGGCATCGGGATATAACCAACAAAAATGTTAGTTAACTCCTTCCTATTCGGGATATAACTTACTATTTAGTATTTTTCCCATGATGGTAACTGAGAATGGCGCTGACGACTGCCAAAAACTAAAAATTGTAAAGATGGCTGACAGTCAGTTGCAGCTTGCTGGCTGGGTGAAGGAGCAAATAACCTTACCATGCAACTGGTGTTAGTTCTGAATGACAAAATATATCGTAGCGAGCCAAGAGTATATACATTCTTTTAAAGTGAGTAATATAACGTTTCAGTCTGAGAAATCGGTCTCATACATTGTAATGTGCTTATGTAAACAGTCATCACTGCTAATGGTGGTAGAGGAATTGATTGTGTAAACATAATGATATGTATGATTGTGATTAGCATTTAGAATGTGGGACGATTCAGCATCAGATCATCAGATGTAAACATTGCGCAAGAATGTTTACTTAATGGTGCACTAAATGTCATTCTCATTTAGATGGGGAAATTGTCATTATATTAAATGAACCAGTTACTTTTATATGCCAATATAAGTGTCTCATGTCATTAAATGACTAACAGTGAAATTGTTGATGTAAAACGACCACGTGATCTGCTGTAAAACGGCCACTTCCAACTCCCTCAATTGACTATTAATGGTATAATTTACCTCCTTATTAAACATCTATCTTATTGGAACTACCAAATTTATTCATTTCTTTGGGTGAGCACTAACACTAGTTTGATTATCAGAGAATAGTAGATTTTCATGGAAGGTTTGCTTTATTTACATCAGGTGGCTACGACAAAATACTGCAATTCTATTGGCTGAAAAAGTTCCCGCCCTTGATTGTGATTGGCTGAAGCAAAGTGCATCCTAGCAGCAGTTTTTGTAGTGCATTCTAATGTATATTTGACATATTATCATTCAATTGATTTCCACTTTGTCCCTGAGAAAATTATATTTAAGGAATCTGTTAGTTATGATCTACTATGTCTGAAAAGCAAAGCGAGTAAGAAGTAGAGATGAAAGACTTTTGTTCTTCTGAATTCATGGCTGCTCAATGAAAAGACTGTATTGCTTGAACTAAGGATGTAAGCAAACTAGCTCCACTGTTTACAAGCAGTTTAAATAGGCTAATGATTCCCTATAAGTGGCGTTTAAAGGCTTCAAACAAAGATCATCTACAAATTATGACCAGGTATTCAATCTAATTGTGACATCGCATGCACACTTGCAAAATGAACTGAACTGCGCTTCATTGCATTCGACTGTAAATGGTGGGGTTCCTGGCGCTGTACATGCTCTGCAGATGGCGCTGTAGGCAAACTCTGCCAGCCAGCGGGCTCTCTTGACTTTCAAATGTCATGGAGTGGGACTGCTAGGAGCTGAACCACCTGCTCCTCAAGAGCCTGTCTGTCATGGCATTTGTCAGGAGGTCTACTCCAAGACGGAGCATTTTAAAGTAACACTTACTACAATGTAGTGAACTCTAAAACTGTTGAATATTCAGGATAGGTTATGTAGAAGGTTACTATTCCATTAACAGTGCAAATGGACAGTGACAATGGCTGGTACATTGCACAAATTGAGGTGCAAATGATCTGTTAAAATGAAAACGGTTACTAGTCGTTGAACATTGGAGATAAGACTTATTAGAAGTTTCCTAGGTGAACATTGTCAGTGCGGTGTGATGCCGGGGCCTAGTGGATAAGGTGATGGACTCGTACGCGCATGGTTGTGGGTTCAAGCGCAACCACGGCATGGAAGAACTGAGCAGATCTGCCTTAAACCGCTGCTTCACTCCACCCAGGGGCAAATGGATACTTGGATATAGCCAGATATGGCGATTGTAGAGTGCTTATAGTCTGTGTGCGCTGACTATGGCTGCCCGGCTGTATACTCTTCGGCCGGGGAGTTGAGAAAGGCTCATGCTTGACCAGGCCTGCCAAGGGTGTAATTGTAAAGTCAGTTGAGACTGCTTGAGCAGTGTAAAGGACTATAAAAATACATTTACATTTAAAGTAACCATCATCTACAATTGTTGTTTAGCTTAGCTTAGCCTACCACAAATGAACAAATGAGTGCAGAACTAATAGTTTGTGATATACAAGTATTTGTTTATTTACGAAAATAATGCACCATTTATACCTTACCCTTGAGGTACTCCATGTAGACCATAGACCTGCCTCTTAACTGTGTATTCCTTATTCTTGGAAAGCTGCCAAATTCATATCATATGTACAATGTATGTTCATCTAAACAGTGCAAACAAATTTACTCTACTCTCAAAACACTCTACTTGCAGACTTTCCTAAATTAGTCTGAAAGCATGCACTGGTGCGTCTTAGCATGAGATATAACAACCTTTTTTATTTATATATTTTTTGAAACACTGAACATTCTCCCTAATTTCTTTGTGTCACTGAAACAATTACGAAGTTTTAATGCTCTTTTCCCACATGTGTTATTTTGCCTTTAAATCTAAGGCATTTTTTTTTTCTCGTGCAACCTGGGTGCCCGGCCAGTCAGATGTCCAAGATCCAGATCACGCAAGCACCCAGTTATTGATTTTGTTGGTGGCTGCAATCAAAAGCCTCAAGTTCATCCAGTCCATTCTCAACAAAATCACTGCAGGCCAAAAAGTTATTGACCTGCAATACTAAAGATGTCACTTCTATAGATTGTTAGCTTCTAGAACTATAGAAGAAGTTCGCCATTTTGAAAAATACCTCCATTGGTGCAGAGTTTACAGGTTTTAGTGGCTTAATAGAGGCAAAATACAATGGTGTCTAAAAAAAAAGTGTACAATATTGAGGTTTATTGGATGAAGGATAGTTATATTGGACGGCTTTTCAATCGCACCATTTGTTAGAGGCAAAATACAATGGGGTGTTAAAAAAATTATCGTACAAATTTTGGATGACCCAGAGTCCAATATAGAGTTTTATTGGATGAAGAATAGCTATATTGGACGGCTTTTTAATCGCACCATTTGTTATATTCTAAATTGAAATGTCAGAGAAGCCCAGTTTCTACCAACAGCTTCTTCTGATTGGACAGTCACATAAAAAGGGATCCAATATGACTCTTTTCTGTCAAATATAACTTTATGTTGTACAATATAGCTTTTTCCTCTTCAACATAACGTCTCCTGTCCAATATAACACATTATTGAACAGTCACGCGGTATGAATGAAGATATCTGATTCGGCAAGCGCATGTCATTGGGGAATTAAATTATGGTCAAAATAGCTTTAAATAGTAAATTTTGGACATATTTCTCAAATAACTTTGTATGACCTATGTGAAATCTGTGATGTAACGTAACAGTATTTCATTATTAGAATATATATTTTGCAAAAATCCTGGCCATCTACAATCATACAGTTACTTATTTTCCAATATGTCCTACTTTTTTTTAATCCATAGAGAAATTGCAATATGTTGCAATTGTTGGATAATATCCTATGACAATTGTAATATCATCTCAAGATATGGATTGTTACATGTTTTGTATTATTTTCAAATTGGTTTCTGGCATTATTAAAATTCTGGTTATGTGTGATAATTGCATAATTTGATATATTTGAAAAAATGCAGGATATATATACATGGCCACATGCGCCAAGTGTGTTTTCCATGCCTTTGGATAAACGCATGGAAAACGCATTGGTTTTGCCTCATTATAATTAGCTAAAAACCATGCGTTTTCCATGAGTTTATCCTTCTCATGGGAAAATGCACGTGGCACATTTGGCCATGTATCCGTATAAATACATGCATACATATGTGATTCTACAGACTTTGTTGTGCTATGGCAATTTGATAAATATGAAATTATTGTTGCGTTGCATAGATTATTCTAATAATTAGATTGTATTGGGTATTAGTAATTTATTACACTTAATAATTTAATGGACTAATAAGTTCGTTGCAACTAGTATAAAACTGCCTGATTAGTAGGCTATGCTTTTGACCAAAAGCCTGAGATGTCTCTCTATAATATATTTTCTATGAAGCTTTTTATATATAATCTTTAATCACACACAATAAATGGTGTACTTGATATGATACAATGTAGAAAAAGAATCAATATTATTATTAACATAGTATATATTAAATAGAAAAGTCTCTCATTATGAGAAATAAATGAAATAGAATTGTCTCTTAAATCTTCAATGGCTTAAATTGTCACAAGGTCACTTTGGCTGCATTTTTAATATGACACTTTAAATGAGCAATTTAACATGTCACTCTTTGAAATTCCAGCATTTCTCTGGTTGTGGCTTAAGTTGCTGGAAATGATTGTTTATAGAAAGTATGTGTTATATTTTCAAGGTCACTCTACCCCAGCCTCTAAACGAGATCAATCTCAATTATAGACTCAGATGTAATCAAGAAAAATATTGTTGCTAACAAATAAATTTTAACAAACTTAGATTAAAGTATTGAATATGACTAATAGAGCAAGTTAGACTTACAGCATCACCCACATTTAAAACCAAATCAGGATAAAACATTTTGAACCCCAACCATAATCTTACTATTGAATTTTACCGCTCTTTTTTAGACCCGGCTTCTACTCGAAAACATACTATTATAATTTGCATCAAAAAACATTCTGAATAGATGAAACTAGGATTACTGCTGCTGTTTCTGTATTTAGGATGCTGGCGTGTAGCATCACAGTCTCTTTAGCCTGAAGGCTGCTGATGCGGGGATACGGTGGTTACTCCAGCAGCAGCAGCAGCAGCAGCAGCAGCAGCAGCAGCAGCAGCAGCAGCAGCAGAAGTCAATACCCTGACAGCCAGAGGCACCCAGCATCCCATGCAGTTTCCTTGAAGTTCTCTTAACATTGATTTTGCCATGTGGGAATCTGGGTCATGTATCTGTGGCAGATATGATAATAATCTGGGTGTATTTATACTCACTCAGGGGCTATGTATTTATATAAGGGCAGGTATAAAAATATAAATTTTGATTGCAATACTAAATAAATGAGCAATTATGTTGTTTGTGTATTCATATTAAAACAGGAAAGATGATATATTAGCATTGCTGGGACATTTTTCTTTTAATGTATTTTGATATAATGCAAACATTTTAGGAATGATCTGTATTATGTGGGCAAGCAAACAAAATATCCCTCTCGTGAGGTGAATTTGCTACATGGTGTGGACTGCAAGCCTTATCATCTCATCATTATGACTTTTTCTGACTGTAGATTACACATGTATATTTTCTGCCAAGCTTTAGACCAGCAGGATTGAGACACATATTTGATAGCTTGATAGATAGACAAGAATGAATGTAATGGTTTGTCTACTCATCATTACGTCTGCCCATACTGGTGTTGTAGGTTAGTTTGGCGTCCAATACACCCTTTTCACACAGCAGCCATGTTAATTGGTGCCTCATGGACCTCATTTTAAATACGTCATATATTATGATGTCATCAGTACTTCTCCATTGTTCTTGCACTCTGTGACCTCACCATGGCCACTGTCTACTGATGACGTCACTATATTATATCTGAGTGCAAAGAGAGGTCAATGAGGCAAATATGCCAACATGGCTGCTATGTGAAAAGGGTGTATATAATTAAGTCTTTTATGGACATATTTTTTAATTTAATTTATGTATTATGATAAATTTTTTGGAGAGGGAATTCTACAGTAATTATATAATGTAATAACCATGCTTCATTGAAGAATACTTTAGCACCTCCAAGTTCATGGACTATTCTACGCATCCGCATACTTTCTACCAACACACTGGTTATAATTAAGTTAATTTAGAACCATGTTTATTATGCCATGGCCTTGGGTGGCAGATGTTTTCCTGGTTCAAGGCTACCAGGAAATAAATTACGAAATAAATTACATAACCTTACCCCTTTTGCATGGGGTTTTGGGGAGGGAAGGGGGTAAATAACTGACCTTGGTGGTTGTTGACTATGATAACCTTTGCAAAAGTAGATCAGGAATAGTCTTATGCATAAGATGCAGTAGTAGCATATCAGTACTGAAATGTCAGACGGTTAATTTTTACTGAGGGTGTGCATTGTAAATAATATAATTTTGACTGTCAGTAAAGATTATATTGACAAGTTACGAGTATGTTGTGGTACTTTGTAATTTTAGTTTTAGCTCGGTTAGCAGAAAAGGATATAGTTATTTTACCGCGCTTTGGTTAAAGTTACATTCATGCTGAAGGCCCCGGGTTCGACTCCCCAGGCGCTCTTCATGAGCTACATCCCAGGTGGATGTCAATCAAGGCGCTCTTCGTGAGCTACATCCCAGCTGGATGTCAATCAAGGTGCTCTTCATGAGCTAAATCCCAGCTGGATGTCAATCAAGGAGCTCTTCGTGAGCTACATCCCAGCTGGATGTCAATCAAGGCGTTCTTCATGAGCTAAATCCCAGCTGGATGTCAATCAAGGCGCTCTTCATGAGCTACATCCCAGATGGATGTCAATCAAGGCACTCTTCGTGAGCTACATCCCAGGTGGATGTCAATCGCATGAGACGTTAAATCGGAGGTGCCTCGTACACTGTCTCTTTGCTGAGGCAAGTAGAAGACCCCACCTGTGGGGTAAATGCATGTGTAACATAATGTGGCCTCGCAAGTCTTATCATCTCATCGTTACGTTTTTATCTGGCAGCTGGTCATGTCAGTGGGCAAAGCTTCAGAACCAGTGGTAGTGAGACATTTATAAGACATTGATACATTGAGACAATGAAGCGTTGCTGTTGAGACGATTAGATTATAGCTGATTAAATAACATATTAAGAATGTCTTGTAATTTTCAGTTCACACAGATTTCGGTGTATTTTTTTGTTAATCATGACTCACGTGACACCTGGTGTAATAAAGAAGAGTGACACTGGTGCCCCCCTGTGTCTATCCTTTGTAAGACGCTGCCCCCTAGTGAGACTTTAAAAGCACTTGGCCATCAATTTAGGCTAAATCGGTCTCTGCTCAGGACCCTTGAATCTTCAGCGACCCTGGAAACTGAAGTGACCTACATTTCTAGATCACTACGCACTTACAACGTATTGCTGACCGAACAAATAGTGGATTTTCAAGGAAGGCAGGTGGCTAAAGCAGAATACTGCAATTTTATTGGCTGAAAATGTTCCCGCCCTTGGCTGTGATTGGCTGAAGCAAAGTGCATCCTAGCAGCAGTATTTTTAGTGCATTTTAATGTATATTTGACACTTTATATTTTAGTTGATGTTTGTTATTTTTCTGAGAAAGTTATATTCATGGAATCAGTTAGTTATTACCTATTGTGTCTGAAAAGCAAAATGAGTAATAAGAGGAGAGGAAAGTCTTATGTCCTGCTGAATTCAGGGCTGTTCAGTAAAAAGACTCTATTAGTTCTATGTTTGCGACTCTAAGTTTTCTTTGCAAAAGGTGTATTATACTCCAAATTGGCCTGTTTTGACTTCCTTGGATGCAGCTGAGGATCGAGGACCATAGTCAATAGTGCCTGGGTTAGTTGTGCGTGACATTATGTGAGTTTTTTACACTATGAACTTTGGTTGGTTCCATTTCTGGCGTTGCCACGCTTGTCCGAAGTTTTGCATATCCTTTTTCGAAGATTCTAGACGTCTGATTGGCTGAGAGGCCGTACATTTTTTTAATTATTTTTTATTGGCGATGACAGTCGACGGTCATTCATGTCTAAACTAAAGTCAAATAAAAAAGATATTTTTCAAAAATAGTGTAAACCATGACCCATCGCGACCTAAGATTCAGGTAAACTAATCATAGTGCTGTAAACGCTCATGGTGCTCACCCGCTTAAAATAATGGTGCGAGTGGTCGACTAGTAAACAAAGCCTAATGGTGTCCTCTAACTAACATGATGTTAAGCAAAGATGTTCCAGTGTAATGAAGGTCATCTTGCTCAGTACTGAATGTTGATCTTTCAGTGTCTAATAGGCAAATGTTAGTAGATAAACATAGCAAAATTTATACTCCACCACGTGACCTTTTCTATTGTTATTTTGTGGGATATAACCAACGAAAATGTTAGTGAACTCCCTCCTGAGTACAAACTGAACTGTTATGCGTAATAAAGGCAAGTAAACAATCAAACAAATTAGTAAATATACCTAATGGAGTATAAGTTAGTTATATCCCTCATAGTCTGGAGTTAACTAACATTTACGTTGTGTCGGGTTATCTGACAAAAATGTTATACTAATGTTAATACTTATAAGTGGATGGTGAGAAGTCCAACATAATTTTTCTGAATCCCACAAGACTCCATGTTGGACAACTTACCTCCCACCATTGCTTATATTGGCCACATGTATTGTACAACATACACTGCAGCCATTCAACATACACTGTAGCTGTCCAACTTACTTAGCAGCTGTCCAACATACTCTTCTGCCATACAACATACACCTATGCTTGCTGGATGAATCATGAAGCATTCTGATTGGCTCACAGCAGCTGAGTGAAGAATATAAAACTCATATTTGTGGAAATGTATTTGTTTTGAGAGCATACACTTATTAGCATGCTAACTTATGACTGACTGTATTGTGCCAAGAAAGTGAATGTATGTACATGGCCAAATGTGCCACGCACGTTTTCCATGAGAAGGATAAACGCATGGAAAACTCATGGTTTTTAGCTAATTATATTAAGGAAAAACCACGTGTTTTCCATGCGTTTATCCAAACGCATTGAAAATGCAGGTAGCACAATTGGCCATGTAATGTTTCGAGGAGGTGCCCCCGCCCAGGATCGAACCCGGGTTCTGTGCACAAGAGGCGAGCATGCTGATCCAAAACCTATTTCCTTTTGATATAACAGACTACCATATAAGGCAAATTTTTATCAAACTGTACAGTTAATGAGCAACTGGGGTAAAGACTGCTGCAAGCCATGTCTGTGCTGTAGCCAGCTGACTTACTTTCAGGTGACTTCATTGGTCCATCATTTTCCAGGCAAACAGACCATAATTTCATAACAGATAGTCCACAATGCAATTGGGCCACAAAAAGCTTGAGGGTATGCCCTCAAACCAGCTTTGTATTGGACCATTTTGCTGTGTTTATTTGGACCAAAGTGGGACAGTTTGCCCAAGCCCAGGGCTGCTGTTTCCAAGAAGTTATCTAAGCTTGTGATCTTTCATCATTTTCTTGCTTTCTTTTATATTTTTCTTGCTTTCTGTCTTAGCCCTGAGTGTTATTCATTGTTATTATTCCCTTATATTAGTCCATACCATGGAGTGCAGTTTTTACTTGCCTCAGCTGAGAGGCAGCAGCTGAGAGGCAGCAGCTGAGAGGCAGCAGCTGAGAGGCAGCAGCTGAGAGGCAGCAGCTGAGAGGCAGCAGCTGAGAGGCAGCAGCTGAGATGCAGCAGCTGAGATGCAGCAGCTGAGATGCAGCAGCTGAGATGCAGCAGCTGAGATGCAGCAGCTGAGATGCAGCAGCTGAGAGGCTTATGAAGTTTATGTGAACTATCATTCAAACCCAGGACCTTCAGTTGAGCTGGTACAATGCCTTAACCACTACACCACTCATCCACTACCAGCAAAACACCACAATTCCAAAAACGAACTTGTACTGACATGTGATATGAAGTGTTACAAAGTATAAAAAGTTCCAAAACAGAAGTGCAGAAAAAAAGGTCATTTCTTTTGTGAATTTTAGGGGGAATGGTTGCATTGATCATATACCCCCTCCCCCCTGTATTGAGCCACCCCCCACCCCCTGACCGTACCTCTCCTCTAAAAATTTGCTGCTATTTTACAATTTTGTACAGAGGGAAATTAGCTCAATGTTTTATTGTAGATATTTTTTACGATACATATATATTGTTGTGTATTATATTTTATTAAATCGAATGTTACATGTACCTATTGTGGGACATATAAATCTCAAAATTGCGCCATTTTCTTAATAGTGAGGTCAGTATACATCTTTACTGATCACAACCAGGGTCTATATCTTTACTGATCACAACCAGGGTCTATATCTTTACTGATCACAACCAGGGTCTACAATAAAGTATGTTCTCGTTTTGAGGCCGGGGCTATTGTGATATAATAAATAGTATAGCCAAATGCAATGAAGTGCAATCTAGTTGTGTGCTTCCAACATCACCATTGTTTTGATTTCCTGGTCAGTGATAATCCTTGGGTTGATGGTCTTTAATGCCTGATAAAACTGTTTGCAAATAAGTTCGTTCTTCAAATAATTCACTGGATGGTCATACTATAAGCTAACGTTATATAGTATTACATGATGTCATGATATATGAACCATGTTGTAATGTGACATTTTGGGTATGTCATGACTGGCAGCCATTTTGTAACCTAGATTCAGCACCAATATGGCTTACTTTTTTAATCCAATCAACATAATGAGACGATTCATTGGTGCGGTTCTCATTAAAATGTTTGAGGAGGCTTAAATCTGGAATTATGGTTTTTGTAAGGCTATGATGGGTGGGTCGTAGAATTTATTGCAATATTAGTTGCTGATTGAAAATTGTGGAATTTTAGGTTTCAGGTTGATTATAGGAAAAATATAAGTAACAAAATTTAAGTCTCTACTTGGCCAGATGTGCCACGTGCGTTTTCCATGAGAAGGATAAACGCATGGGAAACGCATGGGTTTTAGCTAAGGCAAAAACCATGCGTTTTTCATGCATTTATCCGAACACATGGAAAACGCACGTGACACATTTGGCCATGTACAGCTTTGTTCGATATATTAACCCAAAGAGGAAATATTGATAACTAATCATAGCTATGATAGACTTATTATCCAATTAATAATTCATGTATTGGTAATTATATTAGCAATATATCTAATCGGGTGCAAATGTTATTAAAATGTAATGATAAAACCCATATTTCTGCATATTATGAAACCATAAGTTATGATCAACTTATATATGCAATTAATGATTAATAAATATAAGCAATATATTTGTTCAGATGTAAGCGCAAATATGTAATGATATATTTGTCAATATGACGTAACTGCAAGCATATTATTGCATTCTCAGAATGTCTGCTCTAGTTGGCAAGAAACTATGTCAGGATATGCAGTTGCCTATGTAGATAAATGTTGGGTAAAAAACGCAGTCTGGTGTAAAACAAGGAGCCATGTTTCTTGCTGTCATTTTCTATGTCAAAATACATCACAGTTTTTCGTCCAGGTTCAAAGTCGTACTGTCTAGAGGACGTTGCGTTTGTTTTTGTTGTGTGTGTTTATTACATAACAAGTGGTGCAGATGACAGTCACTCTTTTTAGACTATTTGACAATGTTGACCTAAATGTATTAGTTATTATAATAGAACTAGCTCTCAATATTAAGACCAATAATGTGTTGTAATCAGTCATTGTACAAAGTAAAGCCACAACATTATTTGAACAGCAAATTTTGTTTGCATTGTGATATGCTCATTTTATGACACCTCACTATAAAGACTGCCTCACCTCACTATAAAGAACACTGAAATAAAGAAAGATATATTAGTCTTAAAGTGGGCACTGACCAGCAACTGTATTTAGGTATTGTCAGCTATGTTGATAACCTTTCTCAGTACTTCTATGAATCTGACATCGTTTTTCAAATAGATTGATAAATATCTTTAACTTGCAATAGATAAATAATGTAGTGTAATCATTGCATTCAAATATTGCTCTTTAGCAAAAAGAAATATTTGGGTGGACCTTTCCATATGTTTTCTCTCTCCACTCCGCGATAACTTTTGGATGATTGATTGGTATGGCATATATTATTGCCAGGAAACTGCCAGGAATTCTGCTAGGCTTTCAGACCAGGCGTCTAAACGTGTTTTCCTGTCGTTATGGCACTTACTTAACACCAGGAGGCGTTCCAGTGCTTACGCGCCACCTGGGTGGTATGCATGGAACTATGGTGGTCGTCTGCTTTGCTGAATGATGGCTAATAAACTGCACCTTCTCAAAGAGAGAAAATGTAATCGTTTCCTATAGTTTTCAAAATCATTCCTGTAGATATAAATTTAAATGATACCACAACAAATGATTGAAATAAATATGCCTACTGTAGAAGTAATTTGCTGCCTGTGAAACTTGAACTTGTTAGAAAATGTGGTTTAACTGACAAGGAACGTGTTAGTAGTTTGTCAGAATAAACAACAGGGTGATAAATAACAGTTTGTGAGGGATGTAACAAGGGGTGAGGTTGCCCCCAGTCATTTATCATGCAGCTTACTGAAGAGGTTCTGGTTACCATACCATAATCAGACGAAAATTAGTTCGAACATAATGGTTAGCCTTACTTAATCAAATATTAACGAATGAATGAGCAATTTTTAAATAATGGTTAGTATTATAATTCATTTGGCATATAATGACATATATATTAATATTACATATATGCATAAATGGGTGTTAGACTTTTGGTAAAGTTGGTAAAGTACTTGGTGATAAGCTCCACTGATAGTGAGTTCGATTCTTCATAATTTTGTGTTGAACTGACTTGACTATATGTACACCTAATGGGCTACTGAAATTTGACTGAATCACTGTTCCTGGCAATTATATTGACACATCCAGTTCTGTGAAAGTTAGATATCTGAGAAAGGCTCATGCTGGAACAGGCCATAAGTTGATAGCCTCCTGGTGATATTACTTTTCCAGCAAACACCATAATGTAAGGTTTTATTGTGTTGCTTTTTATTTAATTTTGTGTTCATTTTCTCGTTTCAGAGCTCAAGCTGGCTTTCTCGCTGTTCGACAAAGACCGAGATGGCAACATAAGCAAGGAGGAACTCCGCCATGCCATGGACGCTTTGGGTGTCCGGGTTTCGGACAAACAGCTCACCGACATGTTCAGCCAAGTTGATCTGGACGGTAAGATAATTCCAAAAATGTTTCCGATAGTAGTGATTGATACACCAGAAATGGTCACGGGCAGCCAGTTTACCAAATTAAGTAAGAAATATGCCTTAAAAGCCCTTATTAGTAAAACAACGCCAAGTGTTATCTCTGGTCTCTTTCCAACGGGATTTAACCTCCTGTTACCAACAAAACGTATCAACACTGGAGCTTTCATAACATCAGACAATAATTTTTTTCTGCAATGGAACCCTTCTATTGTACTAGCCAAATTTAAGATCAAAAGATGCTGACAACAACATAAATACACAATTCTCTACCACGCTAGGTGCAGCACTGGTGCACACAATTACACGAATGGCGTCTTTTCACAGAGCAGCCCTGGATTCAGCATGACATAAGTCTTTCATCTCTCCTTATTACTCGTTTTGCTTTTCAGACATAGATCATAACTAACTGATTCCATAAACATAATTTTCCTAGGGAAAAAGCCGAAATCAGTTGAATGATCAGATGGCAAATATACATCACAATGCACTAAAAATACTGCTGCTAGGATGCATGTTGTCTCAGCCAATCACAATCAAGGTTGGGAACTTTTTCAGCAAATAGAATTGCAATATTCTGTCGTAGCCACCTGGTGTAAATAGAGCGAACCTTCCATGAAAAACCACTATTTCTTTCTTGGCAAATATCGAGTGCAGGACAGATATTGTAAGGTTACAACGCTTGGCAAATGTAAAGCAACAGCTGAAACTTCCCTTGAAAGTTCCGGTATTAAATGCTACAAAGAATCACCTTGGCTGACACCAAAATTTAAAAATGAAATTACTCCGTTAGTGTGGTGTTGGGGTGTATTCAAAAGCTACAATAAAATTTCTACTTTCTCATATTGATATTGGTTGGTCCGATGAGGCAGGTGTTGACTGTCTCACTATACATTTTATTTAGCTCGTCTGTTTGTCTTAGAGACAAGTTGTTGTGTCACTTAGTCGGCGTTTTTGTTGTTGTTGGCGTTGGCAGCGTTGGCAGCGTTAGCACCTTCTTGTTAAGGTCTTTCATTGAGCTTTTCAATGGAAGAAATACTCACTCTAGGGGTATGATATTTTAATGGCAGCATGGTTACTTCTATGAGTGAAGAACAGAGCACATGGGGTTTAATCAGGGTTGGGGTTCTGAAACGTATGTGGTTGTCTTGGGGTAATTACCCCCTATGATAGAAAATTGCTATAACTTTGTTAAGTTGAACGGATTTGCTTTGAATTTGGTTTACCCTACAGGGTGTTAGCATCATGTTATAACACTTTTAGGGTTGTTGATGGGTTATTACCCTATGAGGGGTAAAATGGTATAACTTCTGTTTGGGTGATAGGATTTGCTTCAAATTTGCCGAAGGGTAATTAACCCGTGATGGGGTAAAATGCTACACCTACTGTTTGGGTGATCGGATTTGCTTTGAATTTGGTCTGTACTCTCTATGGGGTGTTAACATTATGTTATAACCCTTTTATGGTTGCTGTGAGGTAATTACCCTATGATAGGGTAAAATGCTCTATCTTCTGTTCGGGTTATTGGATTTGCTTCAAATTTGGTTTGTTTACTCAATCGGATGTAAGCATCATGTTATAACTCTTTTATGGTTGCCATTGGGTGGGGGACCCGATGATGGGGTAAAAAGCTATAAGTTCTGATTAGGTGATTGGATTTGCTTCGAATTTGTTTTTTGTACTGTACAGGGTGTTAGCATAACTTTGTGTCATGTGTATTGTTACCATGGAGTAATTCTGGGCTTCCAACCACTGGGTCCCGGGTTCAATTCCCGGTGGAGCCTATGTTGGATGGCCGTTTCACCCTTCGTCTCATTGCCATGGTCCCTACCTGTCCTAATTAGCCCATCAGGTGCAGAAATACAGGACATAAAGCCCTAATCCACCACCACCTCCATGAGGGGTAAAATTTGATAGCTTGTATTTATCGGATCTTCCCTGAATTTTGTTTCTATTCTCTTTAACAGCTTCATATTGTGACACTTTTATGCTTGCCATGTGGTAATTAGCCTTTTTATGGGGTAAAACATTATAACTTCAATTTGGAAGATTGGATCTTCACCGTATCTGGTTTGTTCACTCAACAGGGTGTTACGATCATGTTGTAATATTTGTACGGTTGTCTTTGGGTGCCAATGAAGGGGTAAAATGCTATGACTTTACTTTACATGTTTATTTGGCGGTAATATCCCATGTGAAAGAGTAATGACCCTGGACAATGTAAAGCAAATAACATGCATACAACAGACAAGCATCATCACCTCTTGCGGTGTTATTTTTTAGTTCAGGTCCCACTATGACAAAACTTATCGCTGTGCAAATAAACCAATTAGATCCTCTGTACATCAAATTGTACTACTCCGCTTCTGCTCAAGTCAACCTATGATGAATAACATCTTCACTGATTATCAAAGAGCTAGACAATCTCTGATAATGCGGAAACTCTCTTCTGATAATCATCTCCTCATGAGTTCCTCATGAGTTCCTCGTGAGTTGCAAGTCGTACTTATTTCCTTTTTATTCCTTAATTTTCCAGGCAACGGGCTGATTGATTACGAAGAATTTGTCCGCTTAATGGAGTCTCGGACGGAGCGACAGTCGGAGGATGCGGAGATGAGGGCCTACTTCGCCGCTTTCGACAAGGATAGCAACGGCTATATCGACGCGAACGAGCTCAAGACGACGTTGCGAGACCTTGGCATGACGGTAAGAAATGCCGCAAATGTGTCATTCCGCCATGAAGGTGTAATCCTCTGATGGTTCCATGGTATTGTTAACATCTCTTAACATTCACAGTCTAAGACGCGCACCAAATTTATGAGTTGGTGTCATCATGCTACAACTTTTTGACACTTTCGCGATCAATCTGAATGATTTTTGCAAAACAGTAAGAAGTGCTGCAAATATGTCATTCCGCCGTGAAGGTGTAATTCTGTCTGGCCTACTATCATAACATTTGTGCTCATCATAGAGTGTACATGTGAAAAGATCCTGATGCTATTGTCATGATCATGCCACCTATCTGCCAACAATTTTGATTACAGTAAAAATTGCCATAATATATCATGTTTTGAAATTTGTTCCTATTTTTTTACAGGTAACGGAGTACGATGTAAAAGAAATGATGAAAGAAGTGGGAGTTGAAATACAGGGTAGGATTTACTATGAAGACTTTGTCAAAATGATGACTGGAAAAATCGGCCGGGCTCATCGGCGGGTAAGTGTTTAAATTTTAAGCATTTAAAATATATAGTTTAATTAGAGTTTTGCAGCAATGCTGATAGGTCATCAAAGTTATCAAAAGTTTTAGATTATGCAAAAGAATGTGGCTCTGATGTTCAGGATTTATTGTTCGGTCGCAATCTAGAGGGAGAATCTACACTGAGTTGAGAAAGACTCAACAGAATGCTTGAACTGGTCCCATCCTTATGGTACAGTTCAGTTAGGGAAAGAAGGTGTTTTTGCAAAATACATCAGACATCTGAAGATATTTATAACGCAAATTTTTGACTGAAATATTTCAAACGTATTATATATTTATATATGGAGTCTTTCGTTTCCATTCTTTCATATTTTTAACCGTAACCTGTTTGTGAGATTTCATAAGCTTAGGATATTAGATATGCCCTATTTTAAGAGATTCTCAGCCAAAAATAAAATCAAACTACGTGGCTCTTTGAAAATTGAAACCTTTTAGGGATTGTCACATCACGACGGGAGGAAAGATCAGAAAAAGACGCACCTCTGATATGTAAGAGATATGGCTGTGACCACGATACTGTCAATTTTTTAAAAAATATTGAAATGGCTTGTTTTGTGTCTGTACCATCAAATCTTATATCTTCTCAATTAGAAGCCGGTGGCCTCTTTTCCAAAATGACGGCTTTTGGTCCAGCATCTTATGATCTTAAATATACTACATTAATTTTGTGTTTATGAATTAAACTGTTAGTTAGCGTCAATGCTTAGACGAAGTTGGCCAACTCTCAACAAAACTGGGACGATAATAATCCTTATTCGAAAGATTTTACTTCCCACGTTAATTCATCCTCCATTTATCCGAAGCGAGACTTTCTTTTCGGATATATCTGAGTCACCACCAGCGGTTCTAATCCCTTTTTAATGTCGTTGTTGACTTTCCCCTGTTGCTTACGGTAGCTTATCGACGTGGCGTTTTGACAGTAGCCGAATTTGGAAATAGCCGAATCGGGCTGTGACGTCATAACAGGATTAATGGCGGCTGTGATGATGTAATGGCTGCGGGCTGAGCGATAATTGGTGCAGATCTAATAATAGCTTCTGATATGGACTTGATTAGAAAGCAGTAGGCCCTAGCCGCTGCTCTGAAGGGAAAGATAGATTCTAAGGCTCTTATTTTACTGTATAAAGAATGGCTGGTTGTTTACATTTGTGAGTTATATTGTATATGTTTGTTATCGGGTTTAATACTGTAACTATTGCTGCTTGTCTGGATTAGACAAGCTGAATTTGTTGACATGATGGAAGAAAGCCGAATTTGTTGATATAAAATAATGGAAGAATTTATTGACATAAAATGATGAGAGAAAGATGATTTTCTTGAAATAAAAGATGGCGGAAACTGAATTTGTTGAATAAAATAATGGAAGGATATTTGTTGACACGAAATTATGAAAGAAAGCTGAATTTGTTGACATAGAATAATGGAAGAATTTATTGACATAAAATGATGAGAGAAAGATGATTTTCTTGAAATAAAAGATGGCGGAAACTGAATTTGTTGAATAAAATAATGGAAGGATATTTGTTGACACGAAATTATGAAAGAAAGCTGAATTTGTTGACATAGAATAATGGAAGAATTTATTGAAATAAAATGATGAGAGAAAGATGAGTTTCTTGAAATAAAAGATGGCGGAAAACTGAATTTGTTGAATAAAATCATGGAAGGAAATTTGTTGAGACGAAATTATGAAAGAAAGCTGAATTTGTTGACATAGAATAATGGAAGAATTTATTGAAATAAAATGATGAGAGAAAGATGAGTTTCTTGAAATAAAAGATGGCGGAAAACTGAATTTGTTGAATAAAATCATGGAAGGAAATTTGTTGACATGAAATTATGAAAGAAAGCTGAATTTGTTGACATGAGATGATGCAAGCTGAATTTGTTGACATGAGATGAGGCAAGCTGAATTTGTTGGCATATACTTGGAAGATGGATAGAAGAAAGCTGAATTTCTTGACAAAATGGAAGAAAGCTGAATTTTGTTTACATAATATAATTAAAGAAGGTCAAATTTGTCGACATGGAATGATGAAGGAAACAGAATTCTGTGATGTTCACATTATTGAAGAAGACCTTTTCAACAAGGTAATAATGTAATCATGGGTTCCAATCTTATTCTTGTGTCTCAAACCTGATGTCTATGTTGAGGCAAGTCAGCAGCACCATGCTACCCTCTAGGTATACACATAATTTAGGTACATTATAACCATTTTATGACACTCACATGAATAATTAGCCATTAATGTCATATTATTTACAACTCAATCGAAAATTATCCTAATCGCTGTTAACCACATTTAAGACCACCTCAGTATTAAGACCAGTAGCTTGGCCTTGGGTGGTCTTAATGAGTTCTGCATATATATGTCAACAATGATAGTAGAAAGAATGTGTTAATAAGGACTGCACTATGTTTACTATCCAATTCTGGACAGCAGCATACTTCCACCTACCCACGTGGTAACGGTGGCAGCAGAATTGATTTTGGCCAGGCGCTCTTGGATACAATGCCTACATAAAGCTCTGCAGCTCCTAGCCCGTTCATTCTGCTATTTCAAGCCTGTTAAGTAGGGCTATTTTCAGTTTATTTGTCATTCAGCATCGTAGAGTGGATATTTCTGTTGGTTATAACTGGAAACCCAAGTTATATGATTGTTAATCTACATTATATAATATATATTATATACTGTTAAGGCGTATTTTCTTCTATACACGTGGATTTAAGGCATATTTAAGGAGCTTGACATGATTTGGAGCTACGCCAAGTGATCTAGACTGCTTTAACATATATATATATATAAATTACAGTTGATATTTTACAGATTACTAGTGTGTGTGATTCGGAATTACTGTCATATTTTCAACTACAATTTGGTAATTTCTGCAGACTTTGGGAGTGATTTATGACGTAAGTTATAACCTGTGAAAAATTGATCATAACTTTACTCGTTGACTTTTGATTTATAGGTCAATTAAGGTAATATATTATTAATATAAATATAATGATATATTTTCTTGGATATATCACAGATTAACACCATTTTTAAGCTGTTCTGTCACGTGGAGATCGGAGTCAATTCATTCCTTTCTACTTTTCTGTGACAATTTTCAAGATTTGCCAAATTTGGATACATCAGTTTGCACTTTGGTCAAGCAGGAGTAAAAATAATATTTTGCTATAAGGTGGAAAATCAACAACTCGGAAGTTAAGTTATTAGTATTAAATAGCTATTTTATCTGCTTATAGGCCTTGCTTATATAATTTTTTTAAATCGGAATATACACAACTGCAACGTTGGATTTCTACTGTATTTTGAGTAACTCCCTGAACCAAATGACTTCGAGAATTCTTGAAGTGATTAGGTTCTTCAGTGGAAGTCGACAGCAAAAGCAAGCTCAATTTAAGGTATGATTATGCTTAATAAGGGCTAATTATGATTATGGCTTAAATATAGTTCAATGGCATTGGCTTTAAAGATGAATTAACTACATGGCCAAATGTGCCACGTGCGTTTTCCATGCGTTTGGATAAAAGCATGGAAAACGCATGGTTTATGCCTCATTATAATTAGCTAAAAACCATGAGTTTTCCATGCGTTTATCCTTCTCATGGAAAACGCACGCGGCACATTTAGCCATGTATAAATATATGACGATAGTAATTAAGTCTTATGAAGTTAATTTGAATATAACTCGTCTCAGAAATAGTTATCCGCACAAGCGTTTTACTGATATTAAACCTGATTTTTCATGGCATATTCAGAGGAATTGAGTTTTGTATTTATCTCTAAAGCCATCATTACTACAGCTCAGCTTGATGCAGCCACTGTGAAGCCAATGTTTATTAGGAAACTTTATTAAAGTGATACATGTCAATCTGTAATATTTAGAAGGCTGCCCATGCTGGGGCAAGTAAAAGACCCTACTGATCATGAACTGGCCAGAATATGAACCCAGATCATGAAACTGTTCTTATAAATCTTTTATACAATATTTATACGGTAGAATCTCGCCATTAAGACAATCTGGGTGGTGCATAAATCATTGGTCTTACTGGTGAGGTGGTCTTAAAATTGAGAGTAATTTACAGTGTCAAGGACACCATTGTGCCCAAGATTTCATGACTTTAGTAGTGAGGTGGTCTCAAGGAAACTTTGTGTTGAACCATATAGAAGTGTCCTTGCTCAGTTGCGTTGTGGCATTCTGCCCTTAGAAATTAAGATGGGAAAATGTTAAAATTGAGAGGCCAGTCTGTAAATTGTGCCATGAGGATTGTGTTGAGGATGAAGCACACTTTTTTTTTTATTGTGAATTTTATAATCATGAAAGAAACATTTTTATAAATGAACATCTTAGATCATTACATTTTCATACACTTGAGAATCCATCTAAATTAAAACTGATAGTGCAAAATTGTAACGTCATTGCAACTGCTAAATATTTCTGGCAAATATATGACAAACGAAGAAGTAGTTTAATATTTGGTTTTTGGTTTATAGCTGTATCTTGATATCCTCTAGTATTTGATAAATCACTCAATTCTTGATACATGTATGTTCAAATCATATATAAATCTATATATATATATATATATATATATATATATATATATATATATAAAAGGAAAGCTGTTTGTTAATTTTCATAATACCTATTTTAATTAATTTTTTTATAACCGCACTTTCAGTATCTTTTCAATTTGCCACTCTTTTTATTTATTTTTTATTGATGGAATGACTTAAAAACCCAATACCATACCAATAGCTAGGTGGCCTTAACCGAGGGGTTCTACTGCTATTCAATCGCTCGCAGTCCTTATATAGCGAATCTTCTATCAAGCTTCAGAATGGTGTCCTATGTCTGTTGATGCAGCAAAAAATATGGAAACACGATACACTACGTCTTGAGAGTTATTTCCAGACGCAGAACAGGCCACTTCAATATGCTGAATTAATGGTATCATATTCACAGAAACATCTCTTATACATACCCGATGCGTTTCTTGTATCTGATCTTTCCTCCTGTTGTGATGTGACAATCCTTCGAATGTTGCAATTTTCAAAGAGCCACGAGCGCTCAGCATTATTTTTGGTCACGGATATCTAAGAATAGGACATATGTTATATCTCATATTAAATGAAATGTGAAAAACAAGTAAAAGCTAAAAGAAAATAATTTAAAAGCAAAAAAGTCTGTATGATAAAATCACTTTTTTAGAACACCTTATATCTAACGCATTAAGTACCCTTTTCTTGTATCCTTTATATAAAATATGGATATACTCGGTGCAGTAATGATATAATTATTTAAGGCTATAATTTTATTTTATTTTATCTAACCTTAAGTTAATCTTTTAAAGTTGACCTTAAGGCTGATTGGAAGCAATTATATGTTAAGTGTGTTTACATGGCCTTCTTCTTATCACAATACATGATTGATTTAATTGAATAGACTAGGTTTGCAAATGGTAAACGCAGTGAAGTGTGTATATTTTGTACGGAAACGGTTGGCCAGATGGGTAGACAGATAGGTAGATATGTAGGTAGGGTAGCATCATATTTGCTGGCCACAGTAGTGAGGGTGGGTGGGTGTATTAGAGCTTTATGTCCTGTATTTCTGCACCTGCCGGGCTAATTATGACAGGCAGGGACCATGGCAATGAGATGATGGATGAAACGGCCATCCAACGTAGGCTCCACCCGGAGTTGAACCTGGAACCCAGTAGTTGGAGCATTGCGCACTACCACTGAACTAGGCTCCCACCCCAGCCACAGTAGTGAGGCTGTCTCAATTTACAGGTTAATCAAAATTCCATGAATGAATTTTGGTTATGGTGAGGTAGTCTAACTAGTGAAGTGGTTTAAAGCATGAATTAAATAACTGAAAGAAGTCACTGCGTAATAATTGAGACCGCCTCAAGCTTTGACATTATATTCTTTTGATTGTATTTTATCTCACCATGAAGACCAACACACCATTAAGAATATTCAATTTTGTACCGAGGTGGTCATAATTGTGTCATCCGTGAGGTTCCGCAGTATTTGCCTGTGAGACGCCAACGCACGAGAAGACCATATCGAAATGATCCCACTTACCGTATTATAATACACCTTTTTTTTCAAGCCCTTGTCTCAGTTATTTTGCTTCTACCTCTAGTTTTACACATGCCTTCGCCTCTCCCATTAGCCTGTGTGGGCAGAGAGTGGGTGTGCATTTTTTTCCCAAGCCCATTTTCCATATTTGCGAGTGCTAATGCTTTTTTGTCCTTTCTTCCAGTTTAGTCGACGTGTTATAAAATGTCCGCCTTGTTCCTGCTTTTAAATTTGCTTTTAAATGGAGACGAAAAAGGCACCAGTCAAGAAGGTTGTTGAACCTTCGGTCAGGTTTGGTTGGTCTGTCCATCTGTTGGTGTGTCGGTTTGTCTGTTGGTTAGTCTGTCTATCTATACATCTATCTTTCCATCTGTCTGGCTGATCGGTTGGTGCCGTCCGTTCAACGTTGGACTTGTAGACCCAACATATACCATGATAGTTGCCTTATTTGGCATGTTGTCAGAAACATCTAAAATGAAAAGGCCTAGTTTCTCTCTCCATTGCTTCGATAAGAACATTCTCACCATTGATAAGATGGCCTGAAAAACTGTTTTAAGTTTACCTTGAGGTATTTTTCATGGGCCGAGATTTCATATTTGATCTCCCATCTGATATATTCAGTTATGTTTTATGTTGTTTTTTTTCATTCTTTTGAATTCGTTTAATGGAAGATGGCGGGGAGGGGAGACTGTTGGTGTGGGGACGTTTGGAGTGAAGATATTTCGATCCATTTACAAATCCTCTCAACTCGATGATCCTTCCCAGAAATATCAGATGGCGAAAGATGACTCGAGCAGTGCATTATGTGGATGCTGTGGTCAAGTGGTTAAGGTGTTGGCCTGCTAATCCTGAGGTAGCAGGTTCGAACCCCCACCATAACATTGAGGAATTGGGCAGATCCTCCTGCAACCACCGCCTTGCACCACCCAGGTGCAATGTGTACTTGGCGAAATACAACCATATGCAGTGATGGCACTGGTATGAGCTCTTAAACCTCTTTGATTAACCCTGTGTTAAAGGCTGAATACTCCCCAGGGAGTTGAGAAAGACTCTGGATTGGCCTACTAATAGTGTATTTGCAAAGTTGACAGATTGAATGTTTACCCTCTAGCGGACTGTAACCCCAAACAGTTACATTTACGTGGTAAATCAGTACCAGAACAAGACAGACATAATATTATCCAACAATACAAATTGTTGCTTAAATGTACTGTCACAATATGATGATATTTGGATCAGATCTGCTTGACCTTTTTATCCGGACGGGGGTGGACGTGGTCTTGAATGACGGTTTGGAGTATCCCTCATTGTCTGTACATATCCGACAGCCGAATGATTTCTTTTCCGGCATCCACGACAACTGAGGTTCTTATTGCGAAGAATTAGTGGAGTTGTCAGAGTAATAATTTCTTGTAATAAAGTCTGTCGAATGAAGCAATTGTGCATCACGAGAGGTCAGAAGGAGTTCTGGAAAGCGTCGAACGATGCCGATTGTCGTTCTTGCTGATTTGGTGGAGAATTTGGCGCGGATGTTTCAGAATAAAAGGACCATTGTCTAACGTTTTACGGTGTCATGTGAGAATTCGAGGGGTTCCGAGAAAGGCTAAAAATAACTGAATGTAGTTGGTTGTGGTGCTGCTGCTGCTTTTACTGCTGCTGCTGCTGCTGTGTTATGTGAGATGAGCTCCAGCAAAGTGACAGTTGAGAGACAATCTGCTTCGTGATTTACTCAACACTGCGGAGGCGTTCTGCCAGCATCGGTGTACACCATTAGTGTGTCTTTACACCACCAGTGTCTTCCTGCATGATGGGGCCATTCCACCCCGGGTGTCTGATTCTGCTATTCTTGGCTAAATTCAATATGGAATCTTACCTCTAACACTAGCCTTAAATACACACACTAAAGTAGACCAGTATCTCATAAACAATACAGTCGAACCTTTCTTTGAAGACTACCTGAGAAAAGTTTTCAGTTCCATTTAAAACGTTATGAGCTTGCTTCGTACATACATTGAGGTCATATTATGTCATAATGTCCTATCATCAAATAGTTTGGATAAATGTTTTTATAGTGTACGTAGGGTTCCACAATATAGAATTCTTGATTCAGTCTCCCAATTATATATAATATCAATATTCGGAATGGTATCAATATTTGTAACAAGGAGGCAACCAACTGACCTACCAACTGGTCAACACACCAACCAACCAACCAACCAGCCAACCAATCATAGACTGACAGGCCAACCAATTCACAGACCAACTGGTCAACACACCAACCAACCAGCCAACCAATCAAAGACTGACAGACCAGCCAATTCACAGACAGACTGGTCAACACACAGTCTGTCAACACACCAACCAACCAGCCAGCCAACCAATCAAAGACTGACAGACCAACCGACAGACCAACTGGTCAACACACCAACCAACCAACCAGCCAACCCATTAACCCATGACCAACTAATCAACTGACTGGTCGACATTTGACAACAAACCAACCAACACAACGTCGAACAACCAACCAACCAATACAATGACTGACAACCAGCGAACACACCGACAAACCAACCAACAACACACTGACCAATCAACCAACCAACCAAACCAAGTTTGACCATTATGAGTGGTCGGCCTGTTGATTGACATTTTAAGCTTTCCTGACCAATCAGATCAGAGGAGGCTAGCTAAGAGATTATCCCTTCGACGTGTTCTTATCGATTATGGAGCTAATCAATGAGGAGTCCTATATTCCCAATATTTGCTGACCTTGCTTACATCTCAGAGATTGGTGCTCTGGCCATTTCGTGTTCAATATTTCACACAATGATATCTATCTATCTTTCTATGAAAAATGTGTTGTGATTCTAGACAAAGCTACCTCAAGGGAAGGGAAAAAAAGATACAAAGATCCATCTACATAATAATTAGCTAAGTGTCCACTTGAGTTTTATGAATGTTTTTGTAATGGTGGTATAAAAAGTATGAAATAGATAAACAGATAGATACATGGATGGATAGATAGATGGATAGATGAATAGGTAGATAGATAGATAGATAGATATATAGATAGATTGATTGATTTTAGTTCCATGTCAAGGCATCATATACTCTTATGAATTCCATAAATACTCTTGAGAGAGTTGAGAAAGGCTCATGCCAGAACAGGGCTGTTGGCACGTTCGATGTGTAGTAATTTAGAGAGTGAGATGCTGATATTTTTCATTAAAGTTTTATCTGCATGCCTGCTAAAAAATGAATGAATGAATGAGTTTATGTCAATCTTTAATGGAAATTTGGATGGCAGGGTGGCAGGGTGGCATAATAGCACTTAATAACTATTAATTTCTTGGATTAATCACATCATGGATTTCATGGATGGTGTGATGCTGCTGCAATATATAATACTTTTATCGAAGGCCGATGAAATGTGTCTACTGAGAGCCCAACCCCCCCCCCCCCCTCAACCAAATCTCTTCCACAAGGTGAACGTCTGCAGGTCTGTTACCTTGTGCTATAAATAGATCACATGTTTGACTGGCGCTATGATGGATGTAACATTTGGCGCATTACGTCATCGCTGATTAGGAAATCATTACGCCAGACTAAGATTTAGGACGTTTCTTTCTGTTCTGTTGATGTTTGCGCTGCACTAGGTGCGGCTAGGTCAATGTGTTGTTGAATTAAATTAAACGTAATTTGTTGTGTTTGTAAATATAATGGACATTGAGGTAGATATTGTAGGATTTTAAATAATAAGATAGATGGTGCAGCACTCTAAAGCCAGTACTTGCTACAAAGATTGATTGATGAGATGAGAGAGAGAGAGAGAGAGAGGAGAGTCTACCAATGTTACCCATCTACCTCATGGGTGGGACTTTTTTACTTGCCTCAGCATAGACACCGAGTATAAGGCACTGCCAATTTGATATCAGTGATCAACATGGCTAAAATTTATGTAAACAATATTTTAGTTTGGTTGAAACCCAGGAACGTTGTATCAATAGATTTGTGGAAATGGTGGAATTTATTGACGCTCTGACATTTAAGACAATGAATTTCCCCTTTAAAAACACACATTTAAAGAGACAGATTTCAAAGATGAAAGCTATTTCTGGAATTAAGATCAAATTTAGACACGAAAAATTGTGCTTTGCATCAAATTTTTTATCAGATTTTTCATGCACTTTTGTTAATTCTACTTTATATAAGGATAATCAACATGATTATGTTTCATTTCCAAACGGCTGATCCGGTGAACTTTAAAATGTTTAAATGCTATCCTCGCCCACTTTAAAATCATTCCACCTGTTAAATTGTTTTGTTTGTTGATGATTAAATTTCGTTTAATTTGTGGATATAGTATATACCATCTGATGAATTAATAATGTAATAATGGTAAATATAAAAATTTGACAAATTTTATTGTGAATTATATGAGTTGCATGGTGTTTATTGACAGACAATAAAATTGATGAAAGTTTTGTGAATAAGCTATTCACGACATATGAACTTTTTGATAGTGAATACAGGGGCGGATCCAGAACAAAATTTCAGGGGGGGGGGGGTGACAAATTAAAATATATTAGAGGGGCCACACATTTTTTAATTAAAATGTATAAGGTCAAGGGGGGAGTTTAAACCCCTAGACCGAAGTGCAAACAGGCAATTCTTGCAAATTAAGAAATAACTTTATAAGGAATTAACATAACTTTGTTAAGTAAGTCCCTTCTAATCAGGATATATCTATAAATAACTAAACTTTAATATTACAAAGCTCTGGTTTGAAGCACAGATCATGCTTGATAATATCAACGAAAGTGATCGAAATAGTTGGAAAATTGTCAGATGGTCCTGCCGGCAGATTGGTAGACCATCCCTGCAGCTGCCTGCATTGAGCAGAGTTGCTGCTGCAGCGGTTGAAAAATCCATCAATGATTCTGACCCCCCAGCTCAATACCACAGCATCCTCAGCAGAAAGATGGCTGCCACGGCACAGGTAGGCATAAATAGCGTGATATCTCAGCATTTGTGAGAATCTATGGTTGTGTTTATGATTCTAATCGCGGTCCATATAGTATAAGTCATGTCTGAATCCTTACATGGCGTTTTGTGTTGTTGACATTGTGTTTGCTGTTTAGAGGTTACAGCAGCTATTAGAGGGTATTGGTATTACGTAGTATTACGTATGAGCTTGTACGTACACACGTGTCTTAAGCTGTCATCCGTAATACGATTTCACGTATAGAAGACTTTCGTCAGTGAGAGCAATAAAGTGCAATATAATTATACTGGTCCCAAATGTGAGTGACCTAGCAATTAATGACTGTACAAAAAGGTCGAATTCTCAGCTGTCTTAGTCTTAATAGTGAGGTGGTCTTAATAGTGAGGTGGTCTTCATGTTGAGGTGGTCTTAATAGTGAGATGGTTTTAAGAGTGAGGTGGTCTTAATAGTGAGGTAGTCTTAATAGTGAGGTAGTCTTAATAGTGAGGTGGCCTTGATAGTGCGGTGGTCTTAATAGTGAGGTGGGCTGAATAGCGAGGTGGTCTTAATAGGGAGGTGGTCTTAATGGTGAGGTGGTCGTTATGGTGAGGCGGTCTTTATAGTGAGGTTGTGTTAATAGTGAGGTGGTCTTAATAGTGAGGTGGTCTTGATAGTGAGGTGGTCTTAATAGTGAGGTGGGCTGAATAGCGAGGTGGTCTTAATAGTGAGGTGATCTTAATAGAGAGGTAGTAAAGTGTCTTTAAAGTGAGGTGGTTGTCTTCATGTTGAGGTGGTCTTAATGGTGAGGTGGTCTTAATTGCTAGGCTTTACCGAAGTTTGTTATTATCAAAACAGTTATAAAGTTTAAACGCTTCGGATTATTTCCAGTTGAATGTAATGTTCATTCTAAATAGTTATATATAGATTTAACGATGTATTTAATACTATTTATATCATGCACTCCATTCATGAAAATAACAAATATATACTCTAAGGAAATTTAAAAATATGTTGAAGTGCTATGTACTTCACGTCACTAATAGTCAATTAAAATTATTGAATTTCCTGAATATAGTGCCCATAATACAAATCTGTGCTTGAGCTAAATTCTATATGATATTGATTAAATAAATCTGAATGATAATGATGTGGATTAGATGTCGTAGGAGGAAGGGTCTAAATCTGTTTATTGATTTATTATTATGACGTAAAATATGTAATATATATGTACATCAATATAGATATTGTCTTATGATGAATGAGTTTGGGTATTTTTAGCCTTAAGTAAATAATATGTCAGCTTAAGGTGTAATGCAGTATTGGTAAAATAGAACCCACTTTAGGAGCACCATTTTTACCCACAGTATTATACCACAATATTAAGACAAACCTCACCAATGAGACAAATTTAATGGTGAGGTTGCGTTGTATATTTAATATAGACAGGGGCGGATCCAGAAATGTATTCCAAGGGAACGGGGGGGGGATGACAAATTTAAATGTATTGTGGGGACAGCTGAATGTTTTAGTATTTTTCAATTAAAATGTACTAGGCCAGGGGAAGGGGGGTTTAAACCCCCTAAGTCCCCCCCCCCCTAAAAGCCACTACTGATAGTTGTTATAGAAACTGTTTTATGTGTTGAACAGTAAACAACAGGTTGTGAGTTCGAATCCAGCGAAATAAATGCTCAACAGTGGCTCAAGCTAAGCATAGATATAACAAACAAACTGATAAACTCTAGGAAGTCCAGTAAATGTGAATTCTTAGAATAGTTGAGAAAGACTAAAGCCCAATCTGCTCACTTCTGAAGTTGTGTTACATGCGTTGATTTCAATACATTGGAAACAACCATTAAGACAATTGTATAAATAGGAATGGTTTTAATGGTGATTCACTTTTAATAGTGAGATAATATACAATTGAAGGGATACTGAGGTAGCCCAAACAGACTGCTTCGGGTCGCGGTAGCAAGCCAGTTCCGTGGAGTTAATACTGAGGGTGCCGAAGTATTCATGATTGTGTGGTTATGATGTGATTTTAAAGTTGCACTGTCTGTCAAATTTGCAATTTTCTAAGATGCTATCAAGCAGTTGAAAATTACCTTATTAATCAAGGCACACTAATTTGTGTGAATTAATGATTTATAAGACATTAATTACTTAAAAATAAATTATACATTGAGAGAAAATCCAGACCAAAATATTGGAAACACAATGGAAATGACATCACTGCCATTGTTTAGTATTGTGACGTCATCACTGGGTTTGTTTACATATTGAGTTTTTGATGGCATGAAAAACTAATATTTATATTATTTATTGTAAATTAAAACTAAATTGTTGTGCAAAAGTGGGTATGTAATCAGACAAGAAGGCAGTTACTGTGTTGATTTATATCATTATTTTAATGTGCAAATTTGACAGACAGTGCACCTTTAATAATGAGGGGTTTTAAAGTGGATTTCCATAAATGGTAATTTTACAGCTTTCTTTTTTTTACAAAATGTAGACAGCCGTTCCCTTATACCAACAGTTGGGTGGTCTAATGGTAAATTTCCTTAAAAACGGTCTGTCAAATTGAACCTAGAGAAAGCTAGACAACTTCTGCTACACGATGCTACCTGCCACTAGCCAGAACTGTCTCGCTATAGCTGGCTACTCGAAGCCAGATCTAAAAATACATATTTATGATATATTAAGTAAATTGGTTTATAATATTCCAGTAAGCCGACTATAAGCTAGGACTAGACTGAAATGACTGGCTTTAGCTACAGCCAGGAATAGGTTGCTACAGCTGTCTAGAGTCGACCGTATTTTATGAAACTAACTATCTGCCAGGTCCACATTTATTTAACCAGTTCTGCTGAAGGTCCCAGGTTCATTTGCTGGCACTCTTCATGAGCTACATCCCAGCTGGATGTCAATCGCATGAGACATACAAATTGGTGGTGCCTTGTACTCGGTGTCTGTGATGAGGCAAGTAAGAGGCCCCACCCACGGGGAAAATATTCATGTTACATGGTGTGGACTCAAGCAGCCTTGTCATATAATAATAATAATATGTTTATTTGTATAGCGCTAAAATCTAAAAATAAAAATATCTCTAAGCGCTTTACATTTGATAAAATATGATAAATAAAGATGTAGTTAAAATATAAATATAAATAGAGTGTAAAGGTATTTAAAATACTTAAAAGAAATGTAATTCAAAATAAAAAGTCTTTAATGCTGCCTTAAAAGCACAGATAGAGTCATATGATATTAGTTCGATTGGTAGGGCGTTCCAGAGTTTCGGTGCCTTTACTTGCCCCATCACAGACACCGAGTATAAGGTACCACCAATTTTTAATATCATCATTATGACTGCTATCAGCCTGTCGTATAAGCTGGCTAAGCGGACCAGTAGCTTTTAATTCAGCAAGACAATATTTGCCATACTATCGCCTTGAGACGCGGGGATCCCCCCCTCGAGTGATGACGTCATAGTAATTAGGCATCCCCCTAGCAATTAAGATGGCGTAGCTCAAATCAGGCGGCTCAGCTGAAGGACATGCAGATTACAATGTCAATTGTGGCCGCCATAAGCTTGGCTTCCAATCTCCTAATGTCTTTTTGATGTGACTTTTTGATGGTCTAGACTTTTTCTGCTTAATTATCAAGGTTTTTTTTTTTATGTGAAATGAATGAAATGGAGAAGTTTTTATATATATGCCTAGTGCCTAAATCCGGGGCGTGGAATTCTTGTAAAGTTTGGGGGATGCTGACCTACCTAGTCTGTCTCAAATGTCCACAGTCAGCGAGGACACGTATCATGGGGTAAAGTAATATAATAATAACAATCATTTTATTCTCACAAAATTGTGCAAGAAAAGTTGAAAAGTTATGTGAAAAATTTGCAGTTTAAGTTAAATAGATTAAAGATTTTATATCGTCCATCGTAAAATTTGGCAAATGAAAAGAACCTTCCAAACATTTTGTTAGGTCTCTTATTCGCTGCGCTCTATTATTGTCAATAACGGATTTTGGTCTCTGACCTCTGAACTGCAATTTCCTTCTCAGATGACATTCAGGATATCGCCATTGCTTTGAAATTCCATGGAAATTTCCGTCTATAATGCCATGTTTAGCGACATTACGTATCAATTTTACTGTAGAATTTTCATTGTCAGCAATAGACCAGTACAGTTTCAGAAATCGTTTGTATAACTGATCATTGTGGGAAAACTATATTAGGCAGTTAAACTAAGTACTTAAAATTAATGTGATATGAAGTTTACAACAAAGCACAAATGTCCCAAAATGCAAGCGGGAAAAATAAATGTAATTTTCATTTGTAGATTTCAGAAAGGGGGGGGGGGGATGTTGCATTGATCATCCCCCCTTCCCAAGAAGTGGAGGGTATATATCCTCCCATCCCCCTATATTGACGCCCCTGGTCTACATACATTGTTACTCATCAGAGATTGAATTACGTATATCCAGAGCTAGTCAGTCAGTTAGTCAGTTAGTAAGTTAGTCAGTCAGTCAGTCAGCACGTCAGTCAGTCAGTCAGTCAGTCAGTCAGTCAGCCACCCCATCAGTCAATCAGTCAACCAGCCAGTCAATCAGTGTTAATGACTCATTTGCAATACATGAATTACCTATACAATGTGCACTCATGGAACTTCTGGTAAACATGACAGCACCTTTTATGATGTCACACAGTACTGTATCCCATTAATATACACGTGATACATAGGTGGCCATTATGGCTTATATGTATCTCAGCAGCTATCAACAACAAAGATGCCTTGCAGGGTTGGATTACATCATATATGGCAACATCAATATGAGCTCTGCCATTTTTGCCTCTTTTTTCTTTTTTTTTTGCTGTGCCCTGGGAGCGCACCTGGAAATAGTGAGAGGCGCAAAGCAAGGAGCCGTTCTGTCACCCACGTCTTTCTCATATTTCTAATCTTAATATGGCCATTTAAATTTTGCCAACATGGCATCTAAATCTTGCTTGCCAGACGGTACCTTGAGTGCTTTCTTGACTTTCTCCCTTTTTTTAATAGTATTTTTCCTCTTTCTCTTTCTCTTTGCTGTTTTCCACTTTTGAATTTGTGAGCAGTAATCGAATATGATTACACTGCAATATCAAAAGCACTCAGACAGCTAATTCTGCACCATCCAAAGGTTAAGCAAAATGCATTCTGTCCTATAATTCAAATTAGAGCAGATTTAAATGTTTAGATTAGATTAGGTGATGAATTTAAACAGAATACAGAGAAGCAGGCTACTGAGATGCATGACCTGACTACTGGGTTCTCCAGGATTGGTTTGGCTTGTGGGTACTTCGGGTTGTAGTTTCTAGCAGCAGATAGCCATGGTTGAACTGTCTTTATCATTTAAACATAACACAGGAGTGCTTGAATTCATTTGTGAATATCATTCATATGTGGTGGGTGGGTGGTTAGGGCTTTACATCCTGTATTTCTGCACCTGATGGCTAATTAGGACAGGCAGGGACCATGGCAATGAGATAATGGATGAAACAGCCATCCAAGTTAGGCCTGACCGAGAAACGAACCCGGTCCCCAGAGGTTGGAATCCCGGCATGCTACCACTGAGCTAGGCCCCCACTCCTTGCCTCATAAAATGTACATAAGAGCACTTGATACATCCAGAAATTCAAGCGCTATTGTCAATATTTTCGCACTAATAAAGATAAAAATTAGGGCTTAATCAAATACAGCTGTGGAAGCGACACCCTGAATTTTACTGCAAGTAGCAGACTTTTCTGTATAAACAGTGACTATGACAATTTTCTTATGTATTTCTTGAGTTATTTTCTGTATTAAATGATATGCTCGCATATGCTGAATGCCTAAGACATGTACCATTCTGCAGTAGAACCTTACTGTGCGAAACTATGAATATATTTCCAAGCATTTCCAGACATTTCTTGGGCATGCTAGGCCTTTATGGGATTGGCTGTTCAATTGGCTTGAAAGCAAATAGTCTCATGTGACTACAGTATCATGTAACATAGGTTTTTCCTTTTTTATTTCCTGTTTTGATTATAGGGATGGGCTTAGAATTATCAGTTGTATATATCATGGGTTATTGACCTTTTGAAATTGCTGAAAACAAAAACAAAAACCGTAAAACAAAACTTTAATTACTTGACGATTGCAATTGATTAATGTCAAATCACACATCATCATCACGATATGATATATATTTATGAATTTCTCCGAACTTTTATAGTGGTAATTTTGTAAGGAACGTGGGTTCAAATCCCACGCTGGATGTAGGAAAAGTTCCATTTAAGGCTGTACTGCAGGCTATACTTAAGGGTGGTGGTAGAAAGTTCGTGAAATCTTTAATATCTCAGGATATATCCAATCAGATTGGGAAAAATGCAGATGTTGTTATTAGTGAATTTACAGTACACATTTTTGAAAACATTGTAGATCAACTGTACTCGGGTGTCTGAGCTGAGGCAAGTAAAAGACCCCACCCATGGTAAATGTGCCTCTGGCAGCAGGTCCATACACTACATGAGTAGAAGGCCTGCCTCAGGGTGCCCCTCTGTTGCTGCTGCACTTGTTACCATATGGGCTAGCAGATAAAGGGCTTTTGTAGATTGTCAATAATCTATTGTTCTTTAAAGAACTCGGTATCTGAGCTGAAGCAAGTAAAAGACCCCACCCATGGTAAATGTGCCTCTGGCCGCAGGTCATACACTATATGAGTAAAAGGCCTGCCTCAGGGTGCCCCTCTGTTGCTGCACTTGTTACCATAAGGGCTAGCAGATAAAGGGCTTTTGTAGATTGTCAATTATCTATTGTTCTTTAAAGAACTCGGTATCTGAGCGGAGGCAAGTAAAGACCCCACCCATGGTAAATATGCCTCTGGCCGCAGGTCATACACTATATGAGTAAAAGGCCTGCCTCAGGGTGCCCCTCTGTTGCTGCACTTGTTACCATAAGGGCTAGCAGATAAAGGGCTTTTGTAGATCGTCAATAATCTATTGTTCTTTAAAGCAACATGTCTGTGCATTACACAAGCCTGAACTTGTATATTTATAGAATTGATTTCCTTTTTATAGCTCTGCCTTCCTCACCTGGTAGTAGCAGGTATAGTGATGTAGCCATGTGATTGTACATATATTTGCTGGTGCATTCTATGTATGTACACTGTACAGTACCTGAGTGAGTGATAGATTGTGTTTTCTCTATCCCTACATACTCTATTGTATCACAGCTTATATTCACTTAATCAGTAACCAGGGCTGGATTTTCTATGCATTTGGATTGAACTAAATAATGGAAGAGTTTTACTAAAGATCCTAATCTTGAATGAGTCTTACAGACACAAAATCTCGATTGGATCTCAGAGTCTTGTTTTGAAACAGATTCTGCTACAGACTCTATGGATTAATTACGAATCTGTATAAATCCGCCTAATAAGCATTTTGACTTTGCATAGGAAGGCAGTGTAACCAGGACTAGATTTCTGATATATGTTTGTGTCTTAACCTAAATTATTTACGAGTCCCAGGCTCAGAGATCCATATCTTTTTGAGTTCCAGACACTCCAACATTGAATTAATATCTGGGAGACACATATCTTGATTGAGTCTCAGAAATTCAAATCTTCAATGAGTTTCAGAGACAGATCTTGAATGAGTCTTGTTTTTTTACAAAATAAAACTTTTAAATAAATATTTTGATGCATAAATTCTGAGAGACTCTATTAATTATGGATGATATATCATTTCTTTGCCACCAAATCAAAACTCTTGCTGATCATGAATAAGGTTTGCCCCAACAGAGTCAACAGCGGATGACCGATGGACGTTATTTTATCCTGCGAAACTGTCAGAGCACGGCATCCACGCTGTTTTTGCTCTGTTTTCTGTTGCAAAAAAAAATGTTTCGAAAATGGCTCATCAATATTTTGTATTCTCTTATTTATTGAATTATCGCTTGCTATTTCCAGATATCCAGAATGAACAGTGAAGGTTCATCGGACACATCTTCCATACCAATAGACGATGAGGAGGAGGAGGACTCGGAAACGAGAGGTCAGTTTAATTTTTTAACTCAAAAACTCTGGTCAGCTCATCTTATTTATTGTTTAAGACAGTCCCATGAGGGCGTTCGCAGTGAAAGTTAAGAGAAGACCAACAGGCTAATAGAGACATAATGTCAAGCAGACAGAGCAAAAACTGAACTTTTTGATTAAGGTGTGGCTTTATAGTAGCTACAGTTAGTTTCATTAAAAACGGCCCGTCAAATTATAAACTAGACAAAGCTTTTATTGCTGGCTACTCAAAACCGGATTCTAAAAGTACATATTTATGATATATTAGATCAATTTCTTACATTTACCAAGGTTTCTATTAATCTGGTGATAGATGTAAGCCGATTATTAGCTATAGAAGTGGACAGAAGCAGCTGGCTTTAGCATGTTTAGACCACAGTCAGGTATACAGGTCGCTACAGACAGCTATAGAGTCGACTGTATTTTATGAAACTAACTGTAAGTGGCCTAATGGTTAAGACATCCATCCGCCTATTTCACACTGACCAGCTCCGTTGAAGGTCCCAGGTTTGATCCTGGTCAAGGCACTCTTCATGAGCTACATCTCAGCTGCTGTGCATTTAATTCAAGACAAATATGCCCAGTACATCAGTCAGTCAGGGTCATTATTTTACTTGCTGGAACAGTAGGCTTCAGTGTCTAATGGTTAAGATCAGACATCCATCCGTCAATTCCACTGAACTTCAAATTTGCATGATATATCCTTATACGTGGCCTTTTTGCTTGCCTTTTTTTCGGAATCAGTGTAATTCCATTGAAGATGACTTTCATTTTTACACAAAATATACACAAGATTTAGGCTCTTACATGTCATCTTACATCCAGAAGTATGTCTTCCTTAGAACCATTTTGAAGAACCTCAGCCGTCTGCGAACTACGCACGACATCCACCAAACTGTGTTCACCGTATTAGGCATTTTCTGAAGTTTGTAACAGCCTTTTCTCCTCTTGCGAAGTTTCTGTTATTTGAAGCACTATGAATGGAGAGTACATGCTTTCCAGAGATGCTGCCATTTTTGTCTATGGGTCGACAAGTGCACCATTTTATCAAGTGGAAATTCCTGGCTTTCGCGAAAGATCTCTTGGCGGAATAGGTAATTCTCCACCGTATTGAGCGAGCCTTGCGGTGGTCTTACGAATGGGTCTTATCTCTTGAATAGCAACTACATGGCCAAATGTGCCACCTGCGTTTTCCAAACGCATTGAAAACGTATGGTTTTCACCTCATTATAATTAAGCAAAAACCATGCGTTTTCCATGCGTTTATCCTTCTCGTGGTGGTGGATTAGGGCTTTACGTCCTGTATTTCTGCACCTGATGGGCTAATTAGGACAGGTAGGGACCATGGCAATGAGACAGCCATCCAACATAGGCTCCACCGGGAATTAGACGCGGGACCCAGTGGTTGGAAGCCCAGCATGCTAGCACTGAGCTATCCTTCTCATGGAAAACGCATGTGGCACATTTGACCATGTACAGGCAGAGCCGCTGTAACGAACCACCCCGTGGAATGTTGTCGGTTCCATTTAGTTAGTTGAAACTCCTCTCCATTTTTTTTTTCATTCACTAATGTTTTTAAACTCAAGATGTCCAATCGGCTGAGACGCCGTTGCACCACTTTTATATCAATTACTCGGTGTCACCTACCACGACATAAATTTTGGGTAAAGTATTCATGGTGCATTAAATTCTTTTCTAATCCTTACTCGGTGAAACTGGGTTGAGGAAAAATAAACCATGTCAACTGTCAACAGTGATGACATCCATACTTGGTAAAATCAATGCAAGCTTTCAACTAACCGAAGTCATCTCGAGCTGTCTCTCAAGCTCTACCAAGAACCACAATATAGGCTTTCAACAAACCACCAGAATCTTATATTGCTCTTATCTCTAAGGCTATCCTGTCCATGCCATCTAGACGTGCTCTTCTGTCTGCCTGAAATTTTCGTAAGATAATTATATAGATTCTGAGGCACACAGGCATACAAAAATGGATGGCTCACATGATACCAAGGTGTATTTGGATGGCTCACATGATACCAAGGTGTATTTGGATGGCTCACATGATACCAAGGTGTATTTGGATGGCTCACATGATACCAAGGTGTATTTGGATGGCTTGCATTATACCAAGGTGTATTTGGATGGCTCACATTATACCAAGGTGTATTTGGATGGCTCACATTATAACAAGGTGTATTTGGATGGCTCGCATTATACCAAGGTGTATTTGGATGGCTCACATTATACCAAGGTGTATTTGGATGGCTCACATTATACCAAGGTGTATTTGGATGGCTCGCATTATACCAAGGTGTATTTGGATGGCTCACATGATACCAAGGTGTATTTGGATGGCTCACATGATACCAAGGTGTATTTGGATGGCTCGCATTATACCAAGGTGTATTTGTGTGAAATAGGCTGGGTCTTTTCTTGCATTGTATAATGCAAAGGACCCCAGGCATTAGGCTTGCACATATATCATTTGGTATGAGATTTACGTGGTTCTATATCAACGAGAAATAAATCTCTTCTGTGTGCCACATATAGGGAAGGGCTAAGAATTATGAGTTTATATCAGGTCTTATATTGTTAGTTCTCATGACTGTGCATTAGGAATAGAGTCATATTACAAATTGATCACAGGTCTATTTTCTATTGAGATATACACAGATATAATGATACTTTATTATCTTTTACAATATATGTTCTAATAGGAGAACACGTGTCATTTGTATTTTAGCCTTTCACAGTTCCTAGAATAATTGGCCCAAAATAGTCACTTTTGACTAACAAATGGGTCAGCCTTAAGTAGTCAATATTGTGTAAATCGTCAAGTGATGAAATTGCAGGCTCATTTTGACTCAAGTGGAAATTGGTCTATATGACTCAGGCCTACAGACTACAGGTATATGACATACAATTTACTATTAAACCTAATTAGGCGACCGTTTTTTTATCTTTCGTTTCTCGACACCGCCGGAAACCTTTGCAGTGCCGCTCAATTAATAAATCAACAATTGTCTGGGCAAATATGTGTATTGCATCTCAAAGTATCACATCACCTGTGTTAATTTATGAACACTTTCTGGGGATTTTTTTTTCTGTTTCGACTGACCGTCTCATGAAAAAGGTCCGAGAAACATAAGATAAAAAAACCGTGGCCTTAGGAAACCTATGTGTTAATTTGGATATCAAACTTTGTCTCCTATTTTGTTGCTTGCCCAGTGCATGGATTCTTTCGACAGTTCCATAGGCCTGCTTGAAAGCACTGACTGGATCATCACATCAGAAAGGGTAGACCACTGTTTTGGTGTTGTTAACATGAATTCGATTCTTGATTGCAATGATACTCATTGTCTCCTGTAACTATTTGCTTTGGAATTTGATTGTGTTTTCTTTAAGTGGATAGATGTTGATAGCTGGAATGTTTTGAAATTTCTTTATTTAAACCCCAAAAAAATTAGGGAAATTTTTACAATAGTTGTAAAAGGTAAAATAAGACAAAAACTTTAAAAATAAAATCCATATTACAAACTGTCAACAAACTGATTAGTACAAACTCTGGCGTCCAGCGCTTAATATAATTATCATGCAAAAATAAGGTACTGTGAAGAATCCCTAATTCCATCACTCTTGAAATGTATATTGAAATTTTTCAAAGTGGTAAATAAAATTTATAGGGTCATGACCTTATGACAGGAATTTATAAGTAAAGTATTCCCAACAACCCTGTCATTTAACAAGTACATGGCCAAATGTGCCACGTGCGTTTTCCATGAGTTGGATAAACGCATGGAAAACGCATGGCCTTTAGCAAATTATAATGAGGCAAAAACCATTTATCCAATCGCATGGAAAACGCGCGTGGCACAATTGGCCATGTAGTCAGACAGGAATCTTGCCTAGACACGGGATAAGTAACAGTAAAAACTTTGTTGTAAAAGTTATAAGTACTTTTACAAATAGACATATGAGGTATCTTGCGAGCACTTATAGTGCCTAGCGGAAAAGTGGCTACACTGGCAAACAAAGTGCTTCTGCCACGTCACATTGGTTGTTATTGTTAGTAGGTTTAAGCTGTGAGAGATCATTGAATATATCCAGCCAACCCTGACTGTTTATAAAACACAGTAATCAACATTTTAGGATAATCTCTCCGTCGGTCAAAACTCAGGGCTGGGCTGAGCAAATTAAAAAGCATGTGGACAGTTTTTCACTATTATCAACAAAACAAAGTAATGATCTGCACATGTGTGAGTGTGTGATTAGGACTTTACGTCCTGTATTTCTGCACCAGTTGGGCTAATTAGGACAGACAGAGACCATGAAAATGAGACGAAGTCCTGAGGAAACAGCAAAAAATGATCTGCACATAAAGATTTTGACAAATGTTATTTTCGGTTCTGCCCAAATCACTTTGTCACCACTAATATGCTAGGCCCTCATAGGATTACCTAAGCAAAAGTTTGACATTGTAGCAGGCTAGTGACCTAAAAACACCAGAATATCATTGAGACAATGTCTGTATAATCCAGAATCGTCAAGTTTAAACCAGTGGTTCCCCACCATATCATTATCAGAAAAAGGCAAACTGGAAAAAAAAGACAAAATAGCGACAGAAAAAAAAAACAGACAAAAAAGAAAATTGAGTGGTCAGGTTCCGGAAGTGGTGGTTGCCATGCAGCCTTGAGACGTTGGCTAATTTATCTTCGTCACCATGGCAACCACCAAGCCATGAGAGCTGATTCGTGCGCCGCCTATCTGTAGTCATGGGAAGTTGACAAAAAGGCCTGAATCTGAAATGCTGATGATAGTCGATGCTTGCATTTTGCTCCTGGAGGAAAGATTTAATATAATATTCATTTGATTTGATTTCAATTTCATTACGATCATATTGGATATTATCTATGGATTATTATTTCAATGTATGGAGACATTTTTTGTGGATTGAGTAAATTTAGGATTTAAGTGAAATTTACCTTACTCTTGTTTTCTTCAAAATCTAGACAATTCTGGCTACCACTAGTGTAGGGGAAAACAACTGCCGTAATATGAAACTGTTGTATTTCTGAGTTTTCACTGGAATGAACCAAGACTGTATGGAATTGTTACACAGATATAAAATACAGCCATACAGCACTATACGTGGACTGTATCTAGCTATACGTCCTAAGTATGTAGGTATCCGTAAAATATGTAAATATCTAGTATTTTCAATTTTTGACTTTTTTGATGGACTATATGGTTTTTGCGAATAATCTGCATATTTTAAATATTTTATGAGGATACTGTTTAAATCTGTTAAGTTCAATATTAGGATACCAATGAAATTTGACTTATTTTGACTAAAATTATTTTCGCTTAAATTTGATATTTTCTAACCCACTGACTTATATAGACTATATGATTTTTGTGGACTATCTACACAGCCTTTTTAAAAATCGGCCAAGTCATAGAGACTATATTAGGACTTGTTTACACAGAGCTATAAATAGACAGCTATTTTGCATAATTATTGATTAATATTAAAGATGCGGTCAGCTGCCTGCATTGCTAGCAAAGCTAAGGAAAATTTACCTTTTGTAGGTAAGCAGACTGAAGGTACAGCTTTTTCAAATTATGGTAAATTTACCATCATTTCCCCATCTTATAAATTAGACTCTTTCTGTGAATAGAATCTCTGTATATAGTCACGATTTGATAAATATTCAAAGTGCAATATCAGTGTTATTGAACTTAAAGTTATCATCAGATTTCCATGCTATTATTAGAATATATTACATTCTCAGTGATAATCTATGGCCATGCTTTTAATGGCTTCGTTATTTTTAATTCACAATTTATGGAAAGTTGTATTTGAGAAAAGTCTAATGATAAATATCCGTTTGTTTTTCGGTCAAATTTTATCGTAAAAGTTTGGAGCCGCACAAAATGGACAGAAATGTTACCGATAAGTCAAACCCCAACATTAAAATTCATGACAAACCCATTAACTTTACGTTTCCTTATTTTTAAATGATATATTTAGCCATCTTGGTGAGGCTTAGCTCAGTGGGAGCGCGCTGGGCTTCCAACCACTGGGTCCTGGGTTCAATTCCCGGTTGAGCCCAAGTCGGATGGCTGTTTCATTCATGATCTCATTGCCATGGTCCCTGCCTGTCCTAATTAGCCCATCAGGTGCAGAAATACAGGACAAGCCCTAATCCATGCACCACCCCGTGGGATGGGTCGTTTTTTTTTCCCCAGCATAGACAATAAACATCATAAACTAATAGTTCCCAGGCTGAATGAAACCTGGCACTTTCAACATTGCTGCTCTGGGCTTTGAATATATGTGATATTGTGCGTTAGAGAAACATGAAAAAGTTTTCTTTATTTTTTGTAGCCCACAGTAACTAAATAATATAACTGATAATATTACTAAGTTACCAGCAACACAAGTAACTATCCCAACATATATGTAACTAGCTATTTATGGGAAAATATAACCAAAAACCATATATGAGAGCATGTCAGTTAGTGATCACTGATCAGTGGTAGTTTTCCAAAAGCCTTCATGCACCACAGGAATGGTAGATACCGTGACTCTAGTAAGTTTGCCTGACAGTATTCCTATAATGATGACCCAAACACAGTCAGGCATTCTGACAAGCGGACTACGGTGCCATCAAATGATATGGCATGCCTTCTAAGCTATCAAGTGATATGGCGTGTCTTCTAAGCCATCAAATGATATGGCATGTTATCTAAGCCTATTGATAAGAATGGCAGCTTTCTTAAAACGATTACAGATGTCTGATAATGTCTGAAATTAATCATGTCTTGGTCAACTTCACTGACCTTTAACCTTTTGATATTTTCTAACTAAAGTCACCATATTAATCTGATGTCTGCCAGTTTCTATGGAATGCTTATGAAGATGTCAATGCCAATGTGTTAATGTTACTGAGTCCGAAGCTTAGCCAGCTTCCCAGAGAGCATTCCAAATCGTATCGACGTCCACGCGTTCTCGGCGACGTCAAAAAGATGTAGAAACGACGCTGGCCCAATTTGGAATGCTATCTGGGTTATATGACCAGCTGCCAGGGGCAGATGTAATGATGAGATAATAGGTTTAGAATCCATAGGATGTTACACATGGGTGGGCTGTTTTACTTGCCTCGGCATAGACACCAAGTACAAGGCACCTCCAATTTAATGTGTTTCATGCAACCAGCATCCAGCTGAGATGTAGCTCATGAAGAGTACAAAGATTCTAACCTGGTATCTTCACTCACCAATGAGTGCCATCCTGTATTCTGAGTGATCCAAGCAAATTATCATGGATTTTTGTTGATCAGAAATATTGATGTTGTGAATAAATAATCAAGATTTATCAATATTTAACATATTTATTTATTTTCCAGAATTACGAGTGGCCTTCGCAATGTTCGACAAAGATGGAGACGGGTCCGTAACGAGCAAAGAGCTTCTAATGGTTATGCAATCTTTAGGAATAGACAACAACACCGAACAAGTCCGGCAGATGATTCGTAAAGTCGATTTAGACGGTAAGTTTGAGTCAACAATCATTTTCGAAGTATTTAACTGGTTAACTTTCTGAAATTTGATCTTGAAAACAACTGTCTGTTAGTAAAACAAGACAGACGCGTTCAGTATCTTTGATCGTCTAAACTTTTTTATGATCTCTCAAAGGTCAATAAATTCATTAATGATATACATTCATTCATTCACTCTGATTTTAAAAAATCCATACCTAGTGAAATGTCATGGAATTTTAGGTATTATATTATTTTAATTTCCCTTTACAAGTCATTACTCTATAATTATTGGGGGATTTTTAATATTAATCCTTTTCTTCCTATCATATCATCACATTACCTCGATTTCCTATTTCAAACTCAAATTTAATGCAATAATTTCAACTTTTTAGTTGCTTATCAATAAACCTACTCTACGACTGTTAAATGTGTTACATGGTGTGGACCGCAAGCAGCCTTAACATCTCATTATTACGTCTGCCTCTGGCAGCTGGTCATAGAAGTTGACTAAGCTTCAGACCCAGTAGCATTGAGACGTTGAGACATTGAGATATTATATTAGTTTTTTGCCCTTTTCATAGGTGCCCTAAAACGAAATTTGGACCTTTTTAGTTTTGTTGCTCATGTAAAAGAATATACCCTAAAATAAATTTCCTAAATCCTAGGTTAATTTGTGAAGGTTTAGCCCTAAAAAACTAACTTTAAAGTTGACATTCTCCAGTCAGAATTCCTGCTGTTGAAGAATTAGCTCATTACATATGCATGACGTCAGATCAGAAACTAATTGCTCTGACCAGGGGTCAAGTGCCTGGGAATCACTGAGGTGTGACCAAGATGCAAGGATGCCACAACCCAGCATCACAGCTCACCTGTTGTTTATTGGCTGGCTGCTGCTTAATGGAATCATGGGATATCCTGATGTGCCGTCACTGGCTCACTAGAGGGCACTGCGGCATGATCAGAACTTTGAGCAGGAGATTCACTCTAAGTTTGTATCTAAAATGTAGATCACCAATCTCCAGATTTATGATAATCAATGAATTGATCTATTTTAGAAAATAGAGCCTTTTCACTGAGCAGCCCTGAATTCATCAATACATAAGTCCTTTGTCTCCTCTTATTACTCATTTTGCTTTTCAGACATCGAAGATAATAACTAACTGATTCTATAAATTAACTTTTTCAGAAATATAACAAAAATCAACTTAATGATAAAGTGTCAAATATACATTAAAATGCACTAAAAAATACTGCTGCTTGGATGCACTTTGCTTCAGCCAATCACAGACAAGGGTGGGAACTTTTTCAGCCGGTAGCAGTATTCTGTTTTAGCCACCTGGTGGAAACACAGAGAACCTTCCGTGAAAATCCACTATTATGGCATTGATTAAAATTTTCCTGAAGGTGAATTCATAGATTATTTCTAAGTTTGTGGTTTTTAGTGTTTTGAAATCGCTCTATCAATTGTAGTATGGACCAGCGAAAGTTTTTGCAATATAAATTCCGACAATTTTTATTAAAAACAAAAATCCATTTTAGGGCACATTTAAATGAGTCTTCCCAGTCCTTTCAAATCTAAAACTCTTTTATTACACTTTGTATTTTTACACGACTATCCATCTTTTTAAACCGATTTAGCATTCGGATTGCAACAAATGAATTCTTTGTAATTTCCAATTAATTTTTCCAGTTTACATTCACAACGATTTGCGCTTTGTGATAAACAATTGTTTTCTATTTTTAGCTGCAATCACTGAGCAGCCTTGTTTGAGATTAATTTTATCATCCGTTTCTGAATGCCATTTATCCTGAGCAGCAGCTGCATAAACTGGCCCATTTCTGATTTGACACAGAAGATGATGTATTGACTGAGTACTCGTTATTTTATGCAAGATTGTATAATGTAGCTCAGCATGATATCATTTTATGAAGAAGAAAAAAATCTTTATTTCTCTTGTTTAGTATTTCTCAGAAATATAAACTACAGTGAGATTGTCTATGATCTAGTTCAAATTTATTTCGAGTGATTAATAGCCATGTTGTGTGCAATATTTTTGATTTGGTGTAAGAGTGGAGATCTTTAAATGAACCGTTGTGGTGAATTGTGCTATTTTTGGTATATTTAATTCGAAAGGAAATACCATAATTTCAACAATATTATACATGTGCCACGTGCCTTTTTCCATGTGCTTTGATAAACGCATGGAAAACGCATGTTTTTCTCCTCATTATAATTAGCTAAAAAAAACAAGCGTTTCCATGCGTTTATCCTTCTCATGGAAAACGCACGTGGCACATTTGGCCATGTACCAATGTTGTATTGTATATATGGCCATTCTATGCCATTTTTAAGTTACCTTAGCTTACGACATTCAGTGAAGGGCAGACGTTATGATGAAATGCTAAAGCAGTCTGTCACCTGTCTCTGCAAAGACACTGAGTAACGTTTACCCTGAAGTTAAAACTTATTAGCTCTCGTGAACAACATTCTTCTGAAATTTTGGCATAAAGCACACCGCGCGTGCTTAGAATTTAACCCGAGACCTCAGTGAAATTTCCTATCTAACACTAGATTTATTCATAATTACCTAATAATAAATATTAAAGAATTCACTCAATATAACAAATTAATATCAGATTCTGTCAGCTTATCTGCCAAATGTTCGCATATATCTCTAAGGCTGGCAATTTAACGTGGAAACTCGGCGAAATTACCAATATATGAAAGTAATCCATATTAAAGACATAAACTATAAATAACTGCAATCCTATTCTGCCATTCTATTTTGGGAACTTTCAAATCCCAAGCATTGGCAAATCATTGAAATAGACGCCTTGAATTATCAATAGAATTGGCTATAGGACGTTTCTTCGAAACGATTTGAAAAGATAAATCACCTGGCTATTTAGAGCTCTGCATATCTCCCATAAATTTGAGCCATCGCCATTAGGGATGATTTGAAATCTTAAGAATTTAATTGTTTATTGAAATAAACTCCTCCAAAAGGCATGAAAAAATGCCACTTTATTAATAAGTGTAGTTACAAACCGTGGTAGAATATTCATGAAAATAAAAGATCAAGAAAAAAAGATAGAAATTATAGAAAATCTGAAAGCAGCTCTGTCAGATTATGAAATATAACCAGCTGCAGAGGCAGACGTAATGATGAGATGATAAGGCTGCTCGGAGTCCACACCACGTTACATACTTACTCCTTGGGTGGTGTATTTTACTTGCCCCGCATAGACACCGAATACAAGGATTACTAACCCAGGACTTTCGGAAGACGCGGGGCAGTTTCTTCGGCATACCAGAGCCGTTCTTCACCATATGTCGTTATCAAGACATTTAGTGTCTAATGATGAATTTCTCATCTTTGTTTCGTTGCAGGTAATGGCACAATAGAATTTGAAGAGTTCAAGAAGTTAATGAGGAAGCGAAAACAGTTGGCTGTGATCTGTCGGAAAGACAAACGACTGGAGGAGGAGGAGATGAGACAAGTAAGTTCAGCTCAGTAATGACGAGCCGCTTTCATTAAGTTGTACTGTATTTGATTAATTTAATTACTTATTTGCAACTATTATGGTATTATGTCTATTTATAGTATTGTATTTTAATTGAACTATACTGGTATGCCATTATATTCAATGCATTTTCTGTCACTCAATTTTGTATAATTTAACTTTTAGGGAACATTTGAGTGACCTGCAATTGACGTAAAATAATATGAAATGTTTTTGTGATGTTAGGACTTATAATTTGTCTCGCCTCAAGCAAATTCAGAAGGTTTTGCTTTTATTGTCTGTCTAATTAGACAGGCAGATGTAATGCTGAGATGATATCATTAGAACTAGTTTGAACTTCGCGGCGATTCTACATTGAAAGGGATCTTCACCCGTCTCACCATAGAGTTATTTCTAATGTAATTTAAACATTGATAAATTGTTTTCACAGGCATTTCGAGTCTTCGATAAAGACGGAAGTGGTTTCATTGATGCAAAAGATCTTCGACAAACGATGAGAGAATTAGGAGTGGAATTAGCGCCGAGTGACGTGACCGCCATGATGACCGAAGCCGGCGTCAAAGTTGACGGACGAATTTATTATGAAGGTAATTTATCAAATTAATCATTTTATTTTTATCTATTGATGTTTATTATCTGTCAATCATTGGATGTTCACTTGTAATATTTGAATATCAATAAAATGATAATTTGTTACTCATTGGAATAAAATTGACTTGGATAATGCTGATAAGTTCTGAGTTGGTTTCCCAGCACAGGCACTTGCATGAGACTTTAAATTGGCAGTGCCTTGTACGCGGTGTCTATGCTGAGGCAAGTAAAATACCTCACCCATGGGGAAAATGTGTAACATGGGTGGACTCCAAGCTTTATCATCTTGTCATTATGTCTGCCTCTGGCAGCTGGTCATTTAGACAATGTGAAATGTTGACAACTTGGCATACACATTCACCCCATAGGTGGGTAATGTTACTTTCTCCAGCATAGATACTTAACAATAGGCACTGTCAATTCAACATCTTATGTGCATGAAATCTATTTAAGAATGGACTACCTGGAGTACCCAATACCCAACTACATTAATTAAGGTCATGATCTTATTTAAATTAATTTATTTTATTTCAGACTTCGTTCGGATCATGTTTGGTCAAATTATTAAACCGATGAAAGAGGTAGGTGGTGTCTACATATATTTATCTCATAAAATTTTTTCTGTAATTTTATAATACAATTTCTGGTAAATTTCAACAATTTATTATTCCTAAATGGCTGTTTCTGAAGTTTATGACTCGTGCCGGACTTAATACAGACAGTGCGACAGAACTCAAGTGTACCCTGCTTTAAGACCACCTCACTATTAAGACAACTTCACTATTAAACCCACCTCACTATTAAGACCACCTCACTCTTCAGACCATCTCACTATTAACCATTAAGACCACCTCATTGGGTCAATCCATATGAATTCACGGAAATTCAGACAAACTTCTCAGGTCACCATCTCAAAAAATTCTGCAAAAAATACCAGTTGTAGGACTATATAATTAATGGAAAAATCCAAAATTTCAGGTCTTCAGTGTCAATGGTTTAGAAGATACAGCAATTTGAAACTTTATTAATTTTTTGTGGAAAAGCACAACGACATGAATTTCCAAGTTAAGACGTCCATATCTCTCTTATTTTTCATAATGTAGGCATGAAATTTTGTACCTAGAGTAAAGAAGTTGTATGGAATCTATGCTGTTACATCAGGGCTATTGGTGATATTTTTTAAACTGTAATGCTCTGAAAAAGGGTGAAAATGAGAAATGTTGCAAAACGAGACTTTATTTTTTTGCAGGGCTGTGTGGAATCTATACAAGAATAAGCTCATATTTATTTTCTTGCTTCTTATGGTCCACCTGCACATATATGAATGGCCAAAACCACCTTTTTTCACAAAAAGATTGAAGCCAGAGTAGTTTTAAAAAGACAAATAATATACGATTGTGAAAAAAAGTCCTTTATTCTAATGTAATTTTGACCAACAAGAGAGTTCACCATCACTTCCATATTTTTTTCCCCAATATCACACACATCCAGTGGTCCTTTGGTTAAAATATCATTGTGGTGGTCAGATTCCTTCATATTTTTATGAATTTTTCAAAAATCGATTTTATATATTAAAAATATGATAGTATTTTGTGATTTCTTAATATTTGACCTGGGGAGCTTTCAGTGAATTCATATGGATTGACCCCACTATTAAGACCACCTATTTTATAACTTAATGTATTCATACCAATGATTCTTATGGACAGTTTGTAAACTATAAATAATACATGGGTATAATTCCAATACATTCATCTATTAATAACATTGCAGAAATTTTAGGAGACTATTTTATGAAAAAAGTTATCAATAACTCTGAGTCATACGACGTTTTCGGAAGGATGATTGATTTCGCCTTAAAAAGAAGTTGTGCAATTGACTAAAAATAGCCCGCGGGAGCTAAAAATAGCCGTGCGTTTAGATATGGCACATGATCAGAATAGCACAAGATGTTGAAATGTAAAAAGAAAGGAAGATAGCTAGATAAATAGATTGATAGATAGATAGATGGATAGGGTAGATAGATAGTTAGATAGATAGATGTATAGATATATAGATAGATGGATGGATGGATGGATGGATAGATAGATAGATAGATAGATAGATAGATAGATAGATAGATAGATAGATAGATAGATAGATAGATAGATAGATAGATAGATAGATAGATAGATAGAATATTAATAGGTAGATAGATAGATAGATAGAATAATAGGTAGATCGATAGATAGATAAAATTATTATTGTAATCTGTAATGAAAACAAACCCAATCTATTTCATCTTCAATTTAATTACATGTAGATAGATTTAGGGGCCTATATAATAATATATTTATATAATTTAAAATCATTTATACACATTTTTGCCCATGACCAGGTAGGCCTTATAGATATAATAAACAGTCATTGAATCCTACACAAAATTAGAGTAAAGTATTTATTATTTAATATTTCAAGGTATATGGATTATGCAATATTTAAGTTCACATTAATATATATATATATATATATAGAAGTAGCATTTCGCAATACCCATCTCTTTATATAATATTGTAATATAATATAGCAGATTTGGACTTTCTGTAAATTAAATAGTGTTACAATAATGACTCACTCCGAACGTCAAATTTCCCTTGACCGAAAACCACGTGCCTATATTTACACGCAATTTAATAAGAACTGCCATTGTGTGTATGTAATGTGTGTATGTAATGAAATGTCTCAAATATAGATATATATATTTGAAATGATATTGCATTTTCGAGAGGAAAACAAAATAATGTGATATTACTAACAATGATAGCTAGTAGGTCTATTTAATAGTAGCAGCTAGACTCAGTATTGCATATACTAGTAATTATACTCGATTTAAATCCATAGTATGCCAAGTCTTTTCACACTAACCACAGCCAACTCAGTAAAAATGTTCACGCCCCCCCCCCCCCCACCTTCTCGGATCCTTAGTCAGCTAGTGAATTCTCTCTCCTTACTTCAGTGAATATGATCCCCCTCGTGCAGCCTATGACGTCACTGGCGGCTGCCCACCGCACTTTGACTCATGGCGGAACTGGTGAAGAGTCATTCTGCTCTCCGCTGCTGAATAGAACGTTAGGCGCAGCCGATTCGTCTGCTTGTAGAAATTTACGTCTGCTTTGTTGATTTGTTTCGTTAAAACACCGAAAATGAGGAATATTTTGAAGAGAATGTCTAAAAGAAAGGTAGGCAAATGTAACCAGTGAAATAGTTGTGTAAATTTATTCCTAATTTAAGGGTTTTTTGTTGTTGTTTTTTTCAATTATTTAGTTAAATCGTAAAGTGTTATGATAAGGTTTATATTGTAATTGTTATGTACTTATGAATTAAGTGATAGGGTTATTCACACGAAAACGTTTTCATGAATATTGTCTGTGAATATACTTAGAAGTTTGTTCTCAAGTTATGTGGAGGTAATATTGATCATAATTATATCTTCAGAGTTTAATGTTAAAAAAGGATATTTGATGTGTCGCATACAAATCATTTCTTTATGATGTTAATCATATTTTAAAGAATATCAAATTGTTAGCAGACATAATGACTGTATGCTATGGGTAATAGGCCTTAGGTGGGGTCACTGGCTTGCTTCAGCATAGGACATGAGAACCAAGCACTGCTAAATACAAGGTACTTCTTCTTGGCTAATGATGTGGAAATTACACCATACACAATGCCAATTATTATAACATGATTACTTTTAGAAATATAGTAATTATTATAACATGATTACTTTTAGAAATTTAGTAATTATTATAACATGATTACTTTTAGAAATTTAGTAATTATTATCACATGATTACTTTTAGAAATTTAGTACTTCAGTGCATTGCACGTGTTAATCCTTTGTACACGGTGATTCATGCACTTGCTGGGTAATTTATGATGCACTGAATTTAGTGCTTACATATGGTCTAATCCAATTAGATGGCTAATATTTATTCATATGTATTATCTATATATATGTACTACATCATCATATATGTATCCTGTATATACAGTTACACCCCACAATTAAGACCACCCTTGCGAATCATTGAAGTGGTCTTAATATCGAGGTGGTCTTAAGTTTGGAACATACTGTAATTAAGTCCTGTAATCACAATTTGGTAGCCAGAGAAATGGTCTTAATATTGAGGTGGTCTTAAGTTTGAAACATACTGTAATTAAGTCCTGTAATCACAATTTGGTAGCCAGAGAAATGGTCTTAATATTGAGGTGGTCTTAAGTTTGAAACATACTGTAATTAAGTCCTGTAATCACAATTTGGTAGCCAGAGAAATGGTCTTAATATTGAGGTGGTCTTAAGTTTGGAACACATACTGTAATTAAGTACTGTAATCACAATTTGGTAGCCAGGCAAATGGTCTTAATATTGAGGTGGTCTTAAGTTTGAAACACTGTAATTAAGTCCTGTAATCACAATTTGGTAGCCAGAGAAATGGTCTTAATATTGAGGTGGTCTTAAGTTTGGAACATACTGTAATTAAGTACTGTAATCACAATTTAGTAGCCAGAGAAATAGTCCTAATATCGAGGTGGTCTTAAGTTTAATACACATACTGTAATTAAGTACTGTAATCACAATTTGGTAGCCAGAGAAATAGTCCTAATATCGAGGTGGTCTTAAGTTTGATACACATACTCTAATTAAGTACTGTAATCACAATTTAGTAGCCAGAGAAATAGTCCTAATATCGAGGTGGTCTTAATTTTGATACACATACTGTAATTAAGTACTGTAATCACAATTTAGTAGCCAGAGAAATGGTCTTAATATTGAGGTGGTCTTAAGTTTGAAACATACTGTAATTAAGTCCTGTAATCACAATTTGGTAGCCAGAGAAATGGTCTTAATATTGAGGTGGTGTTAAGTTTGAAACATACTGTAATTATGTCCTGTAATCACAATTTGGTAGCCAGAGAAATGGTCTTAATATTGAGGTGGTCTTAAGTTTGGAACACATACTGTAATTAAGTCCTGTAATCACAATTTGGTAGCCAGAGAAATGGTCTTAATATTGAGGTGGTCTTAAGTTTGAAACATACTGTAATTAAGTCCTGTAATCACAATTTGGTAGCCAGAGAAATGGTCTTAATATTGAGGTGGTCTTAAGTTTGAAACATACTGTAATTAAGTACTGTAATCACAATTTGGTAGTCAGAGAAATAGTCCTAATATCGAGGTGGTCTTAAGTTTAATACACATACTGTAATTAAGTACTGTAATCACAATTTAGTAGCCAGAGAAATGGTCCTAATATCGAGGTGGTCTTAAGTTTGATACACATACTGTAATTAAGTACTGTAATCACAATTTAGTAGCCAGAGAAATGGTCTTAATATTGAGGTGGTCTTAAGTTTGAAACATACTGTAATTAAGTCCTGTAATCACAATTTGGTAGCCAGAGAAATGGTCTTAATATTGAGGTGGTCTTAAGTTTGGAACACATACTGTAATTAAGTCCTGTAATCACAATTTGGTAGCCAGAGAAATGGTCTTAATATTGAGGTGGTCTTAAGTTTGGAACACATACTGTAATTAAGTACTGTAATCACAATTTAGTAGCCAGAGAAATGGTCTTAATATTGAGGTGGTCTTAAGTTTGAAACATACTGTAATTAAGTCCTGTAATCACAATTTGGTAGCCAGAGAAATGGTCTTAATATTGAGGTGGTCTTAAGTTTGAAACATACTGTAATTAAGTCCTGTAATCACAATTTGGTAGCCAGAGAAATGGTCTTAATATTGAGGTGGTCTTAAGTTTGGAACACATACTGTAATTAAGTACTGTAATCACAATTTGGTAGCCAGGGAAATGGTCTTAATATTGAGGTGGTCTTAAGTTTGGAAAACATACTGTAATTAAGTACTATAATCACAATTTAGTAGCCAGAGAAATGGTCTTAATATTGAGGTGGTCTTAAGTTTGAAACATACTGTAATTAAGTCCTGTAATCACTATTTGGTAGCCAGAGAAATGGTCTTAATATTGAGGTGGTCTTAAGTTTGAAACATACTGTAATTAAGTCCTGTAATCACAATTTGGTAGCCAGAGAAATGGTCTTAATATTGAGGTGGTCTTAAGTTTGGAACACATACTGTAATTAAGTACTGTAATCACAATTTGGTAGCCAGGGAAATGGTCTTAATATTGAGGTGGTCTTAAGTTTGGAATACATACTGTAATTAAGTACTGTAATCACAATTTGGTAGCCAGAGAAATGGTCTTAATATTGAGGTGGTCTTAAGTTTGAAACATACTGTAATTAAGTCCTGTAATCACAATTTGGTAACCAGGGAAATGGTCTTAATATTGAGGTGGTCTTAAGTTTGAAACATACTGTAATTAAGTCCTGTAATCACAATTTGGTAGCCAGGGAAATGGTCTTAATATTGAGGTGGTCTTAAGTTTGAAACATACTGTAATTAAGTCCTGTTATCACAATTTGGTAGCCAGAGAAATGGTCTTAATATTGGTCTTAAGTTTGGAACATACTGTAATTAAGTTCTGTAATCACAATTTAGTAGGCAGAGAAATAAACCTAATATCGAGGTGGTCTTAAGTTTAATACACATACTGTAATTAAGTCCTGTAATCACAATTTGGTAGCCAGAGAAATAGTCCTAATATCGAGGTGGTCTTAAGTTTGGAACACATAGTGTAATTAAGTCCTGTAATCACAATTTGGTAGCCAGGGAAATCGTCTTAATATTGAGGTGGTCTTAAGTTTGGAACACATACTGTAATTAAGTACTGTAATCACAATTTAGTAGCCAGAGAAATAGTCCTAATATCGAGGTGGTCTTAAGTTTGAAACATACTGTAATTAAGTCCTGTAATCACAATTTGGTAGCCAGGGAAATGGTCTTAATATTGAGGTGGTCTTAAGTTTGGAACACATACTGTAATTAAGTCCTGTAATCACAATTTGGTAGCCAGAGAAATGGTCTTAATATTGAGGTGGTCTTAAGTTTGGAACACATACTGTAATTAAGTACTGTAATCACAATTTGGTAGCCAGAGAAATGGTCTTAATATTGAGGTGGTCTTAAGTTTGGAACACAAACTGTAATTAAGTACTGTAATCGCAATTTGGTAGCCAGGGAAATGGTCTTAATATCGAGGTGGTCTTAAGTTTGGAACATTCTGAAATTAAGTCCTGTAATCACAATTTGGTAGCCAGAGAAATGGTCCTAATATTGAGGTGGTCTTAAGTTTGAAACATACTGTAATTAGATAATGTAATCACAATTTGGTAGCCAGAGAAATAGTCCTAATATTGAGGTGGTCTAAAGTTTGGAACACATACTGTAATTAAGTACTGTAATCGCAATTTGGTAGCCAGGGAAATGGTCTTAATATTGAGGTGGTCTTAAGTTTGAAACATACTGTAATTAGATAATGTAATCACAATTTGGTAGCCAGAGAAATAGTCCTAATATTGAGGTGGTCTTAAGTTTGGAACACATACTGTAATTAAGTACTGTAATCGCAATTTGGTAGCCAGGGAAATGGTCTTAATATTGAGGTGGTCTTAAGTTTGGAACACATCCTGTAATTAAGTCCTGTAATCACAATTTGGTAGCCAAAGAAATGGTCTTAATATTGAGGTGGTCTTAAGTTTGGAACACATACTGTAATTAAGTACTGTAATCACAATTTGGTAGCCAGAGAAATGGTCTTAATATTGAGGTGGTCTTAAGTTTGGAACACATACTGTAATTAAGTACTGTAATCGCAATTTGGTAGCCAGGGAAATGGTCTTAATATCAAGGTGGTCTTAAGTTTGGAACATTCTGAAATTAAGTCCTGTAATCACAATTTGGTAGCCAGAGAAATGGTCCTAATATTGAGGTGGTCTTAAGTTTGAAACATACTGTAATTAGATAATGTAATCACAATTTGGTAGCCAGAGAAATAGTCCTAATATTGAGGTGGTCTAAAGTTTGGAACACATACTGTAATTAAGTACTGTAATCGCAATTTGGTAGCCAGGGAAATGGTCTTAATATTGAGGTGGTCTTAAGTTTGAAACATACTGTAATTAGATAATGTAATCACAATTTGGTAGCCAGAGAAATAGTCCTAATATTGAGGTGGTCTTAAGTTTGGAACACATACTGTAATTAAGTACTGTAATCGCAATTTGGTAGCCAGGGAAATGGTCTTAATATTGAGGTGGTCTTAAGTTTGAAACATACTGTAATTAGATAATGTAATCACAATTTGGTAGCCAGAGAAATAGTCCTAATATTGAGGTGGTCTTAAGTTTGGAACACATACTGTAATTAAGTACTGTAATCGCAATTTGGTAGCCAGGGAAATGGTCTTAATATTGAGGTGGTCTTAAGTTTGGAACACATCCTGTAATTAAGTCCTGTAATCACAATTTGGTAGCCAAAGAAATGGTCTTAATATTGAGGTGGTCTTAAGTTTGGAACACATACTGTAATTAAGTACTGTAATCACAATTTGGTAGCCAGAGAAATGGTCTTAATATTGAGGTGGTCTTAAGTTTGGAACACATACTGTAATTAAGTACTGTAATCGCAATTTGGTAGCCAGGGAAATGGTCTTAATATCAAGGTGGTCTTAAGTTTGGAACATTCTGAAATTAAGTCCTGTAATCACAATTTGGTAGCCAGAGAAATGGTCCTAATATTGAGGTGGTCTTAAGTTTGAAACATACTGTAATTAGATAATGTAATCACAATTTGGTAGCCAGAGAAATAGTCCTAATATTGAGGTGGTCTAAAGTTTGGAACACATACTGTAATTAAGTACTGTAATCGCAATTTGGTAGCCAGGGAAATGGTCTTAATATTGAGGTGGTCTTAAGTTTGAAACATACTGTAATTAGATAATGTAATCACAATTTGGTAGCCAGAGAAATAGTCCTAATATTGAGGTGGTCTTAAGTTTGGAACACATACTGTAATTAAGTACTGTAATCGCAATTTGGTAGCCAGGGAAATGGTCTTAATATTGAGGTGGTCTTAAGTTTGAAACATACTGTAATTAGATAATGTAATCACAATTTGGTAGCCAGAGAAATAGTCCTAATATTGAGGTGGTCTTAAGTTTGGAACACATACTGTAATTAAGTACTGTAATCGCAATTTGGTAGCCAGGGAAATGGTCTTAATATTGAGGTGGATAAAGTTTGGAACACATACTGTAATTAAGTACTGTAATCGCAATTTGGTAGCCAGGGAAATGGTCTTAATATCGAGGTGGTCTTAAGTTTGGAACATTCTGAAATTAAGTCCTGTAATCACAATTTGGTAGCCAGAGAAATGGTCCTAATATTGAGGTGGTCTTAAGTTTGAAACATACTGTAATTAGATAATGTAATCACAATTTGGTAGCCAGAGAAATAGTCCTAATATTGAGGTGGTCTAAAGTTTGGAACACATACTGTAATTAAGTACTGTAATCGCAATTTGGTAGCCAGGGAAATGGTCTTAATATTGAGGTGGTCTTAAGTTTGAAACATACTGTAATTAGATAATGTAATCACAATTTGGTAGCCAGAGAAATAGTCCTAATATTGAGGTGGTCTTAAGTTTGGAACACATACTGTAATTAAGTACTGTAATCGCAATTTGGTAGCCAGGGAAATGGTCTTAATATTGAGGTGGTCTTAAGTTTGGAACACATAGTGTAATTAAGTCCTGTAATCACAATTTGGTAGCCAGAGAAATGGTCTTAATATTGAGGTGGTCTTAAGTTTGGAACACATACTGTAATTAAGTACTGTAATCACAATTTGGTAGCCAGAGAAATGGTCTTAATATTGAGGTGGTCTTAAGTTTGGAACACATACTGTAATTAAGTACTGTAATCGCAATTTGGTAGCCAGGGAAATGGTCTTAATATCAAGGTGGTCTTAAGTTTGGAACATTCTGAAATTAAGGCCTGTAATCACAATTTGGTAGCCAGAGAAGTGGTCCTAATATTGTGGTGGTCTTAAGTTTGAAACATACTGTAATTAGATAATGTAATCACAATTTGGTAGCCAGAGAAATAGTCCTAATATTGAGGTGGTCTAAAGTTTGGAAAACATACTGTTATTAAGTACTGTAATCGCAATTTGGTAGCCAGGGAAATGGTCTTAATATTGAGGTGGTCTTAAGTTTGAAACATACTGTAATTAGATAATGTAATCACAATTTGGTAGCCATAGAAATAGTCCTAATATTGAGGTGGTCTTAAGTTTGGAACACATACTGTAATTAAGTACTGTAATCGCAATTTGGTAGCCAGGGAAATGGTCTTAATATTGAGGTGGATAAAGTTTGGAACACATACTGTAATTAAGTACTGTAATCGCAATTTGGTAGCCAGGGAAATGGTCTTAATATTGAGGTGGTCTTAAGTTTGAAACATACTGTAATTAGATACTGTAATCACAATTTGGTAGCCAGGGAAATTGTCTTAATATTGAGGTGGTCTTAAGTTTGAAACATACTGTAATTAGATACTGTAATCACAATTTGGTAGCCAGAGAAATAGTCCTAATATTGAGGTGGTCTTAAGTTTGGAACACATACTGTAATTAAGTACTGTAATCGCAATTTGGTAGCCAGGGAAATGGTCTTAATATTGAGGTGGTCTAAAGTTTGGAACACATACTGTAATTAAGTACTGTAATCGCCATTTAATAGCCAGAGAATAGTCTTAATATCGAGGTGGTCTTAAGTTTGGAACACATACTGTAATTAAGTACTGTAATTACAATTTGGTAGCCAGAGAAATAGTCCTAATATCGAGGTGGTCTTAAGTTTGGAACACATACTGTAATTAGATACTGTAATAACAATTTGGTAGCCAGAGAAATAGTCCTAATATCGAGGTGGTCTTAAGTTTGGAACACATACTGTAATTAGATACTGTAATAACAATTTGGTAGCCAGAGAAATGGTCTTAATATCGAGGTGGTCTTAAGTTTGGAACACATACTGTAATTAGATACTGTAATAACAATTTGGTAGCCAGAGAAATGGTCTTAATATCGAGGTGGTCTTAAGTTTGGAACACATACTGTAATTAGATACTGTAATAACAATTTGGTAGCCAGAGAAATAGTCCTAATATCGAGGTGGTCTTAAGTTTGGAACACATACTGTAATTAGATACTGTAATAACAATTTGGTAGCCAAGGAAATGGTCTTATTATCGAGGTGATCTTAAATTTGGCACACATTCCATAATTAAGTACTGTAATCGCAATTTAGAAGCCAGAGAAATGGTCTTAATATTGAGGTGGTCCTTATATAGGATGATCCTAAAAGTGAGGTCAGATTGTATTATTCTGAAACTTTTTCTGGTGTAAGAACATCATTGGTGGGGGACGACGTATTTGAGGGGTGGTACTGTATATTTAATACATAAATTGTCATGACCATTTGTTATTGTAATATCAAATCAATATTCTAACAATTCTATCACATCTGTTGACACAAAGCAATATAAATCCTGTGACCTGAAATTTAGTCATGTTTATTGACTTACATCATTTTATCTGTGAGGCTACCATTGTTAGCAGCTTAATGGTGATTTAAAAAAACTTCAGTTTTATGTCTTTCATGGATTTCTGGATTATTTATTAAACAAGGGAAATATTTTATTGCGCAAAACAATATGACACTAAGCTTTACATCATGTTCTAAAGTTATGTTTAATATATTTTTTTAGTCAGGGTTAAATATATTTGTATAATTGTATGTATAATTTATTAAAAGTCGTTTTCAATCTAAAATGTCGAGTAAATTAAATTTTTAAGCTGTACGACTACAGTTACAATATAAAATTTAAATCGATGAAATTGAGGAAGAAATATAGTACAATAATAATAAAATAATAATAATATATGTATCATAATAGTACAAATGACATAGAAAAAGTGTCCATCTTGAATGTCCAAAGTATTGTCCTGGGAAGTTTGACTGGCAGCAACCACTGACCAGTCTCATCGCATAAGATAGTCTTTGATGTCTGTGATTCAGCAATAGTGGATTTTCACGTAAGGTTCTGTGTATTTCCACCAGGTGGCTAAAACAGAATACTGCAATTCTATTGGCTGAAAAAGTTCCCGCCCTTGGCTGTGATTAGCTGATGCAAAGTGCATCCTAGCAGCAGTATTTTTAGTGAATTTTAATGTATATTTGACACTTTATCATTAAGTTGATGTTTGTTATTTTTCTGAGAAAGTTATATTTATGGAATCGGTTAGTTATTACCTACTGTGTCTGAAAAGCAAAATGAGTAATAAGAGGAGAGGAAAGACTTATGTCCTACTGAATTCAGGGCTGTTCAGTGAAAAGACACTATAAAGAATTATAGGCCTACTATTTAAACAGACTGCATCACAGACAGACAATTAAGAACCAAAGACAAATTATTACGTTTATTATTGACACAGACTATACCTGAAATTGTCTTTAAATTATGAAATTGTGATACAAACTATTGGCAATGTCACAAAAAATAAATAATCTTTATTTTTATTTGCAGATTGAAATCGGCAACATGACACAGGAACAATTACAAGGTATGAGTGATTTTTAATGAAATAAATCTATTCAACAATTTTTCAAAGGCTTCCCAGTTTTCTTGAAGTTTTTATTCCATTATTAATTGTTTACAAGTATTTTAAGTTTGCTTGAAGTTTTTCTTGCATGTTGGCCTATATAGGCCTTGTGGAAACTCACAATTAGGCCTAAGCCGATAATATATATATTTTTTTATATTCAATATTTTACTTGTGTATTTTTTTTAATTTATAAGAAATTCTTCCTGCAGGACCAAGACCCTATTTAATTTTCCATTTATAATTTGTCTGTTTAATTCTCATTAAAAAATAAGGAAAAAGTGCAGTATAGCGGACCCAGATTTATGACCATAAAAGCAAAAATGCTTGAAATCAATGTATGACATCACAAACTAATGTAGTTATGATGGCAGTTTTCATCTTCACGGTAAAGACAGGGTTTATTTTTGCTTTTTCTTGGGGTCGCCCCCACACCCCTGCTATTCTACACCAAATGTTATTTTAATTGTGCTAGAACTTCAAACTTGAAATATTTAATAAAGTTTAATTTTTAATGGACGCCAAATATGGGCATCAATTTGGGTCCGCTATACTGCACTAAACCCAAAAATAATCCTGCTTCACTTCCTGTCCACCAAGGCCTATCTTGCAAATCATATTTTCTCTCAGCTATAATTGTATTAACCTCAATCTATAGACCTATTTCTGTGTTTCTATGCACACTACATGCTGGTTAACACAGTCACACAAGCTGATACATGTTGGAAAAATTCCATTTTGTGCACGTGCCTGGATATGCATGACGTCATAGCTGTAATTCTACCTCCTGCCTGGGAGAGTCACACATTGCCAATTTACATAAAGGTTATAGTATGTAAGATATATATTAAATTTAGATCAAATGTTATTATATAATTCAGGTGACATGCAAAATAAACTTCATTAGCAAAATTAAATATATATAGGCCCTTATTATGTAATGTTACTTTCTATATATATAGACTCTGGTTATTATTTCTGGTGAGTAATGACAAAAAAGTCCAAAAATAAAGCTGTCCAAAATGTTGCTTCACACCAGTACTACCATTACACTGCCAAATGGACAGGAATTGAACCCACTACCTCTGATATTATAGCAGACAAATAAGCCTTAACCACTAGACCAAAATTGATTAAATTACTTCATGTACTTTGATTTTATTTCAGAATTAAAGGTGGCCTTCGCTCTGTTTGACAAAGACGGTGATGGGTGCATCACGACGGAAGAGTTAAGGAGCGTCATGAAATCTCTCGGGTTTAACACATCAAATCAAGAAGTGGCAAATATGATAGACAGATATGACTATGACTGTAAGTATTGTACTTTTTGTATTAATATTGTTGTGTTGAATTGTTTTGTCTCACTTAATTGTGTTGTATTGAGCTGTCTCGATGCTACTGAGTCTGAAGCTTTGTCAAGATTATATGACGAGCTGCCCGAGGCAGATGTAATGATGAGATGACAGGGAATCCACACTGTCACAAACAAGACACCACCGATGCAAATTAACGTCTAAATACTAACGACATCCTGCTAAGACTTATTCGCTACAGAGCCTGCTTACTGGGATTCAAACCCACGGCCTGTAGAGCTCTAGAAGCCCCGGCGAACATCTTAACCATTAAATCACCCATGTGTCTAAGTACTGTAAAATACCGTCTAACCTTGTCGTAACGACCACATGTTACATTCAGAGGTGCTGTGGCCGAGTGGCTAAAGTGCTCGCCTTCAACCCGAAAGGTTGTAGATTCGAGCCCCCACCATGGCATGGAGGAACTGAGCGGACTCCTACACGTATAACTCTTTGCTCCACTCCACCCAGGTGTAAATGGGTACTTGGCAATGGGCAGTGATGGCGATTGTAAGCGCTTAGCCCCTGCAGATAATTCTGTGTAACGGGCTGTATGATCCCTAGGAAGTTGAGAAAGGCTCAAGCTTGAACAGGCCTGCCAAGGCTGTAATTGTGAAGTTGTTGAGACTGCTTGGATGGTGATAACACGGATGATTAACCACATTTACATTTACAAAGAACGACCTGTTGGAAACGACCACTATATTCCAACTCCCCACAACTGAATTTTCAGTCAACCCTCTATTAGGCGATCACCTGTTTTAAACACAGATTTGACTGTACATTTACAGTTGTGTGTAAAAGTCTTGAGCCACCTTAGTGCATTATTTGTTATTTGCTCATATGCAGACCTTCATCGAAACAAGTGATCCTGCACTATACTTGTAATAAAACTTTGAAAACTTGTATTTGTTTAAGGGAACCTTTTAATTATGTAAGGACAGATTTGCCGTCAAATTACTGGGCTGCCTCTAGGAACCAGTTCATGCAGTTTTATGTAAAATGGGGACCATACCAAATAACAGAAATAACCAGAAGAATAAAACTTTCTTCTCTATTATCGTTTTCCTATTTAACCATGTCTGTAATATGTTCAACCCTGCAGGCAACACCGTAATCGCATAAAATATATTTCCTTGCTGTAGCATAAATTTGAGGATGACTCAAGACTTTCGCACAGTACTGTACATCAACCACAACTCGTGCCTCATGTGCAGCTTGTGGTAGAAACGCAAAGTTGTAGCACCGCCCAGAAAAGAATGCGGATAACATATAAAAGGTTTTGCGGTTGACCGAAATGTCTAGGTTTTAGGTGGGGCCTAGTCGGGGTCCATAGATCCTGTTTCTAAAATTTGTCTTTGTCTCGTCAATACAATGATAAAAGCCTGTTGTGCCTAGTTTGATTAAATTGATACAAAGAATATAATAATTATTGTACTTTCGGTGGATTTGTAAAAATTAAAAATAATTAATGTATAGAGACTCAATGCTTATAATGCCACAGGGCATCCTGTACCCACCTCAGTAACGATGTTTATAGAAAAAAACTGCAAGCATAATTATTTTCTGGATTATGAAAAAATGATCTCTTCACAAAATTAAACTGAGTTGGTCTTTTTTATCTCTTCGCGTAGATTTTGATTATCTACATTTCAAGGCGGAACGAGAAAATCTTTGCAAGAACAAATTTTGTAGGCGATGTAGCATATAAAAACCGAATGATGAACATGGGGAAGATTGTAGATTGATGAGTTTTAACAGCAATGATGGAGATTCATGAAATAATTTCATACATTGCAAAATTGGCCTATATATATTAGTCTACATGGCTCTCAATGTAATCAGCTATCAGAAACATAAATAAAGAGAAGTTAACAGATCCAATTTGTGCTGTTTCACTCGAGGAACAGTGAGCTTAATATCTACATACATTATTTAATTCCTAAGAAAAAAAATGTGATTTCAATTGGTAACTATAGTATGGTGTTTTGGCTCGTATTAATAACAAAAATCTGTCAAGAATGTGTGCTTGTGATGCTGCTGGTGTTACCAGTGTTGCAGTGGTCGACTCATTGCAGGCCTCTGACCCTGATTGGTCATCGTGAGTGACACACCCACAACAGGCCGCACAAGAAAATTCTTTAAACATAAATAAAAAATAAATATAGATATCTGGTAATCGGTGAAGAATGCCGGCATCGCAGAACAAGACACCCGATCTATAAACAAAATCTTTTTTCGGGCTCATAAAAATCGAACGATGGAGATGGCGAAAGTACATCCATCATAAACATGTGCTTTTAAATTATATAATCAACGAAAGATCATAACTTGTGAACAAGTAAAGCTCTCTTCAAAACAGACCTGAAGATAGACAATGCCATACTTATGCAATATAAATATGATTGCATTGTATTGCATTTTCACATTAATTAATCCAACAAAGACGTACCTCTCCCAGAGGTTCTAAATGGGTTTCCACTTCTGTGTTAACTATCTTTTCAATTTATTTGTCGCAAAAGAATTTAAATCGTTTATAAATGTGACTTTATGTGAAAAAGCGATTCGGTCTATAATTTTCATGTTTAGTTTTATAAATCATCGGTGTCATTTCTTTAATGCATTAGGAAAATATTAAAGCTTAAAATAATCATTTCTTTGCAGCTAATGGTACATTAGAATTTGAAGAATTTGTTCGAATGATGACTTCCAAGAACAAGAAAGGCGTGTCGCGATGGGACAGGTCCTCGAAAAAGAAGACGGCCGAGCCTGACTCATGGCGGGCCTTCAAGGTAAGGAATATGATTTTTGTAAATTATGTAATATACAGACAAACTTTGTAATAAATATTTACTGTGAAGGAATTTGTCATGCTCCGAAACGTTCAGTTTGAAACAAAAGAGTCCATTTCTTTCTTGTACATATAAATATAATAACCTTATTTCAAACAGATAAATGCTGAAAGGCATAAGGTCTTTTAAAAATATATATGCTTTAATTACTCAGATAATTGTTGCATGACCGATGCATTTCCAATATGCTCCAGAAAAGATAGGCATACTTACATAAAATTAGGCTGCAGTGCTGCAGCAAAACCCTCAGCAAATACCCACATGTATTACAACTGAGTGGTGGTCATTAATTCTTATTTTGTTCAAAATTTTATTGAAGAGACCTGTATTGGCTAATTATTTGGTTAATTTATCACAATTCTCGATGGAATATTTTTTTAACAATATTTTGATTTTTTTTTAATAATATTGCATGATATTTTTCCAAAAAATAAGTAAAGGCCTATTTTCATATTATGACCATACTTCATCTTTTAAATTCATGTTTTCTAGATGTTTGACAAGGACAGGAATGGCTACATCAGCCCGACAGAGCTGAAATCGGCCATGGCAGAACTCGGCGTTCAATTGACAGATGATGATGTCACGCTCATGATCAGGGAGGCTGACCTCGATGGAGATGGCAAAATCAACTACAGGGGTGAGAATTGTATTGATTTTACAATTTTTTCAAAATAAGATTTGTTGTTTTTGACAAGAAAATTATAAAAAACAAATGGATAAAAAGTCTTAATTTCTATTATAAGCACACAGTGCTCTATACATAATTATATTATAATTATTTACGAATTTGTACCATATATTTATATAGCAATAGATTGAAAATAGTTCTGGGACCTAACTGTGCGCCTTGAGCTAGCCCTGAATCCATTCGAGCTGGTGACGTCATGTAGAGGCGACGTCACAAAAATAATGATGACGTCACAGACAATGACTATGACGTCACAGCAACATAGTAGACAATGGTCATTGTGACGTCACAAATATTCGTGTCTGAATTCGCTGCTTTGTCAGTTGTGTTTAGTTTGTTGATGCTGAGAAAGTGTTCAAGATGCCAATTCCTCCACTGATAGCGTCACTGAAGAAAAAGGTAAATTATTATATTGCATCTTCACTTTGTTTTCAGAATTTGTCAATATGATGGAAGGAAAATTCGTATCAGATACCAAACAGGTTGGTTTTTAAAATACATTTAAATGTTTCAATGTGGTGGTTTATGAATGGGCCTTTTGAGGGTAGAAGTGAAGCATCAAAAAAGTCTTAATTAGTCTATAATTAGAAAGGTCAATGATATACCTAGACAAGCTATGGACGGCCCAATGCTGAAGACTTTTTTACTTAAACAATATTATGATTGAAATTATATTTTTAATTTTATAAATACTATATCTTTTTTTCAACAACATTTTAAAAATATTAATTATATATATTTCAAAGACTCTATTTTTTATCTTGTACCATTTACTTTTTGTTTTTACTACTTTTGCGAAGCGTTTAGAGCATTTATGGATTTTACGCTTTACAAAATAAATTATTATTAATATATTGATAAATACTTATATTATAGGCCTATATAATAAGTTATTTATATTTGGCAACAGTCCCGTTTTGAGTGTGGAATAGGCGGTATCTTGAGCATTGCTTGATCCCGCTGGCCTCCGGCTTTTAGAAAGGTTTTCCCTGGGTTAGGTCTGGCCCCGGGTCTGATGGTAGACCAAAGTTAAATATAAAAACCGACATGGCCGACGGACTAACATACCACCGACTTGGCATTTCATTTTCTGTTCATGCGGCTGCCAGGGGTTGGGCTGACACCAAGTACCAGGCACCGAACACCGAACAATGCTTCTAAACTATTTCTGGGCAATGCTATGGACTGCCCGATGCCCAAGCCTTAACCACTATATCCCACTCATCTTCAGACTTCCATAATTCCATCTAAGATCATGTAAAAGTGTAGTGTAGTGGTGTACATTTCTAGGTACTGTACCTAATTCTAGTGTAAGAATATGCTTCGGCACACTTCGTTTCCGGACCAGAACTCCAACATGGTTGTATGGACATTGATGTTGGCCAGAAATTGATCCCAGAACTCTGAATTGGTGTTGCCCTCAGATATTACAATTGGTGACAAGAAAGTTGGATCCATCTACTAGCACTTGGCTGAGGAGGATCCATTGCACATATCGGTTGGGAGCTGTGAGCTGCATGTGGGGGTCCCAGGGTAGGTACAGTGCAGTTCGAACCCCGCTCACAGCAAGGTATCTTATAAATAAGCCCTGTGCGATTGTTGACTTGTGGTGTGTGTCAAAATCGCATCTTGAGGTCATTGAGGATATAGTAGAGTGTAGAAATTGTAGAGATTCCGCGTGGCAATGTTCCGCAACCCCATCTCTTAGCGCTTGGCTGAGGGGATCCCCTTTAGCTCAACTGGTAGACGTGTTGGAAAAGCCGCTCCATAACATTATCGTGCTTCATGGTCGTTCGTTGAAACTAAATGATATGTGAAATTTGTTTTCAGGATGAACCAGAACCACCAGCAGCCTCATCCCAAGAACAGTCCTCTGTTCAGTCTCAACAGCCCAATTCTGTTCCGGTGGTGGAGCCACTAGTTGCAGAAACCAGTGCTTCCGTGGCCAGCTCAGCGCCACCCAGTGACAATAACAACAAACTCCCTTCAAATAATGTGGCTTCCAGTTCTGGGGCAGCTTCAGCCCTTGGCAATGAGATGGACCCAAAATATGTCGATGGTACGCATTAAATGTTATCAATTTCTGTACTTTCTATATATTTTTATTCTTCTTGAAATGCTTAGTTGTACACTGGATATTTTTTTATTCTTTAATTGTTCACCGGCAATTAAACTATGCATGACTTTTTTTCTCTCGATATGTATCAGTATTCTATACTGTCCTAGCTTTTTATCGATATACATGTAATACATGTTTCACAGAAAGTCTGATAAAACAATTCTGTTTATTTTCCATCTTAATCTTTTTACGTTTATTTCATGCGAATGCATCATCAGGCATTGCACTTTCAAAAAAGTCCCAAAATAGGAAAAGAAAAGTTGACGCGAGTTTTGTTTAGTTATTTCACTGTGATAATATGCACTTCTGTTTTTAATTGAAAAAAAAAGAAGGAAAATATGGTGTGTTTATTGATATCAAAAATTATTTGTGTGTGGTTATGAATTGTTTTATGATTATTATATTATCTGTGTAAATTTTAATATCTGTAATTATTGAAAAATTTTGAACGCGAAAAATATGTATACTGTATGAATAATTTTAAGCTGTGACTGGCGTAAATTATCCTCGTGTCAGCTTTTTTAATATGACTGTTCATTATCTGATCTTTTGGTGCATATAACACTCGTTTCTTTTTTTGCAATCTGGCAATTCTGTTGCCGTGGTTACTGGTCCCTCTGAAAATGTCCTCTGCATTGCAGCCTCTCGCTTGTCTCCTGAAGAATATCAAGAAAGTAAGAAATCTCACGAGGATGTTTTTTCGGTGTTCATGCAGTTTCCAAAAAGTGCATTTACCATTAGTGTTCATTATATATCAGTTAGCGGCCAGATTAACGTTAGTAGTGAGCAGCAGCACTCGTTTTTCACTGCATTGGTTTTTTCATTAACACTCCAGTCTGAGTCTATAAAAAATATAAATTTTTGAATTTATTTTATTACAAAATCACTGAAAATTCACATCAGTTTCTGTCAATGGTTTCTCGCAAACAAAATAAAAAAATTATCGAATGAAGTTTTAACAACTTGGGTTGCATATTTATGTATACCATCCAGAACAAGAATTGCTGTTTTTTAAACTTCTGAAAGGTCATTGTAAAAAAAAAAGTTTAATATTTGCCTTGTATTATGATATAATTAATTTCAAGATCCGACAAAAAAGGAAATTTTGCCAAAAACAAGTTAAATTTAAATGACAGGGAAGCATGTGTCAGCCAAAGGAATACAGAATCCTTGCATGCTTCCAAACAAGCATGCAACCATGCCAGAATGTGCATATTGCAAAAATCTAACAAAAGGATAAATCATTTGTGACGGTTTTGAGAGAGACTGCGTGGCTGTACTGAATTATCATTTATATAACTCTCACTTTTGGTTTTCGTTTATCTTGAAACTTTCAACTGCTCCGTTGGAAAGAAACAAATCGCTCTCTATCTCTCTCTCTCTTCGTAAACTATACAGCTTAGTTGCCGCTTGCTTGCCAGTATTTAGCGACTCCTCTCCTGCTTGAAGTTAGTCAGTATTTTCTCTAGTTGTCATATCGCATATTCTGCATGCTGCGGTTCAGTGTAGTTTGTGAATTAGAAGTGTCTTTTTTGTTGTGTGGAAAAAGTGAAACATTTGGGCACTGAGCATGCGATATTAAAGTACAATGTGGAGTTTTGGATTTACGCTTGCGCTTAGTTGTGAAAAAAAATCATCGTTCGAAGACAACTGGAAATATTGCTGAAATTCTATGGCGTGTTAAAAGAATTGTCAATGAATTGCAGTCCAATTGGATTAGTTTACTATTTTGGCCATTGAAAGACATGATAATGGTCATCAGATGAAAGAAAAAGTTCTGTATTACCATGAAAATGCGTTTGACAAACTGGCTCATAAAATTTCATTTTTACATATTGTCAAATGCGATAAACTTCCAATTATGTGCCAAGTTGTTTTTGTTATAGATTTGATGAAAAAAATATTTAAATTCTACTTTTTCTTCCCCTCCAGAACTTTACGAGGCTTTCAAAATGTTTGACAAAGATAATGATGGCAGGATCCGAGCAAGTGAACTTGGCGCCATCATGCGACTGTTAGGACGACCCTTTGAACCTAATGATTTAACCCGCATGATTCAGAATGCTGCTCCTAACGGTATTTAATATTTGATATCTGATGATATTTGTTGAATTCCAGTACAAAACTAGCAGTTATTAATATTAAAATACTGTAATAATCTTGTGAACATGTTTTTTATGCCGTCATCCATAAAATTAGTTAAATCTTAATCGTTACGCTAACTTTACCAGCTAGTAAACAGAAAGTTTTACTTACCTTTTCGTCATATTTTAGCGATAATGAATGTCTTCGAATGGATAATGTGGAACTATAAATTGTTAACGTGAGATATATATGTACTTAATACCAATTTTTTCATTGCAGGTTTCCTATTCCTTTTCCTTACCCCCTTCCTCTATTTTCTTTACTTTCCAATTCATTTCATTTGTCTCACAACCAGAATATTCCATTCATCATCAATATCAAAAGTAGTGTTAGGAATTGGGTTATTTTGCAAGGAATAACTAGTCCAGTAGTTGTCGTTGACAGATTTGTGTATCAGGAAAGGGAGATATATTCATCAGACTGGGCGTTTATAAAATTTGTGGTCCGTCGAGTATTGAGAGTATTCCATATTGTGTATCAATTACAGCAGATTTCATAGATTTGAATCAAAACTCCAGATATTATTGTCATGTGAATCCAAGATTCCCATTGGTTAAGGCAGTCCAGCAGCCATTAGGAATCCTGGCTCCACATGACGTCCTCTGGAGTTTAGTTTTCAAGTCTGCGAAACCCGCTATAGTTTATTCTGTTGGAACTAATACAGGCAATACTTGCTTATCGTGCAGATTCTGCTTCAATTTATAAATGTCGGTGTGGATTTACAATATTTTTTGGTCATTTACTCAGGTAATGGAACTGTAGACTTCCATGAATTCCTGCAAATGATGTCTCGGTCGAAATCACGGCAAGAGAAGTCCGAGGATCTCAGGCGGACAGTCATGGAGGAAGAAATGAGACAAGCATTTAAGGTAAGTAAATCAAAGGTCAAAGTAAAACTTTATCAAATGTCAAGTTCATAGTTGAAAGACTTGTAATTAGATAAATTCCTTCCATTGGTGGCGTATATTTACAGTTTTTTACAAGTTAACAAATTCCTGTTCAATGTATTTACTGGAGCAACGTAAAGATGAAATGATTTAGTCAGCACTGTGTAATAGTCAAATCAAGGCACCTGAGTTGGATAGGTTGTTGCCATTCACATTTCACATGTAGCACTACTAACTTAGGGCTGTTCCATTTAAAAAAAAAAGGGGGGGGTATGGACCTGAAGATTTTAAGACCCCCACCCCCCACCCTCGACATCTGGTTTTTGACAGACCCCCCCCCCCCCCCCCGCCATCCCCCGCTTTTTTCTGCGTTAAGATATTAAGAAAATACTAGTCAAAAACCTTCAGGTCCACCCCCCCCCCCCCTCTTTTTTAAATGGAACAGCCCTTAGAGGTTCCATCTTGTCGAGAGCAATGGGGAGCTTAAGTACCAAAGGGCACTGCCACCGAAGCAGATAAAGAACAATTAGATGATCATTTAATATTGTAAAAAAAAAATGGCATCACCGAATATATGACGTCATCAAACAGTGCATTATCTGCTTTGGTGCCACTGCTGTCTGTTAGTATTTTTGCTTCTCATTCTTCAAGGCCGTCTCGATCCCTTTGAAGGTATATATGTCTGACAAAAGCTTATTTTTTTTTTTCCAGGTGTTTGACATCGACGGTAATGGTGTGATAGACGCTCAAGAATTGCGCTTAACAATGCAAAACTTAGGAGAGAATCTTTCGGAAGAAGACGTTAAGTGCATGATTGCAGAAGCTGACTTAAATGGCGATGGCAAAATAGACTATGAAGGTGAGAATAATACTAACTATGTATATTACTTCTTTGATTATATTGCATCAATCCACAGAACTCCATTACGTAATGCAAAATAAAGTTGTGACTCGGACGTTTAGGTATGATATTGTTATTCAGTGAACCAGTATTCTCATATAACAATGAATTATGAGTATAATCGCTGCCCCACAAATAGAATATTTACCTGATAACTTATTTGTTACTTACTTGTTGCCCTGTCAAAAATTCTAAATATATATATGCCCTTAGTTGCAATACAATGTGTAAAGTTTTACTTTCAGCTCATTACAGTTTACAACCTTTTTTAATTTTGATATTTGCAGAATTTATCCGGATGATGTACAACAAGTAGAATGTTGCTGTAGAAGTCTTATTCTCATGTTAGGAGACTTACAATTTAATTGACTGCATCTCTGAACAGATCACCGTCATGGAGAGCTTGTTGTTTTTTTCCTTTCCCGGCCGACCACGGACTGTGACTCGCGTAACTGAGTTTGCTCTATGTTGATGTTTACAAACTGCTGAGTTACAAAAAAAAAGGTTTACAATGTGTATTCAAGTCAATGGGAGTATTTACACAAAATACAAAAAGAAGGGTGGTGAATGCGAGCACCCTTGTTTAACTCCTTCCAGACTACAAACTGCGAGACTTTGTCGTTGTACTCAATGCTATGGGACTTGTTCTCAACACGTTGATAAGTTACTACAAGAGGATATTATTACCACTACATTGATCTCATCAGGACAAGACTCCAGGAAATTGACGATGCAAACTGACAGAAGTTAATCTGCATATTCTAATGCTCCACAATGAGGTCCGTTGCCTAGCAACCAAGGCGGCAGCCTCGTGTAACGTTTTACCCTGAGACAATGGATGCAAAACTCCAAGAAAAAAAATAGCACAAAGCAAAATAACTGGATGGGACTTGTATCAAAGAGTTTGTGTAATTTGACACACACACACACAATATCCATCATTGTCTTATTGTAGGATTAGATTTGGGAATTTTTTTCAGTTGGAGCACCCGATGTAACGTTTTTCGTATTCAAGCACCGACAGATATTTTTTTTTTTCTGCTCCTTGTGGTGACATGTTGACGTCTTGATCAGAAATAGACTTTTTTAACCATTACGTTTTACTGGTACCGGAATGATATCTAGTCACGATATATATGATCGTTAATCGTAAAATCAGCAACTAAGTTTCAGGGAAATAGCGGATGATATCATTTCTACTCTGTCTCTGTATTAAATAGATAAATCTGTAATCCTAAATATTTAGACTATATCTGGTATATATTGATCTAAAGAATCAGGTTTTACAGCTGTATAACAATATAACTTAAGTGTATATTTCTACAGTTCACAGTAATAGCCTCTTACGAAGAATTTGATATTGTACATGAGAAATTGAAGTACTATACACACGTTTGTAGACTCTGCGAAGCATTTGATTCATTCTGTCTTAGAGTAACTTTCATTTCGTGCCTTTTTTCTCTGTCTTTTCTCAGTGCCTCTTTCACGAACATAGTAACTAAATAGGTCAGATTGAGTGGTTTGATGTCATATATTTTCAACATTTCCTTCCTATAAGGCAAAGTATTAGTGGACAGAAAGTTTTGTCTATTTAAATGTAGATACGTACATACAGAGAAAGTTTAAGCATATCTTTCAAATGCACATATTCGTATATAAATATATATACATATATATATTGCTATATTTTAACAATATCCCTGAGACAGAACTCAAAACCTATCTCTCTCCTTTAAATCTGTGACTTGTATAGAAAAAATATCTTGCTCGAGCAGAGGACTACGTTATTAAATACTCAAAGTTGAACTGTCATTCTAGCGTAATGTGCGTATGTATGTATATTGATGTCGTTCCTAGGAACACTTTTCTTTTTTTACGGAGAAATTGGTTACCGTAGTCAGCGTCACTTAATGGTGCAAGCGCCATTTGTATGTAAGAGTAGAAAGACCAGTCCTGCAGTATTAGATAATTATATGCTCGTGTGTAAATTTTACATTTTAATATATGATCTACGTATGTTCGGTCAGCATGTTATATATTGTCTCTAGTTCTGCGGAGGATTCTTTGATGAACAAATTTCCTTGCACTTTCATTCTTTCCTTTTATTTTTCAATTGTTATTACCATTATGTACGTATCGAGTACATGTTATTCAAGTGGGATTTTTTCGCACCCAAGCTAATGTTTTTCTCCATCAATTTTTAAATTATTTGATGTTTAAGAAACTTTATGCAACGGTACATAATTGTTTGTATGTTTCAGTCACTTTATGTATTGTGAATTCAATGTGATCTTAGACTGTGTCATCATTTGGTAACAGCTGAGATAGTGATCGCAGACTATATTGAGAGCAGGTCTCCGCTACCAAATTTTTATGTATGTATCTGATACCATAATACACAAACACATGAGCGCCAGAAAATAGCATTCGTTGCGCACGACATAAAGCAGAGAAAACTCAATGCATCAGCAAACCTCTGCCCTCCAGTCTGATGTCGCTGTCTTGGGCTGTGACCAAAAAGATGATTTTCATAAAATAACAAATGTATGATTTAGCTTATTGTGATCACTTTTAACTATTGTAGCTTGCAACTATGTGCTGTAACAGTTCTCATGGTATTATTACCGTTTTTTTTTCAATTCACAATGTGTATTGCTTTTGTCCGACACATCGGTTTTATCCTATTCGTGTCTCTTGCACCTTGTTTGCTAAGAACGGTCTTCCATGTGACATCATCCACCGTTCGTATATGTATAAACACATTCACATACATATATATTTTTAATGCAGCACAACGGTTAACTGAATTCTACCTATCCTCAGGCACCTGCGGCCTGCCACTCGGCCTCACTGAAACGTCACTTAAAAATGCTTAATTTGAAAACTTTTGAGAATAGATGATGATTTTACCACTTTCAATGCATCCCTTTTGAATTCCATGGTGCTCCTGTCAATCTAGTTATGTATATTTTGGAGAAAAATATATATAAGATCAAAACAGTATTAAGATTTCTGTATATTTGTAAAAAAACTGGCAATTGAATAGGATGACCGAGGACGACCGAGGGGGAAAAGTCTCTTTAAAATATATTTGTCAAATGCTATATATATGAAATTGAAAGGACACGTAGTTGAAAAAATACAAATTCAAATTGGTGCGAGTTATGCTGTGCTGCCGTCTAATGTTTATTTCGGCATAAGTTTGAACTAGTGCTGACCTCTGCAGTCTATTATTTTGGTTGTTGATAGTTATTTTCTGAATAAAATTTTGGATATTTAATTTGAGCATCACAATTGTATGTATAATGTTCAATGTAAATACCACGGACAGCACTCAACGTAGCGAGAGCGTTATTTATGTATCTAGAGGAAAGAAACTTTCGTTTTGTAAAAAAAATATGAACTGATTCTTGTACCACACTGTTTGTAGGACTGTTCAGTTGTTTTGAGCAGTATTTATTGTTCGTCATGAAACCTTCGGTCTTTTCCCTTTCACTTTAATTGTAGTGATTTTTTTGGGGAAGAGACCAAGGTTATCTGAACGTGTCACAAACGTACATATACATATATATACATATATTTTAACATTTTTCACTCGTGTTGCAAATTAACAAGATAAATATACAGCTAGAGTAAGTCTATGAATAGTGATGCTGTTCTTATTTGCCAAATGCAAAACAGTTTCTAGGTATTGTAAGTAGGGCAGTTGTTTTATTTTGGATGTGCATCGTAGCATTACACTCCAGTTTTCCACCTAATTGACAACACCCACAGCCCGAATGTGTTGTACTAATTCTTGTCGCCTCGATGGCTCTATATTTTCTTGCTCCAACATCTTTCTTACCGTTTTGATGTTAGTTTCGTGAAACCTTGTAAAAAATACCGCTTCGGTGAAGTCTACTGTGGCCTCCATCCTTGCGTGAACATTGCAAATGAGTTTACCCTTTCGTCCTCTTTGATTTTTCTCGATTGATGAGCAGTATTGTCTGTCTTAGGTCTTTATGGTGCTCTGCTGTTTCTGTAGGTGGCGCGTTTTAGGAGAACACCTCATTTTTCATCTTCTGTTATGCAACTTGGGGTCTTGTCTGTGAACAAGAGAGCCTAGGAAGACACTTAGGAAAAGATTGTAGTGTGAACTTGTAGGATTTCTCGTCGGTTAACGCATAAGCGGACATATTCAATGAACGGTGATGATTTAATATGTAGCGAACACTGACATTATACCATTAGATACAATGTAAACTGAATTAGGTTGTCAGAAAGCACAAGGTTTTGTTATTTAAATATAATATAAATTTACTTGTTACTGAAACAGACTGAAGAGGGGATCTTACAAAATTGGTCAAACAATGCAAAACTCTGTTCTAGAATAATAACGGACATACATCAATTCAAATTAATTCACAATTTCACACGATGGCTCAAGTAGATGTTATCTGAATGGTAAGAATGGTTAGAAGAAATTTTAACGTGTTTATAAATGAAGAGCACCTATTGTTTTAAGCATTCATGAAGGAACGTCTGTCTTTTTCATTTGCATATGATTTACATATATATTTTAAAGATGGCCGCCATGTTTACCGGTCTGTCTCTATTGTATTATTTTCATCCTATGTTACCTCAATTGATTGTTAAAAGCTTGTTACCCTAAACATTCCTCAATGCAAATCCTTTTATTTTCCTTCACCACACAGGTTGACACAACTTGCACCTTGTTTTAGACCACTAAAATGCTGAAAACGCTGTGGTCTTTCATTTTCATGCTGTGTGTAATAGTTTTTGTCGATGGGTTTACTGTCCGAGGAGCGGTTTATCGTAAACGATGATTGATTTTTTTAAATGTTTTATTCTTATTCCAGCAGCTATTCTTTGTGTGTTCGTCACTGGCTGTATTTGCTTTCCAGTGAAAAAAATGATAAAAATTAATATTTTACAAAAAAAAAACTATTCGAGGAACATTTTAACCAAATTAAAAGTGAATATGATATGAACATCATATTCGCTTTGGAATTGCTCACGATTATGGGGTTTTGGTATTTGAATCCGTATTTCAAACTATAATACAAAATGTAGGTAATTGCTGTGATAGGCAATACAGCTAGCCCTATTACATTCTTCATGGTTTTTTGCAATTATTCTTTAATCTCTTGTACAGACTTCATGAAAGCTTAGTGAAGGTATTAAATGGTTGAGAGGCAGACAAGGCTATATATATATAGGCACTGAAAATATTTTTTTTCATTTCATGCAAAATGATAACTTATGCAACTGTTTACAATATTATGTAACAATTACAACAGCAACAGCAACAACTACTATCAATTCTGGGTCAACCCAACTGCGAAAGGCACATATATTACACTAATTACATGTAATAAGAAATTACTAAAACTATTACATGTACAAGACTTTACCATACTGCCCATATTACAAGTAAATATTACAAGTTCTACTGGTGCCAAAAGTGATATTACATGTAAGCATACAACAATAGTAACCGCGACACACACCAAGCTCTGACAATAATCTTTATTTTACCCCATTCCACGTATTACATAACTCTGCTTACTCAGTTTAGGCTCAAGGGAGTCTCCTTTTGACAAATGTATAAATTAAAGCAATATGTCTGATGCCCTATCATTACTGTTTTGTATTTGTTAACAATTTCAATAAAAGTTGTACAACGAGGTCGAGACTTAATTGGTTCTTCTTGTTTTCAAGATGTTTTGTCTATTTATATTTTCTTCTTCTTTCTTTTTAATTTACCAGCTTTATATATCTTAGCGATTCCTAGCCAGTCTGGAAATAAAAGAAAATTGGGGAATTTTTTCCACTTATGGGATTTTGCGGAAAACCGCCAAATATTTAAGCAAAATTTGTGCGAAATACTTAAAGACATTCCAGCTCAAATTTCTTTACATTTATTAGACCACCTACCTGCCAATTAACTGTGTAATCGCATACTGGGAAGGAACGCTTCCTGACCACATGCCGCTGTCGGCTCTTATTCATGTTGTGACGTTAATAGTGAGTTGCCATTGGCTAGCGCTCACAAAATATCAGATGATAAATAACAGCTAAGCGAACATCAGATTTCTTGGGCTAAGTGGGATTGTATGAAATATGTACCCGATGACCACTTGAGGTTTTTACACCCCAAAAGTCAACCTCACCCCAGGAGCAGGACTGAAACACCTAATCGTGCAGCCACGGTTGACCAGATTCTCCACCATCCATTGTGACAACTTTTTCAACCCCTCTACTAGTTGAACTAAAGAGAAGTAAGTCAAGCAGTAGAAGAGGTAGCTGTGTACCAGGGATGCATTGTGATATCCCCAGTGACTTTTTTAGATTTAGATGCCCTAGTCGTCGACCTCACTCCACAAGTGGGGTTATAAGGGCAGGGGCCTAGCTCAGAGGTAGCGCTCTGGGCTTCCAACCTCTGGGTCCCAGGTTCAATTCCCGGTCGAACCTAGTTGGATGGTTGTTTCATCCTTCATCTCATTGCCATGGTCTCTACCTGTCCTAATTAGCCCATGAGGTGCAGAAATACAGGACGTAAAGTCCTAATCACCCAACAAACACCACAAGTGGGACTCGAACCACCTACCCTGCTTGTGAGGCCGCACGGGACCGAGTTCTGCACCATCTAGTGTGGCAATCAAGCAGTGCTTGTAGGCGAAGTAGTTGCAGTTTACCTGCTTTTCAAGGACTAGAAATCGACTGCATGCCATTCATATGAAGTGTTTTGGTGGTACCTTGGGGTAGCCGGGTAGCAGTCCTGCCCTTTTTCGTGGTATTTTGCAACAGGTTGAATAAGAATTGTCTGGATAGTATACACGGATCAGCCAACTATAATCTGTTCATATCATTCAAAATGAGTAATTAGTTTTTTTTTTATCGGCGATGACTAGTTCATTCAGTGATAACATGAACAATATTTAGGAAGCTGAAAATGATGATTTTGAAAAAAATAACGCCATGTCAAGATTAGTAATAGCGTGTGCACTCATTATTTTTCAGATAGGTAGGAAAGCTGGTAAACAGCCAACTATCATCTGTTCATATCATTCAAAATGAGTAATTAGTTTTTTTTTATCGGCGATGACTAGTTCATTCAGTGATAACATGAACAATATTTAGGAAGCTGAAGTGAAATTGCCGATTCATTGCATGAAAATGATGATTTTGAAAAAAATAACGCCATGTCAAGATTAGTAATAGCGTGTGCACTCATTATTTTTCAGATAGGTAGGAAAGCTGGTAAACAGCGTGCACAGGTAAATCCCATGAAAAAATATAAAGACTGCAGCAAGGCCCTCATTCCGCTGTTTTGCTAGCCTTGGAGTGGTTGCTTGCATGGGCGTAAGGGACCACTGCATTTGGGTGGCACAAAGATCAAAAATACAGTTCTATGCACAATACAAAAAAGTTTGAAATTACCCAGATATGATTATCTTGGATAGACAGTGTATGAGGCAAGGCGTGGCGGGGGTGGGCATCAATTCATGACCCACGCTCATCTCTATTAAACGCATTACTATATGCAATTAATATTTTAAATAAAATTGCACAATTATTTTTGAATACAACGCTGTAATGTTTAACACTGTCTATCATACTTTAAGACTTGACCGGATTATTTCAAGTAAGCTACAGTTTATAGCATTATAAATGATTTACACGTTAGCTTAAATGATACTGAATCAAATCACTAAAATTAGTTTTTTTTTCTGACATATTTGATTAGTGAGGGGTTATCCTATAATTTTTTTTAACTTTATCTGCAGTAAATATGTAGATATGTAATGTGTCAACTTGTGTTTCACCGGCATCTCTAACGAATTGCAGACTGCTGCATTGTCTAACCAGAGTTTTTCTGTGTTTAAGCATTTGTAGCAAAACTTAAATATGCTATCAGATATGGAAATTCAATAATGTATATTATAAATGTGTGAAATTAGCATAAATTAAATAAATTGAACACATTGTTGCCCCAAACCTTCTGTATTTAATGAAGTGGTTATTTTGCTTAGCAGTGAGGGTCTAGGATCTGAAGCCTTAGTACAATCCAGTTAAAGTTAAATGAAGATTTATTGCATACTCATATCAAACTGTGTGTTCCCCAGAAAGTCCAAAGCGTTACATATTGAAATGTTTAATGTGAGATCAGCCTTCACTCAAGAATACATGATTAAATAGCCAGAACTCTCTGCTACTGTCCTGCAGATGTTCTGTCTCCCTCTCTCTGTGCCTACCTCTCTGCAGTGCAGGTTAAATACTTAGCCTAAAGTGGCCAGGCTGGCCTCTGGCAGGAGCAGCTGCAGATGGGCATGCTCAAAGATGCTTATGGAGATTTCCTAGGATTGTTATACTTTTGTGTAATCAATTTTATAAATGATTCAGGGAGCATTAATGAATGAGAAGATCTATAAAGTCAGTTCCCAGATTCCAGTTCCCAGTCAGCTACCAGTCAGCTACCAGTAAAGTGAACTCAGTTCCCAGTCAGCTACCAGCCAGCTACCAATAAAGTGAACTCAGCTCCCAGCTCTAGTTCCCAGTCAGCTACCAGTAAAATATCTGGGCAACTGTTTAGTCATTGGAAACTTACCTATAAAATAAGCATGCACCATTGTTTGTAGCAATGAATAGCTGACGGAATAGCACCAATATTTGGTACCATTCCATAGCTCAGGCATTAGGCTATCTAATAAATAGACTGCCACCTTTGTACTATTATTCAATGCCACTTTTATACTATTATTCAATGCACCCAACTCCCAGATTTTTCTGTGATTAGTTTACTCAAAATATTTCACTATAGCTAACTATCCAGCTACCAGAAATTTGTTGAGCAAAGTTAACATTTTTTTTTTATGGAAAATGACACATGGAAGCTGGGTATTTAGCATGTTTAGAATGGTAGCAGAAATTTGGTAGTGTATTTATTAGATTGGCTAATCTATTGGCTATTTAATGGTACCAAATATATGTGCTAACTATCCATCTACCAGAAATTTATTGAGTAAGGTTAAATTTTTTTGAGAAAACGACACATTAAAATCTGGGAGCTTGGTATTTAGAACGATAGCAGAACTTTGGTAGTGTATTTATTAGATAGCCTAATGTCTCAGCTATTTAATGGTACCAAATATTGGTGCCTAGTATTCCATCAGCTATTCATTGCTACGAACAATGGTGCATGCTTACTTTATAGCTAACTTTCCAATAACCAAACAGTTGCCCAGATATTTTACTGGTAGCTAGCTGACTGGGAACTAGAACTGGGAGCTGAGTTCACTTTACTGGTAGCTGACTGGGAACTGGAATCTGGGAACTGACTTCATGGATCTAATGAGTGGGCATCTTGTAGGGGAGCATGTATTATAGCCTTATGAAAAATGTATAAGATCTGTAGGTGTAAATACACATTGTGAGATCCCATCTCTGATTTCTTTAAATACCGCTGCATGGATCAAGCATAAATATGTTGCCTCGATGTTCTTTGTTTTGATAAATAACACAAAGTGATATTTATTATAGCAATTTGACCCTCTAAATGACCTCCAAATTGTAAAACAACCTCAAAAATGATTTTCCCATGTGCAAATTAGCTGAGAAAGTGGTAATACACATGATTCTGGGATTAATTGTGAAAACGTTCTATTGACCATCAGCGATTCCAGTTGCCATTTTGGATTTTGCCATTTTTCTCAGATTGCTCAAGGGTACCAGCTTGTTACCCGCCATATACGTATTATGGAGGTCGTATGGATGTAGAATCCACTGAGAAAAAACTATATCAGTCGGTGCTGGATCAGGCCCTAGCCTAGACCCATGAACAGTCACATTTAGCTGCAAAAGTTAGTGATATTTTGTTTAACTTCAACTTTTGTCCAAAAAAACAAAGGCTGAATTAAATAAGATCTGTTGAGGTCAGCTAGCGTTCACTATTTGGCATTAACTCAAAATATCTTGAAGTCAGCTACCTGGCGCTGGCTACTTGGCATTTACTTGAACTTGTCATATGTAAAAAAAATTAATAAGCAGTCACAGTAAATTCATTTTGCTTCATTAATGCATTAAACCCTATCTACTTGAGAAAAAACAGCCAAGAGTTGGTTTTTGGCCAACAACCAACTGACCAACCAACCTACCAAAACGAATTCTAAGGACCCAAGAAACAAAAATTAAGCTTTAGAATTAAGTTTCATTGCTTCATTTTTATACTGGTACTGTGTGAAATTGCCCCAGATTTGTTATACTTTCGTGGCAAATCTGAGGCCATTCTGGGCCATTATATTTTAGTTGGTGTTCTTAACATTCCTATCAATTTTAAGAACTTTCCTAGCTGATCTGCGTAAAATCATGGCAACCAATGTATCTACATGCCAATAAACCTTTCATGATAAAGGGGCAAGCTAAATTCCAGTACCCTACAGTTACCCCAAAAAATTCAAAAACATATTCAGGTACAGGGGGGGAAAAAACCATTTCTTTTTGATTGCCAAAAAGCAACTTCGGGCCAAGTAAATATAATTTTTCTCAAGAAAATATGCTTGTATGCAAAAATGAAGCAATGAAATTTAGTTCTAATGCTTGAATATTGTTTCTGGGGTCCTTAGAATTAGTTTTGGCAGATTGGTATTGTATATTAATTTGCCACGGGCCAAGAGTTCACTCGCATACCTGACACTCTCCTCCTCGAAACTGTGAGATTACGATAGTGTTCTCTTCAGCCACTTTAAAATGCTGTCAATGTACATTTTCTTATGCAGTTTGAATTCAATATACATGATCATGACAAGATGCAGTTCAAATGTTGTATTAATGAATTTCACAAAAATTCTGTTTACACTCTGCATATGAAATGCATGCAAATCTTTGTAATGATTTATCAGTTTTTTGTAAGCCCAATAGTCATCTTAAAACTTATTATTAACTGACTGGAAGGGGCCCAGTCACCTGCCCCGATGGCCCAGTTGGAGTTATGGCAAAATACTTCATATTTTTATTTTCTTATATCTCAGACTAGACGCATCAAAATATTCTGGAAAAAAATATGTAGAATGCAAACACTTGCTTAAGGTATGACTAAGAAACTGGAAAATTTCGCAGAAACCCATAAATACTGCTGAGTGGCACCCACGCACTGGTTGTAAAGACCACCTTTGTGTCGAAAGGTTTCAGCGACACATTCACTTTCTCAACCAGACTGCCAAAAAAATTACAATTCGGTTAGTTGTCCGGTTGGTTATCGACCGAAAACCATCTTTTGATCAAGTAAATATAATTTTTCTCAAGTAAATCGGCTTGAATGGAAAAATTATGCAATGAAACTTAGTTCTTATACTTGATTATTGTTTTTGTGGTCCTTTGAATTAATTCTGTTAGGTTGGTTGGGTTGGGTGTCGGCCGAAAACCAACTTTCTGCCAATTTTTCTCAAGCTGTTTCTGAGGTACTTAGATTTAATTTTGGTGGGTTGGCTGATTGGTTGACTGTCAGCTGAAAACCAACTTTCGACCAATTTTTCTCAAGTAGATAGGGTTAAATGCATTAATGAAGCAAAATGAAATTTATGTGACTGCTTTATGATTTTTTTACATATGACAAGTTCAAGTAAATGCCAAGTAGCCAGCGCCAAGTAGCTGACTTCACAGATCTGAAATATATGTATTTTCTGCATCAGCCACAACACTGAATATGATGAAAAGGACTGTAGTCACAAATAGACAATGACACATTACCCTACCTACCCTGATCATAATTTCCATATATTGATGAACAGAAGTTTGTAGGAAATCAGATCAGGTACATTTTCACACCCATAGGTTATCATTTTTAAAATTTATTAGTGTGTCTTTCATGGAACTGTAAAGCATTTAGTCAGCTTGTTTTAGAAGCAGCATAATTGGCAACAAGCAGCAGTTAGTCATGAATTTATGACTTAGTGAAGTTAGCAGCAAAATTTTGGCAGAGTCAGTCAGAATTTGAAATTCAACCGACTTACAGGTCTACCTTAGCCCCAACTTTGGCTGCCAGACTTCCAGTCCTATTATTAGGCATAGTAGATCAGGGTTGCCTGATGGTTAAGGCTCTGCTGAACGTCCCAGGTTCCATCCCCGGTCCGGGCATTCTTTATGAGCTCCATCCCAGCTGGATTTCGATTGCATTGTACTCAGTGTCTATGCTGAGGCAAGTAAAAGACCCCACCCATGGGGTAAATGTGTAACATGGTATGGACTCCAAACCTTATCATCTCATCATTGCATCTGCCTCTGGCAGCTGGTCATATATGCTAAGCCTAAGACCCAGTAGCACATAAGATGTAAGGAACTGTACAGTGTAGTCTGAACATCAAGCGCTAATCTCGTAAAATGTGAACGTAAATGGTTTACAAACATTACTCAAGCAGTCTTATCCCCACCAACTTTAAAATTTCACCCTTAGGCTTGGCAGGCCTGTTCAAGCATGTGCCTTTCTCAATTCCCTAGGCAGCCATAGTCAATGCACACTGGCTAAGCACTCTGTAATGGGCATCACTGCCTGTAGCCAAGTAGGACTACCCAATTGCAGCTGGGTGAAGTGAAGCAGTGGTTTTAGGGAGGACCTCACAAAAGAAGTTATAGAAGCCAAATTTCAATGTTACTGGGCAACAGTTAGCTTCTAAATATGAACAACTACCAGAGGTAACCATGATGAGATAATGAGGCTAGAAGCCAAACCACCTATTACACATGTATGTACTCTATGGGTGGGGGTCTATTACTGCCTCAGCATAGACAATGAGAACCAGGCACATCCAATTTAATCCCGACATGACCAGATGCTAGCGGAGTTACGTTGGGATAAATACGAGCTTCATGTAGAGTGCCTGGGCCAGGAATTGAACCGGACTTTCAGCAGTGGTGATGGTGGTGGATTAGGGCTTTACGTCCTGTATTTCTGCACCTGATGGGCTAATTATGACAGGTAGAGACCATGGCCATGAGACGAAGGATGAAACAGCCATCCAACATAGGCTCGACCGGGAATTGAAACCGGGACCCAGTTGTTGGGAAGCCCAGCGCGCTACCACTGAGCTAGGCCCCCACCCATTTGGAACCTTCAGCAGAGGTGCCAGTGCACGAACTGACGGCTGCCTTAACCACTAGGCCACCCAGCTGCTATGAAGCCCAAATTGTAATCAAGAATATACATCACTATTAAAGAGTAACAGTACACTTTCATCTTTTACTCTAAACTTTTATTTCATTCGATTACAAATTGATCGATAGTTAAAAACGGTAAACAGGATCTGTACAAATAATTGCTCTCACATGGGATCAATCGATTATTCTTAACACAGTGTGCAATAAATTGGCAATTTTAACTATACATTTCTACTCGTTCTACTATCATAACATTACAAGGCATATTCTACATGTTGAAAAAGCTTGTTCAGTATCTCGCTTGAGATTATATCCAAGCATTTAAGCCCACGGGATACTAGAAATATGTTTAGGTCAAGTAGCAATCGCTAATACATGTATTTATTATCATTTATCAATATTATACTGAAAACTGAATTCTAGTGCAGTTGGTTGAGATACAATGCCCTTTGCTGCATAATGTATAAATTTGAAATTTTTTATTGATTAATAGTTCACTGCTCTGTCTTATGGGCGTGATAATATAAATTATTCATTGATAATGGCTTTCTTAGAAGTCACAGCAGATCCATCGCCGTGTTTTGCGACTTTTTCTATAATAATTGAAAATACTGTTGTTTATGTATATGTTATTCTAATTTAAATTTTCAATAATTTTAAATTTTATTTCCATTAGTGATATTTTCAATAGTTTTAAATTTCATCTCAATTAGTGATATTTCCAATAATTTTAAATTTTATGTCAATTAGTGATATTTTCAATAATTTTAAATTACATCTCAATTAGTGATATTTTCAACAATTTTAAATTTCATTTCAATTAGTGATGCTTAGATTATTACACAGTACACACAGCATTAAGTTAACATTCCAAACATTTTCACGCGTTGAAATTAGGGCACATTTTGAAACCAGTCAGACATAATTAACCGTAGTTTATAATATACAATCATTACTACTCATAAGTGCATAGTTTGCAAAGCTAAACCTAAGTTAATTGCTAAGATTTGTTGCCAGTTCTCGTACAAGCATCACACATTAAAAAGTTAAAACGCCCAAAGATAAGACCACAATGGAATCTTTGCATCATCTTAATTGCAATTGCAATGCAAATTAAGTGCAATTTCTCCAATCAAAATTTGTTATTATCTCAGAAACTACTGAGTACAGACTGAGATAAAATATGTCGTCATATTTTAGATGTGGACTCGGGTGGGTGTTTAAGCAAGCATGACTGAGGGCTACATTAAATAAAATTTTTACAATTGAATTCAAGTCGAACAAGGAATGCATACATGATTATTCTCAGACAATATCAGATAGATAGTCATGGAAATCGTTATAATATAACTCAATTATGACTCAATTAACAAGGACTAGCCATGAAACTGCCAATTTTTGTTTGAAAGAACGTAAGGGCTTAGCGGTAAATCATTCATTTGTGTATAGTGCAAAAAAGTTCACCCCTAAACTTAACTGACAGTCAAAATATTCAAGTCAAACCAAAAAAAAAGTTTAATATACAATTTTCGCACAACCATTAATCAAAAAATGTTTAAACAACCAATCACTGACATCACAACTAAAATTGTAAGTTCATTGCAACCCAAAATTGTATTCAAGTTCACAGAAATATTGACCAATTTCTAACAAATTTAACACAAAAATATACAATAGCATGAGTGAGAAAAAATTAAATAACTCGAGAATAATTCAACCAAAAAGCAACAATCACAACATATCAATTGCAACCGCTGATTGCAAACAAAAAACAATAACGCAATACAATTGCAATTTTGCAGCAAAAAGCCTGAACAAAACAATAAGACACTTGTAGAATATTTCTGTACAATTTCAATGACTCTACAGATTTTATGAAGTTTTACAGTCTATCAATAAATTTCCTAATTTTTTTCATTATAGCATAAACTACTAGCTGCTCAGCAACATGAAATCACTAATAATAATCTAGATTACATTAGACAACTTATCAATAAGTAATAACACTAATATAATTTGTTCTTGTAATACTGTGCTAAGATAGCATTGCATACGACTTTGTAGATACATCCATGAATTATGTAGCTATAGAATAGATTGTATGGTCAGCTGTGCATAAAAATGCATTGTGTTTAGCTTGATCATATAATATTGTTGCCCTGTGATGGTTTAATGAATTATGTTACAGTTTGTTGCAATTAATTGGAGTTACGAACGAATGTGATTGTCTCCTACCAAATTGCCTTCTTTTGCAGATATATTTGTGCCATTTAATAGCATTCTAAAGTGTACAATCAATGTACTCTTGTACACACAGTTCATCAGTATTTTCACCCGAAGGAGTAAACTTTTATTAGCGCTATGTTCTAAGTTACCAAGCCTAGAGGCAACATTACATTTTGTACTTAACAGGGTGCTCTTGTGCAGCTAAGGCAGTGGCTGAGGGTGCGCTGCACAGCAGCCTATGTTTTCCAATTCATCTATGCCACATTTATGTTTTACTACTGGGACATTAGATTATTCAAGCCAACTCAAATAACATATTATAAGATGCCATATCCACAATAATTTACACACAACATCTTTTGCAGTTTTTCAATTTTAAAATTGATTGCTCGTAACATACAAAACTCAGGCACTTGTAAAACAAATTAAAAAAATTCAAGTATTGGACACTGCCTGAGTAAATTTTGGGTTAACAAATCAATTTTCAGTAAAAAAAATTCTCATCAATAGGCAAAATAACATGGTTTACTTTCTTTTGCATATGAATTACAAATAATTATTTATTGCTTGAGACAGACAAAGACTGAATAATATGCACCTACTTGCAGCTAAATATTTAACAGTTTAGGTAGCTGTTTACTGAGCTATAACAATAGTGTAACTTGTTTCTTAACAATTTACTAATTGTTTCAAAGAGTTTTACCCAATTTTTGTCAAATGTTTATTGTGACACACGCACGGCAAGTATAATACCTAAACATGTTAAAGTGTGCCTCAGATGCTAATTATTCTGATTTAACCTACAATGGGGGAAAAAAGTACCACAAGAGGTCACTGACACTACAGCATGTAGTGACGTCATCTTATTGTCTTTTTATGTACTACGGTCGTAGCGCCCCCTGTAGGCTCTGTTACTTTTTCTCCCTATTATGTATCTCATTATTTCAAATTTGAAACGGATGTGGTGCCACCTAGTGCATTGTACACAAAGTAAGCAGCTGCATATACATTGTATATCTATGGCACTATGCAAAAAACTGTACAGGTCATACTACAATCACAAATTTGTAAACTTCGAACACTAGATTACATGAAGATTATGAATCATCTAAAGCTCTGGTACATGGTTAATTTTTTTTAAATTGCATAGAATTAACGATTGTATATATACTGGAAATAACTAGTGACAATCCGTATTAATCTCATTTTGTTGGATAACTACGTATAAGCTATCGACATTATTCTGTACATACTGCAAGTGTAATGGAGAACGCAAAGGCTTAATTCCTGTGAAACAAAATAAAAAGTCCACTGTTCTTGTAAATTGGCCGTTTGATATTAATATAGATTCAGTAACGCATCTAATCGCATCCAAGAAAATATTAAATTTATTTCGATAATCCTCATATTCAAGTTAGTGGTGCTTGTTACTGTTCTTCCACTGTTGATGTGCACTGTTCCACTGTTGGCGTTATTTTCATGAGATCGTAAAAACGAGAATATGCCAGTTATTACAAAATCATTTCTAAGATTTTGAATGAAATCTTTGTATCTGCATATTGCCAATTCATAATATCATTTTACAAGCTTACACTGATACAATCCACTGTTAATCGTTTAAAATTGATTACAAATTGTTACATAACTATGCAATCTATAATATACCCTATTTGAAAGTTGTCGTGTTACAACTGAGTAATTTAACGTACAATCTACGCCACCTACAAATAGGCACTTCTTGCCTTCGTCGATACTTTATCAATGGGACTATTACATTACACTACAAAGTTTCTATTCACGTGTTCAAAAAGTATATGTAATAAATGTACGCTAATTATAAAAATTTCAATTCAACATTTCAGAACGACTAAAATTGCGCAGGGGCGTGTTTGCAAAATTTATAAGGCCTGTTAAGGACTTCAATATGTTTACATCAATATGATTCGGTATTTACATAATACAGCAAGAATGTTTCAAAGTTAAAGCTTAACTGACGGCACGAAAGGTAACACGTTTAAAAATGAGCTTGATATAATGCATGCATACTTAAATTTTAAATATGTTTAAAAAAGTTGCTAGGTAACAAGTTTACCTATTTTTTGCCAAGTCATCAATTATGTTTTTTCAGACAATTTAGAGCAAACATTTTCAGGTTTTTCTCAATATTTTGCACGTTGCAAAAAAGGGCAAAATATCACAAAACAAACTTGCATTGGAACAATCACAAAATGCAATGTAATCAAGTTACTTGGTGATTTTTAACGAAGTAATTATAGCATGATTGGGTGAGCGCTAATAAACCAGCACCACATAGTTCCGAAGTTCATGGGATCTTCAGTGACCTAATTGCATATTATACAGATCATTAACCTGTACATTTTACTGACTGACTCTAGTAATTTCTGTGGAGTATGTTTCTGTCACACATAAAAATTGTTCCGATTGCAATCTAACTGTAGGTTTTTATTTTTAATGCGCCAAAACAATACTAAGACTCCACAGAAAGTTTTGTTCACCCTTTTTGATGAAAATGACTTGAAATGACTTCAAAATTGATGTCTCATTATACAGCATTACTTGACCAGTTGCCGAAACCTATTGCAATTCACTAAACTTTTCAATACTTGCTAGCACTCTTCCTTTTGTCACATTTCCAAATATCATTTGTACTTTTTCAAATCGTACTTAGGGATCTACATAAGTAACTTACAATTTAATAGTAAAATTTGCTTTCTATTCCAGAGAGAAAATATACTAATTGTACAGGTAACTTTCTCATCTATAGATACATTATTCGCGAGTGAAAATTCTTTACAATTGACAAAAAGCCGGTCTTTAGGGAATCTAATTGAACCTTCCAAAACAAATAACAACAGAAATAAAATCGTAAACAAAATTTCAACAACATGAATATTTTTCAAGATATTATGTAAGTAATCCTTAAAAAAAAAACACCCCATAATCAATGCAATCTAATAAACTGTACATTATATGGCAAAAATGCACCTGGTGGCAAACGACGAAACTATAGGCACCGTGAATTTATACATCCGTCATCAAGTGTGAGATTAAAAATCATGGAAAAGCAAGGCTAACAAATGGATTCATATCATTTCAGTTGTCCAAGCGTATTATCCAATATCCAAGCATACGCTCGAATGCATTTCTACATTTTTCTATCGAACAATTGTACACCGTTTCTAAATATCGGCCAAAAGGGCCGGGTGTAGATTATTCGTATGCATAGCTATAAGACCATCGATTATTATTCCGATATTCGGTAGCGATCCTGGTCATGTAAAATGTATTTACTAACTACTGGTCTACATTTCTACAAGTGCGTTTTAGTATAGTAATTATTGCTGTACAGTCTGCGCAAATATGTAGCTAATGCCAGTTTCAAAAACTGTAATAATAAGCACCGTACTAAATATTATATACACATAAAGCTATAACCTACACTACATAACATGACGAAATGTCACATTTTGATGTCGTACTTGATAAATGATAAAGAAAGTCTGATATGGCAGCTATGAAATAATAGCACACTAGGTGTATAACAGAATGAGATGGCATCTAAGAGTGTATAACAATATGTAATGCATATATACATTGTAAGAAACTTTGGTTTCTCGCTGACATGTATACGTGATACGGGAATTATAATTGCAAGTATTATCATTCACCCGTGCCCTAAATAGGCATGGTTTAATCGGGTCGTTGACCTATTTGCATAATCAATAGACACATCATTATGGATCATAACATGATCTTTCATATAAATGTAGGTCGTATTTAGGTCATTCAATGACCTTAAGTTGACCTACTTAATCTGACCTATAAAGTTTAGACCTTTGACCCATACAGCCATTTTATGACTAGCAGCGGTAAGTTTCATCTTCATTGTAAGCAACCATCGCTTGGTGTGCCACATTTTTTCGTCGTTTCTTCGCCCGACCATCACTGTTTATTTCTCCCAATTCCAAATGCCCGTTTAGAAGACCGACTGCTTCGTGATGACCGTTCTTCTGACCACTCATCACACCATTACTTTTCATATATCCATTGTACTTCTTCGAAGAGCCGCCATTGACACAATCAAGCTCTGCAGAATGATGTAACCTTTTTCGGCCAAAACTCAAGTCCTGTGGCTCTTCGTAATAGTCTTCCGTCTCTGAACAATAACTTCCCGCACCACTGCTTCCTCCGTTTGTGTCATAAAAAGATCGCATAATTCCATTGGTGCCTTTCGAAAACCCCATTTCAAGAAGACGATTGTAACAATCGGTTTTCTTCTCCACGTCAATTCGTTTCTGATCTGCATCAACCATTTTTCTCTTTATACCTGACAATAGAATTTAAAAAGCCTCAAATAAGTCAATTTTCCTAAATTTATCAACGCTTTTGAATACAAAGCTGCGTAGCAAAAACATTTTATAACAGCCAAATTAACAGTAAGAAATGACAGCCATGTGTGTGCGCTATGTCAACAACAAACCACGTACAATTCCACATTCAGAAACAGACGTAAAACTTGAATAAGAAGAAGAGTAAGAAGAAGAATACGTGAAGAGTATAACACACTTCATCTTAACTTGACTCTCAATGAAATATTTATCGAACTTCTTCTGAAGATTTTGTAAATTAATTAAAAAAAAAAAATTTACTTAGCTAATCTGCTAATACTCAAGTATTTCATGATAATATAATATTGAGCATGCTGTGATTAAATGGTTATTATATATCTTGCCTACTTTTAAGCAGTGTGTGATAAACAATGCAACAATCACAGCAACATAAGCAGTACTATGCAACATCTTAGGGAACAATACAAATTTGTGATTTATTTATCGGGTCACTCACTCGGTAATTCCGCCAGAGTCTGCTCCTTTTGACCTTCATTTTCAGGTTTTTTGGCGGCCAACTTCCACTTTAACTTTGTTACAAGCCCAAGATGAGAGACGATGTCAGACACCTTCTGCGAATCTACAAAATAAATTACAAAATTCAAGTTAAGTTCATAATACACTCAAGACTGGACACCATTTTGAGCAATATATTAAATCCTACAATTCCATATTGGTCTATATGAATGGTTATGGAATAAACAATTTATCATTAGCTTTCTGTTTCAGATACATTCGTTTCAAAAATATTCCAGTACTTCTGAATCAGAAATTATATTCCAATAACAATAAAAAGAAACTCCTTATACTGCAACAAAGCTAAAATAAAACTTTAACGGAAGAAATACTGCTTAAAGAACCTTTTTCAATTGAATTAAACAACTGGATGACATTGTTTCGTCCACTTTTACTTACCTTCTTCCAGTGCCCTCCCCTTGATGAGATCATTTTTCAGAACGTCCAACGAATTTTTGATTTCTCTAAAGAAATCGTTGATTAATCCCAGATCCATAACTCCTCGCCAGAAATTTTGACTATCTGCAACAAAATAAATACTATGACGTAATTGTCACTCATAAATTAATTAGCACACAATTATCATGACCATGACATAATGTAAACACTATACATAAAGCATTCAAGTAATTTGAAATAAAATTATCAACAAGATCAGCAACTGCAAATTAACACCAGATGGGGACACCATCCAGTCAAAAATTCAACAGACTCCAGCTGTATATATATATACTTAAAATTTATGTGCATTGTTATTAACTAGTGTGGAAATTTAAACACATAGCATGAATATCTGCCTAACCAAATTAACAAAGACTACTTTTTCAAATTTGCAAAAAAACTACTAAATAAATAACGGCACAAGTTTCTTGATTGGTGGAAATAACAGGGATTAACCAATGCAGCTGCTTATTTCGTAGACATTCACAGTTTCAGGTTGGATACGCTATTTTGGCCCAAATTACAACAACAACAAACAGCAGATTAGCATAAATTTCAGACTTTTTCATACCTTCTCGAATGTCCAGAGACAGCAACTGATCGACATTCTGTGAAAGTTGGTAATCATCACAGTTATTGTTTAGTGCAGTGTTGGCGTTAATACTAGGGCTTGAGCTCGGGCTGTGGCCATTTACAGGTTTCAAGGCGAGAGCTTTTGATACGATAGCTTTGGCAACTAATGCAGATTTTGCAGTCAAATCTTCGGCGAATTCTTGAGGTTCTTGTTTGATGAAGCATTCGTTTAAATTGCAGTCAGCAAGGCCTAATAAAGCTCTGTGCAAATAAGGGTCGTTTATGTGACTAGCATCGTCAGCTTGTAAGCTTAAAGGACTGGCGCAACTGGAGGCCAGACTGTCCGTATTTAATTCAATGGGAGACTCGATTCGTGAGGTCACGATTTCCTTCTTGACAGTTTTTGATTTGCGTTTGGCCGCTCCCGATAATTTCGGTGGGGTGGGAGAATGAGACGTAGCGGGCGCAGGAGACTCTGAATCAGGTTTCGATTCTTCGTCGAGCCCATCGTTAGAATCGCTCGTCACGGTGACTGCCATCGCCATGGGAAACACTGGCTGACTGACGGCTTCCAACTCGTGTGATCGTTGTGGACTTTGCTCCAGCGCAGCAATCAGGGGAGGGAAGGTAGGTAGTTCGTGATCTCGTTCAAATCTTGAGATGTCGTATTTGCTTCCCCCCATGTTTCTCGATACACACTTTCCAGAACACAGATCTTTGTGCTTGTAATAATTCAGTTCGCCAGTGTCCATCATTTTCCTGGAAAAAATATATAACTCTGTTAGTCAAAGACACGGGAAAGATATAGTACAATTTATCAGTCAATCAAATTTTAAAAATTAAATCATTTAACTCTGATATGTATTTGTAATCTGAGACATAGCAACCAAGCGATTGTTTTATGATGGTTACTTAAGTAAAAGAAGTTATAAAGTAATTGTCATGTAAACTGCCAAACAAACCATTAATATGATAATTGAATAGGAGTGTATTCTTTAAAACAATTTTTTTCTCAAAGCTTCTTGTCTGAAGCTTAGTCAGCTTAGACTAGAGGCCAACCAATGTTACATTTACCTCTAGGTGGGGACTTTTAACTAGACTCCCAAGTACAAAGCTTTACCGATTTACATATATCAATTGAACTTGTGTTCAATATAATACCTATTTTGCATTGTTGAAACTACATTACCAGATGTTATTATGAAAAGATAAGACCACATTCACCCCACGGGTGGGGTCTTTTACTTACCCCAACATAGACACCAAGAACAAGGCACCACCAATTTACCAAAGAAGCAGAAATGATTATAACTACCAATGTACATACTACTTTTAAAAGTAAAATAGCTACTGTATTGTCGAAAACGACATTACCTGACAGAAACCCCTTTAATGCGAATGGCGTTCTTCCAGTCCTTGAGCTTCTCTTTATCCCCCATGACAGAAAACATCTTTGGCGTGACCAGCTGGTCGTTGACCTTAATGCACTCTTGGTGGATGCCTGGACAGAGGAAAAGACGAAGATAGAGAACTCCCGTCTGGTTGCCGCAGGTCACTGGAAGAGTTTCATCATCACACTGAAAAATGAAAAAAAAAAAATTCAGAATACAACTTTAGTAGCATTTACATATATATCACAATCATGATCAAAGATAATTTCAAAACAAACAAGTATGACAGTATAGTGTTGCTATTGAGAGGCACAATGCAATGTGCCAGTGTTGGTTTGTCTACATGTTTTACTGTATTTTTTTTATTAATTTCATGTAATTCATACAGAATATCACCATCTTAAATTTTCTTTACCATTTTATAATTTTACACTTTGTAATCGATTAATTAGTGTGTATAATTCTATACACATTTATCCATTTGCCATAAAGAATATTTTTAACTTGTGAATATATATTTAATGTATTTTGCAATTCAAGATGTTTTTTTTATTACTTAACTTTAAATGAGATCAATCAAATTGTTTTTATCAAATGGTTTTTAGTAGATACTTTCGTAGTAACATACCTATACTTCTCTTGAGTATCACTGTCTTAACATTAAAAAATCCATGTATGACTCAATACACATTAAAATGACACAATTTATCCCACATTAAGCATCAAATCAATGACCCTTTTAAGGCTTTTTATTTTTATTAATTGCTGTTGCACTCGAAGAGTATGAAATAGGACTCATAGTATATATTATATTGTTCAGGATAATTTTTAATCATTGATCATCCAAGTTGACAGTTCAAACTTTAGCACTGTTTCATCTTGTTGACACCTCAATATCAGATTACCAACACTATTTATAGAGACTCAGAGACCAATGAAATGGATGCCAATAATGGGGTTGAGTTGGGCACCTCACTTGCAATAAAATTAGCAATTATACAAACTAGTGTTCTAGCTAGGACCACAACATCACAGTCAATCAATGTGTCTGAGCAGCTGAGCAGAGTCTGCCTCTAAGACCAACACCGCACTGAACGAACTGTAGACGTAATGTTTGAGCAAGCAAGCCAGTCTGGGCCATTAGAGTTCCACCAGCAGAAAATCAATATAGCGTCCCTCCCTTCCCGACGTGACGCCCCCCTTTCTTACGTCAGGACGTTTTTTGACGTTTGTCACAATCAAAACAACGTCCTGTCAAACTGAAAACGAATGATTTTGATCACTTTACACCAATGTTTATGCACGTTTTAACGCACAATAGCAACTTTAAAGGCCTGGGATATTGGAGCCTAGAGATCTAGACGTACCACCGTCATTTTCTCGTCATGACGTCAGCCCAGAAGGACGTGCTGACGCAGATCCAAGCAGCGTCAAGTGAGACATTCTGACGGAACGTCAAATCTCACTCAACCTTGACCACAAGTTTGAGAGAGGAATTCAAGGAAATACTGACCTCCGGGGTTGCCATGGCCTTCATACCTTCTCCTCCCCTCTAAATCCAGTTTGAGAGATTCCACTTTCCCTCCTAATTTCTATTCTTGTGGTCACATTAGACGTAAGCTGAGCCGGCCAAGTGTTTTCATGTCGATCTTGTCACAAATCTCACATTGTCTGCGAGAAGCAACGAGAGTTGCGGGAAAATCCACGAGAGGGCAGCAGAGTCGACACAAAACAAAAGAGGGCGCTGTGGTATATTTTTTGGTGAACGATAATAAGTTTGGTATTTAATGCAATCAACTTGCTGCATTTTTTGACACATTTGAAGGGTTGATGTGAATATGGCTTCACTAGGATTAGTCGCATACGGTAGCAGTGATGAAGAGGGGAGTGATGTTGAGGATGCACAAGACTCCAACCAAAATGGAGACGTCCAAACAACAGGGAAAGTTGAGATATCAAAAAAAGATAAACCAAATTTACAGTCAGAGATCCAAAATACTGTCAAATCTACAGCTGATGACATTCACATTAGTGATGAAGAGGATGACTATCCTCGTAGTGGCATAGATACTGAGTCCAGCTCATTAAATGCATCAAAATTTCTCAATTTACCCCCTCCTTCATCTGTCAAATCAAAAGAGGATCCCTTGTTATCAGTGCAGCAAAATAGAACTCTAAATTCTGTCCAAGCACCGCTCAGCGGTCCGCAATTAGAAGATGACATTATCACAAGTTCGTCCACTCTTCTACCAGGTTTGCCTGTTCCTAAAGCAGATGACTCTGGGCCAGCCCAACCCAAATCAACGTACGCTTATGATGATGAACTGGAGGAGGAAGTTAAGCCAAAAGACTATGAGAAAAATGCACCCAAACCCCCTGCTCCTAAGGCAAAGAAGCGTCAGCCTGTCAAGATTACAGTTCCAAGTCTGTTTGATTATTCAGATGATGAAGACGAACCTCAAGCAAAACGACCTGCCACATCTCAGGTGAGGATTATTAAATTAACTGTTTAACAAACACAATGTTTAGTACACAATGTGGTTAATCGATCATATGTTAACATTACTGTATACTATAATACAGTTAATACTTCCATTCTCACAGTTCTTAAATTCTTCTTCTAAAGTTCTTTAATCAGAGTTATCATAAATGGTGATCATTACAACACCAACTCCATGTGTAAGTGAGCAGCTGAAGCCATATTCTCACTGATATTTGATTTTGTACAACATTACGTAATTTTATCTATTCATCGTTTCAGGGCAAAGGAAAACTGTTTTCGTTGCTTCCCGAACCCAAGAATGTAGTTACAAAGCAGGTGAACCGAAAATTGATTCCTCACACATTAGGCAAGAAACCCACGCCAGCTCCGAAGCCAACTGCAAAGAAAATACCCCCTGTCGGTCCTGGTGGTATAAAGATGAAACCTGGTATAAAGAAACCTGTCTCGGTATCAGCATTTAAACCAGACCTCTTGGGGCATGAAAGTGATGAGGAGGATGACTCAGGTCCAATTAATTTTTTCGGTTTTGGAAAGGATGATGCTAAACCAGCAGACCAAATTGCATCGAAAAAGTTCTCTTTCCGGAAAGATGAATCTATTGGTCCCGCTCTGCCGTTGTCTGGCGTAGGTGCTAATGAGCCAGAAATCGCAGAAGTCATGCCAGGACCAGCGATGATACCGATGGATTTAATGGAAGAAGACGAAGCTGAACCTTATGGAGGAGAAGTACAACAATATTTACACGATGACGAGTTCTTGAAAATTCAAGGAAAGAAACACAGAGGAAAGGAGGAGATTAATTTAATTGATGTGAATGTAGCTGATCAGACTGATCCATCAGAATTAATGAAGAATTTAACAGAAGAACAGCAAATGTCATCTCACAGCCGGAAGAGAAAAGATATGCCCACATCGCAGCAAAGACGCAAACACCAGATCACTTACCTAGCCTTCCAAGCGAAAGAGCGTGAGCTTGACCTCAAGAACCAGTGGTCACAAAACAGACAGACTCGTAAACAAACGCAGTCAAAGTATGGATTCTGAAACGTGCTTACAAATGCTCTAAACAGTTTCCGTTGGTTTTCAAAAACTTTATTTCATGTAAAATAAAATTACAATGACTTCAATTTGCAATGATTGAAATCATGTGACTGCCTGCATTTTGTAAGTTTGATTGCGTCATGGAAGAATTGCAATATAAATGTAGAAGACTGGTATGAGTCTTATGACACATCAATTAATCATATTCACAATGGATATATATTGTTAATAAAATGAATGTATGTATAAAGTGGTGGTGAAAGTGTTAACATTTTGAATACTAAGTATCCATGTGCAAAAGAATGATTTGTGATCACACAGGTAATGCATAATATCACGTGAATCTAATCTTATATAGCATGTAATAATCCAGCTTAAAAGCTGCATGTCACAGTAGCTCACAATTTAGCAAGTGTTCCGCCAGGTGTCTTCATGTACTTCGTGATTGCTGGGTGCACCTAAAATGGAAAAAAAAAGAGAAAAAATGTGTTCAGCATCACGTTTCAGATGACTTAACACAATAAGAGATACGAGGTGCTGGGATACTTCAGAGTGAGTGGAAAATGCTTTGTTACACAGGCCATGTGATTTTCATCCAAGGATGCCTCAGCTTTAATTAGAAAGTTTTCAGTCCCACAGTGCATGTGATTTTCATAAATTTAAGGTACTTGGGTTGGATTAAGTTTTCCGGATGCCTCAGGTTTATTAAAGTGTTCAATCCCACAGCATGTGATTTTCAAAGGTACTAAAGTTGGTTTAAGTTCTCTTGATGCCTCAGCTCAATTAGAAAATGCTCAATCCCATAGCATGTGATTTTCATCAACGGCACTAAGGTCTGTTCAAGTTCTTTTGTTGCCTCAGCTCAATTAGAAAATGCTCAGTAGATTTACATTTACATGGTCATCACCGAACAAAAATGATGTGTCTGTGTTTTTTTTTACCTCTTCTCTGTTCAAAGGGGACTCCTGGGCAAACTTGATGATGCGTTCATAAGCATTTCCATCATAACATCCAATTTCGCTGCCCAGGTTTTGGTCACTGAAGTCAAAGGAGTCCACAAGTGCCACAGCATCCGGTCGAATTTCTCCGAGGAGGGCCGAGAATTTCTGATGACTGCACTGAAGCTGTGTGGGTGACAAGTAGCCATCCTGAAAAATGCAATAAATAACAATACATACAGTGGTGGGGGGCTAGCTCAGTGGTAGCGTGCTGGGCTTCCAACCACTGGGTCCCAGGTTCAATTCCTGGTCGAGCCTATGTCGCATGGCCCTAATTAGCCCATCAGGTGCAGAAATACAGGACGTAAAACCCTAATCAACACACACATAACAATACAGATCAAACTGCCCAAGCATCCACCTGTATAAACCCAGTGAAGACGTGAGGTAATACCATGGTCACAGTGAAGTCACTCAAAGGTCACGATCATGTCACAGAAGACTTTGTAATAGTTACCTAACTGTGTCCCCACAATCATGATGTCATACAAGGATAGACAACCAGTACCTAACTGACTTCACACATGTGACCTCACATATGAATACATTACAGTGTTATCATATTTTGTGAGGTCATATAACATGAAGTTTCTGTGACCTCGTCTGTGAGGTCATGCTGTGAGGTCACACACTGTGAGGTTTCTGTGAGGTCATGTAATATACTGTTATTGTTGTGCAAGACCCTCGCACTGTGACCCATCTGAGAGGTAACTGCGAGCTTCCTCTATAATCTCTAAATTTCAAATATATACTCTCAAACTTTGGCTCCAGTGCCATTGTATTGACACCATTTCAACTGACTGAGCAATTCTCAAAATGCCTGAACATTGTAAGTATTTGAAACTACCATCCGCTTATTTTGATCAAACTATTTGTTAAGCTACAGATCTGTGTAAGGCCATCTGCAGGTTCAAAGCCAAAGGATGGTGTTTAATGAAGTGGTTATTTTGCTTAGCAGTGAGGGTCCAGGATCTTTTTTCGTACAATCCAGTTAAAGTTAAATGAAGATGGGAGTCCAAAGTAAAGTTGAATGGTTATTTGTATAGTCCTATCAAACTGTGTGTTCCCCACACAGTCCAAAGAATTATATATTGAAATGTTCTATGTGAGATCAGCCTTCACTCAAGAATACCTGACTAAATAGCCAGAACTCTCTGCTGTTGTCCTGCAGATGTTCTGTCTCTCTCTCTCTCTCTCTCTCTGTGCCTCTCTCTCTCTCTCTCTCTCTCTCTCTCTCTCTCTGCAAGAGGAAGGCCCAGTGCAGGTTAAATAATTGGCCTAACGTGTCCAGGCTGGCCTGTTGCAGGAGCAGCTGCAGAAGGACATGCTCAAAGATGCTTATGGAAATTTCCTAGGATTGTTATACTTTGTGTAATAGTTTTTATAAATCATTCAGGGAGCATTGATGAATGAGTAAGCATCTTGTAGGGGAGCATGTATTATAAGCCTTATGACAGCTTGTATATTGATTTTCCAGATATATATACTAGCACAGACTAAGTAGTTTCCGTAATGGGGGAAACCAATAGGTTTTCAGAAAATGCTTGGCCATTACCTCAAAGTTATTGCCCTGTGATTTTGTTTAATGGTTGTTACCAATTGAGAAATGGCACTGGAAAGCAGGAAAATATGTTGATAAATTTGATGGATTATCTAACTACAATTTAGAAAACACATTAGGTAAATGCTGATTTTATCACTGCAATGTACTTCAGGAAGTATAAAAATAAAATCTTAATTTAAATTGTGTGGGCATACATTATTTCTATGCTTGTTGGATTGAATTGCACATTTGTATTTCAATTCAGAATATTTGAAACAATTCCACCAAGAAAATGCTGAGATTAAACTGAGAAGAGAGAGGACTAACACTACAACCACTAAGGAGGTCAACTATCAATTTATTGGCGATTTATTTTAGTATTTTAAAGACTTGAATATATTGTTTACAGAACTTTGTTTTACACTTGGCAAAAATATTTGACAATTGTATTGTAGTTACTTAAGTGAAAGTTTCTGTTTTTTTACTCTGTTGTCATGGTTATGTAGAGGAAAGGTCTGTTTGTGAAGTGATTTACTACATTTTATGTGAATGGTTGAATGAATGAATCTTGACAAGACAAGACATATTGCATTATGTTGTGGAAGAAATGCTAAAATATTAATATTCTCACAAAAAGGTCACATAAAGGTCACACTGTCTGACATAATGGCTACCTCACAGATGGGTCACAAAAACCTCACAGCAAGCTCACAGTCTGTCTGATTCTGTCACGGAGACCTCACAGCTAGGTCACAGTTACCTCACCGATTTGACATCACATTTTGGGATCATTTTGAGGTAACTGCATCCACAATATGAGTTTCTTGTGAACTAACTCTGATGTTTCTGTGAGAATATGTATAGGTAACTGAGGTCACTGTGAGATAAAATTCTTCTGTCACCTGCTGTAAATGGGGCAGGGGCCTAGCTCAGAGGTAGCGCTCTGGGCTTCCAGCCGCTGGGTCCCGGGTTTAAATCCAGGTCGAGCTAAGTTGGATGGCTGTTTCATCCTTCGTCTCATTGCCATGGTCTCTGCCTGTCCTAATTAGCCCAACTGGTGCAGCAGAAATACAGGATGTAAAACCCTAATCACCCACCCACCACCTGCTGTAAACGGCCATTTCCAACCCCATTGGTGCATTTACATTGTTTAGTTTCTGCATTAAATGGCCACCTGTTCTCTATGACGACATCTATCAATTCCTTTGGGTGACCAAGTAATTTAGGTTTGACTGTAGTTCTTCAGAATATGTAGTTGTTACCGTACAGTGCTCCATTGTTGCATCGCTTCACACTGTGTCGTCACCTCAGAGCCCAGCAACCTAATTATGTACATGTTTTGCTTGTTTACTCATCTTAAGTATAAGCTGGCTTATGGTATTAAATGTAAAACAATGAAATTAAAGAATAATTAGATGTTCATGTGCTGATTTTATGCAATTCTTGTTCTGACAAGCAGGCAATTTTGAAAAATTGCATAAACTAAAATATGAATCCGTTTCTCTTGTATTTTTTAAGAGAAGATATCTTAAGTCCGTACTCAGCCTATCGGCTACATAGTTTAACCAATCATTTTGTTTATAACTAGGTAAATTAGCAAAGAATGTCAATAATTAGGTTGCTTGGCTTATATAGGTGACGACACACAGTGTTCGTTGTGTCGCAACATGCTTGACATTACTTTGTGACCAAATAGTCAAGAGACAATTTAACTGTTAAAAAAAAAAAATGGCCACCTGTATTATGAGTATTGACAGTGAGCACAAGGCACCACCAATTGAATGACTCATACAATCATCAAGCTGAGATGTAGCTCGTGCGGAGTGCCCAGACTGGGGATCAAACTTTGGACCTTTAGCAGAGCTGGCTAATGTGTTAACTGGCCAATGCCTCAAACACTTGGCCAATCAGGTTAGCTACTCATTCCACAAGAAATAGCCCATATGAGTGAGTGATCAGTTTTGAATATAGTTGCCTTTACCCGGAAAAATATAAGGGTTTAGTGCAGTATAGCGGACCCAAAATTATGCCCATATTTGGCATCCATTTAATACAGGGTGCGGCCTAAAAACTTGCACCAGGCATCTCCTCTTTAGAGATAGCTCTAGGTTACTCAAATGCTCATGAAGTTGTTTAAAGTTTTGCCACATTATATATTTTTTATATGTGCATATTATATTAATCATGGTATTAGGTGATAAGAAGGTTGGTTCCAGTTTTGATTCAGCAAGGTCATGAAATTAAAATGGAGAAATATAACGGCGTTCCAGAGGGACTTTTTGAATCTACAACTAATCTGGATATAATCACATGATTTTCAGGAGGATTGGCCAGTTAATTAGACAGAAAAGACAGAAAATTTACCAAAATCCAAAATGGCACTTTCTGCCACAAACTTAAGGTGTAAATGCTCTACCTTTTTATTAAAAATGAATCTATTTGCCCTATTTTTGGTGGCAAAGGTCAAGAAAGGTGTCTGTAACACATCTGTATGATCATTGACATAATCTAATGCTTTTATTGCAAAAGCCGAGGTGAAAATCACCCGAAGGTGTGATAAGTGTGCATGTGCTATATTTAGATCTATATTATCTAGAATTATTGATAAAACAAGAAAACATCTATAAAGATAATTTAGGACTATTATTACTTTTTTGTGTGATTGCAGCTGCATACGATCACTGTCAATTTAGGCATTAACAAAAGAAGTAGAAGTAGCTGCGGATGCAAGTTTTTATGCCTCACCCTGTATATAATTTTAACAAATATTTCACAAGTTTGAAGTTCTAGCACAATTAAAATAACATTTGGTGTATAATAACGGGGGTATGGTGGCAGTAGCCCCCAAGAAGAAGCAAAAATATGCTCTGTCTTTACTGTGAAGATGAAAACCGCCGTCATAACTAGATTAGTTTGTGACGTCATACATTGATTTCAAGCATTTTTACGTCATCAGTCTGGCAATGAGGCTCGTTAAATATGGTCAGAAATCTGGGTTCGCTATACTGCACTTTTTCCAAATATAATATATTTCTCACCTCCAAGAAATCTCCAGAATGTTCGATGATTTCATGAAGACCATAAAGGAGACCAAGCCTGTTTAGAACGGCAGAAACTTTCGGGTCTATGATTGTCGATAATCTGTCTGCGAAAGCTTGCATTATGTACTGCTGAACATGAACCTAAATAAATAATCAGAAGAAAAAACAAAATTTCAAAGTAAATCCAAAGATTTTAAGACATAAATTTAATAGGTAGGGTTGTCCTGGGGGCTCTAAGGGCTTTGTAAAGGTAATGTTCACAGAAAGAAGTTTAATTTTCCATATTATGTAATATATGAGAAATTTATCGACAATGCAAAAGCTGTGGACCATGCAAGAATTGTGTAAAAATGTATGCACTGTCCTTGCTCAAAATAACATGAACCAACAACACCAACATGGCAACAACTATGTAATGTTTTTTAAATATGTCCAAGTCCAGTCAAATGGATGCATACCTGTGCCGCTCGGACCAAATATGGATGTGCCTGATTCCAGGCATCGTGTTCATCCAAACCTTGGGACCGAAGTCTGTTCAGGTTTTGGGCTCCTCTGAAAACTAATCTGTAAAAGAAAGTTAAGATAGCATCTTGCTAAATGATGTCTTGAAAGTTCAAAGACTTCACAAAAGGAACATTTGATCACCTCTGCGCTCGATGTTTGAATGCATTCACCAAGGACTTCGTTTCAACATTTTTGTCAATCAGACACAGAGGAAATTCTCCTGACAGGTAAGCCACAGTTTGAGGAAGTTTGGATCCCCTTTGGACCATCTGGACACACTTCATGAGGTACCTGAAAGAGTAGTAGTAGTAGGTCGAGATTAAAAGACACGTTAACCGCCAAGGGTTTATTCACGTCAGAATTGCTAAGAGGACAGGATGGTTAGAAGATAGCCATATAGGACACAAGCAATTACCTAGAGGGACATTATATCAAGGATATGTAAAGGTGAAAGGGCAAATCAGATCCTGGGGAGAATATTGATAGATTTATAGACAGTTTTTTAAGTACTGAAATACATATAAGCATTACTTACATGTTTAGTTGCTATCAAAATAGTTACGATACTTGTCACAGAAAGTTTTAGTAGTCAATAAATATCTGAATAATAGGGTATAATTATACAGTGTACGTAGGTATTATTATGGACGCATTACCTGGCACACTGCAAATACATGACATAATTCTCTCCTTCGTATGTGCAGCCCGCCACCATATGAGCGTATATCTTCGGCATACCGCTGTAGTGAGCGTAACCATGGCCTCCACAACACAGGCGACATTCTTCTATGGCGAGTCTTGCTTGGTCAGTCGTGTATGCCTTCATTCCACTTGACAAACCATGCAACTGCAGATGAATTAGGTTTTATTCAGCCTATTAGATAACTGAGTTTCAGACCAATAACAATTATTGCAATATTACATCTGGCTTAACTGGTAGAGGCATTGTAAAGTAAGCACACTAGATGGTGGAGAAACCAATCTCATTTCCTCCTAAGTGTTGAGGGGGCCTAGCTCAGAGGTAGCCCTCTGGGCTTCCAACCGCTGGGTCCCGGGTTCGATTCCCGGTCGAGCCTAAGTTGGATGGCTGTTTCATCCTTTGTCTCATTGCCATGGTCTCTGCCTGTCCTAATTAGCCCAACTGGTGCAGAAATACAGGACGTAAAGCCCTAATCACCCACCCATCCTCCTGCCCTCAAAGGTCCTGGGGCCTCCACGCGGCGAGGGTGGAAACACTTGGGGTGAAGTCCTCTATCCCCAGTGGCTAACACAGGACAGTGCGCATTGCACAAGCTGCTCCAGCTATCCAACACAGACAATTATTGATTTTTTACATGCTTCTGGTTTTTACTACCAACTATAGATACTCAATCTTACCCTAGAGAGCCTCTACATAGCCCACCCAGGTGCTGATGAGGTGTTAAACAATAACACCAACTAACTAATTAACCACCCATCCTCCTAAATGTTAAAATGGCGCCAGATTATGCTTCAGCTGGTGATCCTGAATTACCTCAGACATGTCCCAGCGCTGCAGATCAAGAACTGAGTGAAGTATATTACAGCTCTGATGATGGAGACCTTACTGCATATCAGTATCTGTTCTGGGTTCTCAGGAACCCCAATGGTGATTATTCATCAGTTTCTGCAGATGTGGTGGAACACGACCTGGATACTACCCTAAAGCTGCTTGCCAAACATAACCAGACAGGGTCTAGTCAACTGGTCTCCCAGACGACTGGTCCTCTGACCAACACGCCCCCCGGTACAACTGGTCCGCCAGTCAGGTCAACTGGTCCGCTACCTGTGGTCATGCAACTGGTCCGCCACTAAGAGTCAATTGGTCCGCCCACAGAAAGTCAACTGGTCCTCTGCAGAAAAGGTCAACTGGTCCACTGCCGGTATAAGGGTGGTTGCGGCCAGGCTGCCCACGGGGTTGCGCCCCCCCCCCCTTGCATTACTATGACATTGTTTTAGGCCTAGCTGATCTTTGGTTTTTATTTCAGTATTCAGTAATGTTTTCAAATGATAATATGGAATTATAAAACTCGTGAACGAATCTCTATCACTATTTTCCTTTAATTTTGGGTAAATATTTCTACAAATTACGGGCTTGCAACAAAATCCACAAAACAGAAATTTCTGTGGCAAACAAGCAAGTATGAACACAATCTTCCTACTGTTTTTAGTCTCAAGATATTCCAGTTTTAATTTGTACAACTCTGACCCTCAGAGGGGAGGGTTGTGCCAGTCACCAGCAGACACTCGGCCACGAGCATGTGGCTGCCGAACGTCTGGCCCGGCAGACGAGTTAACTTTCATCCAGTGGCCGAGTCGGTAATTAGTCTCTGGCCAGCGGCGGGCTGGCGGACGAGATGGTCTCAAGTGGCGGACGAGTGGGCTTCAGCAGCGGATGAGTTGAACTTTCCGGCGGACCAGTCGGTCGATCGGCGGACGAGTCTGTAGTGGACGAGTCGTCTGGCGGACGACTTGACTGTACTCCAACAGACACATGCATGTCAAATGTTGTCAGCCAGATCTAAAGAATTATTTACTGATGCCGCAGATGTGGATTATTGAGCCTTACATGTTTTGTTAGGAGCAATATGTTTCACTATGGACACTTTTCCTACATGACATGCTTTCTGTTGCTTCCATACTATGGAGAGAAATTCCTCATTCATAGGCACAGACTTATGATGTTCTCTTTCTCTATACCTATTATTCTCCTGAACACTAGTTACTAAGTAGTTAGCCATACTTATATATATAATACATTGAAGGTATATAAGGGAAATCGTTGTACATATTAAATATTATATTAATAGTAACAAAAATGGTAGAAAAAAAAATTATAAATCCATCCGTCAAAAATAAAAAAATTACTGTTCACACAGTCCAAGCAAAAGATATTCATACCTATACCCAATCTCCTAAGGCTTATATTAAGTGTAGTTGGTTCAAGTCCTGCTCTTGAAGTTCACTAGGGATGGTCAAGACCAAGTTGTCATTGGGTACATAGCAATTTGATCCCAGTACGCAATTCACTTACTACTTACTAGAATACAATTTGCACCTTTATTTGTAGTGTAACTCATACCTCAGGAAAGGCATCCACATTTCCAACAGCAATTTCTGCAGTTATCGCTTTGTACATTTCTTGCATGTGACTTCCTGCAAACTTATATGCGTAAGCCATGGCAATTTGTGGAAACAGTCGCATTTGCTGTGTCACAAAATCAAGAACTTGAGGTTCAGGTTGTCTGAAATGCGCAGAAGAAAAACATTACAATTTAATAAATGTGATGCAAATTAAGTGTATTCAATGTGAAGTTTAGTACTTATATAATATTAGTATCCTCACCCTGGTTTCAACTCTGACTGTCGTCTTACACAACTGTAGCGAACGGCAATGGTGGTGGCTTTGGCAACAAACTGTGACACTATCGTATCAACCAAGGTTGCTCTAACATGAGTCATCGTTCCATAAGCATGTTTGTCATGCTTTGCTTTAATGTATGTTCCATCTCTGAGAACCTGAATAAACAGTAATTACATATACAGTATCTAACAGAAGTGAGTACACCCTTGGGGAAGCCTGCGTATAAATTAGCATTTAAAACATCAAAATCAAATCGGACTTGTTCATCTGCCTACAGTAAAACGTTGAGAGGTTGCTCTTGATGTATTTCGCTTCCATTTAAAGGGTACTAACCATTGATAACCACACTCCACTTATTGATATAGAAAAATAACCAAAATTTGGTAGTACTGGAAAATAGAAGCAAAAGCATTTAACATATTGAATTGGACTTCATTTTCAAGGCATTCAGTCAGATTGCATTGATCAAGTGTGGTAAATACGGTAAACCTCCAAGTTGTATTTAACTTACCCCTTTGGCGTTGGGTCTTTTTTGTGGGAAAATAAGTGATAAGGGCAATGTTTGTTCTCTATCTTTTGAAGATACCAACCTGCATGATCGAGTCCCAATGGAATTTGAGTGTAGGGTTTGCCCTTACATCCCAATCTGGAGATGCTGTTTTCGCTGCCCGCTGTATGGCCATATGAGCCGTACTTGTTCATGATCTGAGACTGGCGCCCAATGTGGCTTAACAGAACATGTTCATTGCCGGGAACACCCTGGTAAATGAACATCTTGTTGCATTAATTGTGATCAGACCCACCCAGCCTTTGACCGTAGTTGCCCAAGGTGGACACTTGAGAAAGAAGTTCAACGGTTAAAGGCAACGCAAGAGATTACTCTTCCCCAGGGTCGCGGATTGGCAGAACAGTCTGTGGGTCCAGTAGCCCTCGAAGGTCCTGGGCCTCCCCGCGGCGAGGGTGGAAACACTTGGGGTGAAGTCCCTAGTGGCTAAAACAGGACAGTGCGCATTGCACAAGCTGCTCCAGCTATCCAACGCAGACAATTATTGATTTTTTACATGCTTCTGGTTTCTACTACCAACTATAGATAATCAATCTTACCCTAGAGAGCCTCTACATAGCCCACTCAGGTGCTGATGAGGCGTTAAACAATAACACTAACTAACTAACTGTGGGTCCAGTAATTTATGCTGCAGTTGCATCATTACCATCTATTCCTCAGTCAACTCCTGGGGTGGGGGGCCTAGCTCAGAGGTAGCACTCTGGGCTTCCAACCGCTGGGTCCCGGGTTCAATGCCCAGTCGAGCCTAAGTTGGATGGCTGTTTCCTCCTTCATCTCATGTCCATGGCCCCTGCTGTCCTAATTAGCCCATCATATGCAGAAATACAGGACGTAAAGCCCGAATCACCCACCCACCATCGGTCAACTCCTACAAAGAGAGTCCAACTGGAATCACAGTACAAGTATTCAAAGGTAAACCTTTGTGACCCAAGTCAAATAGCCAATGCTCCTGCTTCAGTATCTCCTAGTCCATCAGCTCCTTCCACATATGAGGATGTAGCTGCTATCACTGCTGAGGTGGACTCCAGTGGTTCATCCCTTCCAAATGATGAAATGGCACCAGATTATGCTTCAGCTGGTGATCCTGAATTACCTCAAGCAGATCCCAGCGCTGAAGATTAAGAACTGAGTGAAGCAAATTCCAGCGCTGATGATTGAGCCCTTACTGCAGATCAGTATCTGATCAGGTTTCTCAGGAACCCCATTGGTGATTATTCATCAGTTCCTGATGATGTGATGGAACACAACCTGGATACTACCCTAAAGCTGCTTGCCAAACATAACCAAACATAACCAGACACATGCATGTCAAATGTTGTCAGCCAGATCTAAAATGCTGCTGGCCCAAAGAATTATTTACTAATGCCGCAGATGTGAGATGGATCATTGAGCCTTACATGTTTAGTAACGAGCAATATATTGTACTATTGACACTTGTCCTACATGACATGCTTCCTGTTGCTTCCAAACTTGATGTTCTCCTTCTCTAAAGGAACTCAAATGGCTGTTTTGTCTCATATAATGTTTGAAATAATAAAATATTGATCTGATGTAGCTTAAATAAACACTTTTGGTTAATATTGAGCTTTTTGTTGTGATAGCTTAAACTTATATCTTGACTTTTAACTAAAGTATTGAATGTTGAAGTTAGAGAAGCATGAGTAGTAGAAGAGATACCCAGGTTCTATTAATTTTGGCATAATGCAGTTGAAGTGTTATGTTTGACTTAGAGTAAATATGACAGCTTGAAGTTATCAAATGTAGCAGTTCAGCTAACCTAGTTCAGATAGTACATGACTTTTTTCTGTGAAATTTGTAATTTTGCAAGTCTGCAATTTAACAATACTTACCTGGGCGTTTTTCATGAGCAAGTTTTCATGGGGCACTCTGACATGGTCAAGTTTTAGGAATCCATTGTCAATCATCGTGAAGCCAAATTTTGGTCCAATATCTCCGCAAGTTATTCCTGCAATACGGAAACGTGTGCGTAAACATTGCATTTAATGTAATTAATCTAATACAAAAGTGGGATCCATAATAAATGTCCAGTTGTTTTTCGGTCATATTTTATCATAAAAAGTTTGGAGCAGGACAAAATGGACAAATGTTACTAAGGCGACGGTTTTTTGATCTTTCGTTTCTCGACACCGCCGGCCAAACTTTTGCAGTGCCGCTCAATTAATAAATCAACAATTGTCTGGGCAAATATGTGTATTGCATCTCAAAGTGTCACATCACCTGTCACACTTTCTGGGGATTTTTTTAATTTTCTGACCGACCGTCTCATAAAAAACAGTCCGAGAAAGTTCCGAGCAACATAAGATCAAAAAACCGTGGCCGAATAAGCAAAATCCCAATTGTATAACCCTTAAAAATCCCACTTTGTACCAATCAACATTAAGTTTCTATATTTCTGTAACACCGGCTGACCATGGTGACCATTTATTGCAGTCGTAGAGCAGCAGCAGAAATGGCAATAGACGATATAAGAAACTTCTAGTTATTTATTTCTTAGAAATTTTTTTAATCAGCTATTAAGTTGGGGTATGACTGTTGGGAAACTGACTGTCCCCAGGTCCACAAACAAGTACGGTTGCAGATCTTACAAGACTCGGGGCGAAACTATGGAACCAACTTTCACAAGACATGAGGGCTCCAGTTTCACAGGCAGCATTTCGAAACAATTATAAAGACAGTTATTTATACAATCATATGAACTTTACATGTACATTTTACAGTCAATTTTTACTTTTTTATTTTACCTACTTATCGACTTCCAATAGTTTCATTTATCTACATTTATACTTTAATTTTTATAAACATTTTCTGTTTTATGATTTGATGATTTTAACATGTACGGGGAATATAAACACTTGTCATTTTTGCGCTTTATAAATGAATGAAATAATAATAATAATGACTTGTTTCTGCTGAAATTTCTGTCCATTTCATGTTGCTGCATGGCATCTATAATGCAATAGAATTTCTCTAGGTGGCCCCACGACAGTAAAAACTCAAGTTTTCTTAGTGGGTCTCCCGCCTCAATGTAAAATTGTTTTTATTGTAATGCTCATTTTCAATGTAAATTGCAAATATATGAATCTGAAACTATGGAAAAGTATGACAAAAAAAGAAAAAGAAGTTGGACATTTATTTTCCTTTTCATATTTTCACAAATAACTAAATTAACCAACCTGGCATTAGACGATGAGTTTTCAAGTCTCGCAGCTGTACCATGAAAGCATGAGGTCCGTAATTTTTGCCATTGATGTACAGGAGAGCCATTACAATGGCATAGTTACTAGTTTTGCCAACTGAAATTATGTAAAAGTATTTACTAAAGCATAAATTAATTAGGCGATTGCATTGTACAATATTATATCGACTGCGATCAACACATATCCACATTAGAAGCACTAAGCTACAATAAATTGCAATTACCATAATAAATCTTCTCTTTAAATGAAAACATAACGACTGTCGAACAAATATATAAATTTCATTTCCAAGTATTAACTTGCATTGCATATTGTATTACAAGCATCCCGACACATCTTCGAATGTTCGAATTTTATTTAACGTAAGTTTCGTAATTTTATCATTGCAAACCTGAATAAAAATGTGCAACAGCTATTATATTACCCACCTTTTGAATTTGTTACTGAAATAATGTGACACCAAAATATCATGGAGTGACAATTAAACAATTTATAACATCATGTAAATTTTGTATTTCTTATGATGAATATTAATTTTCAGTCTTATATTCCAAGAGATAAAACCAAATGAATTTTCAAATTTCAATGCATTTTGCATAGGGCTGGACACCGGTTCTCGATATACCGTTTGTACCGGTACAAGGTTAACGATACGGGTATTGATAACCGTTATGTAATAATAACGATACACTTGAACGGTTTGCAGATCAGCATTTTCGAGCAAATAAGACACCTGCTACCCAGCTGTTCCAGTGTTTGTGAAGAAAAATATCAGGGACTCTTAATACACAATAGTTTGCAGTTATTCAATGAAGATTTGTTCATTAAATTTGATAGTATCTTTTGATTATTTCAGGTTTATAATAAACTTTTATAAATATGTACTAAATTGACAAAATTTAACGATACGCATCATAATACGTAACATATCGGTTTTACTGTATCGTGATACGTATCGTATCGTTTTAAAGATAAAGGTGTACAGCCCTGAAATTTATACCATAGAACAAAAATTGCAGTGAAACCTGGAAGCTGACTTACGTCCACCTGGCCACCATTTTAAAGAAGTTTGCGTGGGACTATTCAAGGCAAATTCATCGGTCCTTTCATCGTATATAGCTGTCGTTTCTAGACCTCTGAGGAATGTACCTATTCAGCAAAGAAAATTTACGATGTGATGTCGAAATAAGAACAATGTACATTTACAGTTAGTTTCATAAAATATGGTCTACTCTAGAGTCTAGACAGCTGTAGCAACCTATTCCTGGCTGTAGCTGTAACTGGCTAGAGCCAGCAGCTTCTGTCTACTCCTAGTTTATAGTCGGCTAACACTTACCACCAGTGCAAAAAATATATGAACCTTGGTAAATGTAATGTATCTAATATATCATAGATATGTACTTTTAGATCCAGTTTTGATTAGCCAGCATAGCCAGACAGTTCCGTTTAGTAGCAGTTAGCATTGTGTAGCAGAAGTTGTCTAGCTTTGTCTAGGTTCACTTTGACAGGCTATTTTTAAATAAACTAACTGTATCTATGTATCTATCTATCTAACTGTATCTATGTATCTATCTATGTACCTATCTATCTATCAAAAGGCTCCAGTGGAAGTGGGATTGGTGTGAGCTCTTATAATGTCATATCATGCACTTGTCTTTGAATTTGAATTTTTTAAAGTTATATAGCACATTTAATTGAAATAAACATTCCAAAGCGCTTTGCATAAAATTGATAATATATTACAATTGTTCTAGAATACTTTTCTGTGAGGACCAGTTACTGTCCTTTGCGCAACAGTCACACCAATATTTATGGCATTCCCAAACTGAAAAATTGTCAGCTTTTTTGCAAAATGGCATATCTTCGTAAATAATGGTTCGATTTTCAGTCTGTTTTCACTCATATCTTGCAAAAGTTTTGTGCTTTTATCGTAAGACAAGTAATTACCCTAAAGGGGAGGATTGGTCTAGTAAATGAAAGCAGAGTAAGCAGTGGGAATGATAGTACTACTACAATAGCAGGTGTAGGCGGAGGCCTAGCTCAGAGGTAGCGCTCTGGGCTTCCAACCGCTGGGTCCCGGGTTCGATTCCCAGGCGAGCCTAAGTTGGATGGCTGTTTCATCCTTTGTCTCATTGCCATGGTCTCTGCCTGTCCTAATTAGCCCAATTGGTGCAGAAATACAGGACGTAAAGCCCTAACCACCCACCCACCCACAATAGCAGGTGCAAAATTGAAATATATAATTTTGCTGAAATAGGAGTAAATTGTAGCAACAGTAAGTTAATTGTAAAATAACCAAATGTAGCGTTAGCAGGCAATGGATTCTCTGTAATGAAACATTTAAATGCATGTTCTGTGTGCACTGATTGACATACTGTAAACAGTTGCAATAACTCCAGTAGTAGACAGAGAACACAGGGGCACACAATTGCAATGCTGGGTTCACTATCTCTCTGTAAAATAAAAGATAACGTGCCAAGGGCACTTAATACACTTTGGCTGAGGCAGTACCCCTCACCCCTTATAATAAAATAGTGTAATTTATTTGCTTTAACAAAAGATAAGTACAATATGTAAGACGAATGACACAAAAAATACTAGGATTTTTTTAATTAATATGAAATCCAACTGCACTGAGTTAAAAGAAAATAGTGATGTCAGACCAATTAAAAATTAGGCCATATTATTATTATTAGATACTATGCATAATTGCCTAGTTATATTATAATATTAGGCAGTTTATACCAAAGTGCTAATTGTAATTAACACCTCAAAGGAGACATATCTCGGCTGCTATTCAGCCAGTCCCTATGAAGTATCCCAATAGTGTTAACATATCCACAAAATAAATGAATTCAATTATAAGTATCCAATTGCAATTCAGTAAAATATGCATATTATCTTTTCATCTTCCCTTTATCTGGCACCATATTTCTGATTTTGTATGCACATTTATTTAATTGCATTAATTTATTCAATCAATTTATAACATTTGCAATAGCCATATGTATAGTTTCTATTAAATTAAACAGTAATTTCATTATGTATTTATTCTTTTGTTTTACCTCCCATGGATGGGAAAAAGTGAGATACAGTAAAATGTAGGATTTAGATGCTATCACATAAAAGACATGTAAAGTCTGGTTCCAGTTTTTAGAAGAAAACAAATTTTTTAGTTTATAATTACTAATATCATGAAATACCAAATTGATATAGCTTGGTGATAGCCAATTTTCAGTGACCCCAAGATATCAGAATCTGTTTAAATTTTGAAAATAATTAAACCAAAAGTGAAGGTATGGTAGTTTTTTTTTCTTTTTCTCTTTATAAATTGTTTTTACATGACTTCAACGTAACATTTTGCATATTAAGTATGTATGATTTAATCACTGTTATAGCCATATAGCAAAGTAATTTTAACAATGTCATTTTGAAGTTTTTGGATTGTACAATATGTAAGTCAATTATTGGGCCTTGAAAAAAAGCATATTGCTTAATTAACTTATGTTTATCATTAGGTATTCATTTTATTATATTTTACAAATATAGCCTATATATTTATTTCATCTTATCTTTATCTTATGAAAAATCCCATATGAGAATACAGGAATTTATTGCATGAAGCCGAAGGATGAGTGAAACACGACTGCTGAGTGGAATAAATTCCAGTATTCTCAAAATATTAACATGTGATAACGATTTTGTTCTCTGTCTTTTCTAAACACCTAAAAAAATAAGGTAGGAACATATATGACAGTCTTGATCATTTTCGAGCTGTGTTGGATCCACAGTAAACTCGCGATCAAACAGCGATGTAAAAAATAATAATTTGCTCGACTTCTTCTCAATATAATTAAGCAATTAATGCAATTCTTATTCAATTTGGAACAACTTGATACCAAGTTTATGTCTGTACCCCCCCCCCCCTCCGTTGCGGAGATATAGGTGAAAATGTAATGCAAAATAACAAAAATATTGCTTTTTGGTGAACCAGTGTGGTGATGACGTCACAAACAAAGTGGCCCTTGATAAGGGACTGACCCCCGTTCTGGGGCTGGCCCCCAAACTGAGTCTTACATAATAGCACTCTTCTTATTCGCCTCTACCCAGCTATCCCGCTACTCTCTATCCACATTTTAGATTGGTTTACCACTTGTCCGCATTTTACACTGACCAGATTTCTGGGAAGGCAATTGATCTTCAAGTGTGATATAATTGTTGATTATTGCATAAATTGGCGATGAAAGTGCACCAAGAAAAAGAGGTTAGGTCAGTGCTATGGTGTTTTTGCGAGTTTGGTGGCAAATGAAGGCGTATTTGTTGCCCGAGTCGCTCTACAAGCAACACCGTAGTTACCATTCAAATCGCAGTAGTTTTCATAGGAATAGAATAATGTAAGTAGATATTAAGCTTTTGTTGAGTTGCTAGGCATTTTACATGATGGGCCTCCAACAGATATTTGTTGAAAACCTTCACAAGCTTTCACCCCTAAGACCAAAACGAACCATGTCGGAAAATCAGACTAACATGGATGAGTCCATTGATGTTTGAGGGGGGAACTGTTAAGATTTAATAAATACCTTGGTACAATAGAACCAGGCACATTTGACATAATTATGGTCCTCCATTCAAAGTTGCTTCATTTTATTCAAGGAAGACAGCATTTTCAAGGATGTGAAGATCAATGATCTGGCCACACCTTAAATGTACACAAACATCAGTGATGTCACTGGCAATCTTCACAAGGCTCAAAAGATTATTTGTAAAACCAATCATAGTAAGTATCTCTATCTCTATGAGTTCTGCTAATTATAGGATATGTTATGGATTGAGATTCTGATACAAAAAAATAATAAAAAAACTTATTGGTCATATCTTCGGAGCCTAGCTGAGAAGGTAGGAAGGTAGAAAGACCAGTGGACAGACAGATAAATATCTATCTGTCTATCTGTCTATCTATCTGTCTGTATGTCTGTCTGTCTGTCTGTCTGTCTGTCTGTCTGTCTGTCTATCTATCACACAGTGGCCTTAATTTATCTGCACTGCTTTGAATTTTGTTGCACCATGGGTGATCATGCCCACCCAAGGGTGTACTGGTCATAACACAATTAACTGACTGGCTATAATTGAGGCAAAAGAAATTAAGTCCATTCCTGTCTATGGGCTTGACTTAGCGACTACTCAAGCATGGTAAACTGTGACATCACTAGAGCACTTTGTCAAGTGAATGATCACACTTCATTGCAATCCACTGTAAGTGATTTTACCGAACGATGAAAATATCAATACAACATACCGTGACCAAGCTCCGTCTGCGCATACGTTCCGATGATTTCGTATTTCTCAGCCGCTGGCAGCCATTTTTGAATTTGTTCTTTTGTTCCTTGACTTATTAGAGCGGGCATGAACATACCAGTGTGAAGAGACATGGGGTTTGAGCTATTCTGGAAAGCACAGCTGAAATACAAAAAAGCTAAACTTATAGTGAATTCTCTTTCTCGAAATGTCAGATTCAACTATCTCTCTATAAAATAAATAAACTTCTGAATCATCTAGGTTTTAAGTTTTCATGCCATCAAAAATCCAATATGTAAACAAACCAAGTGAAGACGTCACAATACTCAACAATGGGTGATGATGCCATTTTCATTGTATATTTCCAATGTTTTGGTCTTGATTTCTTTCAGTGTATCATTTATTTTTTGTAATTAATGCCTGATAGATTCATTAGCTTACACATATTTAGTGTGCCTTGATCAAATAAGGTGATCTTCAATCATTTGATGAAGTTTTAGAAAATAATAAGGTGTTGTTGCTTTTGTTGGATATTGCATATGAATCATTGCCTTATCATCCAATTCTTCTCTTCAGGATCATCCAAGCCATACTCGGTCATCTTACGGATCGAAAGCACTGCTCTGCGAATGCCCTCTTCATAAATTTCGTCTCTGGACAAGAAGTATGTATTTGGTCCTTCGAAATCAGGGTCATTTTCAACTAAGTTTCCTGTAATTTAAATGACTTTGTTAAGGTCCGTTTTGGATATATTTCATAAGTGTATGCGGATGATAAGTAACGATGCTTCTGAGATTTGGATATATCATAAGCGACTGTTTAATTCACATATTATGTAGTCCTTCAGAAAGTGGTCAGTTAATTAGGCATTGGTTGCAATGATTTTCCTGTCATCTCTCATTCATTGGAATCACAAAGTTATGCCAAAAATGGCCGCAAAATCCCTGTTTGTACATTGTTTCTAAACTCCTAGAAACCATTGAGGAAGGTTTTGACGAACTCCCCTTTGAATACAATTTGTCTATATTCTTAACTACCCATTAGTAAATCGTGGGATGGTTCAGCTATCACCCTGTAATAATAGCAGTAAAAGTACTTATTAGTAACTATCATGAAGCACATGACATAATATTTCTTTCAATAATAGATCAAAACCATTATAGTGCCTAGCAGAAAAGTGGTTACACTGGCAAACAATGAAACATTTTAGTCATTTAAAGTGCCTCTGCCACGTCATATATGTGAATTAAGTGGTTTATGATATATATATCCAAATTAGCCACAAATTATCTGGGGTTTTTTCTAACCCTCTTTTTTTGGTGCAAATTTGTTTTTAAATATTTTGTTTTTGTTATTAATCTTGAATTTATACTGTATATTTTAAACCAATAAAGCTTATAATAATATTACTTGTTATTGTTTGTAGATTTAAGCTGTGAGAGACATTTGAATATCTTCAGCCAAGATATAGGAACATTCTGCAAGGAGAAGGCCTGGCCAGTTTATAAAACACAGTAATCAACATTTTAGGGTAATCTCGTTGGTCAAAACTCAGGGCTGACGGAGCAAATTGGCAGTTGTTTTTAATTTTTTTAAACGAGGACTGGCAGAAGTTAATTTCAGTTCTGCCCAACTCACTTTGTCACCACTGATATGCTAGGAACTCTAAGGTAATCATAGCTAAAGAGTTTGTGTAGATAATGCTATACTCACTCAGATATCTTTTTCTGTTTGCATTGAATTCTCCATAAATGGCGTAGGTCATTAAATCCTTATCGAAGCTTGCTTTTTCCCTTTCTTTTCGTAAATCGGGGTTCACCTGGGTGCCCATTTTGTGACGAACTGGTTAATTGGCGTCCAAATATTCCTGTCTTTAATGTCTCCACGCTAAGATAGCTATTCAATGTATGTCAGTTGAGAATAAAAAAAGGTTTATAGCATACATAAAACACTTGATGTTATCAAAAGTATTTTACTGGGGCAATGTTTAACCTTGTGTGAAGCAGTTTTTATGTTGGCTGATGTGACTAGAGCAACGTCAATAAAATTAATATATTTTTTAAACCACATGCAGCCATTTTGCCTCAGTATCAACATGTACTAGATTCTTGAACTGTACAAGAGTAATAATATGGGCACAATATCAACTATTGGGACAACTGTGCGGAAAATTTTTGCAACACTTGACACAAATAAGTTCATCATGAGTGAAAGATATAGGAACATTCTGCAAGGAGAAGGCCTGGCCAGAAATGAAGTAGATCTATAGTATATATATTTATATATATTTATGCCAATGGATATTGTCAGATACTCATACAGCTGTACTTGTGTTTCATATAAAATAATAATTTATGAATTTTTGCACTTGTAATTTTGCCACCTGGTGTTTAATCTATGAACTCTTGCATTTTGTCTTTGTCGTTTTTCTCACTTTGTGTTTCACGTGGACATTTTGCATATTTTGTTTGCAATTAATTTTGTCAATTAAGGTTTTACATATTTATTGAAAAACAGCCTCAGCAATTGCACCTGGCCTCTGGAATTTAGTACAAGCCAGATATAACTAACCTCGACCAACAACGATATTAAGAACAAAGGCTGCGCTGCAGCAAAAACCCTCAGCGAATCCCACAAAGCACACAGGCATCATTAAAGCTGTTCAGTGTTGCATTTTAATTTCCAGAGCAGAATTCCAACACACATTTCATTTAAATTTTTCCTCTAACTTACCCTAATGAAATTTCATACACTAACACTCCATATGGCCTAGTGGTGCCTTTTCATAGTCACACTGACATATCTCACACAGTGCTCCTTAACAAGCTTCAGGGTTAAAATATTGACCAAAGATTTCATATTTATTTCATTAAACTGCACTCTCATACAATAAATTTAAGGCGAAAACTAAAAAAACTCTGTTAGGAAATGTTTGAGAAATTTTACTCTAAAATTGTAAGTTTTTCACACCACAGTTATTTTCATATAGCATGTCATATCTCCTATGCTAATGAATAAAATCTTATCATGGACCTTTGTTTACAAACTGTTATAACCTTGGTATTTTAATGTAAAATATGACAAGTATGCTTCAAAACTTATAAATGAATGTATGTTAGTCTAGCAGGGTGTTGGAAACTAGTAACTTGTGTATTTTGTTTATAAATGCATCATGGCTTTTTTAAATAGAGGCCATGATGTTTTAATTCATGTTTTTTATATCAAAGTACTCACAGGACCTATTTGCAAAACAGCTTTTGCTGAAGGTGTGTAGCTGTTTATAATTAAATCATAAATATCTAATAAAAAATAGAGGGCCGGCTTTTATTCGAGTAAATACTATATTTGTTAGACTCTTCCACTTCACAAGTACAAGGCATTTAGACTGTTTCATCAGCGATTTAGAATAAAACAAATTTTTGGACACACTTTGCTCAGTCAAAGCTGCAGGCAATATATTTTTCTATGTCTGTGTGAATAACTGGCCACTAAGTTGGCTTAATAACCACAAAATTCTACAAAGATTGTGAAGAAATCACACTTATAAAGTTGTGATGGTCATGCCGTCCTAAAAAATATACACAGAACAATGAATCGGCGTCATGTGTATATTTTTTAGGACAAGATTTTGCATCACAAAGAGACTTAACAACAGTTTTAAAGTTTATTAAGACTAGGGTTATATTATAAACCATGATGCACTTGTGTAAAAGCCACTGTGTATATTTTTTAGGACGGCATGACCATCACAACTTTATAAGTGTGATTTCTTTACGATCTTTGTAGAATTTTGTGGCAAATAATATATTGCTAAAACAGTGATTATATTTTCACAGACGGCGCTGCAGTGAAGTGACAGGTGCGCCACCACGCATGCATTTAATAGCTTTTGATATGCTGAAAAATAATATTTTTAGCTCTCAAATGTGTTCAGTAGCACTTATGTAATATATTTATTCTATTTAAACAATTTTATCAGAATGAACGAAAACAATGTTTCTTTAAAAACAACAGCTGTTAAGTTTGTTTTATCTTGTATCATATGTTAGACGAATTGTGTGTGGACGATTTGACGTTTTCTTCCGAAAGGCGGTGCTTCGATCCGGGGGAAAGCACCGGCCTTTCTCATAACTGATTTGCCACTCCCCCAGAATCGGGGAGGGAAATGCTTCCGCACGTCGTCTGCACACAAAGTAGTGCGATTACTACGCCTTATATCTTTCTTCCAAGCAGCCACTCGCTGTAAAATTGGTTCAGACGATTTGTTTTGACTTAAACTCTACTAACGTCATGAAATTAAACAACTTTACCGTGGAATTCCACCAACTGCAGAAGGTACTATTTTCGTAAAAGGCACTGAACAAGCATTGTAACGGCGTTGCGACGCCTTTTCAACGATCAATTTTTTACCGTATTCCTTGAGCTTTGCGTGAGTTCTCAGAAAGACCGGTGCTACGCACCGGACAAGCGCTGTCTTTAGGCAGAAATTGGACGATTTGAACGACGTTCAAAAATCACGCATTTTGAGAGCCCTGAATTGTATTAAATTGTATGCCCAAAACTGTACGCAAGTTGATACAATTTTGGCAGAATTTCTCTATTATGTGAAACCGCATTAGATATCAACCATTTGACTGATATGAATGTTAGCATCATACAAGTAATCAAAGAGGTTGTGTGACTTGCTAAATGAGTGCGAAGAGAATGATTTAATGGACTTTCTCTGTTGTCACTGACTTCTAACATTTATTAAAAAATTTTGTTTGTTGTTATTTTTTTTTAAATAATAATATTTATTGGTATTTGCTTTAATGTTAAGAACTTCTTAAGTTCCCATCTGCAGTTGCTGCGATATTAAGCACAGATAACCTGATATAATGCTTGTGGGTGATGATATTGCGTGCTTTGCCAGAAATTTCATTCTAGCATTGTCATTGGTTCGCATTGGTCATAAGATACTGACAAATCTAAAACATGAGGGGCATTCAAAAAAGATTACAGAAATCTTGTGTGTTTATGAAAAGGCAAGCTAAGCACCACTACTTTATGCACCCTTCGAAGACACACCTTTGTTCATCAGGTTCCACGACTATAGGCGCCATATAATACACATCAACGCCTGTTATGACATCATCATTTACTTTTCTTTCGACCCCTGGCGTTTCATACGATAGTGCACAGCAGTTGCACCATATCCATATTTCATAAGTGCCTTTCATAGAGATTGATTTAGCATAGCAATGGTAGTAATCTCACACAGCGTGGATGGAAGAGTTAACAGGGGTTCTTTTACATTGTGACAGTTAGGTCGGGGTACATATAGGGACTGTCAGGTGACTATATAATTAACCAAAATTTTGTGGGAAACATGACCCTGGCAAAATATATGGGTTTAATAAATGAATTTATTATTATTATTATTATATATATATATCTAACATAGTAAAACTAGAACAATCTGGTATATGACTTTTAAAGACTAGAACACTATCTTAATATTAGACACTTACATAGATCAATATATCGACTGACAAAATTTGGCACTTATGCACAAGCAGAGACATGACATAACAGACATACATGAAAATGGTTATCAAAGTGGTTATAGCAATTGATCAGAATGTCCTCAAATGTTCTTACTGAAGGCTCACTTCTCGGCGGGAACATAGTGATCAGCTAAACAACCCACATAGTGGGTTGCACCAAGAAGAGAGGGAGAGAGAAACGTAAACTAAGTTACTGGTGATCGTCCGCGGCATTCCGCCATCGGGGGATCTGGCAGTAGGAACTTCGACTGCATGCCCTCTGTGGCATTCCACCATCAGAGACAGAGCCAGATAATGAACCTCTGGAAACGTCCAAAGAAAATGTTTGGGAAACTATAGGACCACCATTGACCTGATGTATTTTTCTTAGGCCGATGAGGATCACCAGTCGGCATGTTTTATGTATGCATCGCTCACACCCCCTTTAACATATTTAGGTAACAGGTCGGTGGTGCAGCCTATTCTGAAGCTGTGCGTGTTGATTTTTCTCTGGGAGAAGGAAGACTTAGACGCCAGCTTCTTTAGCCAGTTCATAATAAACGTGTGTGTAAGCGGAGCACCTGAGTCATCGCAGAAGAGGTAACAGCTTGAAGGCCTGATTGCATAGTATTTCCATAACAACCTGATTGGACATACTGACTTTGCAGCACTCTGGCACACTTGTATGAGTTGTGTGGTCATGGAGTGTTTGAATGACACCATCTTCAGGGTAACTGCATATGGGGTGAGGCTTGGAAGCTCTTGGAGGCTTGTACTGAAAGGACGATTGGTTATCTTTTATGGTGTGGTCCGCTGAGGGTGATTTCGTTATTTCACTAATACATAGGCAGCCATGGTAGAGTAAGACCATAGCCGCCCTTAAGTAATTACATATTTGGTAGTGTGCAAAGTGTCTATCAGTTCTAGCAATTCGGACATCTCCAAAGTGATGGGTTGCAGCTGTATGGATGGACCCGAGGTTTTACGTATGCCCTGAAATCGAGATAGAGCAACGGCAAGTGTATAAGATTTCGATTGTAGGTAGACTGCAGGGAATTTTATATTGTGTAACATAAGTGAGAAAACTAGCGGCCATAGCAGTTTCATAATTGTTGGGTCACGCACCAATTGCTTAATGATGGCTGCACATATTGCCTGGTTGTCACCATTGAAAAGGATCTTCTGATTTCTCCACAAATGTCAGAATATTCCAACCAAGGCCTCTATGGGATACAGTTCTCGAACAGCTATGTTTAATTTGTGCCATGTAGAATTCCAGGTCCCTTGGATCCAGTGCGATCCAAATGTTCCAAAATCCATATCCGAAGCATCAGTGTACAGCCCCAAAGCATCGCTGCAGCATTCAGGGTTTTCTTGGATGATGGAGATGCCATTGTAGGTATGGAGGAATGATTGCCACATCAGGAGGTCATCACGCACGTCGGAGATTCTAACCAACATATAAATGCTATAGCCCCGCGTGGCATCGATTGATCTGCTCGGCTGCTTCCTTACCAACTGATGTGTGAATTAAGTTGGAGGGACTTAGCCCCAATGACCGTTGCAACCATGCTGCCCGAAACTAACCATGATTGGTTGGAGAGGTCTGCAATGGGGTGACGTGTAGCCGAGTTCTCGAGGACCCGATGTTTCTCCTCCAGCAGTCGCACCGTGTCGATTCCCACAACTGACCCCGGAGTCCCGGCTTCCAGCCTTCTTACTGGAGTTCTAGGCTGGACCTTCACATGTGGGGTCACCTGCCAAGCTGAAGTAGCTGGCGTGGCGGGAGCTGGGCTGCCAGTGGGGCACCCATCCTCTGAAGGTGTGAATCGGGTCGGAGCTCGGCATCGCCGACGAGACCTGAAATGGCTTTTGGCATCTGAGAAGGAATTGGTAGCGCATGAATCATAGCCTGTTCCTACATATGCTTTCTTGATTCGCATCAGGCGTTCGTTTTTCCTAACAAAGTCGTTGCACTGCACTGAAATGTGTCTATGTTGAATATCTAGCTGTTATCAGTATGGCGAGAACCAAAATAATGAACTTGAGAGGCACAGTGGCCCTACCTCAAGAAGAGCATGTGTGATGCTGTATTGCAGGGAAAGGCTGCATATTAGGCCATCAAGGCAATTTATACTAAATTCATGTCTCCACAGGTATTTGAAATTGGTAAAAAATAAAACAGGCAATGAGTTTAAGGATATGAGTTTATTTGCAAAAATTAAAAAATCCAGAAAGTCCACATTTCATATAAGGTTCAAATTATGACTGGGATATGTGTAATTAATATCATCCTAACAGTCTCAACCAATGGTTTTGTAATTGGGAAATTGTGCCAGAAGTATTTGGTATTTCATTGATTAGCCAAGCAGCATTGATTGTATATACTGGAAGCTACTGGAACAGTATTTCGGATCCGCAATATGATCTGGATCACCTCTAAAATATATTCAGTTCTGGGGTTCGGCATTATCCACCAAATTTCATCCAAATCCATCTATCACTTTTTAAGATATCCTGCTAAAAAACTAATAAATAAACGCGACCAAAAACAGAACCTCCTTGGTGATGGTAATAATTAACTTAAAATAATTATATTAAAAAGAAATTACAAAATTTGGCATCTGCACATAAAACCAAAATAACTTCAACATGTATCCAGTCCATACATTTCCACATTCCAAATCTTATGGTCAATGTTAGTTACAATTAACATATAAATGCTATTGGTTAATTTACATGTACAAACTAGACCAGTAAAAAATTCTTCATTTTTTAGAACAAAATATATAAAAATAACCAGGCTCTATCTCACTATTCAACCAGTGCATTGACAAAACTCCATATTTTTAGGAATAATAATCATGAGGCCCATCGTGATTGTCTTCCGGCTCCCTTGGGTCCTCTGCAGGAGGGTCCGGCAGACCTGAAAATGAAAGAGGAATTTCTTGCAAGCATAATGATAAAATGTCAGACTTCGTACGATACCGTTCAATTAAAATTTGTATTTAAAACTATAACCCATTGGGTTGAAATTTGCAGGCCGATTCAGGAAAAGATCAGTGATACACTCATGAATGGTGTTCAGAAAAATTGTAACATAGCTTTACGTTAAAATACTTTCAGGAAGGCCATTGCAATATTTGAAATTAATATTTCATAACACACTAAACACTAAAGTTAATTTAGCTTTCATTTTCTTGCATGAGAAAAGCTCAAAACATCACTCAAATGTCAACTGGAAATTGTCCCTGAAATGTAAACAGAGCTTCAGGGCAGCCAAGCTGGCGGGCGAACAAGTGCTGTACCATAAATAAAAATTTTTTGCATTTTTACCACACTTTTTTTGCATTTTTACCACACTTTGTCTTTAAATACAAAAATCCAGCTATTTCTATAACAGTAATATGTGTATGAGTAAAGACTTGCTTTTTTGAAAAAAAAAAGTGGGCACGATGAGTTAGTTCCTGTGTGTCCCACGTTAACTTGGTGACTAGAGCTCATAACTGTAATCACATCAAGATGATGACTCGTCATGGGCCAGAAACAGCCGTCATAATTATATATAAGGCCTGTCTAGCTTTTTTACACCAGGAGGCAGGCTGCTCTGCCCACTGATGATATGGATCAGTGAATCTCGAACATTCATTCAGCCGATCAAGTACTGGGATAAGCCTCGAGTTTGCAACAGCACACCTCTCTGCTTAGAATGTTGGTCAGCATTATGATGAGATTCAAGGTGCATTTTACGGTTATGACACATCTTCAGACCTGCTGCCTCTCATTAAACAGCATACACATTTGCAATAAAAACAAAGATAGGGATATGCATCACCGATTACTCATGCACAAATGTTACTCCCCAAAGCAGGAATATTCTTCACTCTAACACATATTACATAACTACACACAAGCAGGGGCGTCGATGTAGGGGGGGATGTGGGGGATATATACCCCCCACCTTTTTGGAAGGAGGGGGGGATGATCAATGCAATCATCCCCCCCTGAAATTCACAAATGAAAATTACCTTTTTTCACACACTTTTGTTATGGAACATCTGCGCTTTGTTAAACAGTTTTACACGTGATATCACTAATCAGTACAAGTTTAGTTTGGCACAATGATCCACCATTAATTGACCTCTTGGCTGCTTTAACTGCGGCCACTTGTCCGAGGAGGCCACGGAATGTCACGGTGGGATAGACAAAGCAGGCCTGCATCCCCCCCCCCCCACCCATCAAGAGAGAAATCAACGCCCCTGCACACAAGGTACTGGCAACCTCCTCAAATTAATGAGATTCTTTCACAATTTTGCATGCATTGCTGTGGAGAGACTCCATTTTATTTTTCATCTCACAACCATCATTTCACCACTTCAAAAACCGACTGTAATAATTTGAGTGCATTTAGGCCATCAAATTAAAGAAACAAAACCAAAAAATTCCATCAAGAACAGAATTAATATATATATATATGTATATTATTTGTATTCAATTGTAAAAAAAAAAAAATGTACTAAAATTGTAGCAATGTTATGAACAATATATTGGTTATCTGCTTTTAATCGCTTATAACTGAAATGAAATTATGAATTACAAAAATCGTGTTTAATTTTTTTTCCAGTGAAACAAAAAACTAAATATCATCAGACCATACCTTGGTTCAAAAGACTTGCCAGCTGATTCTGTTCCCTATCGAGTATCTCCAAAAATGTTTGATATTTGGAATTGTCACATCTTCTCATGATCTTCCACAAGTCTTCCGCTTTTTCGAAATCTGTGGCACTGGGTCGCTGAAAATTTAATGTTATTATATTTGTGAGTGCATAATTATTTTTTATAAATGTAACCTAAAAGGACTGTACATGGATGAAATATCACATTTACATGTCTAACTTATAGTACTTTAACTTTTAAAACTTCAGATTGACATGCATGTCATGTTTTTTTACAAAAAGGAAAATTCTGAATTTTGTTTTTTCCTACATTCTCCTTCCTAGAATTTCATAATTTTCAATGACATCCATACAATTTTGAAGTTTATATGTACATATATGATCAACTCATTAATTCCCATATTCTTTGTATTTAGGACATTGTGAACAAAACGAACATATACAAAAATAATAGTGAATTTATTAAACGTTATCTAGGCCTTAACACCGTTGGGTTCCGGGTTCGATTCCCGGTCGAGCCAAAGTTGGCTGGCTGTTTCATCCTTCGTCTCATTGCCATGGTCTCTGCCTGTCCTAATTAGCCCAACTGGTGCAGAAATACAGGACATAAAGCCCTAATCACCCACCCACCATCTAGGCCTTAACTGACACATTCATTGTCCATCCTTGCCCCAACATGCATGAAATGTTTCTAGATATATTAAAATAGAGTAATTGTGCCTTTTGTGGGTTCCATAAATAATATAGAAATGTCATAATGATGGAAAATATGAAAAATTCATATTTTGCGAAGCCCCACAGCCTATATATAGTTACTATTAGCATAAAATATTGCAGTAAAACATCTATAGTACTTCAACTTTTTAAAGCTTTATTTTGACACTTTAGTTATTACAGGATTTTCCATGATAATTAGGAAACTAACATATTCTGAGCTATATGCCTGTGGTTCGGTAATTAATTACAAAGAATGCACAAGTTGATTAAAACAAAAGAATTATCAAAGATATTCCATCATAGGGATGTGGCTGGAGTGGTGAAGCCCAGAACTGCTTATACAACTGTAGAGTTCTTGAGTTCCTTCAATGTTAAGCCCATTGCACACGAGAGTTTTTCCATGCCGTGATCACATATGATTTGGTCATAACCCCTTCTCATGACCAAATTTGCCTGTGTGCAGCAGACTATGATCGCGTCACATATGACTTGTGACGAGATCATGGGTATCTAGCACTGCTAGATAATCCATGATGAAATCAGAGACTTTCCATAATGCAAACCCGTGTGCAGCAGTTTATGCCGTGATCACAGGGGCCTGGCCTGCTAATAGCCAATCAGATGTGAGGGGGTTTGACTTGACCTAGAATACAGCAACCCTAGTTTGCAACAACTCCATAATGGCTAGTGAGGGGTTGTGACTCTGTCATGGGGTCCATCTCCGTGTGCAGCACATTATGCTGGCATCACAACTTCACAAGAAGGGGTTGTGATCACATGTGATGCCATCATATGTGATTCCCATGTGCAATGGGCTTAACAGACTTGACTCATGACAAGGAATACGTAATTTGAAGTTTAATAGGCCTTGCCCTGCATCTTGTTTACCTTAGACAACTACCTTACAAGCACTGACTCATACGGGTGACCTACATCCTTATATATACCCTGGATGGGGTTGCGAAATTGCCTGGCCACAGCCACGAAGGCCAGAGGGCAACCAGTACACTAGGTCTGACCTAGCTGAGGTCATCACACAACAATCGGATTCCCTCCAGGACAGTGACCCTAGGTAGTTATTTCTCACAACTACTTTTTTTTTGTTGTTCTAGGCAGTGGCGGACTGGGCCGGTGGGAAGCCGGGAGTTTTCCCGGTGGGCCGCTGGGTGTCAAAAAAGGGGAAAGAAGAAAAAGGTAGCAGAAGGCAAATTTTGCTAGGTTGTGGTAGAGATTACAAGGCCGTCATTGACAATACATGCAGGACATGGATTGCTTGGACATCTAAATTGCAATTGTACCCACGAGTCCATTGCAATCAAAAGAGAGATACTCAGAAGGGATTAAACCCCCACATGCACCTTTCCAAAAAAAGCGAATCGCTATCTGTATGAAAGATAACTCATGATAATTCTCTGTACTCTACAAACCCATAGAAAAAAAATTTAAGATAAACTTATTGAAAAACAGTTGGTTTGCCTGATCTTAATTGTATGATTTAGGCCTATCATTATTATGATTATCAGACTCAGACTCATTTTATTTCCTATACATATACAAACGGTATATACAGGTGGAGACACCCCTAAGATACTTTCTTATCGCTACCGGGATGCCACCAGAATATTCTTCATCCCGATCCCAGCAGACCCTACCAGACAGATTTCAGCATTTTAAATAAATTTATTTATGATAAGATTAAATATCTAGTTTGGAGAAGGCAATGAGAGACACTGTATATCATGATGAGACGCCACTTTGAAGATTACACATAAGTATATATATATATGTGTATGTCACAGTTGATTAAGAGGAATGGCATATATAACAGTTTCTTACAGAGCAAAGTGTTTGATACATACTTACTAATTGAGTTTTTTTTAATTTACAAAACTATGGAAACTATGTGTGGTAATTTTATTCTTTATATAAGCTGGACAATTATTATATATATTGGGCAAACGAAATCTTATACTTTTGTTTGTGAAATAATGCTTACTCTGTGGGGTGACCAAATTATTTGAATTTCTGGTTTCATATTGGTGAATTTCAGAGTGTCTTTGGTACATAAAACTTGTGAAATAAGATGGAAGAGTTCCGTTTTCCAGCTTGAAGGCAAACTTGAGTTCCTGCAGAGCACACAGATCTGTTACCTTCAGAACATTAAATTTTTTGAAAAGTGGGTCAGTATTGGCATTATATTTTGAGTTTGAAATAATTCTGACAGCCTTTTTTTGTAACTTGCATAATTTTGATGCTTATCAAGTCACTTCAGTTAGTAATTGAGATTTTGCTTAGTAGTATTGCATACAAAGTGATTCTAAGAATAATGTAATATTGGTATAGGCCTATAATATATTAGGGTCAGGAACAAATTTCAGTTAAATAATTTTTTCAGGAACAAATTTCAGTTTAATAATTTTTGCCCATAGCAAACCACCTTTTTGTGTCCAATACATTAATTCAAATAACCAACTGCTCTCCTTTGATTTGAGAGGTGACATTAGCTGCCATTTGTCATTCAAACACGTCATTTTTGCACCCAAAACTCAATAATAGTGTATAAGTCATAATTTTCTTGTATTATTATTATACACAGTTACATCAGTTTCTCCATTGACAATAGCTGAATAGCGACTAATGCTGGGGGGGATGAATTCCGCCCCCACTCCCCGAGACTTCCCCGAAATTATATTTTTTATAAAGGGCCGATGCTCAACCTCATTTCCAGGGCTGTTTTGGTGGGGCCAGTCCGCCCCTGCCGTCCCCCCCCCCCCGGGCGTTGAGTCTGAGCTGGATCCGCCAGTGCAGTGGTTATGTTCAACGGTGTAAAACTCCCGTGAAATTTCTTAGGCTAATATGTAATCTGCCACTGCTAAATTTCAGGCGGTCATGGAAATAAAGTTGACATGTTAGTTCCTCCACCTAGGTAGATACTATTATTTCACAGTAAACTACACACCAACATGCACATGCATTATAACCTTGTTTGCACTACAGTCCCAGACGTCGAAGTTGTGGCCGACTCCGGAGTTGTGGACGTCAATAGTGACGCCCATGGGCGAATTCAGAACATTCTAACAGAGAGAGGTTTTAGAATATAGTGATATCTAGATATCATTCTGTTTATTGACAAGGTTTGGATCCGCCCCTGGTTGTCAGAATGAAAGGCCACAACTCCAGTGTCGGCCACAACTTCAACGTCTGGGACTGTATATGAACTTTGGCACCCTTCCATGTTTCCTAGGTGCGCTCTTGAAAACCCTGGATAGCCTATAATTTAGGAAATGGCTTGTTAGATAATTATATAGGCTAATATTTTAACCAATTAAACATTAATGTACTATTAATACTTGAATCAGCATGATCAGTGTGAGTAGCCTAGATCATAGATACAGACCTCAATATGCATCTTTTCGATTTCGGAGATAACAGAAGCGCCGAGTAGTCTATCCAGGAGAGCATTCGCAAAGGTTAACCTCTGCTTTAATTGTAAGATATTCCGACTGATTAAATCCCCTCTCAATGGATTTAGAATGTAAGCTGGGTAATTCGCCGCCATTCTCTGAACTTTTTAAGTCGATCAGTGGTTTCCCTTTCAGTTGTAGATATCTATATATAGGCTTTGATATTATGGTCTGGCCTAGTTAAAAAAAAAGTGTCGTAGCTTAACCACGTGGGGGGGGGGGGAGCAGAAATATTTCCACCCCACGGCTAACTGTACTTTGCGAAACGAAACGGAACGGAACGAAACAGAAAGGGGGGTCACTTCAGAAAATGTCAAGATACATGAATCTTGCACTGTGTCTGTATAGGCCTATATCAATAGCTGCACTGTATACTTGCGCTATCAGTGGGTTAATTGGCATCCGTGAAATACATGGGATTTAATTTACTAAAAGGGGGGGGGGGGGGTTGAAAGGGGGGCCTGGGGAGGGTTTGCATTACGTGCTATATATTATCTTGGATAAATATCCAAGCTATTATATTCCATGTTGTTCCGTTTCGCTAAATACAGTTATCCAGTGGGATAACTGTACTTAATGGAACAGAACAAACATTTGCAGATGTCCAATTATGCGCTGAAGACCATTCAAAATGTCTAGAATATAGATGCTGCACTGCTGCTGCTGGTGTTTGTCTCACCCAGCACAGCCACTGCTAGTGGTGCAACTGATGCTGCTGCTTTTGTGGCACCTACAATACCTTATGAAAGGACCTAGGCCGATAGATTTAATGACCGTCCATTCCTACGGTCCTACCCTAACTGTTAACCTTATTACTTAAAACTGAGTTTAACTTTCTTGATGGAGTTTTAAATGCAAGGTTACCACCTCATTCAATGTTCTTATAAAAGGCACAAAACACCATGTTACCTTTCTATGAAAGAAATGAAAAATAGACAGATAGATAGATAGACAGACAGACAGACAGACAGCTAGACAGACAGACAGATAGATTGACTGATTGATTTATTGCTGTACGAATTCAAAAGTGGAACTTCTTTGGAATAATAACAGAGACCAAAATGCATTATGAATTATAAGTATCTGTAATAGTACTTCAAATTGAAATATTACCTGCCTGTGCATGCACATGAACTATATTGGCTATATGTTACAATTGCCTGATTAACAAAAGTTAAATTATAACCTATACCATTTGGCATGGTGTGGAACTTTCAGTTTTGCATGTCAATAATATCAATTATGACCATAAGAAAAACGAAAAGGACTATATATCTATAATCATCCGGCCAAGGAGTTGCTTCGTACTCCATTATATACTTAAATTTAGCTAAAGATGCATAAAAACCACATTCATTTACTGTTATTGAACAAAAGGATTATTATAATAAACTCATCATGTATTAAGTTTGGATCCAGGGCATATATTATGTTGTCTATTTGCAGTGCATTGGCTGCTCCACAAGTCTTAGAATGCAATATTTCTAGAAGTTAATGACCTCAATAGTCAGTAATTCTAATCTAGACACAGTCAAAATGTGCATAAAATCCTGTATTTAAGTGCATATTGACAGTAACATTGTTCTATTAGTAAATATAAGCAGCAAAATTAATGTGTAACGAAGACTCCCCCTACTCCTAGCTACTTTAACCTAAACTTTAAGGCACATCTTTGCAGAAAATGTCTGTTCCGCAAAGTACAGTTATCCCATGGGATAACTGTACTTTGCGGAACGGAACAAGTTGTAGGCAGACAACACCAGAGGTCTCCACTACACCAGGGTGGTTTGTAATCTGCAACCAGGCTCAGTGAAAGGTCAGCGTTGCTATCAAAGCAGCAAACTAATGAACCTAAAGATGTTGAATTTTAAAACTTTACCTCACCAAGACTGCATCTACTCCCGTGATTCCACAAGAACTTGAAATTTTAGGCTATAATTCAACATCTAGGTTGCTTTCCAGGATCTTTCTAAAGAAACAAATTTACAATGGAACTAGAGTTCTTAAATAATTGTTGTCGTATAATGATAATTTTAACTGAATTTTATCGAGTTGCATAGCGCATATATGTAAAATGATTTAGGCCTAATGATCTTAATGCAATGTACAGGCATTTGCTTATAACTCCTTATCATTGCTTATATATATGGGCAGTACCCCATAACATGTTGTACTGATATGGGCTGATTGAATTTTGCTTGTATTCAGCCCCACCACGACAAGTATAGTTTCTGTGAGGTTTTTTTTAAATTTACAATTATGCCTACTTATTGAAAAGGCACGTATTGCAAAATAGCTTAAGTTGAAGAATCTGCGTTTATATGGCAGCATTCACAAAGTGATGAAACCTGCATGGACACATTATGAAATTGTTAAACTTTTAGAGATGTGCTCCGTTCAAAAAACCGTCATCTTGATTTTCAAAATAGCTCTCTAACTTCAAATTACATTGACTAGGTGATAGAACACCAGCAATGTTGTAGAAGATCACAAAAATATCATGACCAATCCGGCTTTGACAGCATAAGCCGCACCTTCCTGGCTGCCCCTTATTAGCAACGGTAACTAGGTTCGTCCATGGAGACAAGAGTGCATGTTTTTGCAGATTGAAGGCCTAAGTTGGAGAACTTGAATCTCTGGATATGTTATACATAGCATAGTGACTATTGTTTCATTAAAAAGAGTAACTTTCATTCTATTACCTCTTTAATTGCCAGAATTCTGCCATTTTTATTTTTTCTACAAATAAGAGTTGAAACCGATGTAGAATGCATCTCTGATGTACTATCCATGCTTGGATGACACTGCTGTCACTGCATTTCTATTAATCAAGAATAAACATAAATAAAACTGACCTGAGGCTTACAAATAAGCTGTAATTCTCAATTAAATTCATAAGTAACTGGTCACTCGAACAAAAAGAGAGGTTTCTAGAAGTGAGACATTAAATCATTATTGAACTGTGTTAACTTTGATAAACAACAGATTTGTGAACATCATCCTATTGCAAACAGAAATTAGGAAAAATATACTTAAAATGATAGTAATACAAAAATTTCTGTATTTGAAGAGTTTGCAAGTATGATTTACTTGCTGGCGCAAATGGCTTTTTGTAATCGGCAACCAGCGCTCAGGGTGCCCAGAGACTGCTTAAGCCAGATTGTGAATATTAACCCACAGGACTGCACTGCTTTTAGTAATCGGCGCCATGATACTATTAGTTGTTGTATACTGTGTATATATATATGTATTTAAATAATTTCCTCTGTGCAATTGCTTGCCAATTTTTGGGGAGCATGGGGGGTACAAAAAGCTACACAATTTTAAAATCAACCAGAGAGCTGCACTATGCTATGCTATATCATGCGCATAATATTTTTTTTAAATATATTTGCACAATACAGCGAACTAAGATGAGCCCCCCCCCCCCCCCCCATTTTTTTAAATTCAATAACAGTCGTGGGTAATTGCAGGGTGTCCTCACTGGCAAGTTGACGATCAGGTTAAGAGGATTGGGCAAAATATCAAGGCCAAAGTGTGATGTAGTAAGGTTGAAGTCTATCTATCTATCTATCTATGTAATAGTATCTATCTATCTGTCTATCTATCTATATATCTATCTATCTGCCTGTCTGTCTATCTGCCTGTCTGTCTATCTATCTATCTGTCTGTCTGTCTGTCTAGCTGTCTGTCTGTCTGTCGAGCTGTCTGTCTGTCTGTCTGTCTGTCTGTCTATCTATCTATCTATCTATCTATCTATCTATCTATATATCTATCTGCCTGTCTGTCTATCTATCTATCTATCTATCTATATATCTATCTATCTGCCTGTCTGTCTATCTGCCTGTCTGTCTATCTATCTATCTGTCTGTCTGTCTGTCTAGCTGTCTAGCTGTCTGTCGAGCTGTCTGTCTGTCTGTCTGTCTATCTATCTATCTATCTATCTATACAAACATGGGGTATGTCCTAATTAGAACTCAGAATCTAAATAGACATGCATATAATTGTAGAAACCATTCCGAAACATCATTTAAGTGATACTGTTACAATGCAATTTGATGTAAATGGTTTATCCACTAGGAGCATGGAGTCTCTAGTGACTCCATGCTAGGAGTCATCCTATGAATTTTTATATGCCAAGACCAAGCTCTTATTGTGGTGCTATTTATTGGAGTATTTTACCTAATCATATTAAGGATATTAATAATTTCAATGCTTTTAAATGCGCACTTAAAGTTCATGTTTTAGCAATGTGATTTTATCATCATTATTTTATCTATTTATTGCATGTTTTTATTTCTGCTTTTAGTTGTACTATCTATTTGTACATAATGATTTTACAGGGCCTACATGAAAAACAGGTCTACTGATTGTATACACCCTGTGTAAATATGTTTAATAAATAAATAAGTCTATCTATCTATCTATCTATCTATGCAAAACGTAAACAAGCAGGCTATCTTTCAAAAAATCGGATAGAAAAACAGCTTAAAGCATCATGCAGTGACCACGAATGACCTGAGATTTATTGGCATAATTGTCCTGGACTAGAAAATACTTTCCCGATTAGCCATGCCTATTTATGAGATTTTACGGTCTTCAGGTGGTGGAAAATTTCCCATTAACAAGGTGGTGATAGATGTTATCTAAATGTCCACATATGTCTGCAACACTGCCTCCTTGTTCTCACCACTTCAAAGGCAACAACAAGATTACTTCTGTGACTTTTCCCTCCTAATAACTTATTTACAAAATATATCAATAATAATATATAATTATTAATACCTTTATTCGTGCATTTATAATTAATTTTTGCTGTCGAAATTTTCAAATTTCAAAGAAATTCTTAATTTGTTTTAACTATTTTGTAAATGCAAAAATTGATTATTTTGTCACCATCAGACAACTTCAGCAAAATTCGAAGAGCAGCCATCTTGAAATGAAACAGGCTTAAAAGTTGTTTCTTTATTACTATAAAAAAATCCTGTGGTAATAACCAATTTTCTAACTTGGACCTGTGCTGACATTACCCATTGAATTCATGTGTTGGCAATTCTATTTCACATAGCATTCATCACTTGAAAGCGCATGTAGTAATGGCGACCCCCAGCGTTTCGGTGGATCGTGAAAATTGTACTTCAAGAAATTTCTTTCTGACACTGCAATATTTTTTTTTATATCTTATTTAACTTTTACAATTAACTTACTAATTTCCTCGAGTTCCCCTATAAGTGGAAGAAAAGGGGGGGGGGGGGGCATTTTAGCAATCAATAGTCCATAATGACCCGATATCTTTATTCCGTAATGTTATAGAAATCATTAAAATGATGACTGATAACTTTTTATAAAGCAAACTCCTTTCAGAAACTGATTGATTGATTGATTTAGTAATTGATCGATTTTTATGCACACTTTTAAAAGTTTACAATTCCAAGGTTGGGTTGTTTTAAAAGTAGGAAAAGCAGTTACAATGACCTGAGCTATTTCACAAGCTGACCTCTGGTGGCCCCTTGTTTCGGTTCGTTCCGCAAAATACAGTTATCCCATGGGATAACTGTACATTGCGAAACAGATGACCTTGCATGCTCAAAAGTATGATCTATTGCACAGGATGCTTGTGCCTTGTTATATATAGTCCAGAATTTTGTTATATTCTCCATTGTAATTATGCAGCTTCTTTGTGATCATAACAAAAAACCAAAAATTAAAGAGGAAATTTATTTTTGATTATACTATAGTTAGAAAAGAAATTGCAACAGAACGAATAAACGCATATCTATATTTGAATTAATACATGCAACAAATAGACTTGCATTGCCAATATGTTTCCGCGGGTCTAGGGGTAGCGATTACCCCTGGGTCGGCAATTAGCGCAACATACCATATAATGGGATTGGGGTTCTAGAAACTGCTGAATACCTTTGTAGTCATTGGGTAATCAGCAATGGTCATTGCGTCAGACTGACAAATGACTATGCGGGTAGAGCACACTTGACTGTTGCTTTGCAAATATTTAGTCATAGGCATAAACCCTGGGATGAATTACATATGGGCCTACAATTATACATGTACTGCTTTGTCAACATCATATCATAAGGTTCATGGGACTGCATGGTAGATGATACGGGTTCAGAATCAATATTTCTATGTTAAAATGAACCCTAAGATTTATGGTCTTGGAGATGATTTGTTTGAATTCCGCTATTTGTTAAGAGCATACAATTCACTGGCATTACAGCCATATACAATGCAGTTCATGTCAACTCGGTAAATTGCTGCATTGGTACCACTGAACAGTGGGAACTATTTATGGCTACAAGCCCTATTTGAAGCTATCTATCTCTAGAAGTCCTTTGGATGGCTTATTGACTGTACACTAACATAATAGTTCTTTATTTGCATGACAAGCATTGTCCAAATGTTACACTGTGTCTATTTTTGAGTAATACCTCAAGAAATTTTGATCAACAAGAGAAAGGGAGTTTATTCACCAAATCCATAAACAAATAGACATCCTTTAAATCACGTAAGTGACGCTATACAGGATGCCCCTGGTAGTCTATCAATTCTGTATGCTAAATTATATGAGAACCACAACAGCCAAAACAGATAATAATTAATTAACACAGTAGAGAAAACAAAACTAAATACAAGAAAAGCTTTAACAAAAACAATGCCATATGACAGCATTATTGGATTTAATCTATCATTTAACTGACTGAATTATTTTGTTTAAACATTGAAGCATGCTGTTCATAGTGACTTCATACTGTAAATATCCTCGGGGGGGGGGGGATACTTACATTATCGTCACCCCCCCCCCCCAACTTGCTTTGTAGGGGTACATCCCCCCCCCCCCCATTACCCCCAGGATGTGCGCCCCTGCGGAAAGACCTCAGTGAATGAGCAGGGTGAGGCAAACACCAGCAGCACCAGAAGCAGATAAATTCATGATATCTTTAAAGTATTACATAAGTATTACATAAGATTACCAAAAAGTACAAATTGTCTGGTGCGTTAAACAGCATGTACTCTCTGTGTGATAAACAGTTTATTTCTTTTTGACAAATATAGGCCTGAACATATCCCAACTTTACAAGTACGTTTCTCAGAAATTACTCGAATCTCAAGGGAAAATAAGTACTCACTCAATAACTTAGCTATGAAACTTGTATTACATTCATTTCATTTTCAAAGTCGACGTTTTCTTTTTTAAGTCTTAGTGTCTGAGAAAAAGAAAAGTAGATAATATGCTCATTATGCAGAAAAAAGTGAAGTTGTAACCAAGACATTTGACTAAATATTTCAGTGAGATCATAAAATGAATTGCTCTGTATGAGATTAAAAAAAAAAAAACCAGTAGATGGGAGCTAATCATTCAATAGTTTTGTGTATTGTTGTCAATGCAAAGTCCACCACACTCAACGTACCTTCTTATATAAATAGCAGGTGCAACACGCGATTTTAGGGCTTTCAGGGATCTTTGCTGGATATTATATAATACATGATATGATATATTTCAGTATTTCGATATATAGATAGATAGATTGAAAATTTAACTTTGCCCAAAAAAATTAAAAAGTACATTGTATTCTTATGGATAGATCAGCATCTGCTTTATACCATTGTCTACAGTTGTATAATAGGTGTTGTAAGCATGTTGGAGAAGGTAGCAGGTCGTTTCGGCCTTGAGCCTGTTCGGCCCCGCCAAAACAAGACTATTCGGTCTGTCAGCTGAGTTGTGCAATCCTAATGAAAGGAATGTGTTTTTTTTCAATTATTAATTGATGCTTTGATGCACTGGATAAAGGAATAAAGAAAGAATTGAATGCAATTGGAAATGCTTTGTGATATTACTTGAAAGAATGAGATGATGCAAGTGTAAAAATTAAAACACATATTAATAAATAGAACATTTATGTTTGTTTTAATTTATATATATTTACAAATAAATTTGAAACCTATTTAGATAAAATCTAAATCTAAATACAATTCAAATGTGCTGCTGTAGGAAATACCATGTTGTATGGACTAAGATGACCAGGTATCAGTGTGCCAAGTATAGCCGACTACAATACAACATCTACGAGTACTGGGATGCTTACATCCATGGAATTGCTTAAAGAAATCTTCTCTAAATCACTACAATGTGACTCAATTGTAATATTTACAGTTGTTAAAGTATTTATTATATAATATATTGCTTTATCATAATTTTTTTTTTTTTTAATTGGACATTGAGTGAATGCAGTGCTTTAAATAAAATTGCAGAAAACAAAGTTCTTTGTTTTAAAAGGGCTCGATACCGCGAACAATTAGGTGTAAATAGCATCATTCTATCATGATTAGTAGTAGTTAGAATGCTACTATAAAACGTAGCTTCTGGTGGCCCGCGACAGGTGGTGCTAGTGGTACCTATGACGGTGGCCGCTAGGTGGCGCTTCGACGATATGTATGGATGTCATGCCTCGAATGGGTGCCCGAGGGTCTAACCCGTCCTCTTTGCATGACCGATGAACCAGTGGAACCCCGCGGGCTATAGTGTGATTACTATAGAAGATGCGGAATACCGTGGGCTATAGTTTGATTACTGTAGAGGACGTGAGAAGTGTGACAATCCTGGAATTATTGTTTTGAGTAATGATCTATCTGACACTTATTTGTACCAATCTTGAGCTTCCTAAGTTGACGACAGGTGGTGCTAGTGGCCTGATGTTATATAGTACGTGATAGGTATAACAATGTGTAGAACTATTGTTTTGGTTTGTATGTGAAAGGTTGAAGAATGAACCATCTTTCACCCATGTTGAAGAATAATACTGCAAGAGTGATATATGTACCAATAGAACAACTTTGCACAATTTGCACAAATCCTTCCTGTTTTTAAAACATAGTAGTAGTAATAAAAGGTTAATTCAGATGTAGTAACACAGAACATTATTTACCCAGTAAGAGTGTTCAGAATACAACATACTATTGGCTGATATATAAGTGAATGAGTGGGGTTTCTTGTGAACCTCTCTGTATAGAATGTTAACATGATGTATGACAGCTCGTGTTAGAGGGCATGATTTAATGACCACTAGATGGCGGTTATGGTTAAAGATTATAACAGCAACAGGTGGCGCCCTTCATAGTTCAAGAATAAGACCCTTACTTTCAAACATAACAGGATGAATAATACGCTGATGTCGCACTACATGCATCAGTTGAGAACAGTCAAGACAATAGATGCACAGTAGAATAATACAGACAACCAGTCTAAGATTAACATGTCATACACAATAGGATGGTACGTTTTTTCGTATCCTGATTGTGAGGATCCTAAATGTTTAACACTATTGTACAACTCAGAGAATGTGTTCACATCTTTAAATGAGTGTATAAGTGATTATTATCTATCAGGCGTGCCAGCTAAATGTATGGAACAATGTTCAGACTGGGTTGTTAAATTTTATGCCTTAGGTGATTGCAAACGTGCGCCAACAGAGACATATAATCTCACATGGGTTGCATATAACATCGTACCATGTTTAATGTGTGCTGAAGAACATTACATAGAGGTAGTAAGGAGTAACGACTCCTTTACTGATCTTATTATATGTTTAAAGAACTATCATGACAACCTTAATATTGATAAGTTGAGATATGCAAGTATGTATAGCTATATATCAACAGCAAGGTTTGTTACACATATTGAATTATAGTTAAAAAAAGGGCACATCATTTTATCTCATATAATGGAACTCCTTACAGATTGCCCTTAGGCAATCAGTGGCAGTGTGTTCAATGAGATGCTACTCTCCGTTTAATGATGTCTGCAGGTATATCTTGTCCTATTCAGCTTATATAGACTAGAGTACAGCACATACAACACTGTTTCTTACACACACATGTATAATAATTAAAAATAAGATAACCTTCCATAGATCTGTGTCATGTAGATCGTAAGCACCATACTTCTGCTTGAAATTTATTAACTGACTGAGCACAGTCTCCATTTTTTTTAATTAGTAATGACAGTGACTTTCATTAAATTTCCTAATTTGCAGTATAATATTCAACCTTGTAAGCTGTAATCATTATGAATGGCCTTACCTACCATGTACTTACGTAACTTGAGTTTTCGGTGACATAGGCTTGTTACCAACAATTATTAGGAGGAAGGTTGAAATGACAAGACCGTTGTACAGGTTGATAAGAATGGCTGATATAGGATTAACAAGCTGTTTATGAATGATCTGTATAACTGTAAAACCTCAACATTAAGAACTTGTCTTCTGATTTATTTTGCATTTTTAAGGAAACCAATCAGATGTACTTGTATGAAACAGAGATTGTGAATTTAGAATTGAATTATTGAGAATTACTGAAGAAAGACATGTTAAATATGTTTAACTATGAACCTTTGTGTAGGTTGACATGGAAAATAAACTGGAAAATATGCACAACTTTGCACAAATTCTTTCGGTTTTATAACATAGTAGTAATATGATAAGGTTAATTCAGATGTAGTAACACAGAACAATTAGTATTACAAAATAATTTGTTGCTTTCAGAAAATGTACTGATACTGTTGAAATATATTACTGAAGAAAGACATTTAAAACAAACATTGATGACTATATGGAATTATGCTCTTATAGACTCTTCAAAACAATCTGATAATTAGATAGACAGAAGGACCACACATTGCTTTCAAATTTGTAACTCGGATATCCATGTAGTTAAATGGCAATCAAGGCTTTTGTGGCATTTCAGTGTCTGAAACATTGTACCCTATGTGATGCCTGTGTTTGTTACATTTGTTGCAATGTAGTTAAAAAGATGCCTACCTCCAACACATCTAAGCCATTTCTACATGAAAGTTCATCATGGTAACTGTCAGAAGGTGGTTTGTATTGACCATCTGAATTGCTCAGAGGAAATTTTGTGAACCTTTGTTTCTGTGCTATCCTATGAATATATAAGCAGCCAATGGTGTATTTTGCTATGTTGTCATCATCATGGCTGATTATTATATTCACAGAGAAACAACTGAAATTACAATGGAGAATTTAGGCTACAGCAAACTTGAAGTTAGTTGTTTTATATAAGACATTTTATCTATATTAATGAGCATTTTGGCGACTTCACTGCTGCTTGTACAATCAGTTTCTACATACTAAAGCTAATAATATGCAGCCATAAGTTATGTTAGTGTTGGGGCCAATTGTTTTACCCGATTACATGTCTATGCATAATTGTTAATGCTGTGGAAAAGGACTTCCACATTTGCCTTAGACAGATCTCACCATACTCATACATCAGTGAAATTTAATGACAAGTATGAAAATGACAAGCTGTTGTTCACTACCTGTAGACAAATAATATGATGCTCCTACCTGTATCTGTAAATACAAAAGGAAAGACTCGAGTATTCCATGTCAATCCAGCCATATATTGCACAAAACACATGGAGTGCAAACAATCAAAAACATCACTACTAAATGATTCAATGGTAAAAAAATATGATCAAGTGATGGCCTTTTTTCATTAGTAGTTACACTCATGGCAACAAATTCAGTATATATTCACACCTCCTAAATATGGTAGAACAAGTATCCATTGTTATCTGAGGCTTTTATATTATTATTATTACTGAACATGCTGATTTCCATTATCGTATACCATATAATGTACAATTAACAAGGAGAGTAAGAGATATGCTTACTTGAAATATAGACAAGACGTTGAATAGTAAGGAATTATTTACTTAGAACCTGTATATTTACAATACAAGTATGAATACATCAACCATGTATCGGTACTCTGAAGACTGAAATTTACCAAATGCACATGAATGTGTCATATACTTTGTTGACAAAAAGGAAATGTACATAAAGCACACATACATATTTGTATTGCACATTTGGCTCTATCAAAGGGTGAATGTTCTTATTAATATAGTCTGAATTCCTGAAATGTCACAGTATGGATATCCTCTGTCACTGACTTTGACTTAAATGATTGAGACTGCTTGCAGTTTCAGAAGTTTTGTTGCCATGTGTGTAACTAATAGTAAGATAAGGCCATCGCTTGATCATATTTTTACCATTGAGTCATTAGTGATGTTTTTGAATGTTTGCACTCCATTTTTTTTTGTGCAGATCTATACCGTGTTTGACTGGATTGACATGGAATACTCAAGTGCTTCCTTTTGTATTTTCATCATATTATTTGTCTACATGTAGTGAACAACAGCTTGTTATTTTCATACTTGTCATTTAATTTCACTGAAGTATGAGTATGGTGAGATCTGTCTGAGGGAAATGTACAAGTCCTTTCCCACAGCTTTAACAATTATGCATAGGTGACAAGATAGGTTGGTAGATATTAGTTATTTGCCGTGAAATGCCCATTTGATCTTTAAATTATAGGCTTACACTTGTCAAAGATCATGTACCAATATATACTGATTCAGACATCAGATATGATCGCGGGTCTACATTTTGATCACTGCAGGGCAGGCTTGACTGTCAGGCTCTGCAGGGCAGTGTGGGTGCAGACAGGATTCCTCTGATGCAGGGCGGGTGTGGGTGAAAAATAAAATCAACTGCAGTGCGGGCAGGCTGCTTATGATGTGGGGCGGTTGCGGGCATTGATTCACTGCCCTTCCTCATCTCTAATACAGACAGCTGATAGAGATGTACATCGAGTTTGATACCTGGTGGTTGAAGCATTCCTAATATTAACGAGTTAAAGGAATGAGTGCTAGCAACAACAAAAGTATTTCATAAAATACATTTATATTAAATTAAATTAAATTTTTTCTTAGGCAAGTAGTAACAATCACTTTTCAATTTCCTTGCCACTTGTAGATAGAACATAAGCTTGTCAGCATCAATCTATCCAAAATAAAGCTATTATTATAGATACTGTCTCTTCATGTAAGAACTCGCAAACTGAGGAACTAGACTCAGTAGGTAAAAGAGATGTGAATTGCATTGGATTTACAGCTGCACCCTTGCAAACAGCTTGGTCATGTTAACTAAAACCAGAGTCATCAAACCCTCCCAACACACTCCAATCTGTCTGTGCCAACAAGAGCAGACTTATAGTACGGCAGTTACCTTTTACACCAAGGTGTGAACATAGTAAATAAGAAACATCCATAGCACTTCAGTTTTTGGCATGGCAGCACCCCAAAGACTACAACCTGCAGTATTAAACCATTCATTTGTGAAAAATAATTTCAACAGTTTATGTATTGGATGCTGTGCTAAAAGTACACTTCTTGTTAGATTGGGTGTGTAGACAGGAATTGCTGTTTATGACTTCAAGGATGTGTAATTGATTAGAATAATACTGATAATACAAGCCCTTGGTCAAGTCAGTCTCCAAGCTCTTACCCAACTTAGCACAGAATTAAATCAGTTAATTGGCCTTACCCAAGCCAGGCTTTCAGGTCCATATCAGGCCAATACATTTTCTTTATCTTTTTTATTGCAATTTCATTGGGAATAATTATGTCCTTCACTCATAATAATGAAAACTCCATGCCCTTGAATACATATTACTATGTTTTGCTGTAAAACTAACAATTATGAAATAATTCTGAGCACCTCTTACACTGATGTTTAAGCTGCACATCTAACAGATTAAATAGATGTCTACATCTTACAGAGCTAACTTCGGATGAACTTAATACCTAGGTTGTACATCAGGGTCTGATCATATAAGACAAGTATATAACACCAAATAGGGCTTTGGAAGTCTTTGTATGATACTGCTTACCAACCCAGCATAGTCCTTGAGATGCCAAACTCGCAATTTTGCAGGTGTTGGCTGGTCGTGAAGGGAGAATGCAATGGTGACCGTGTCTAACATAAAAAGTGAAAAGTCAGTTGTGTACAGCGACTGTGAAATATGGAAGAGCTCAACCACACAAACATTCCATATTCTTAGTAGGTCCTATCTCTTAGGAGGACCACTTCTGGGTAAAATTGATTTCCTCAAGAACCTTCGTAGTGTACGGGAGTCTACACGGATCAACACGGATTGACATGGATTAAATACTCCGGGACCTCCGGCATGAAAAATTGAACATGTTTTTTCCCCGGAGTCCCAAGGTGGTCCCGGATCGCCCCGCACAATAACGGACAATGCCGGAAATAAACACGAGGTCTACACGCTATAACTGGAGTTTGCCGGAGTTATACTCCTGGGCAATCCGACGTCTGATCCGGCTATGTGTGAAGGGCCCTGAAGTGTCATTTAAAGCATGCTTAATGTGAACGTTAATTGTAGTGCCTTCTTATTGTTTAGTGCCACTCATCCACTAGATCATTGCATTGTCATTTCTGGTTGTCCTGTAGATGTCATCTGTGGTTGTAAGTCACGTTTCTCTCAAATACAGGAGAACACTTTGCATGTAGGCATTTTTTGTGTACCTTCTGTTTTATCCAGGCAGATTTGATTATGGCTGTTATGGTATAGATAGATAGATAGATAGATAGACGTCATTCCTAACCCTCAAAGGGTGTACATACCTGAAACTGTAGTGACAAAAAGTACATTATTTTAAATGCTCTCTGGATAGCATATTTGGAGGACTTCATTGCCGCTTGTTCAATTTATTTGGCGATATATAGCCTTTTTAGTAGATAATGGTTCGTATCCTTGCTCAACCTGTATGAAAACAATAATACTGAATGGGTTCTTTATAGTTAGGGAAGCAAAGATATTCCGATTGATTAGTACCACTCATCCGCTAGATGTCTTGTGTCTTCACAGATTGATTTTCTCTACCATGCAGCTTTTAACAGGCTAACCAATCATGTCCCCTTGGTAACAAAAGGTCTTTAGAATCTCACTGACTACAATACTATAGTCGGAAACATGATATGTGTCCACTTGTTATATTGCACTTTATATGAAAGGTTTGGAGCAGCACAAAATGGCCAGAATATTTCTAACAAATCAGCTTTCTATTCAATCCCTTTCTGGGCCAATTAACTTAATATTATTTCCAATGGTGATTTTGCCATCTTGTCATCATCATGGCTGATTATTATGTTCACAGAGAAGCAAAATAAATTACAATGGAGAATTGAGGCTACAGCAAACTTGAAGTTAGTTGTTTTATATAAGTGATTTATCTATATTAATGAGCATTTGGTGACTTCACTGCCGCTTGTAAATTCAATTTTTACATACTAAGGCTAATAACATGCAGCCATAAGTTATTTTAGTGTCAGGACCAATTTTTTACCCGATTACATGTCTGTGCATAATTTTTAATGCTGTGGGAAAGGACCTAAACATTCCGGCAGAAAGATCCCACCATACTTGTACATCAGTGAAATTTAATGACAAGTATGAAAATGACAAGCTGTTGTTCACTACCTGTAGACAAATATCATTATGCTCCTACCTATACCTGTAAATACAAATTAAACATCCACTCGAGTGTCATGCCTAGCAAATAGTTTTAATGGTAAAAAAAATGTGATCAAGCAATGACATTTTTCTTACTTGTAGTTACATATATGGCAACAAACTCAGTATATTACACCTCATAAAACTGCAAGCAGTCTGAATCAAGTCGAAGTCAGTGACAGAGGATATCCATACTGTGTCATCCCAGGAATTCAGACTATATTAATAAGAACATTTACCCTTTAATATAATTAAATGTGCATTAAAAATATATACTTTTATGTACATTTCCTTTTGTCAACAAGATGTAGACATAATGCAATTATTTATTATTTAATCAACATTTAAGAAATCTGTACAAAACAGACTAACCCTTCCTCTTAAATATAGTGCTACATGTCACACTCCTTTCAACTTTCCAATGTGAACATGAGTGCAATAAATATACCTAATTAAACCGGGAAAGGTAGAAATGCATTTTATTGCCCTTTGACCTAGTGAACAGGTTATGGATGGCAGCTATGGCATGGCTTACCCACTACACTATACTCCATCCTTTGTCTCATTGCCATGGTCCCTGCCTGTCCTAATTAGCCCATCAGGTGCAGAAATACAGGAAGTAAAGCCCTAATCACCCACCCACCCCACCCACCACACTATACTGCAAACTGAAGTGATACTGATACGACTCAACTCTTTGCTATGACAATGTAGTGCTGAATGAGTCCCTGCTCCCATCCTGATTCCCAGTTGGCACTACAGCTGGCCTCCCACTCCTGACCCTGGAGGTTCCACACTCTCAGTCCGGCCCAGGGCCCTAACATAGCATAGAATTTCAAACAAGTGAGCTGTTCAGATGACACATGCTGGTTTCCTTGGTATGGAATAATAAGAAATCGTTAACCTTAATCTTTTGCAAAATTAAATCAATGTTATCATATTCATCAAAATAATCTTTTCTCTATCTAAAAACACTCTGAGGTTAACTTGGACACCCTGTAATTTGATTTACAAAATTATATCCTGAAAGTCTGGGTCAGTCACAGCTCACAAAATTGCTAAGACTAGCCAGAAGCATGTCTTCACTTCATGCCATTTGGACTATAATTCCTTAGCAATTGTACAGGCGATTTTGTTAGTTAAACAAACTTGGCTTCTAAGACACGTGTCCTGACAGAGAATAACATTGTAAACATATGAATAAGTTTCAGACAAGCCTATTTGGTCTTAGATATGTTCTAGCTAGGACATGTCAAAAAAGACTAAGTTGGGGAAATCAGGCTGAAAAGTCTAACACTAGACTTTTGCTTCAAGGAATATGATGTATCCATCCGCTTCTAACACATGTAATAAATGGAGGGTAGTATTCTTAAAAAAATCCCGATCCAGGTCACCATGGTCTTCAGCATCTGGTCTCATAGTGCTGCGGCATAGCTCCCAACCCCATAACAATTGTGCATTTTGAAAGAAATCATGACACTTGGTACAGTGATAGACTTGGGAAAAAGGAACATTTTAAGATATTGGGGCACTTGATATATTTATTAAGTGCAGATTGGCAGTTTTTCAAAGTTTAGTTGTCTACAGGTAGTGAACAACAGTTTGTCATTTTCATAGTTGTCATTAAATTTCACTGATGTATGAGTATGGTAAGATCTGTCTGAGGGAAAGGTGTAAGTCCTTTCCCACGGCATTAACAATTATGCATAGTGACAAGATAGGTTGGTGGATATTAGTTATTTGCCGTGAAATGTGCATTGGATCTTTAAATTATAGGCTTACACTTGTCAAAGATCATGTACCAATATATACTGATTCAGACATCAGATATGATCGCGGGTCTACATTTTAATGACAGTGGGGCAGGGCAGGCTTTACTGTCAGGCTCTGCAGGGCAGTGCGGGTACAGACAGGATTCCTCTGATGCGGGGTGGGTGGGGGTCAAAAATTTTAATCAACTGCAGTGCGGGCTGCTTATGATGCAGGGCGGTTGCGGGCATTAATTCACGGCCCGTCCTCATCTCTAATATGACGGAGCTGATAGAGGTGTACATCGAGTTTGATACCTGGTGGTTGAAGCATTCCTAATATTAACTTTGTGATATTGACAAACATTTATTGGTAGAACCATGCCCAGCTACAGGTGTAAATTATGTGTTAAAAGCATTAAAATGTGTACAAAGAAAGACCTGTAAAAGAGGGACATTTTTGGGTATTGGGGCAAAATCACATTATATTGATGCATATTATCTGTACTGCCTGAGACAAAAGCATGAAACTTACATACAATGGTAGCCCTGTGGAATGAAAAAATATTGATTATAATGCATTGCTTCATATCTTATATTAGTGAGGACTTGAATTAAAAATCCCTTTGACAATTCGGACAAATATTGCAAGCACACAAGTTCAGCTAGTGGGGTAAATTTGTGATAAATGTATCAAACCGGCACAGCAAAGGATCTTTACAAAAATATATCAACTAGCCATCTAAGCTTCAAAATATGAATATCATATTATCTTTAGAAAGTTGAAAATTGAGAAGAGAGTTCGTACATGTTGGTTATAGGTTTTGCACTGTCATGGTACCTCCCTCCTTCCCAATTAAGAAACCTCGCAGGAACCCTGTATAAATTGTCTTAGTGGATTCAGATTTATAGTAACTAGCAAAACCTTACTTAAATGAAACTTCGATTAATGTTTCTGAATTTCAAAGTTGAATTATGAGCATAGCAACAAGGAAGATGCAAATGATGATGTAGATACCTGCTGCTGGAATTGAGATATTTGGATATTGGCATCAGCCGGAGAGACTTCAGTGGTAGTGATTACGTCTGAAGACCTTATTTACAGCTTCCGTAACTGACACTAGGATGGTGCATGAGGAATACATGTTTGTCAAATGAATCTTTAGAAGTATAGTAGAGCTGGAATTATTATTAAGATTAGTAACTATATGTTGTTAAGACCACTGGGAAGTAACAAATGACATCCTACTCTGGATTTTTGGTAAGTTGCAAGCACAACTTACTTTTAGCTGAAAGATAGAGCACACCTTGTGTGACATGCTCAAGCCAAAGTGGTTCATTTTTTTTAACAATTTCTCTCCTTCTAGTTTATGCATGAATCCTAAAGCAGAATAGGGGTTGCATTTATTTAATAACTCAGCAATGCAGTTGGTGTCACATGCTTTTTCCCTGTCAGCTACATTAGGGCTAACAAGTGGCTGTATAACTCAGTGGACACATGATGTTCCATTAAAAGCATAGGAATAATTATTAAAACAATTGCTTTCAAATGATATGGCAGCTTTAAATTAGCAAACTTTTACAACTGGAATGCTGTCATTACCATATTCAAGAGCCTTGGCCAAGCTATTCCCACATCTGTTTTTGAAAGCCAACAAAACTCCATAACCTTTAAGATTGATGGGCACAGTTTATTAAGTCAGTTAGCTGACATACAGGGGCTACATAACTTCTGAAAAAACTAAACTGGCCAGGAAATCATCCTGTTTGTTGTGCATCCTTTATAATATAGGGCATCAAGAGCAATTATATTACTATTTGTCAGTTCAGCAAAGATCAGTATCTAAAGCTATTTGAGCACTCCTTCTGTAATTGCTGTCCAAAGGAAATATGGCTGCTAAATGTAGAGCCTATTTTGCATGAGAAATTGATTATTTGCTGACGGACTGAGATTTGGTCATTGTACGCACCACAGGTTTGGGCAATGCGCCTTTCTTATTAAAGCTCATGCTAATGATCTGTAACCAGCATCACTGTCTTTTTCATTTATTTTGGTTTCTGTTAGACATATAACAGAATATGAAGTGTTCTCTTGACACATGAAAAAAGTTCAAAATTTTTCTAAAGAAGATGTGAATGTAGATGGTACATCAAATCCTGACCACACCTAACGAAAAGCATCAAGTTTGATATGTGTCCAGAAATTACGTGGCATAAATCCTAAGATACTGATGAATTGGCAGGTACATGCATCATGAATAAATACGGTGCATTTATCTTAGTAATCAATGAATAAAATTTAGAGTGCAATAAGAAAATATTTGAAACGTTTCTAGTTGTTCGAAGTTGAAAACTATTTGTGTGGCATATTCCAAATTTGGATGTACTAGAGGCCATATGCTTTCATTTGTTAGGTTTCAGACTGAACATTTTAATTCTTCACCTACATGCTCCCTTTTTCATACCTATATCATGCAAATACAATTCCAGCAATATATTGTCACACTCAAAATTGTAAACATAAAGTTTTCATTTTTTTTATTCTGAAATCATTAATATGTAATAAGTAATATACTTATAAGATCTGCTATTTCACAGATTCTACTGTATCAATACTGGTAATTACACTGTTAAAAAGGCAGTCAAATGTATGAAATAACTGCCGGTGACGAACCGCTTCCAAATTGAAGCTCAACTTTAGATGGATTGCAATCACCACAAGATAAAGATATCCAATGTCCCAATACCCCAAGATGTCCCTCCTTTACACTTTTTTCTTCGTATAAATTGTGATGCTTTTAGCACATAATTTACACCTGTAGCTGGGCATGTTTCTACCAATATATGTGTGTCAATATCTCAAATAGTGATTTTTACTTTCCAATGGCTGTCTAGTCCTCAGCAATACAAGACATCAAATGCTGAAATATATCAAAATGTTCCCCTGCCATAGTGGTATCATTGTGCTTATTTGCATGCCTTTGTCTAATGAAATACAGATGATATACATCAATATGTGATTTGCAAGTGCGTTTTTCTCATTAAAATAGTCTTAACTGAAAAAAGGTCCACACAAAGGTATCAAATGCCCCAATATCTCAAAATGTTCCTTTGTCCAGGTCTATCATTGTGTCAAGTTTCATGATTTCTTCCAAAATGCACGATTGGTTTGCTATGCTGCTTCCCTGTCAGGGGCACACCACTTGAATTGTCTTTCAAGGAAATGTTTTCATGCATATGACTAGGTAGACAAGAGATGCACTCTTGAAAGGCTGGAGTACACATTCCAAAAGTATCTCTGAGTTTAATGGCTCTCTTAGTATTCAGCAACCAAGGTTGATTATTTTTTCAAAAGGTGCTTATTGGCGGATACTTGTCACAAAGCAAGATAAATTCCAGTAGTTGCGAGGAGAACCTTTGCTAAATACACAAAATGCACACATACAACAAAACATTGTCCTATTGCTTTTATGTGTATCCAACTATTGATCATGTTGATTTGCAAATGAGTTGTGTCTGCTGTTGAGCTAACATATTCAATGGCATGTTTTTACTTTGCCTGACCAGTAAAGATTACCTGTGGGATATTTTCATTGTTGGAAGCAGGTACGGATATCATATTTTTATGCCATGATGTTACATCACTAGCCGTTTGTGATTTGTCTATTTGAGCAGTGTTGAAGACGATAGGGTGATGGATACCACCACATAAATTATTAGACCACTCATTATTATTACTTTGGCAATGAACTGCTGGTGGGCACTGCTCAGAAAATACTTCAATGATGTATGAGCATGGTTTTTTTTATTGAAAATGATTTATTTAGCATTTAACAGTTTGACATAAGAATATAACCAGATTTTTTTGTTTGGCATAATAAATTTAAAATTATTGCATAAATTATAAGTATATATACTTGCCAGGGGACCCTAAAGGGGTTACCTTGAATTTATCCAATATTAGAACAAGAGGAATATAATACTAGATAAATTAGAAACAACAGAAAAAAGAATATTTATGGTGAGTTGTGTCTGCTGTTGAGCTAACAATTATTCACATGTACTCAGTAAACAACTTGTCCTTAACCTATGTAATTCATAGGTATTAAAGTCATCTGCTGTTAGCTCTGTAAGATAGCCTAATATTTCATTAGTGTTTGTGGTGCCTCATATTTATTTGATAATTGTCAGAGTTACAACAAAAAACATCGAAACATGTATTCTCAGCGTGCAGTTTTTCAATTTATTATGAGTACAGCGCAAAGAGATTGCAAAAAAGTATTACCTGGTATGGACCTTAAAGTCGAAGCTTGGGCGGAGAAGAGCAGAAAACATAAATTCTGAGCTGGGCTGGGTATGAGCTTGAAGACTGATTTGACTCGAGGCTTGGGCTCAAAATTCGTAACTGGTATTACTGTATGTTAAACACTAACCCAAAAATAATAAAAACATTAACCAATTCGTGTCATTTTCGGTTAAAGTTACGATGTGCTACATTACAAATTGTTCCATTCACATCCCAGGTCTGACAGGCATGTTGTATGTAAGCACCCCAACACACAGGACAGGCCCAAACCATTGCAGCATCTTACCTTGGATAAATTAGACCAGGAGAGAACACTGAGGTACATCAAAGGTAGAATCACTATCTCACCAAAAGCTTAATGACCAAAAGACCCGCCCCTAATTGGGGGGCAATTGTGCAACATTAAGCATGGAATATACATACTTATCAGTTTTCAAGCACATGCATTTGTGTTGCACAATATACATACTTATGGATAATACAGGTAAATTTGATTTCATTTACTTGCATAGTTGTTAAGTAATAGCGGTATTAATGCCAATTATAGTGTGTGGTGTTTATCTTAATCCTGGGGGAGAAGTCCTTTTTGCAGATGCTTTTATGTGTATCCAACTATTGATCATGTTGATTTGCAATTCACATACTGAGTCTGTATCCTCAGAAGTACTTCCATGAAGTGATAGTATCTAAAAGTGACAAGGAAATTGAAAAGAATATACTTATCTTACATTTCGAATTAAGTATCCATTAAACTTATAAATTCTTACAATACTGACCATAGTCAAAAGCCGCCTTCAGGTATTTTGTTTCACTTCTTCCATGCACATACAACACCTATTCCATAAATACAGAACTTGTATCATGACATTATTATAATTAATGAACATGCTGATATATATATATATATATATATATATATATATATAATATTATATATATATATACAATACATGACAAGCAATAAATGGTTTATGGTTGAACAATGATCTATTGATACCTGAGGCTATGACATATTATAATTAATGAACATGCTGATTTCCATTGTCATATACCATATAATGTACAATCAACAAGGAGAGTAAGAGAACATATTAGTTGATAAACATTACAGAGGATATGCTTACTTGAAATATGGATAAGACGTTGAATAGTAAGGAATTATTTACTTAGAAACAGTATATTTACAATACCAGTATGAATACATCAACCTTGTATCAGTTCTCTGAAGACTGAAAATAACCAGATGCACATGAAAGTGTCATATACTTTGTTGACAAAAGGAAAATGTACATAAAAGCACACATACATATTTGTATTGCACATTTGGTTCTATCAAAGGGTAAATGTTCTTATTAATATAGTCTGAATTCCTGAGATGTCACAGTATGGATATCCTCTGACTTAATGATTAAGACTGCTTGCAGTTTTAGGAGGTGTAATATACTGAGTTTTGTTGCCATGTGTGTAATTACTAGTAAGAAAGGCTATCGCTTGATCATATTGTTTTACCATTGAGTCATTATTAGTGATGTTTTTGATTGTTTCCCTTTATGTGATTTGTGCAGATCTATGCCATGTTTGACTGGATTGACATGGATTCGAGTGTTTTCATTTGTATTTACAGGTACAGGAAGGAGCATCATAATATTTGTCTACAGGTAGTGAACAACAGCTTGTCATTTTCATACTTGGTCCTGACACTAACATAACTTATGGCTGCATATTATTAGCTTTAGTATGTAGAAACTGATTGAACAAGCAGCAGTGAAGTCGCCAAAATGCTCGCTAATATAGATAAAATCACTTATATAAAACAACTAACTTCAAGTTTGCTGTAGCCTAAATTCTCCATTGTAATTTCTGTTGCTTCTCTGTGAACATAATAATAAGCCATGATGATGACAAGATGGCAAAATTCACCATTGGTAATAAATATTAAGTTAATAGACACAGAGAGGGATTAAATAGAAAGCTGACTTGTTAGAAATATTTCTGTCCATTTTGTGCTGCTCCAAACCTTTCATAGGAAGTGCAATATAACAAGTGGACATATAGCATGTTTCAAAAAATATTATTGTAGTCAGTGAGATTCTTAAGACCTTGTGTTACCAAGGGGACATGATTGGTTAGCCTGTTAGAAGGTGCATGCTAGAGAAACTCAGTCTGTGAACACACAAGACATCTATAGGATAACCAGAATGACAATGCAATGATCTGGTGGATGAGTGGCGATAAACAATCGGAATATATCTACTCCCCTAGCAGCAGTGAAGTCGCCAAAATGCCCATTTATATAGATAAATGTCTTATATAAAACAACTTACTTCAAGTTTGCTGTAGCCTAAATTCTCCATTGTAATTTCTGTTGCTTCTCTGTGAATATAATAATCAGCCATGATGATGACAACATAGAAAAATACACCATTGGCTGCTTATATATTCATAGGATAGCACAGAAACTTTGTCATTCTACACAAAGGTCCACAAAATGTCCTCTGAGCAATTCAGATGGTCAATACAAACCACCTTCTGACAGTTACCATGATGAACTTTCATGTAGAAATGGCTTAGATGTGTTGGAGGTAGGCATCTTTTTAACTACATTGCAACAAATGTAACAGGCATCACATAGGGTACAATGTTTCAGACACTGAAATGCCACAAAAGCCTTGATTGCCATTTAACTACATGGATATCCGAGTTACAAATTTGAAAGCAATGTGTGGTCCTTCTGTCTATCTAATTATCAGATTGTTTTGAAGAGTCTATAAGAGCATAATTCCATATAGTCATCAATGTTTGTTTTAAATGTCTTTCTTCAGTAATATATTTCAACAGTATCAGTACATTTTCTGATAGCAACAAATTATTTTGTAATACTAATTGTTCTGTGTTCCTACATCTGAATTAACCTTATCATATTACTACTATGTTATAAAACCGAAAGAATTTGTGCAAAGTTGTGCATATTTTCCAGTTTATTTTCCATGTCAACCTACACAAAGGTTCATAGTTAAACATATTTAACATGTCTTTCTTCAGTAATTCTCAATAATTCAATTCTAAATTCACAATCTCTGTTTCATACAAGTACATCTGATTGGTTTCCTTAAAAATGCAAAATAAATCAGAAGACAAGTTCTTAATGTTGAGGTTTTACAGTTATACAGATCATTCATAAACAGCTTGTTAATCCTATATCAGCCATTCTTATCAACCTGTACAACGGTCTTGTCATTTCAACCTTCCTCCTAATAATTGTTGGTAACAAGCCTATGTCACCGAAAACTCAAGTTACGTAAGTACATGGTAGGTAAGGCCATTCATAATGAATTACAGCTTATAAGGTTGAATATTATACTGCAAATTAGGAAATTTAATGAAAGTCACTGTCATTACTAATTTAAAAAAATGGAGACTGTGCTCAGTCAGTTAATAAATTTCAAGCAGAAGTATGGTGCTTACGATCTACATGACACAGACCTATGGAAGGTTATCTTATTTTTAATTATTATACATGTGTGTGTAAGAAACAGTGTTGTATGTGCTGTACTCTAGTCTATATAAGCTGAATAGGACAAGATATACCTGCAGACATCATTAAACAGAGAGTAGCATCTCATTGAACACACTGCCACTGATTGCCTAAGGGCAATCTGTAAGGAGTTCCATTATATGAGATAAAAAGAGGTGCCCTTTTTTAACTATAATTCAATATGTGCTATACATACTTGCATATCTCAAAACAGTTATCATAAAACAGCTTTATAAATTACTTCTTCAATGCCAAACTTTGGGACACTCTTTGTCTTAATGGGTGAATGAAGTTCTGTGTTCCTACTTCTGAATTAACCTTTTTATTACTACTTCTACATTATAAAACAGGAAGGATTTGTGCATAGTTGTTCTGTTGGTATCTCCATTTTTTTCTTAATGTATTTTGGAATAGTTGTTTGCTACTTATATATTCATATGATGGCACAGAAACTTTGTCATTCTACACAGAGGTTCACAAGACGTCCTCTGAGCAATTCAAATGGTCAATACAAACCACCTTGTGACAACAGACATGATGAACTTTCATGTAGAAATGGCTTAGATGTGTTGGAGGTAGGCATCTTTTTAACTATATTGCAACAAATGTAACAAACACAGGCATCACATAGGGTACAATATTTCGGACACTGTCATTACCACTCAAAACAGCTATCATAGAACAGCTTTATAAATTACTTCTTCAATGCCAAACTCTCTGAACACTCTTACTGGGTGAATAATGTTCTGTGTTACTACATCTGAATTAACCTTTTATTACTACTACTATGTTTTAAAAACAGGAAGGATTTGTGCAAATTGTGCAAAGTTGTTCTATTGGTACATATATCACTCTTGCAGTATTATTCTTCAACATGGGTGAAAGATGGTTCATTCTTCAACCTTTCACATACAAACCAAAACAATAGTTCTACACATTGTTATACCTATCACGTACTATATAACATCAGGCCACTAGCACCACCTGTCGTCAACTTAGGAAGCTCAAGATTGGTACAAATAAGTGCCAGATAGATCATTACTCGAAAACAATAATTCCAGGATTGTCACACTTCTCACGTCCTCTACAGTAATCAAACTATAGCCCACGGTATTCCACATCTTCTATAGTAATCACACTATAGCCCGCGGCGTTCCACTGGTTCATCGGTCATGCAAAGAGGACGGGTTAGACCCTCGGGCACCCATTCGAGGCATGACATCCATACATATCGTCGAAGCGCCACCTAGCGGCCACCGTCATAGGTACCACTAGCACCACCTGTCGCGGGCCACCAGAAGCTACGTTTTATAGTAGCATTCTAACTACTATTAGTTATCAAGATATATTTCTTAGCGGCGACAGGGGGGGGAGGATGATAAGGGCAGATAAAGTATTATTTGGCGGCCGGCCGAACCCGCGGCCGGACATTCGTCAGAGCCGAATAGACTAATTTCTTAGACCGAATGGACAGAACCGGGTCCGTTCGGCCTCAATGCTAATGTACAGGGAGCCGAACCGACTTTTTTCGTAGGCCGAATCGACTCAGTTAAACGGGTCCTTTCGGCCGGGCCGAACTGGCCGAAGGCCGAATCGACTAGCATTCTTGGAGAATTACTATATTTTGAAAATTGTGGTGGCTATGACTGACTAACCTCTTGGTCAAATGACTCAATGAGTAATAAGGCCTCCTTAGGCCCATCTCACGTGAAAACCTCTGTTATCCATGGGGATAACTGTACTTTGCGGAACGGAACAAGTTTTTGGCAGAACACATATGACTAGCTACCAAAGACAGACGTAATTGATGTTGAATTTTAAATTTTATAATTCATCGATCTAGGTTGCTATCCAGGATCTTTCTAAAAGAAATAATTATGGTCCTACAATGATAATTTACCAGAGTTTTTATCAGGAGCTGCATAGTGCATATGATGCGTTATGATTTTAACTAAATTTGAATGGCTATCAACAGGTGAATCGCGTACTCCCATACAGGGTGACTTGTCAGGGTGGTGAATCGTCATTGCCACTGAGACTTTGGCTTCAGGAAATATGACAACCTTGTGGAATAAATTCCTGTATTCTCAAAATATACATGTGATAACTTATAGTTCAGGCATTTGCTAATACACGTAACTGCCTGTATTCAACTCCACTATTGTTATATGGCAGCATTCACTCAGTGATGAAACCTGAATGGAGACGTTATGAAATAGTAAGGCCAAAGCATGGTTACATCATAAAACCATTGTCTCCATGATAAAACAGACAACCACACAGAAATACCATAATAATCAATATTTAAAGCATAAATTTATCTAGTCATCTTAATTTTCAAAAGTTATATAACACCAGTAATTTTGGAGCAAATCACTTTAAAAGTAGATGGTTTCAAGCAAAAATAGAAGTAGGCCTATATACTTCTGAGTAGCATGTTATATTAAACTTTCATCCTCATGATAACGCCAGTAATCAAGTTAGTTTCATTAAAAACAGCCTTTCTGTTATACGATAAAACCTGCCACTAAACGGAACTACCTGGCTATAACTGGCCACTCGAAGTCAGATCTAAAAGTACATATTTCTAATATTTCAGATAAATTTCCATTTGCCAAGGTTTAATACTAATAAAGAATGAGTAACAATGAGTCAGGCATAGGTTCGGAAAATGTGCCATTTATTGGCTGTAATGCAAACACTTACACTCGATGACTCAAAGATGAGTTTCGACAAATACACACAAAACAGGCTCTAGTGGACGTCCAAAAACATGCTTGGCATTCCCAAGAGCCGGTTTGTGTGATTATATTTAAAAGATTCGCGTGCGCGTGCAGGGTGTGCTAGAGGATACGTGACCCGAAGCTAATAAGCGTTCAAATTAATGAAGCGAATGATGAAGGGAGTTGAGGGGTTGAATTTATAGCGAGTGATAAGGAGATTAAGAGAAGGGCTCCTATTGGCCCAGGCGAAGTCAGCTGTGCGCGGAAGTGGAAGTAGCATTATTATTAATTAACTAAATTTAATAATTAAATTACATTTATATTTCTTTCAGTAAACCATGGATGTAAACTGATTATAAGCTAGGAGTAGACAGAAGCAGATGGCTTAGGCCAGTTATGTTGGTAACTTATGACAATCCTTTTAAAAAAATGACAATTTTTCTTTGAGGTAAAATAGTGTCTCACTATTTTATTTTTTAAATATACCTTACAACATTCAAGCATGGAGTCACTCTCTCGTGACTCCATGATTCAAGTTCATACACATCCTGAAATTTCGATATTTTCTGCGATTTGAATAGTGGTTCTGTATGAGCATTGTAATTTGAATTGCTGATCATCCTAAGAGCTCTTTTATTTAGTCCATACACCACCCCAAGCTACAACACCATACATAAACCATATGTGGATATATCAAAGCATGATATAATGTCTTTAGTGTTGATAACGGTTGGCAAGCTTTTATCTTATAAATTATAGCTATTGTTTTTTTTTAATTTGGTTCCACTCATAAGTGATAATTATGGTCTTTCCAGTCTAAGTTTTCATTTAAAATGATTCCAAGAAATTTTGTCTTTTTGGCAGAAACAAATCAAACAAAAACAAAACAGGAAGCCTCAGTACCTTACACTATATAAATTGTCTAAATGATGAACTATACTAAATATCACAATTGATTTGCGTTATCTTATCACATAGTGTAAAATAAACATAATAGAAATGGAAAATTCTGGAGAGTGCCCCCCCCCCCTTCAGCCCTGGCCATGTGATCAGCCAAGTGCAGCAAGTTAGCAGCTGTGAAGTGTGCACCATATGGGTCTAATTCAGTTTTTGCAGGTTGGTTAGTTAAACTGTAGTTCAAGTATCAAACTTGGTGGAACATGGAGATTATAAATATTTAATATCACCATTGCATTAGTCATAAAAGAACATGCAGAATGATACCAGACATGACATGTATATTATAACTATTATGGGAAAAACCCTCTGATTAATGTGTAGTCCAATCAGCTGATAATTGCAAATTTGCATTCTTACACTTTTATTACAAATTTGATTCATTGTTTACACTACAGTAGGATTCAAAATAAACATCCACCACCTTTTTTTCTTTTTCTGTACGTTGTGGGGCGAAAGCTATGTAGGGATGGGGGCAGTTTTGTGAACTATTTCAGGTCTCAACATCAGCAACACAATATAGGTCATATGAAGGGTGTTTTTGTGGGCTTTATAATGGCTGAGGCTAAAAAAATATCTGAATCCAGAAACTTAGAAAATATTATACTATTTGGTATGATTTATCCACTAAAAGCTACATTGACAAGACAAATGACATATTGATGCTAATATTATAATAAATATATGTATACTGTATGTTATTGTTCATATGCAAGTTTATGAAAGACCGATGTTTTATTTAAAAAAAAGAAATAAAAAAAAAAAGAAGGAAGAATTTTCAAAGGTGTAGGACCATATTTCAAGGTATTAAAAATGGTATGACAAATTATTTCTTGAACATGAAATGAAATTACTTTAGAATTTGATAAACATTCAGCCAAAAGCTGTTTTTCAAATTGATCCTGTTACACAATAAATAAAACAATGATTACAAGAACATAAAATATGTACATCATAATATATGTAGGCCTAAATATATGTACATCATGCATAGTGACTACAAATGACCTGAGATTTATTACTCCTTAGTGGAAAATATTTCTCACGAATACGTAGCTATGCCCATTTATGAGATTTTACGGTCTTCAGCTTGTGGATAATTGCCCATTAACAAGGTGGTGATAGATGCTATCTAAATGTCCACATATGTCTGCAACAATGCCACCTTGTTCTAACTATTTCAAAGGCAACTACAAGGGACTATTTCTGTGCTTTTTTCCGTACCATTGACAGTATTTTCAGTGTTGATACTTGATTCATCATTATGCAATTGTGACAATGTTAAGGTTTTAAAAAATATCAAGAAAAATGCAGTCCCTCAGATTGAGAGATAGGATGGTCAGAGCTCTATATGCATTATTTATTTACAAAATATATTAATAAATTATATATAATTAAGTATTGATATGCTTAGAAAAATAAAACAGTTGGTGCTAGTAGGTGTAAAAGAAAACCTGTTTAAACTTCCAAATTTCAAAAGAAGTTCCGTTTCACTACTTTGTAAAGTTCACTTGAATACTTTCATAAGTATACACATGTGAAGGCTTTTTGTAATCGGCGCCCAGCGCCCGCGCCCAGCGCCCAGTGCTTTGATAACCCCAAAATGGCATCTGACCATGGAGTCAGAAGAGAATAAAGAATCTGCCATATAGACGTATACATTGTAAAATAAATAAGATATTCAAGAATTTTGTTGCATTAGATGATCTTCTGTGGGGAGGGCAAGGGTTTTTTCCAGCGGTATTTAACTACATAACTCTAATGCCATCTGGTCGAGACCAGTGATTAGTAGGACCTTGGATATTAGAGATCAAAGAGGCAAAATTTTTATAAGCATAGAATTCACTTGTGTCAGATTTAGACCTACTATTTTCTAATAAGCTAATGTTTATGGCATAACACTGCGACTTGTTAGATTAAATCATGAAGATAATATCTGAATAATATCATAAATACCAGGGTAAGATTGGTTAAATGTTGAGGAAATAGCCGAACCACCCCCCCCCCCCCACCCCAATGGCAACCACCGCATAATGTCCACTAAAGGGTCTATGGTCTATTTCCTGGCTGGGCGCTGGGCGCCGAATACAAAAAGCCCATGTGTACACAAAAAAATTGTGTAAAACGACTTTTAATTTTACAGTCAATTAAATCTACTGTCTTAAGAAAACTTATAAGCATAAGAGATAATCTAAGATAAGATAGGTAGACCGCCAGACCAGTAGATCCTTAATAAGGGGCAATTATAAAGACATTTTGAGTCTGGCATACCTGGTACGTTAGTGTGCTCCCCCCCCCCCCCCAGCCAAGCAAGCATGTCCCTCATTTTTGTCCGAGTTCGCAGATCGCCCCCCCCCCCCCCCGAACTCCCCCAATGACCATGGATGTGTACCTAGATTTGTTTCGTTTCGCAAAATGCAGTTATCCCCTGGGATAACTGTAGATTGAGAAACGGAACATATACATGTACTTACTACTCAGATGGGTGGGGGGGGGGGGGAGCAGCTCCAGAACGGGGGCCAGTTCCTGTATGTGGTATATATATGTGTAAATTTATGTGGCGTATACGGGAAGGGGGTGGGGGGGTTAATTGGGACTAGAAATCCCTCCCAGTTTTTTTCCTGGTTGTTGCATCATAACCATTAGCATCATACATATATACAATACTCGAAATCAAAATTACTTAAGTCCAAGACTATTCCATACCTTTGCAAACATAAATATAAGATATCTTTTACAAAAACTACATGAAGTGCAAGTATACTAGATAAAGTAGTGACTCTTTCAAAGAAAGGATTTTCTATTTATGTAAAGAATTATTTGTTAGAACAAAATAATGAGCATTGCCTGTTGGCAAATTGTTACATTTGTATGAATAAGAGAGATTTTTTTTAAATTTAACTCAGTCCTTCTACAAAATCCTTTACATCATCATAATCAAATCAACTAACCCTAACAACTTTTGTATTATCATTTTAAATTATCATCATTATTTATTTATTTACACTGAAATTATTGGCTTAATATCCAATGATAATTGTTTGACGCAGGGGCTGTAATGCCAGCGCCCTTCAAGGGTTATTTCATATATACGTGTTTTTGTTTGTAATCAAGATCCAAATAAATTTTCTCTCTCCCTCTTCTCTCTCTTTATAACTACAAGAAAAAAATTAGTTATCTCTCTTTCTCTCAGTAAAGATTCGTAACAACACTACATTCATTTTAAAGTTTCTCTGGGTTTGGTAAAAAATGACACTGAAATCAATATGCGTGATCAGCGGGTTTCTTGTTTCATATAAATAGGGCATTACATTATGATACATTATATAAATAAACATTAATTTGAAAATATTGTTGTTAAATTTGCTAAGTAAATTCAGTTGATAAAACGTTTGTAAAACGTTCTAATATGGGATATATAAAATTCATTCATTTAAGTGGAGGGAAGAAACTGGTAAAACGTGTTGGATAAGATAAGATAATAAATATTATTATGACTGATCACTGTTTCTTAAGTAAACTCATGGGAGAAACTGACTGATTGATTGATTGATTGATTTGCTGCTGCTGGTGTTTGCCTCGCCCTGCTCAGCCACTGCTAGTTGTACAGCTGATGGTTTCCTTTGCTGGAGAGTAAATTTCATGTTATTCTTTGCTCCATGATTCCTATTTTGTTTTAAAATTCAAAGACAACCCTGGAATTGTAAACTGAAGTGTGCTATCCTATTGTCATTACGACAATGTATTTTTGAATTGCCTATTTCTGTTTTTAGGGCTCTAATACAAAACGAGTACTATAGATAGATTGATTGATCAATCAATCACTCATTTGACAGTGCCTGGAGTCGGACTTGGGTGATGCAAACGGCCTGAACCAGGGTTGGTCAAGTTTGGGCTGTTAAGACGTAGCAAAAGCTGTGAACATTTGAAAAAATACACTTTAATTTGAGTGCATATTAACTTGTTTAAATCATAAACTGAAAACTGAGAAGCCTCTCTCAAACGTGTATGCATCAGGCCTACACACACACAGTTCCAACTTGCGCACAAGGGGGAGTGCAAGGTAAAATGACGGTAGGAGAGGAGGCGCTGTGAGCAGCTTGACACAGTTCATGACCTGAGCTATTTCACAAGTAATTACCCATGCTGCCCTCTGTAGGACTTTCGTTCCGTTCCGTTCCGCAATATACAGTTATCCCAAGAGATAACTGTAGATTGCGAAACATAGAAAAATCAAAATAGAAATTAATTAATTTACACAACAACATAAATAAATGTCAACATATTTGAATTAAATACATATTTAAAAAACAAATTATTCTCACTGGTGCTTGAATTATTCATGGAATGTCTACTACTAGGTAAATGCAAAAATATTAATTGGTCCTATTAAAATCAAGTTCACCTGTCAAATAAAAATCCCCATACTTTAGATTAAAAAATGCTATCACCAGCTAAATAGGAACCTGTCAATCAAGAATAGTCTTTGAGAATTGCAGTTAATGCAATTTTTTTTTATTTGCTTCGTTTAGACATGTGACATGTTTTGCTCTTTGATCCTGGTGATGACTTTATTGAAATATAAAAAAAGATAAATAAATCTCCAATTTGCCAAATATCGGTCTTACTGTACATACACTTATGAATACATATTTCAGCATAAACAGATAAATAAGGACTCTAAGAAAGAATTAAAGTTAAAAAGGACAAAAATAATGTAAAACAAGGTTAAGATTGATTCTGTTTTTCAACATGAATAAAATGAATTACGGACATTGGGTGGTCGTAATGGCAGGGTTCTACTATTTATTTTATTTTACACAGTGAATCATCTCATCTTTATAAACTGCAGGTGCATTTTAAGCTTCATTTTCAATCAAGTGTATGTTACTATGCTACCCCTTCCTAATCACCTAATGGATGCTTTAAGTCAGTGTGAAATTAATGTTCAACAGATTGTTCTGACTGATAAGAACAAACACCCCTTATTCATGATGCCTAAACTAACATTTTCTGAAGTGACCCCCCTTTCGGTTTCGTTCCGTTCCGCAAAGTACAGTTAGCCCACCCGGCTAACTGTACTTTGCGAAACGAAACGGAACGGAACGAAACAGAAAGGGGGGTCACTTCAGAAAATGTCAAGATACATGAATCTTGCACTGTGTCTGTATAGGCCTATATCAATAGCTGCACTGTATACTTGCGAGATGGCTATCAGTGGGTTAATTGGCATCCGTGAAATACATGGGATTTAATTTACTAAAAGGGGGGGGGGGTTGAAAGGGGGGCCTGGGGAGGGTTTGCATTACGTGCTATATATTATCTTGGATAAATATCCAAGCTATTATATTCCATGTTGTTCCGTTTCGCTAAATACAGTTATCCAGTGGGATAACTGTACTTAATGGAACAGAACAAACATTTGCAGATGTCCAATTATGCGCTGAAGACCATTCAAAATGTCTAGAATATAGATGCTGCACTGCTGCTGCTGGTGTTTGTCTCACCCAGCACAGCCACTGCTAGTGGTGCAACTGATGCTGCTGCTTTTGTGGCACCTACAATACCTTATGAAAGGACCTAGGCCGATAGATTTAATGACCGTCCATTCCTACGGTCCTACCCTAACTGTTAACCTTATTACTTAAAACTGAGTTTAACTTTCTTGATGGAGTTTTAAATGCAAGGTTACCACCTCATTCAATGTTCTTATAAAAGGCACAAAACACCATGTTACCTTTCTATGAAAGAAATGAAAAATAGACAGATAGATAGATAGACAGACAGACAGACAGACAGCTAGACAGACAGACAGATAGATTGACTGATTGATTTATTGCTGTACGAATTCAAAAGTGGAACTTCTTTGGAATAATAACAGAGACCAAAATGCATTATGAATTATAAGTATCTGTAATAGTACTTCAAATTGAAATATTACCTGCCTGTGCATGCACATGAACTATATTGGCTATATGTTACAATTGCCTGATTAACAAAAGTTAAATTATAACCTATACCATTTGGCATGGTGTGGAACTTTCAGTTTTGCATGTCAATAATATCAATTATGACCATAAGAAAAACGAAAAGGACTATATATCTATAATCATCCGGCCAAGGAGTTGCTTCGTACTCCATTATATACTTAAATTTAGCTAAAGATGCATAAAAACCACATTCATTTACTGTTATTGAACAAAAGGATTATTATAATAAACTCATCATGTATTAAGTTTGGATCCAGGGCATATATTATGTTGTCTATTTGCAGTGCATTGGCTGCTCCACAAGTCTTAGAATGCAATATTTCTAGAAGTTAATGACCTCAATAGTCAGTAATTCTAATCTAGACACAGTCAAAATGTGCATAAAATCCTGTATTTAAGTGCATATTGACAGTAACATTGTTCTATTAGTAAATATAAGCAGCAAAATTAATGTGTAACGAAGACTCCCCCTACTCCTAGCTACTTTAACCTAAACTTTAAGGCACATCTTTGCAGAAAATGTCTGTTCCGCAAAGTACAGTTATCCCATGGGATAACTGTACTTTGCGGAACGGAACAAGTTGTAGGCAGACAACACCAGAGGTCTCCACTACACCAGGGTGGTTTGTAATCTGCAACCAGGCTCAGTGAAAGGTCAGCGTTGCTATCAAAGCAGCAAACTAATGAACCTAAAGATGTTGAATTTTAAAACTTTACCTCACCAAGACTGCATCTACTCCCGTGATTCCACAAGAACTTGAAATTTTAGGCTATAATTCAACATCTAGGTTGCTTTCCAGGATCTTTCTAAAGAAACAAATTTACAATGGAACTAGAGTTCTTAAATAATTGTTGTCGTATAATGATAATTTTAACTGAATTTTATCGAGTTGCATAGCGCATATATGTAAAATGATTTAGGCCTAATGATCTTAATGCAATGTACAGGCATTTGCTTATAACTCCTTATCATTGCTTATATATATGGGCAGTACCCCATAACATGTTGTACTGATATGGGCTGATTGAATTTTGCTTGTATTCAGCCCCACCACGACAAGTATAGTTTCTGTGAGGTTTTTTTTAAATTTACAATTATGCCTACTTATTGAAAAGGCACGTATTGCAAAATAGCTTAAGTTGAAGAATCTGCGTTTATATGGCAGCATTCACAAAGTGATGAAACCTGCATGGACACATTATGAAATTGTTAAACTTTTAGAGATGTGCTCCGTTCAAAAAACCGTCATCTTGATTTTCAAAATAGCTCTCTAACTTCAAATTACATTGACTAGGTGATAGAACACCAGCAATGTTGTAGAAGATCACAAAAATATCATGACCAATCCGGCTTTGACAGCATAAGCCGCACCTTCCTGGCTGCCCCTTATTAGCAACGGTAACTAGGTTCGTCCATGGAGACAAGAGTGCATGTTTTTGCAGATTGAAGGCCTAAGTTGGAGAACTTGAATCTCTGGATATGTTATACATAGCATAGTGACTATTGTTTCATTAAAAAGAGTAACTTTCATTCTATTACCTCTTTAATTGCCAGAATTCTGCCATTTTTATTTTTTCTACAAATAAGAGTTGAAACCGATGTAGAATGCATCTCTGATGTACTATCCATGCTTGGATGACACTGCTGTCACTGCATTTCTATTAATCAAGAATAAACATAAATAAAACTGACCTGAGGCTTACAAATAAGCTGTAATTCTCAATTAAATTCATAAGTAACTGGTCACTCGAACAAAAAGAGAGGTTTCTAGAAGTGAGACATTAAATCATTATTGAACTGTGTTAACTTTGATAAACAACAGATTTGTGAACATCATCCTATTGCAAACAGAAATTAGGAAAAATATACTTAAAATGATAGTAATACAAAAATTTCTGTATTTGAAGAGTTTGCAAGTATGATTTACTTGCTGGCGCAAATGGCTTTTTGTAATCGGCAACCAGCGCTCAGGGTGCCCAGAGACTGCTTAAGCCAGATTGTGAATATTAACCCACAGGACTGCACTGCTTTTAGTAATCGGCGCCATGATACTATTAGTTGTTGTATACTGTGTATATATATATGTATTTAAATAATTTCCTCTGTGCAATTGCTTGCCAATTTTTGGGGAGCATGGGGGGTACAAAAAGCTACACAATTTTAAAATCAACCAGAGAGCTGCACTATGCTATGCTATATCATGCGCATAATATTTTTTTTAAATATATTTGCACAATACAGCGAACTAAGATGAGCCCCCCCCCCCCCCCCCCCCATTTTTTTAAATTCAATAACAGTCGTGGGTAATTGCAGGGTGTCCTCACTGGCAAGTTGACGATCAGGTTAAGAGGATTGGGCAAAATATCAAGGCCAAAGTGTGATGTAGTAAGGTTGAAGTCTATCTATCTATCTATCTATGTAATAGTATCTATCTATCTGTCTATCTATCTATATATCTATCTATCTGCCTGTCTGTCTATCTGCCTGTCTGTCTATCTATCTATCTGTCTGTCTGTCTGTCTAGCTGTCTGTCTGTCTGTCGAGCTGTCTGTCTGTCTGTCTGTCTGTCTGTCTATCTATCTATCTATCTATCTATCTATATATCTATCTGCCTGTCTGTCTATCTATCTATCTATCTATCTATATATCTATCTATCTGCCTGTCTGTCTATCTGCCTGTCTGTCTATCTATCTATCTGTCTGTCTGTCTGTCTAGCTGTCTAGCTGTCTGTCGAGCTGTCTGTCTGTCTGTCTGTCTATCTATCTATCTATCTATCTATACAAACATGGGGTATGTCCTAATTAGAACTCAGAATCTAAATAGACATGCATATAATTGTAGAAACCATTCCGAAACATCATTTAAGTGATACTGTTACAATGCAATTTGATGTAAATGGTTTATCCACTAGGAGCATGGAGTCTCTAGTGACTCCATGCTAGGAGTCATCCTATGAATTTTTATATGCCAAGACCAAGCTCTTATTGTGGTGCTATTTATTGGAGTATTTTACCTAATCATATTAAGGATATTAATAATTTCAATGCTTTTAAATGCGCACTTAAAGTTCATGTTTTAGCAATGTGATTTTATCATCATTATTTTATCTATTTATTGCATGTTTTTATTTCTGCTTTTAGTTGTACTATCTATTTGTACATAATGATTTTACAGGGCCTACATGAAAAACAGGTCTACTGATTGTATACACCCTGTGTAAATATGTTTAATAAATAAATAAGTCTATCTATCTATCTATCTATCTATGCAAAACGTAAACAAGCAGGCTATCTTTCAAAAAATCGGATAGAAAAACAGCTTAAAGCATCATGCAGTGACCACGAATGACCTGAGATTTATTGGCATAATTGTCCTGGACTAGAAAATACTTTCCCGATTAGCCATGCCTATTTATGAGATTTTACGGTCTTCAGGTGGTGGAAAATTTCCCATTAACAAGGTGGTGATAGATGTTATCTAAATGTCCACATATGTCTGCAACACTGCCTCCTTGTTCTCACCACTTCAAAGGCAACAACAAGATTACTTCTGTGACTTTTCCCTCCTAATAACTTATTTACAAAATATATCAATAATAATATATAATTATTAATACCTTTATTCGTGCATTTATAATTAATTTTTGCTGTCGAAATTTTCAAATTTCAAAGAAATTCTTAATTTGTTTTAACTATTTTGTAAATGCAAAAATTGATTATTTTGTCACCATCAGACAACTTCAGCAAAATTCGAAGAGCAGCCATCTTGAAATGAAACAGGCTTAAAAGTTGTTTCTTTATTACTATAAAAAAATCCTGTGGTAATAACCAATTTTCTAACTTGGACCTGTGCTGACATTACCCATTGAATTCATGTGTTGGCAATTCTATTTCACATAGCATTCATCACTTGAAAGCGCATGTAGTAATGGCGACCCCCAGCGTTTCGGTGGATCGTGAAAATTGTACTTCAAGAAATTTCTTTCTGACACTGCAATATTTTTTTTTATATCTTATTTAACTTTTACAATTAACATACTAATTTCCTCGAGTTCCCCTATAAGTGGAAGAAAAGGGGGGGGGGGGGCATTTTAGCAATCAATAGTCCATAATGACCCGATATCTTTATTCCGTAATGTTATAGAAATCATTAAAATGATGACTGATAACTTTTTATAAAGCAAACTCCTTTCAGAAACTGATTGATTGATTGATTTAGTAATTGATCGATTTTTATGCACACTTTTAAAAGTTTACAATTCCAAGGTTGGGTTGTTTTAAAAGTAGGAAAAGCAGTTACAATGACCTGAGCTATTTCACAAGCTGACCTCTGGTGGCCCCTTGTTTCGGTTCGTTCCGCAAAATACAGTTATCCCATGGGATAACTGTACATTGCGAAACAGATGACCTTGCATGCTCAAAAGTATGATCTATTGCACAGGATGCTTGTGCCTTGTTATATATAGTCCAGAATTTTGTTATATTCTCCATTGTAATTATGCAGCTTCTTTGTGATCATAACAAAAAACCAAAAATTAAAGAGGAAATTTATTTTTGATTATACTATAGTTAGAAAAGAAATTGCAACAGAACGAATAAACGCATATCTATATTTGAATTAATACATGCAACAAATAGACTTGCATTGCCAATATGTTTCCGCGGGTCTAGGGGTAGCGATTACCCCTGGGTCGGCAATTAGCGCAACATACCATATAATGGGATTGGGGTTCTAGAAACTGCTGAATACCTTTGTAGTCATTGGGTAATCAGCAATGGTCATTGCGTCAGACTGACAAATGACTATGCGGGTAGAGCACACTTGACTGTTGCTTTGCAAATATTTAGTCATAGGCATAAACCCTGGGATGAATTACATATGGGCCTACAATTATACATGTACTGCTTTGTCAACATCATATCATAAGGTTCATGGGACTGCATGGTAGATGATACGGGTTCAGAATCAATATTTCTATGTTAAAATGAACCCTAAGATTTATGGTCTTGGAGATGATTTGTTTGAATTCCGCTATTTGTTAAGAGCATACAATTCACTGGCATTACAGCCATATACAATGCAGTTCATGTCAACTCGGTAAATTGCTGCATTGGTACCACTGAACAGTGGGAACTATTTATGGCTACAAGCCCTATTTGAAGCTATCTATCTCTAGAAGTCCTTTGGATGGCTTATTGACTGTACACTAACATAATAGTTCTTTATTTGCATGACAAGCATTGTCCAAATGTTACACTGTGTCTATTTTTGAGTAATACCTCAAGAAATTTTGATCAACAAGAGAAAGGGAGTTTATTCACCAAATCCATAAACAAATAGACATCCTTTAAATCACGTAAGTGACGCTATACAGGATGCCCCTGGTAGTCTATCAATTCTGTATGCTAAATTATATGAGAACCACAACAGCCAAAACAGATAATAATTAATTAACACAGTAGAGAAAACAAAACTAAATACAAGAAAAGCTTTAACAAAAACAATGCCATATGACAGCATTATTGGATTTAATCTATCATTTAACTGACTGAATTATTTTGTTTAAACATTGAAGCATGCTGTTCATAGTGACTTCATACTGTAAATATCCTCGGGGGGGGGGGGATACTTACATTATCGTCACCCCCCCCCCCCCAACTTGCTTTGTAGGGGTACATCCCCCCCCCCCATTACCCCCAGGATGTGCGCCCCTGCGGAAAGACCTCAGTGAATGAGCAGGGTGAGGCAAACACCAGCAGCACCAGAAGCAGATAAATTCATGATATCTTTAAAGTATTACATAAGTATTACATAAGATTACCAAAAAGTACAAATTGTCTGGTGCGTTAAACAGCATGTACTCTCTGTGTGATAAACAGTTTATTTCTTTTTGACAAATATAGGCCTGAACATATCCCAACTTTACAAGTACGTTTCTCAGAAATTACTCGAATCTCAAGGGAAAATAAGTACTCACTCAATAACTTAGCTATGAAACTTGTATTACATTCATTTCATTTTCAAAGTCGACGTTTTCTTTTTTAAGTCTTAGTGTCTGAGAAAAAGAAAAGTAGATAATATGCTCATTATGCAGAAAAAAGTGAAGTTGTAACCAAGACATTTGACTAAATATTTCAGTGAGATCATAAAATGAATTGCTCTGTATGAGATTAAAAAAAAAAAAACCAGTAGATGGGAGCTAATCATTCAATAGTTTTGTGTATTGTTGTCAATGCAAAGTCCACCACACTCAACGTACCTTCTTATATAAATAGCAGGTGCAACACGCGATTTTAGGGCTTTCAGGGATCTTTGCTGGATATTATATAATACATGATATGATATATTTCAGTATTTCGATATATAGATAGATAGATTGAAAATTTAACTTTGCCCAAAAAAATTAAAAAGTACATTGTATTCTTATGGATAGATCAGCATCTGCTTTATACCATTGTCTACAGTTGTATAATAGGTGTTGTAAGCATGTTGGAGAAGGTAGCAGGTCGTTTCGGCCTTGAGCCTGTTCGGCCCCGCCAAAACAAGACTATTCGGTCTGTCAGCTGAGTTGTGCAATCCTAATGAAAGGAATGTGTTTTTTTTCAATTATTAATTGATGCTTTGATGCACTGGATAAAGGAATAAAGAAAGAATTGAATGCAATTGGAAATGCTTTGTGATATTACTTGAAAGAATGAGATGATGCAAGTGTAAAAATTAAAACACATATTAATAAATAGAACATTTATGTTTGTTTTAATTTATATATATTTACAAATAAATTTGAAACCTATTTAGATAAAATCTAAATCTAAATACAATTCAAATGTGCTGCTGTAGGAAATACCATGTTGTATGGACTAAGATGACCAGGTATCAGTGTGCCAAGTATAGCCGACTACAATACAACATCTACGAGTACTGGGATGCTTACATCCATGGAATTGCTTAAAGAAATCTTCTCTAAATCACTACAATGTGACTCAATTGTAATATTTACAGTTGTTAAAGTATTTATTATATAATATATTGCTTTATCATAATTTTTTTTTTTTTTAATTGGACATTGAGTGAATGCAGTGCTTTAAATAAAATTGCAGAAAACAAAGTTCTTTGTTTTAAAAGGGCTCGATACCGCGAACAATTAGGTGTAAATAGCATCATTCTATCATGATTAGTAGTAGTTAGAATGCTACTATAAAACGTAGCTTCTGGTGGCCCGCGACAGGTGGTGCTAGTGGTACCTATGACGGTGGCCGCTAGGTGGCGCTTCGACGATATGTATGGATGTCATGCCTCGAATGGGTGCCCGAGGGTCTAACCCGTCCTCTTTGCATGACCGATGAACCAGTGGAACCCCGCGGGCTATAGTGTGATTACTATAGAAGATGCGGAATACCGTGGGCTATAGTTTGATTACTGTAGAGGACGTGAGAAGTGTGACAATCCTGGAATTATTGTTTTGAGTAATGATCTATCTGACACTTATTTGTACCAATCTTGAGCTTCCTAAGTTGACGACAGGTGGTGCTAGTGGCCTGATGTTATATAGTACGTGATAGGTATAACAATGTGTAGAACTATTGTTTTGGTTTGTATGTGAAAGGTTGAAGAATGAACCATCTTTCACCCATGTTGAAGAATAATACTGCAAGAGTGATATATGTACCAATAGAACAACTTTGCACAATTTGCACAAATCCTTCCTGTTTTTAAAACATAGTAGTAGTAATAAAAGGTTAATTCAGATGTAGTAACACAGAACATTATTTACCCAGTAAGAGTGTTCAGAATACAACATACTATTGGCTGATATATAAGTGAATGAGTGGGGTTTCTTGTGAACCTCTCTGTATAGAATGTTAACATGATGTATGACAGCTCGTGTTAGAGGGCATGATTTAATGACCACTAGATGGCGGTTATGGTTAAAGATTATAACAGCAACAGGTGGCGCCCTTCATAGTTCAAGAATAAGACCCTTACTTTCAAACATAACAGGATGAATAATACGCTGATGTCGCACTACATGCATCAGTTGAGAACAGTCAAGACAATAGATGCACAGTAGAATAATACAGACAACCAGTCTAAGATTAACATGTCATACACAATAGGATGGTACGTTTTTTCGTATCCTGATTGTGAGGATCCTAAATGTTTAACACTATTGTACAACTCAGAGAATGTGTTCACATCTTTAAATGAGTGTATAAGTGATTATTATCTATCAGGCGTGCCAGCTAAATGTATGGAACAATGTTCAGACTGGGTTGTTAAATTTTATGCCTTAGGTGATTGCAAACGTGCGCCAACAGAGACATATAATCTCACATGGGTTGCATATAACATCGTACCATGTTTAATGTGTGCTGAAGAACATTACATAGAGGTAGTAAGGAGTAACGACTCCTTTACTGATCTTATTATATGTTTAAAGAACTATCATGACAACCTTAATATTGATAAGTTGAGATATGCAAGTATGTATAGCTATATATCAACAGCAAGGTTTGTTACACATATTGAATTATAGTTAAAAAAAGGGCACATCATTTTATCTCATATAATGGAACTCCTTACAGATTGCCCTTAGGCAATCAGTGGCAGTGTGTTCAATGAGATGCTACTCTCCGTTTAATGATGTCTGCAGGTATATCTTGTCCTATTCAGCTTATATAGACTAGAGTACAGCACATACAACACTGTTTCTTACACACACATGTATAATAATTAAAAATAAGATAACCTTCCATAGATCTGTGTCATGTAGATCGTAAGCACCATACTTCTGCTTGAAATTTATTAACTGACTGAGCACAGTCTCCATTTTTTTTAATTAGTAATGACAGTGACTTTCATTAAATTTCCTAATTTGCAGTATAATATTCAACCTTGTAAGCTGTAATCATTATGAATGGCCTTACCTACCATGTACTTACGTAACTTGAGTTTTCGGTGACATAGGCTTGTTACCAACAATTATTAGGAGGAAGGTTGAAATGACAAGACCGTTGTACAGGTTGATAAGAATGGCTGATATAGGATTAACAAGCTGTTTATGAATGATCTGTATAACTGTAAAACCTCAACATTAAGAACTTGTCTTCTGATTTATTTTGCATTTTTAAGGAAACCAATCAGATGTACTTGTATGAAACAGAGATTGTGAATTTAGAATTGAATTATTGAGAATTACTGAAGAAAGACATGTTAAATATGTTTAACTATGAACCTTTGTGTAGGTTGACATGGAAAATAAACTGGAAAATATGCACAACTTTGCACAAATTCTTTCGGTTTTATAACATAGTAGTAATATGATAAGGTTAATTCAGATGTAGTAACACAGAACAATTAGTATTACAAAATAATTTGTTGCTATCAGAAAATGTACTGATACTGTTGAAATATATTACTGAAGAAAGACATTTAAAACAAACATTGATGACTATATGGAATTATGCTCTTATAGACTCTTCAAAACAATCTGATAATTAGATAGACAGAAGGACCACACATTGCTTTCAAATTTGTAACTCGGATATCCATGTAGTTAAATGGCAATCAAGGCTTTTGTGGCATTTCAGTGTCTGAAACATTGTACCCTATGTGATGCCTGTGTTTGTTACATTTGTTGCAATGTAGTTAAAAAGATGCCTACCTCCAACACATCTAAGCCATTTCTACATGAAAGTTCATCATGGTAACTGTCAGAAGGTGGTTTGTATTGACCATCTGAATTGCTCAGAGGAAATTTTGTGAACCTTTGTTTCTGTGCTATCCTATGAATATATAAGCAGCCAATGGTGTATTTTGCTATGTTGTCATCATCATGGCTGATTATTATATTCACAGAGAAACAACTGAAATTACAATGGAGAATTTAGGCTACAGCAAACTTGAAGTTAGTTGTTTTATATAAGACATTTTATCTATATTAATGAGCATTTTGGCGACTTCACTGCTGCTTGTACAATCAGTTTCTACATACTAAAGCTAATAATATGCAGCCATAAGTTATGTTAGTGTTGGGGCCAATTGTTTTACCCGATTACATGTCTATGCATAATTGTTAATGCTGTGGAAAAGGACTTCCACATTTGCCTTAGACAGATCTCACCATACTCATACATCAGTGAAATTTAATGACAAGTATGAAAATGACAAGCTGTTGTTCACTACCTGTAGACAAATAATATGATGCTCCTACCTGTATCTGTAAATACAAAAGGAAAGACTCGAGTATTCCATGTCAATCCAGCCATATATTGCACAAAACACATGGAGTGCAAACAATCAAAAACATCACTACTAAATGATTCAATGGTAAAAAAATATGATCAAGTGATGGCCTTTTTTCATTAGTAGTTACACTCATGGCAACAAATTCAGTATATATTCACACCTCCTAAATATGGTAGAACAAGTATCCATTGTTATCTGAGGCTTTTATATTATTATTATTACTGAACATGCTGATTTCCATTATCGTATACCATATAATGTACAATTAACAAGGAGAGTAAGAGATATGCTTACTTGAAATATAGACAAGACGTTGAATAGTAAGGAATTATTTACTTAGAACCTGTATATTTACAATACAAGTATGAATACATCAACCATGTATCGGTACTCTGAAGACTGAAATTTACCAAATGCACATGAATGTGTCATATACTTTGTTGACAAAAAGGAAATGTACATAAAGCACACATACATATTTGTATTGCACATTTGGCTCTATCAAAGGGTGAATGTTCTTATTAATATAGTCTGAATTCCTGAAATGTCACAGTATGGATATCCTCTGTCACTGACTTTGACTTAAATGATTGAGACTGCTTGCAGTTTCAGAAGTTTTGTTGCCATGTGTGTAACTAATAGTAAGATAAGGCCATCGCTTGATCATATTTTTACCATTGAGTCATTAGTGATGTTTTTGAATGTTTGCACTCCATTTTTTTTTGTGCAGATCTATACCGTGTTTGACTGGATTGACATGGAATACTCAAGTGCTTCCTTTTGTATTTTCATCATATTATTTGTCTACATGTAGTGAACAACAGCTTGTTATTTTCATACTTGTCATTTAATTTCACTGAAGTATGAGTATGGTGAGATCTGTCTGAGGGAAATGTACAAGTCCTTTCCCACAGCTTTAACAATTATGCATAGGTGACAAGATAGGTTGGTAGATATTAGTTATTTGCCGTGAAATGCCCATTTGATCTTTAAATTATAGGCTTACACTTGTCAAAGATCATGTACCAATATATACTGATTCAGACATCAGATATGATCGCGGGTCTACATTTTGATCACTGCAGGGCAGGCTTGACTGTCAGGCTCTGCAGGGCAGTGTGGGTGCAGACAGGATTCCTCTGATGCAGGGCGGGTGTGGGTGAAAAATAAAATCAACTGCAGTGCGGGCAGGCTGCTTATGATGTGGGGCGGTTGCGGGCATTGATTCACTGCCCTTCCTCATCTCTAATACAGACAGCTGATAGAGATGTACATCGAGTTTGATACCTGGTGGTTGAAGCATTCCTAATATTAACGAGTTAAAGGAATGAGTGCTAGCAACAACAAAAGTATTTCATAAAATACATTTATATTAAATTAAATTAAATTTTTTCTTAGGCAAGTAGTAACAATCACTTTTCAATTTCCTTGCCACTTGTAGATAGAACATAAGCTTGTCAGCATCAATCTATCCAAAATAAAGCTATTATTATAGATACTGTCTCTTCATGTAAGAACTCGCAAACTGAGGAACTAGACTCAGTAGGTAAAAGAGATGTGAATTGCATTGGATTTACAGCTGCACCCTTGCAAACAGCTTGGTCATGTTAACTAAAACCAGAGTCATCAAACCCTCCCAACACACTCCAATCTGTCTGTGCCAACAAGAGCAGACTTATAGTACGGCAGTTACCTTTTACACCAAGGTGTGAACATAGTAAATAAGAAACATCCATAGCACTTCAGTTTTTGGCATGGCAGCACCCCAAAGACTACAACCTGCAGTATTAAACCATTCATTTGTGAAAAATAATTTCAACAGTTTATGTATTGGATGCTGTGCTAAAAGTACACTTCTTGTTAGATTGGGTGTGTAGACAGGAATTGCTGTTTATGACTTCAAGGATGTGTAATTGATTAGAATAATACTGATAATACAAGCCCTTGGTCAAGTCAGTCTCCAAGCTCTTACCCAACTTAGCACAGAATTAAATCAGTTAATTGGCCTTACCCAAGCCAGGCTTTCAGGTCCATATCAGGCCAATACATTTTCTTTATCTTTTTTATTGCAATTTCATTGGGAATAATTATGTCCTTCACTCATAATAATGAAAACTCCATGCCCTTGAATACATATTACTATGTTTTGCTGTAAAACTAACAATTATGAAATAATTCTGAGCACCTCTTACACTGATGTTTAAGCTGCACATCTAACAGATTAAATAGATGTCTACATCTTACAGAGCTAACTTCGGATGAACTTAATACCTAGGTTGTACATCAGGGTCTGATCATATAAGACAAGTATATAACACCAAATAGGGCTTTGGAAGTCTTTGTATGATACTGCTTACCAACCCAGCATAGTCCTTGAGATGCCAAACTCGCAATTTTGCAGGTGTTGGCTGGTCGTGAAGGGAGAATGCAATGGTGACCGTGTCTAACATAAAAAGTGAAAAGTCAGTTGTGTACAGCGACTGTGAAATATGGAAGAGCTCAACCACACAAACATTCCATATTCTTAGTAGGTCCTATCTCTTAGGAGGACCACTTCTGGGTAAAATTGATTTCCTCAAGAACCTTCGTAGTGTACGGGAGTCTACACGGATCAACACGGATTGACATGGATTAAATACTCCGGGACCTCCGGCATGAAAAATTGAACATGTTTTTTCCCCGGAGTCCCAAGGTGGTCCCGGATCGCCCCGCACAATAACGGACAATGCCGGAAATAAACACGAGGTCTACACGCTATAACTGGAGTTTGCCGGAGTTATACTCCTGGGCAATCCGACGTCTGATCCGGCTATGTGTGAAGGGCCCTGAAGTGTCATTTAAAGCATGCTTAATGTGAACGTTAATTGTAGTGCCTTCTTATTGTTTAGTGCCACTCATCCACTAGATCATTGCATTGTCATTTCTGGTTGTCCTGTAGATGTCATCTGTGGTTGTAAGTCACGTTTCTCTCAAATACAGGAGAACACTTTGCATGTAGGCATTTTTTGTGTACCTTCTGTTTTATCCAGGCAGATTTGATTATGGCTGTTATGGTATAGATAGATAGATAGATAGATAGACGTCATTCCTAACCCTCAAAGGGTGTACATACCTGAAACTGTAGTGACAAAAAGTACATTATTTTAAATGCTCTCTGGATAGCATATTTGGAGGACTTCATTGCCGCTTGTTCAATTTATTTGGCGATATATAGCCTTTTTAGTAGATAATGGTTCGTATCCTTGCTCAACCTGTATGAAAACAATAATACTGAATGGGTTCTTTATAGTTAGGGAAGCAAAGATATTCCGATTGATTAGTACCACTCATCCGCTAGATGTCTTGTGTCTTCACAGATTGATTTTCTCTACCATGCAGCTTTTAACAGGCTAACCAATCATGTCCCCTTGGTAACAAAAGGTCTTTAGAATCTCACTGACTACAATACTATAGTCGGAAACATGATATGTGTCCACTTGTTATATTGCACTTTATATGAAAGGTTTGGAGCAGCACAAAATGGCCAGAATATTTCTAACAAATCAGCTTTCTATTCAATCCCTTTCTGGGCCAATTAACTTAATATTATTTCCAATGGTGATTTTGCCATCTTGTCATCATCATGGCTGATTATTATGTTCACAGAGAAGCAAAATAAATTACAATGGAGAATTGAGGCTACAGCAAACTTGAAGTTAGTTGTTTTATATAAGTGATTTATCTATATTAATGAGCATTTGGTGACTTCACTGCCGCTTGTAAATTCAATTTTTACATACTAAGGCTAATAACATGCAGCCATAAGTTATTTTAGTGTCAGGACCAATTTTTTACCCGATTACATGTCTGTGCATAATTTTTAATGCTGTGGGAAAGGACCTAAACATTCCGGCAGAAAGATCCCACCATACTTGTACATCAGTGAAATTTAATGACAAGTATGAAAATGACAAGCTGTTGTTCACTACCTGTAGACAAATATCATTATGCTCCTACCTATACCTGTAAATACAAATTAAACATCCACTCGAGTGTCATGCCTAGCAAATAGTTTTAATGGTAAAAAAAATGTGATCAAGCAATGACATTTTTCTTACTTGTAGTTACATATATGGCAACAAACTCAGTATATTACACCTCATAAAACTGCAAGCAGTCTGAATCAAGTCGAAGTCAGTGACAGAGGATATCCATACTGTGTCATCCCAGGAATTCAGACTATATTAATAAGAACATTTACCCTTTAATATAATTAAATGTGCATTAAAAATATATACTTTTATGTACATTTCCTTTTGTCAACAAGATGTAGACATAATGCAATTATTTATTATTTAATCAACATTTAAGAAATCTGTACAAAACAGACTAACCCTTCCTCTTAAATATAGTGCTACATGTCACACTCCTTTCAACTTTCCAATGTGAACATGAGTGCAATAAATATACCTAATTAAACCGGGAAAGGTAGAAATGCATTTTATTGCCCTTTGACCTAGTGAACAGGTTATGGATGGCAGCTATGGCATGGCTTACCCACTACACTATACTCCATCCTTTGTCTCATTGCCATGGTCCCTGCCTGTCCTAATTAGCCCATCAGGTGCAGAAATACAGGAAGTAAAGCCCTAATCACCCACCCACCCCACCCACCACACTATACTGCAAACTGAAGTGATACTGATACGACTCAACTCTTTGCTATGACAATGTAGTGCTGAATGAGTCCCTGCTCCCATCCTGATTCCCAGTTGGCACTACAGCTGGCCTCCCACTCCTGACCCTGGAGGTTCCACACTCTCAGTCCGGCCCAGGGCCCTAACATAGCATAGAATTTCAAACAAGTGAGCTGTTCAGATGACACATGCTGGTTTCCTTGGTATGGAATAATAAGAAATCGTTAACCTTAATCTTTTGCAAAATTAAATCAATGTTATCATATTCATCAAAATAATCTTTTCTCTATCTAAAAACACTCTGAGGTTAACTTGGACACCCTGTAATTTGATTTACAAAATTATATCCTGAAAGTCTGGGTCAGTCACAGCTCACAAAATTGCTAAGACTAGCCAGAAGCATGTCTTCACTTCATGCCATTTGGACTATAATTCCTTAGCAATTGTACAGGCGATTTTGTTAGTTAAACAAACTTGGCTTCTAAGACACGTGTCCTGACAGAGAATAACATTGTAAACATATGAATAAGTTTCAGACAAGCCTATTTGGTCTTAGATATGTTCTAGCTAGGACATGTCAAAAAAGACTAAGTTGGGGAAATCAGGCTGAAAAGTCTAACACTAGACTTTTGCTTCAAGGAATATGATGTATCCATCCGCTTCTAACACATGTAATAAATGGAGGGTAGTATTCTTAAAAAAATCCCGATCCAGGTCACCATGGTCTTCAGCATCTGGTCTCATAGTGCTGCGGCATAGCTCCCAACCCCATAACAATTGTGCATTTTGAAAGAAATCATGACACTTGGTACAGTGATAGACTTGGGAAAAAGGAACATTTTAAGATATTGGGGCACTTGATATATTTATTAAGTGCAGATTGGCAGTTTTTCAAAGTTTAGTTGTCTACAGGTAGTGAACAACAGTTTGTCATTTTCATAGTTGTCATTAAATTTCACTGATGTATGAGTATGGTAAGATCTGTCTGAGGGAAAGGTGTAAGTCCTTTCCCACGGCATTAACAATTATGCATAGTGACAAGATAGGTTGGTGGATATTAGTTATTTGCCGTGAAATGTGCATTGGATCTTTAAATTATAGGCTTACACTTGTCAAAGATCATGTACCAATATATACTGATTCAGACATCAGATATGATCGCGGGTCTACATTTTAATGACAGTGGGGCAGGGCAGGCTTTACTGTCAGGCTCTGCAGGGCAGTGCGGGTACAGACAGGATTCCTCTGATGCGGGGTGGGTGGGGGTCAAAAATTTTAATCAACTGCAGTGCGGGCTGCTTATGATGCAGGGCGGTTGCGGGCATTAATTCACGGCCCGTCCTCATCTCTAATATGACGGAGCTGATAGAGGTGTACATCGAGTTTGATACCTGGTGGTTGAAGCATTCCTAATATTAACTTTGTGATATTGACAAACATTTATTGGTAGAACCATGCCCAGCTACAGGTGTAAATTATGTGTTAAAAGCATTAAAATGTGTACAAAGAAAGACCTGTAAAAGAGGGACATTTTTGGGTATTGGGGCAAAATCACATTATATTGATGCATATTATCTGTACTGCCTGAGACAAAAGCATGAAACTTACATACAATGGTAGCCCTGTGGAATGAAAAAATATTGATTATAATGCATTGCTTCATATCTTATATTAGTGAGGACTTGAATTAAAAATCCCTTTGACAATTCGGACAAATATTGCAAGCACACAAGTTCAGCTAGTGGGGTAAATTTGTGATAAATGTATCAAACCGGCACAGCAAAGGATCTTTACAAAAATATATCAACTAGCCATCTAAGCTTCAAAATATGAATATCATATTATCTTTAGAAAGTTGAAAATTGAGAAGAGAGTTCGTACATGTTGGTTATAGGTTTTGCACTGTCATGGTACCTCCCTCCTTCCCAATTAAGAAACCTCGCAGGAACCCTGTATAAATTGTCTTAGTGGATTCAGATTTATAGTAACTAGCAAAACCTTACTTAAATGAAACTTCGATTAATGTTTCTGAATTTCAAAGTTGAATTATGAGCATAGCAACAAGGAAGATGCAAATGATGATGTAGATACCTGCTGCTGGAATTGAGATATTTGGATATTGGCATCAGCCGGAGAGACTTCAGTGGTAGTGATTACGTCTGAAGACCTTATTTACAGCTTCCGTAACTGACACTAGGATGGTGCATGAGGAATACATGTTTGTCAAATGAATCTTTAGAAGTATAGTAGAGCTGGAATTATTATTAAGATTAGTAACTATATGTTGTTAAGACCACTGGGAAGTAACAAATGACATCCTACTCTGGATTTTTGGTAAGTTGCAAGCACAACTTACTTTTAGCTGAAAGATAGAGCACACCTTGTGTGACATGCTCAAGCCAAAGTGGTTCATTTTTTTTAACAATTTCTCTCCTTCTAGTTTATGCATGAATCCTAAAGCAGAATAGGGGTTGCATTTATTTAATAACTCAGCAATGCAGTTGGTGTCACATGCTTTTTCCCTGTCAGCTACATTAGGGCTAACAAGTGGCTGTATAACTCAGTGGACACATGATGTTCCATTAAAAGCATAGGAATAATTATTAAAACAATTGCTTTCAAATGATATGGCAGCTTTAAATTAGCAAACTTTTACAACTGGAATGCTGTCATTACCATATTCAAGAGCCTTGGCCAAGCTATTCCCACATCTGTTTTTGAAAGCCAACAAAACTCCATAACCTTTAAGATTGATGGGCACAGTTTATTAAGTCAGTTAGCTGACATACAGGGGCTACATAACTTCTGAAAAAACTAAACTGGCCAGGAAATCATCCTGTTTGTTGTGCATCCTTTATAATATAGGGCATCAAGAGCAATTATATTACTATTTGTCAGTTCAGCAAAGATCAGTATCTAAAGCTATTTGAGCACTCCTTCTGTAATTGCTGTCCAAAGGAAATATGGCTGCTAAATGTAGAGCCTATTTTGCATGAGAAATTGATTATTTGCTGACGGACTGAGATTTGGTCATTGTACGCACCACAGGTTTGGGCAATGCGCCTTTCTTATTAAAGCTCATGCTAATGATCTGTAACCAGCATCACTGTCTTTTTCATTTATTTTGGTTTCTGTTAGACATATAACAGAATATGAAGTGTTCTCTTGACACATGAAAAAAGTTCAAAATTTTTCTAAAGAAGATGTGAATGTAGATGGTACATCAAATCCTGACCACACCTAACGAAAAGCATCAAGTTTGATATGTGTCCAGAAATTACGTGGCATAAATCCTAAGATACTGATGAATTGGCAGGTACATGCATCATGAATAAATACGGTGCATTTATCTTAGTAATCAATGAATAAAATTTAGAGTGCAATAAGAAAATATTTGAAACGTTTCTAGTTGTTCGAAGTTGAAAACTATTTGTGTGGCATATTCCAAATTTGGATGTACTAGAGGCCATATGCTTTCATTTGTTAGGTTTCAGACTGAACATTTTAATTCTTCACCTACATGCTCCCTTTTTCATACCTATATCATGCAAATACAATTCCAGCAATATATTGTCACACTCAAAATTGTAAACATAAAGTTTTCATTTTTTTTATTCTGAAATCATTAATATGTAATAAGTAATATACTTATAAGATCTGCTATTTCACAGATTCTACTGTATCAATACTGGTAATTACACTGTTAAAAAGGCAGTCAAATGTATGAAATAACTGCCGGTGACGAACCGCTTCCAAATTGAAGCTCAACTTTAGATGGATTGCAATCACCACAAGATAAAGATATCCAATGTCCCAATACCCCAAGATGTCCCTCCTTTACACTTTTTTCTTCGTATAAATTGTGATGCTTTTAGCACATAATTTACACCTGTAGCTGGGCATGTTTCTACCAATATATGTGTGTCAATATCTCAAATAGTGATTTTTACTTTCCAATGGCTGTCTAGTCCTCAGCAATACAAGACATCAAATGCTGAAATATATCAAAATGTTCCCCTGCCATAGTGGTATCATTGTGCTTATTTGCATGCCTTTGTCTAATGAAATACAGATGATATACATCAATATGTGATTTGCAAGTGCGTTTTTCTCATTAAAATAGTCTTAACTGAAAAAAGGTCCACACAAAGGTATCAAATGCCCCAATATCTCAAAATGTTCCTTTGTCCAGGTCTATCATTGTGTCAAGTTTCATGATTTCTTCCAAAATGCACGATTGGTTTGCTATGCTGCTTCCCTGTCAGGGGCACACCACTTGAATTGTCTTTCAAGGAAATGTTTTCATGCATATGACTAGGTAGACAAGAGATGCACTCTTGAAAGGCTGGAGTACACATTCCAAAAGTATCTCTGAGTTTAATGGCTCTCTTAGTATTCAGCAACCAAGGTTGATTATTTTTTCAAAAGGTGCTTATTGGCGGATACTTGTCACAAAGCAAGATAAATTCCAGTAGTTGCGAGGAGAACCTTTGCTAAATACACAAAATGCACACATACAACAAAACATTGTCCTATTGCTTTTATGTGTATCCAACTATTGATCATGTTGATTTGCAAATGAGTTGTGTCTGCTGTTGAGCTAACATATTCAATGGCATGTTTTTACTTTGCCTGACCAGTAAAGATTACCTGTGGGATATTTTCATTGTTGGAAGCAGGTACGGATATCATATTTTTATGCCATGATGTTACATCACTAGCCGTTTGTGATTTGTCTATTTGAGCAGTGTTGAAGACGATAGGGTGATGGATACCACCACATAAATTATTAGACCACTCATTATTATTACTTTGGCAATGAACTGCTGGTGGGCACTGCTCAGAAAATACTTCAATGATGTATGAGCATGGTTTTTTTTATTGAAAATGATTTATTTAGCATTTAACAGTTTGACATAAGAATATAACCAGATTTTTTTGTTTGGCATAATAAATTTAAAATTATTGCATAAATTATAAGTATATATACTTGCCAGGGGACCCTAAAGGGGTTACCTTGAATTTATCCAATATTAGAACAAGAGGAATATAATACTAGATAAATTAGAAACAACAGAAAAAAGAATATTTATGGTGAGTTGTGTCTGCTGTTGAGCTAACAATTATTCACATGTACTCAGTAAACAACTTGTCCTTAACCTATGTAATTCATAGGTATTAAAGTCATCTGCTGTTAGCTCTGTAAGATAGCCTAATATTTCATTAGTGTTTGTGGTGCCTCATATTTATTTGATAATTGTCAGAGTTACAACAAAAAACATCGAAACATGTATTCTCAGCGTGCAGTTTTTCAATTTATTATGAGTACAGCGCAAAGAGATTGCAAAAAAGTATTACCTGGTATGGACCTTAAAGTCGAAGCTTGGGCGGAGAAGAGCAGAAAACATAAATTCTGAGCTGGGCTGGGTATGAGCTTGAAGACTGATTTGACTCGAGGCTTGGGCTCAAAATTCGTAACTGGTATTACTGTATGTTAAACACTAACCCAAAAATAATAAAAACATTAACCAATTCGTGTCATTTTCGGTTAAAGTTACGATGTGCTACATTACAAATTGTTCCATTCACATCCCAGGTCTGACAGGCATGTTGTATGTAAGCACCCCAACACACAGGACAGGCCCAAACCATTGCAGCATCTTACCTTGGATAAATTAGACCAGGAGAGAACACTGAGGTACATCAAAGGTAGAATCACTATCTCACCAAAAGCTTAATGACCAAAAGACCCGCCCCTAATTGGGGGGCAATTGTGCAACATTAAGCATGGAATATACATACTTATCAGTTTTCAAGCACATGCATTTGTGTTGCACAATATACATACTTATGGATAATACAGGTAAATTTGATTTCATTTACTTGCATAGTTGTTAAGTAATAGCGGTATTAATGCCAATTATAGTGTGTGGTGTTTATCTTAATCCTGGGGGAGAAGTCCTTTTTGCAGATGCTTTTATGTGTATCCAACTATTGATCATGTTGATTTGCAATTCACATACTGAGTCTGTATCCTCAGAAGTACTTCCATGAAGTGATAGTATCTAAAAGTGACAAGGAAATTGAAAAGAATATACTTATCTTACATTTCGAATTAAGTATCCATTAAACTTATAAATTCTTACAATACTGACCATAGTCAAAAGCCGCCTTCAGGTATTTTGTTTCACTTCTTCCATGCACATACAACACCTATTCCATAAATACAGAACTTGTATCATGACATTATTATAATTAATGAACATGCTGATATATATATATATATATATATATATATATATATAATATTATATATATATATACAATACATGACAAGCAATAAATGGTTTATGGTTGAACAATGATCTATTGATACCTGAGGCTATGACATATTATAATTAATGAACATGCTGATTTCCATTGTCATATACCATATAATGTACAATCAACAAGGAGAGTAAGAGAACATATTAGTTGATAAACATTACAGAGGATATGCTTACTTGAAATATGGATAAGACGTTGAATAGTAAGGAATTATTTACTTAGAAACAGTATATTTACAATACCAGTATGAATACATCAACCTTGTATCAGTTCTCTGAAGACTGAAAATAACCAGATGCACATGAAAGTGTCATATACTTTGTTGACAAAAGGAAAATGTACATAAAAGCACACATACATATTTGTATTGCACATTTGGTTCTATCAAAGGGTAAATGTTCTTATTAATATAGTCTGAATTCCTGAGATGTCACAGTATGGATATCCTCTGACTTAATGATTAAGACTGCTTGCAGTTTTAGGAGGTGTAATATACTGAGTTTTGTTGCCATGTGTGTAATTACTAGTAAGAAAGGCTATCGCTTGATCATATTGTTTTACCATTGAGTCATTATTAGTGATGTTTTTGATTGTTTCCCTTTATGTGATTTGTGCAGATCTATGCCATGTTTGACTGGATTGACATGGATTCGAGTGTTTTCATTTGTATTTACAGGTACAGGAAGGAGCATCATAATATTTGTCTACAGGTAGTGAACAACAGCTTGTCATTTTCATACTTGGTCCTGACACTAACATAACTTATGGCTGCATATTATTAGCTTTAGTATGTAGAAACTGATTGAACAAGCAGCAGTGAAGTCGCCAAAATGCTCGCTAATATAGATAAAATCACTTATATAAAACAACTAACTTCAAGTTTGCTGTAGCCTAAATTCTCCATTGTAATTTCTGTTGCTTCTCTGTGAACATAATAATAAGCCATGATGATGACAAGATGGCAAAATTCACCATTGGTAATAAATATTAAGTTAATAGACACAGAGAGGGATTAAATAGAAAGCTGACTTGTTAGAAATATTTCTGTCCATTTTGTGCTGCTCCAAACCTTTCATAGGAAGTGCAATATAACAAGTGGACATATAGCATGTTTCAAAAAATATTATTGTAGTCAGTGAGATTCTTAAGACCTTGTGTTACCAAGGGGACATGATTGGTTAGCCTGTTAGAAGGTGCATGCTAGAGAAACTCAGTCTGTGAACACACAAGACATCTATAGGATAACCAGAATGACAATGCAATGATCTGGTGGATGAGTGGCGATAAACAATCGGAATATATCTACTCCCCTAGCAGCAGTGAAGTCGCCAAAATGCCCATTTATATAGATAAATGTCTTATATAAAACAACTTACTTCAAGTTTGCTGTAGCCTAAATTCTCCATTGTAATTTCTGTTGCTTCTCTGTGAATATAATAATCAGCCATGATGATGACAACATAGAAAAATACACCATTGGCTGCTTATATATTCATAGGATAGCACAGAAACTTTGTCATTCTACACAAAGGTCCACAAAATGTCCTCTGAGCAATTCAGATGGTCAATACAAACCACCTTCTGACAGTTACCATGATGAACTTTCATGTAGAAATGGCTTAGATGTGTTGGAGGTAGGCATCTTTTTAACTACATTGCAACAAATGTAACAGGCATCACATAGGGTACAATGTTTCAGACACTGAAATGCCACAAAAGCCTTGATTGCCATTTAACTACATGGATATCCGAGTTACAAATTTGAAAGCAATGTGTGGTCCTTCTGTCTATCTAATTATCAGATTGTTTTGAAGAGTCTATAAGAGCATAATTCCATATAGTCATCAATGTTTGTTTTAAATGTCTTTCTTCAGTAATATATTTCAACAGTATCAGTACATTTTCTGATAGCAACAAATTATTTTGTAATACTAATTGTTCTGTGTTACTACATCTGAATTAACCTTATCATATTACTACTATGTTATAAAACCGAAAGAATTTGTGCAAAGTTGTGCATATTTTCCAGTTTATTTTCCATGTCAACCTACACAAAGGTTCATAGTTAAACATATTTAACATGTCTTTCTTCAGTAATTCTCAATAATTCAATTCTAAATTCACAATCTCTGTTTCATACAAGTACATCTGATTGGTTTCCTTAAAAATGCAAAATAAATCAGAAGACAAGTTCTTAATGTTGAGGTTTTACAGTTATACAGATCATTCATAAACAGCTTGTTAATCCTATATCAGCCATTCTTATCAACCTGTACAACGGTCTTGTCATTTCAACCTTCCTCCTAATAATTGTTGGTAACAAGCCTATGTCACCGAAAACTCAAGTTACGTAAGTACATGGTAGGTAAGGCCATTCATAATGAATTACAGCTTATAAGGTTGAATATTATACTGCAAATTAGGAAATTTAATGAAAGTCACTGTCATTACTAATTTAAAAAAATGGAGACTGTGCTCAGTCAGTTAATAAATTTCAAGCAGAAGTATGGTGCTTACGATCTACATGACACAGACCTATGGAAGGTTATCTTATTTTTAATTATTATACATGTGTGTGTAAGAAACAGTGTTGTATGTGCTGTACTCTAGTCTATATAAGCTGAATAGGACAAGATATACCTGCAGACATCATTAAACAGAGAGTAGCATCTCATTGAACACACTGCCACTGATTGCCTAAGGGCAATCTGTAAGGAGTTCCATTATATGAGATAAAAAGAGGTGCCCTTTTTTAACTATAATTCAATATGTGCTATACATACTTGCATATCTCAAAACAGTTATCATAAAACAGCTTTATAAATTACTTCTTCAATGCCAAACTTTGGGACACTCTTTGTCTTAATGGGTGAATGAAGTTCTGTGTTCCTACTTCTGAATTAACCTTTTTATTACTACTTCTACATTATAAAACAGGAAGGATTTGTGCATAGTTGTTCTGTTGGTATCTCCATTTTTTTCTTAATGTATTTTGGAATAGTTGTTTGCTACTTATATATTCATATGATGGCACAGAAACTTTGTCATTCTACACAGAGGTTCACAAGACGTCCTCTGAGCAATTCAAATGGTCAATACAAACCACCTTGTGACAACAGACATGATGAACTTTCATGTAGAAATGGCTTAGATGTGTTGGAGGTAGGCATCTTTTTAACTATATTGCAACAAATGTAACAAACACAGGCATCACATAGGGTACAATATTTCGGACACTGTCATTACCACTCAAAACAGCTATCATAGAACAGCTTTATAAATTACTTCTTCAATGCCAAACTCTCTGAACACTCTTACTGGGTGAATAATGTTCTGTGTTACTACATCTGAATTAACCTTTTATTACTACTACTATGTTTTAAAAACAGGAAGGATTTGTGCAAATTGTGCAAAGTTGTTCTATTGGTACATATATCACTCTTGCAGTATTATTCTTCAACATGGGTGAAAGATGGTTCATTCTTCAACCTTTCACATACAAACCAAAACAATAGTTCTACACATTGTTATACCTATCACGTACTATATAACATCAGGCCACTAGCACCACCTGTCGTCAACTTAGGAAGCTCAAGATTGGTACAAATAAGTGCCAGATAGATCATTACTCGAAAACAATAATTCCAGGATTGTCACACTTCTCACGTCCTCTACAGTAATCAAACTATAGCCCACGGTATTCCACATCTTCTATAGTAATCACACTATAGCCCGCGGCGTTCCACTGGTTCATCGGTCATGCAAAGAGGACGGGTTAGACCCTCGGGCACCCATTCGAGGCATGACATCCATACATATCGTCGAAGCGCCACCTAGCGGCCACCGTCATAGGTACCACTAGCACCACCTGTCGCGGGCCACCAGAAGCTACGTTTTATAGTAGCATTCTAACTACTATTAGTTATCAAGATATATTTCTTAGCGGCGACAGGGGGGGGAGGATGATAAGGGCAGATAAAGTATTATTTGGCGGCCGGCCGAACCCGCGGCCGGACATTCGTCAGAGCCGAATAGACTAATTTCTTAGACCGAATGGACAGAACCGGGTCCGTTCGGCCTCAATGCTAATGTACAGGGAGCCGAACCGACTTTTTTCGTAGGCCGAATCGACTCAGTTAAACGGGTCCTTTCGGCCGGGCCGAACTGGCCGAAGGCCGAATCGACTAGCATTCTTGGAGAATTACTATATTTTGAAAATTGTGGTGGCTATGACTGACTAACCTCTTGGTCAAATGACTCAATGAGTAATAAGGCCTCCTTAGGCCCATCTCACGTGAAAACCTCTGTTATCCATGGGGATAACTGTACTTTGCGGAACGGAACAAGTTTTTGGCAGAACACATATGACTAGCTACCAAAGACAGACGTAATTGATGTTGAATTTTAAATTTTATAATTCATCGATCTAGGTTGCTATCCAGGATCTTTCTAAAAGAAATAATTATGGTCCTACAATGATAATTTACCAGAGTTTTTATCAGGAGCTGCATAGTGCATATGATGCGTTATGATTTTAACTAAATTTGAATGGCTATCAACAGGTGAATCGCGTACTCCCATACAGGGTGACTTGTCAGGGTGGTGAATCGTCATTGCCACTGAGACTTTGGCTTCAGGAAATATGACAACCTTGTGGAATAAATTCCTGTATTCTCAAAATATACATGTGATAACTTATAGTTCAGGCATTTGCTAATACACGTAACTGCCTGTATTCAACTCCACTATTGTTATATGGCAGCATTCACTCAGTGATGAAACCTGAATGGAGACGTTATGAAATAGTAAGGCCAAAGCATGGTTACATCATAAAACCATTGTCTCCATGATAAAACAGACAACCACACAGAAATACCATAATAATCAATATTTAAAGCATAAATTTATCTAGTCATCTTAATTTTCAAAAGTTATATAACACCAGTAATTTTGGAGCAAATCACTTTAAAAGTAGATGGTTTCAAGCAAAAATAGAAGTAGGCCTATATACTTCTGAGTAGCATGTTATATTAAACTTTCATCCTCATGATAACGCCAGTAATCAAGTTAGTTTCATTAAAAACAGCCTTTCTGTTATACGATAAAACCTGCCACTAAACGGAACTACCTGGCTATAACTGGCCACTCGAAGTCAGATCTAAAAGTACATATTTCTAATATTTCAGATAAATTTCCATTTGCCAAGGTTTAATACTAATAAAGAATGAGTAACAATGAGTCAGGCATAGGTTCGGAAAATGTGCCATTTATTGGCTGTAATGCAAACACTTACACTCGATGACTCAAAGATGAGTTTCGACAAATACACACAAAACAGGCTCTAGTGGACGTCCAAAAACATGCTTGGCATTCCCAAGAGCCGGTTTGTGTGATTATATTTAAAAGATTCGCGTGCGCGTGCAGGGTGTGCTAGAGGATACGTGACCCGAAGCTAATAAGCGTTCAAATTAATGAAGCGAATGATGAAGGGAGTTGAGGGGTTGAATTTATAGCGAGTGATAAGGAGATTAAGAGAAGGGCTCCTATTGGCCCAGGCGAAGTCAGCTGTGCGCGGAAGTGGAAGTAGCATTATTATTAATTAACTAAATTTAATAATTAAATTACATTTATATTTCTTTCAGTAAACCATGGATGTAAACTGATTATAAGCTAGGAGTAGACAGAAGCAGATGGCTTAGGCCAGTTATGTTGGTAACTTATGACAATCCTTTTAAAAAAATGACAATTTTTCTTTGAGGTAAAATAGTGTCTCACTATTTTATTTTTTAAATATACCTTACAACATTCAAGCATGGAGTCACTCTCTCGTGACTCCATGATTCAAGTTCATACACATCCTGAAATTTCGATATTTTCTGCGATTTGAATAGTGGTTCTGTATGAGCATTGTAATTTGAATTGCTGATCATCCTAAGAGCTCTTTTATTTAGTCCATACACCACCCCAAGCTACAACACCATACATAAACCATATGTGGATATATCAAAGCATGATATAATGTCTTTAGTGTTGATAACGGTTGGCAAGCTTTTATCTTATAAATTATAGCTATTGTTTTTTTTTAATTTGGTTCCACTCATAAGTGATAATTATGGTCTTTCCAGTCTAAGTTTTCATTTAAAATGATTCCAAGAAATTTTGTCTTTTTGGCAGAAACAAATCAAACAAAAACAAAACAGGAAGCCTCAGTACCTTACACTATATAAATTGTCTAAATGATGAACTATACTAAATATCACAATTGATTTGCGTTATCTTATCACATAGTGTAAAATAAACATAATAGAAATGGAAAATTCTGGAGAGTGCCCCCCCCCCCCCCTTCAGCCCTGGCCATGTGATCAGCCAAGTGCAGCAAGTTAGCAGCTGTGAAGTGTGCACCATATGGGTCTAATTCAGTTTTTGCAGGTTGGTTAGTTAAACTGTAGTTCAAGTATCAAACTTGGTGGAACATGGAGATTATAAATATTTAATATCACCATTGCATTAGTCATAAAAGAACATGCAGAATGATACCAGACATGACATGTATATTATAACTATTATGGGAAAAACCCTCTGATTAATGTGTAGTCCAATCAGCTGATAATTGCAAATTTGCATTCTTACACTTTTATTACAAATTTGATTCATTGTTTACACTACAGTAGGATTCAAAATAAACATCCACCACCTTTTTTTCTTTTTCTGTACGTCGTGGGGCGAAAGCTATGTAGGGATGGGGGCAGTTTTGTGAACTATTTCAGGTCTCAACATCAGCAACACAATATAGGTCATATGAAGGGTGTTTTTGTGGGCTTTATAATGGCTGAGGCTAAAAAAATATCTGAATCCAGAAACTTAGAAAATATTATACTATTTGGTATGATTTATCCACTAAAAGCTACATTGACGAGACAAATGACATATTGATGCTAATATTATAATAAATATATGTATACTGTATGTTATTGTTCATATGCAAGTTTATGAAAGACCGATGTTTTATTTAAAAAAAAGAAATAAAAAAAAAAAGAAGGAAGAATTTTCAAAGGTGTAGGACCATATTTCAAGGTATTAAAAATGGTATGACAAATTATTTCTTGAACATGAAATGAAATTACTTTAGAATTTGATAAACATTCAGCCAAAAGCTGTTTTTCAAATTGATCCTGTTACACAATAAATAAAACAATGATTACAAGAACATAAAATATGTACATCATAATATATGTAGGCCTAAATATATGTACATCATGCATAGTGACTACAAATGACCTGAGATTTATTACTCCTTAGTGGAAAATATTTCTCACGAATACGTAGCTATGCCCATTTATGAGATTTTACGGTCTTCAGCTTGTGGATAATTGCCCATTAACAAGGTGGTGATAGATGCTATCTAAATGTCCACATATGTCTGCAACAATGCCACCTTGTTCTAACTATTTCAAAGGCAACTACAAGGGACTATTTCTGTGCTTTTTTCCGTACCATTGACAGTATTTTCAGTGTTGATACTTGATTCATCATTATGCAATTGTGACAATGTTAAGGTTTTAAAAAATATCAAGAAAAATGCAGTCCCTCAGATTGAGAGATAGGATGGTCAGAGCTCTATATGCATTATTTATTTACAAAATATATTAATAAATTATATATAATTAAGTATTGATATGCTTAGAAAAATAAAACAGTTGGTGCTAGTAGGTGTAAAAGAAAACCTGTTTAAACTTCCAAATTTCAAAAGAAGTTCCGTTTCACTACTTTGTAAAGTTCACTTGAATACTTTCATAAGTATACACATGTGAAGGCTTTTTGTAATCGGCGCCCAGCGCCCGCGCCCAGCGCCCAGTGCTTTGATAACCCCAAAATGGCATCTGACCATGGAGTCAGAAGAGAATAAAGAATCTGCCATATAGACGTATACATTGTAAAATAAATAAGATATTCAAGAATTTTGTTGCATTAGATGATCTTCTGTGGGGAGGGCAAGGGTTTTTTCCAGCGGTATTTAACTACATAACTCTAATGCCATCTGGTCAAGACCAGTGATTAGTAGGACCTTGGATATTAGAGATCAAAGAGGCAAAATTTTTATAAGCATAGAATTCACTTGTGTCAGATTTAGACCTACTATTTTCTAATAAGCTAATGTTTATGGCATAACACTGCGACTTGTTAGATTAAATCATGAAGATAATATCTGAATAATATCATAAATACCAGGGTAAGATTGGTTAAATGTTGAGGAAATAGCCGAACCACCCCCCCCCCCCCCCCACCCCAATGTCAACCACCGCATAATGTCCACTAAAGGGTCTATGGTCTATTTCCTGGCTGGGCGCTGGGCGCCGAATACAAAAAGCCCATGTGTACACAAAAAAATTGTGTAAAACGACTTTTAATTTTACAGTCAATTAAATCTACTGTCTTAAGAAAACTTATAAGCATAAGAGATAATCTAAGATAAGATAGGTAGACCGCCAGACCAGTAGATCCTTAATAAGGGGCAATTATAAAGACATTTTGAGTCTGGCATACCTGGTACGTTAGTGTGCTCCCCCCCCCCCCCCCAGCCAAGCAAGCATGTCCCTCATTTTTGTCCGAGTTCGCAGATCGCCCCCCCCCCCCCCCCCCCCGAACTCCCCCAATGACCATGGATGTGTACCTAGATTTGTTTCGTTTCGCAAAATGCAGTTATCCCCTGGGATAACTGTAGATTGAGAAACGGAACATATACATGTACTTACTACTCAGATGGGTGGGGGGGGGGGGGGGAGCAGCTCCAGAACGGGGGCCAGTTCCTGTATGTGGTATATATATGTGTAAATTTATGTGGCGTATACGGGAAGGGGGTGGGGGGGTTAATTGGGACTAGAAATCCCTCCCAGTTTTTTTCCTGGTTGTTGCATCATAACCATTAGCATCATACATATATACAATACTCGAAATCAAAATTACTTAAGTCCAAGACTATTCCATACCTTTGCAAACATAAATATAAGATATCTTTTACAAAAACTACATGAAGTGCAAGTATACTAGATAAAGTAGTGACTCTTTCAAAGAAAGGATTTTCTATTTATGTAAAGAATTATTTGTTAGAACAAAATAATGAGCATTGCCTGTTGGCAAATTGTTACATTTGTATGAATAAGAGAGATTTTTTTTAAATTTAACTCAGTCCTTCTACAAAATCCTTTACATCATCATAATCAAATCAACTAACCCTCACAACTTTTGTATTATCATTTTAAATTATCATCATTATTTATTTATTTACACTGAAATTATTGGCTTAATATCCAATGATAATTGTTTGACGCAGGGGCTGTAATGCCAGCGCCCTTCAAGGGTTATTTCATATATACGTGTTTTTGTTTGTAATCAAGATCCAAATAAATTTTCTCTCTCCCTCTTCTCTCTCTTTATAACTACAAGAAAAAAATTAGTTATCTCTCTTTCTCTCAGTAAAGATTCGTAACAACACTACATTAATTTTAAAGTTTCTCTGGGTTTGGTAAAAAATGACACTGAAATCAATATGCGTGATCAGCGGGTTTCTTGTTTCATATAAATAGGGCATTACATTATGATACATTATATAAATAAACATTAATTTGAAAATATTGTTGTTAAATTTGCTAAGTAAATTCAGTTGATAAAACGTTTGTAAAACGTTCTAATATGGGATATATAAAATTCATTCATTTAAGTGGAGGGAAGAAACTGGTAAAACGTGTTGGATAAGATAAGATAATAAATATTATTATGACTGATCACTGTTTCTTAAGTAAACTCATGGGAGAAACTGACTGATTGATTGATTGATTGATTGATTGATTTGCTGCTGCTGGTGTTTGCCTCGCCCTGCTCAGCCACTGCTAGTTGTACAGCTGATGGTTTCCTTTGCTGGAGAGTAAATTTCATGTTATTCTTTGCTCCATGATTCCTATTTTGTTTTAAAATTCAAAGACAACCCTGGAATTGTAAACTGAAGTGTGCTATCCTATTGTCATTACGACAATGTATTTTTGAATTGCCTATTTCTGTTTTTAGGGCTCTAATACAAAACGAGTACTATAGATAGATTGATTGATCAATCAATCACTCATTTGACAGTGCCTGGAGTCGGACTTGGGTGATGCAAACGGCCTGAACCAGGGTTGGTCAAGTTTGGGCTGTTAAGACGTAGCAAAAGCTGTGAACATTTGAAAAAATACACTTTAATTTGAGTGCATATTAACTTGTTTAAATCATAAACTGAAAACTGAGAAGCCTCTCTCAAACGTGTATGCATCAGGCCTACACACACACAGTTCCAACTTGCGCACAAGGGGGAGTGCAAGGTAAAATGACGGTAGGAGAGGAGGCGCTGTGAGCAGCTTGACACAGTTCATGACCTGAGCTATTTCACAAGTAATTACCCATGCTGCCCTCTGTAGGACTTTCGTTCCGTTCCGTTCCGCAATATACAGTTATCCCAAGAGATAACTGTAGATTGCGAAACATAGAAAAATCAAAATAGAAATTAATTAATTTACACAACAACATAAAAAAATGTCAACATATTTGAATTAAATACATATTTAAAAAACAAATTATTCTCACTGGTGCTTGAATTATTCATGGAATGTCTACTACTAGGTAAATGCAAAAATATTAATTGGTCCTATTAAAATCAAGTTCACCTGTCAAATAAAAATCCCCATACTTTAGATTAAAAAATGCTATCACCAGCTAAATAGGAACCTGTCAATCAAGAATAGTCTTTGAGAATTGCAGTTAATGCAATTTTTTTTTATTTGCTTCGTTTAGACATGTGACATGTTTTGCTCTTTGATCCTGGTGATGACTTTATTGAAATATAAAAAAAGATAAATAAATCTCCAATTTGCCAAATATCGGTCTTACTGTACATACACTTATGAATACATATTTCAGCATAAACAGATAAATAAGGACTCTAAGAAAGAATTAAAGTTAAAAAGGACAAAAATAATGTAAAACAAGGTTAAGATTGATTCTGTTTTTCAACATGAATAAAATGAATTACGGACATTGGGTGGTCGTAATGGCAGGGTTCTACTATTTATTTTATTTTACACAGTGAATCATCTCATCTTTATAAACTGCAGGTGCATTTTAAGCTTCATTTTCAATCAAGTGTATGTTACTATGCTACCCCTTCCTAATCACCTAATGGATGCTTTAAGTCAGTGTGAAATTAATGTTCAACAGATTGTTCTGACTGATAAGAACAAACACCCCTTATTCATGATGCCTAAACTAACATTTTCTGAAGTGACCCCCCTTTCGGTTTCGTTCCGTTCCGCAAAGTACAGTTAGCCCACCCCACTGTATACAGGGCGGGGCAAGGCAAACGTCTTTTGCCCGAACCCCAGGTCCTCTTTTTTTAAATGGAACAGCCCTCAACAATACATTCAAGATCACTCAAACTGTTTTTCATGAAAAATTTATTATAATATATATACCTATATTTATCCATTATGAGTCATAATTTAAATACTTTAAAAAATGTCACTCAAAAATGATACATGGCATTGCAATGATCAAACATTTGCCATTGGATCATACGTAAAACATTGACATATAAGAGCTGACAAGAAACTTAAAAAAGATTCTTTGTATATATATCGAGATAATTATTAATTCCTGCAGGTATTTTACAACATGACCTTGCATGTCCATACTCAAAGTCATATTTTTGTTTTCTGTTTACCCTTCAATGAATTATACAACAATTTCATTGCGAGACACAAATGTGTGCAAAATAATATAGCATAACCATGATAACATACAAAACTAAACATTCGTATAATTATGTAAATTCATCACTATCTGCTGAGCTGCTGAGGATAAATAATTAGAATTATAAAAATCTGCTAGTATATCTATAATTCTACAAAAAATCTAAAAAGTAAACTATCAAGTAAATATTTTCAGACATGGTGCATGCCCATCATGATTAAAATATATGCCAAAAGAATAACAAGAATTCCACATATCCGTTTGTAAATCTAAATCAGATTATAAAAAGAACTCTAAAAAGTAAACTCAACACAATATTTTCTTACTTAAAACATAATTCACTGCATTGTAAATAATATATCACAAATTGTTAATTGCATTTTACATCCCAATTTAGAAAATACAGCAGAATGCTCCAATTTAGACCATGTTCGGTCATCACCTGAGTGTAATAAAGTGGTTTTCCTAATTACGGAAACATTTTACACTTTAATCACAGTTCTAGGACCTAGTTAACGGTCAGTACTTGTGGTAGTCTTAAAATCGGAGAGTCTCATTTGTGAGGTATCTCTGTATGATATATTTATATTTAAATTATAAATTTGCGACACTTGGTGCGTCACATCACAGCTTTGCCAAGGGCCCACCAGGGGTCTGGAGGTATTTCGCGATGGCAGGGTGAACCTGAAGCAAAGAAGGGTTTTGTAGTCTTTATCCAAACATTTTTCTCAAGAGTCAAGTTAAACTAACACACGACTCTAGAGAAAAAGTATATTATGAATACAATGGCTCCTGTTTTTACTTTGGATCCAATAGGCCTGTTTGTAAATGTACAAATAAATCTCTATAATTACGTAAAGACAACGCAGGAGTGATAGCAAAATTTTGAAATTTAACCCCACAATAATTGAATACTCCAGTGTCTGAATCTGACAAACGCAAAATAACACGTGAAGCCACAGTCGAGCTTCATTAGTTACCTCTTGCCTGTTCAAAGGAGACTCCTGGGCAAACTTGATGATGCGGTCGTAAACATTTCCATCATAACATCCAATTGCGCTGCCAAGGTAACGATCACTATAGTCAAAAGCATCTACTAGCGCTACGGCATCTGGTCTCAATTCTTTCAACAGCGCAGAAAATTTCTCCTGACTGTACTGTAGTTGTATTGACGTCATGTAGCCATCCTGGGAAGGAATATTTAAAAAGACACATAAATATAATTATAATCTACTGTTAACCTTGATTTATATTGGCCAGAGACCTTTTATTTATTTTCTCAAACGCCTTTAGGAATAAAATCTGCTTTTATTAGAGATTTGAAAGAAGTTTATAATTTCAAAGTTACAAAAGCCTAGCCTCTGCACGAGGCTGACCTCCAGTTTATACCTGAATTGTAATCGAAGAAAATTTGGTACTCATTGCCAGATCATCTTGATATAACATATTCTTAATTGCTACAATTTTCAAGCCCTGTTGTAATGTTGTAGCATGTTTCAAAATTTCAATGTCTCAATTCTACTGGGTCTGAAGCTTAGTCGGTTTGTATGACCAGTCGCCAGAGGCAGATGTAATGTTGAGACTATAAAGCTTGGGAGTCCACGCTATACTACACATTTACCACATGGGTGGGATCTTTTACATTTTACATGCCTCAGCACAGACAATGACTACAAGGCACCTACATGTAATGTCTTACATATGACCAGTAATCACATTACCTCGAAGAAATCACCAAACTGTTCAGTGATGTCTCGTAAACCATACAGAACAGCCAACCGTTCCATAACTCGGGAAATTTGGGGTTCTCTGATTGATGCCACTTGGTCGGCAAACGCCTGCAGGATGAACTGTTGCACGTGAACCTAAAGTTGATAAATATACAAATGTTGATGCTCTCTGAAGAAATGCAATTGCCGTATAAGTGATTTTACAGTCATTAAGGCCATTGCAGACATTTTGGACAACAATTTAGTCTATTTTCTGAGTGACATAGAGCTCACTTTTTGAAATTTGAATTCTTAATTTTCCTGTGTATATAATGCTATTTAACTCATAATGTCTTTTTATTTCGAATTGTACACATTCATACCTTCACTAGAAGTTTATGTAATAAAAATGTATATATATATTTGTAATTAGGTAGGTATTAACAATATTGTTGCCATTATTAGGAGATTTTTTCAAGACTATATAACAACCATTATGTCGCTATCGAGCGACTATCGCAGCACAGCACTCTCCTAAACACTTTCGAGGAATTATACAGTTCTGTGCAAAAGTCTTTAGCCATCCTCAAATTAATGCTACAGCAAGAAAAATACATTTTATACGTGATTATTGTGTTGCCGCAGGGCTGAACATACTTACACCCTGAATGAATTACAGACATAGTAAAAAAGGAAAACAATAATAGAGAAGAACATGTGCGTTTCTTCTGTTTCATTTCTGTAATTTGGTATGGTCCCCATTTTACATAAAACTGCATGAACTGGTTCCTAGAGGCAGCCCAGTAATTTGACGGCAAATCTGTCCTAACATCGTTAAAAGGTACCTTAAACACAAATGCAAGTTGTCAAACTTTTATCACAAGCAAAGTGCAGGATCACTCGTTTAGATGAAGGTCTGCATATGAGCAAATAACACATAATGCCTTAGGGTGACTCAAGACTTTTACACAGAACTGTAGTTATGGACATTAGTTCATAATTTTTGCCTTGTTCCAGCTGTACAATTTAATCATTTCCTTGCAATGCTATAGGAGGACAATTCCAAAGAGATAATTTTACAACAAATAAGTTCTGTTTTTCTGAAATTTTAAGAGTGCCAAACCACCTGTTGAGATTGAGTAACTTCCATGAGACGGTGAGACGGCTCTGCTACTGATTAAAATATAACTGGCTGGGACTGAATTTAAATAAGACTGATCCAATAACGTCAAGTATATAGTGTATTATGAAATAAATACAGCATCTTATATTTATACCTGTGCCGCTCGGACCAAATATGGATGCGCCTGATTCCAGGCATCGTGTTCAACCAAACCTTGGGACCGAAGTCTGCTCAAGTTCTGCGCTGCTCGGAAAACTAGTCTGAAATAGAAGATAAAGGAAGTGAATCATTATCCTCGCATGTTATACCTTGTCCTGGCAAACAATTAAGCAGATGGGTGGTCTAGTGGTAAGATGCTCGCCTGCTCCTATGAAGGACCCGGGTTCAATCTCAGGCCCGGGCACCCTTCATGAGCGACATCCCAGCTGGATGTCGTTCGGATGAGACGTTAAATTGGTGGTCCCTTGTACTCAGTGTCTATGCTGAGGCAAGTAAAAGATCCCACCCCATGGAGTAAATGTGTGGCATGGGTGGACTCCTCCTGTCTCTCACTTCATCAATCAACCCTCGATAGCGGCAAGAAATTGCCTTAGATAGATATGCAAAGTGCAGCCTTCTATCTATCTACCTATCTATCTATCTACCTATCTATCTATCAACTTGTTTCTGTGTTATCAAGTTACTTCGCGATAGGAACCTTCTCAAAAAACCTTTTTAAAAACCTGTTCAGTTAATCTTTTGTGTGAATGCAATAACAGTTATCAAACAGTTATATTTATTTCCATGTTATCATATTTCTGGGACCTTTATGAACAGTACAAAGGCGAGCAATTCTTCATACCTTTTAGCTCTGTGCTTATAAGCATTCACCAATGACTTCAAGTCAACATCTTGGTCGATTAGACACAGCGGGAATTCTTCTGACAGATACGCAACTGTCGGAGGTAGTTGGGCTCCTTTAACGGCTTGCTGTACACACTTCATGAGATATCTGCAACGTATCAAATTTCAAAGTCAACTTTATATTTCTTTATATTTCAGTAAGAAATTTAATATTATAAATCATCAGTTTTTTTTAATGGAACAGCTCACAGCACATATATAGCTTATTGGTTACACTCGGTGACATTGAAATTCGCCACGACATTGAGATTCGCTACTCTAAACGACCTGTCACAAACACCTCTAGCTGGCTCTAAAATGCCAGGGAAAGTGTTAGAACATTGTCAAATGATATAGACAGGTAGTTTTGTCAGTTTTGAAGTTTCAAGGTGTGTAATTGTGTTTGTGGGGGGTGGCGAATTTCAATGTCGTGGCGAAGTTCAATGTGGCTGAGTGTCATCAAGTGGCTCACCTTGAGCACTGCAAAAACATGACATAATTTTCTCCTTCGTAGGTACACCCTGCCACTTGTAAGCCATATTTTTTTGGAAGGCCACTGTAGTGAGCGTAACCATGTCCACCGCAACACAAGCGACATATTTCCACGGCAACACTTCCTTCGTAACTAGTGTATGCCTTCAATCCACTCGACAATCCATGGAGCTGCAAAAGATTTTTCACATGAGCCATCGACGCCATACTATCGTTATTTTAACCTTTTGTACATAACCAATTATGGATATTTTACTACATAACAAGAAAAAAGAGGTAGGTGGACCTGATCATTTTAAGATCCACCCACCCCCGATACCCGGTTTTTGACAGACCCCCGACCCCACCCCCGCTTTTTTCTACATTAAGATATTAATTCCCCAATATCAGTTTTCCCCAGACCTCCCCCCCCCCTCCTTCCGATATCTGAAAAATCTTCAGGTCTGCCCTCCCCCCCTCTTTTTTTAATGGAACAGCCCCAAGCTATAACTAGTTCTTTTGCAAGCAACTTACAGTACTGTCATGATACAGTCAATGAAATGTAAGTTTTTTCCTGAACGCTTCATACAACTTAAAATTCTTTTTTTTTGTCGTAAACTTCACCATGCCTTCCACTAAGCATTTAATAATACAATCCATTATTTCAACTGAAGGTTCCAAGTTGTAAAATATACAAGCATTTAGAGACTGAAGTATCACAATCTTTCTTTACCCGATATATTTTTATATATATTTTTCAAAACAGATATTTATATGTTGTATGTTCAAAGACAATGCATTTTATACAATGTAGTTGTGATATCAGATTAACTTGATGGGGCTTTTTGTAATGCTATCGGCGGTTCATGTCCCATTAGAAGTTAGAGAAATTTACCTCTGGCAAAGTGTCCACTTTCCCACCCTGGATTTCTCTGGTGACTGCGATGTACATATCTCGCATGTGATACCCTGCAAATTTGAAAGCGTAAGCCATGGCAAGCTGCGGAAAGAGTCGCATTTGCTGCGTCACGAAGTCAAGGACTTGCGCTTCTTTCCTGAAAGTACATCATTTTCATTTTGTATTTCTGACGATAGCAAAATGCATGAGCGAGCCAGATCTGAATTCGAACTACCACTACAGATAGTGAGACCTCATTTGCGACAATTACAGTAAAAATTGCAAAAGTCAAATTAGCCCAATTTGAATCTTACAATACAACAACTTGAACCAAATTTGAAAGACCATTGGCTATTTATTCCATTCATGAATCTTTTCACGAGTCAAAACTTTTTTGCCTAACTTGAATGTTATCAGGTGGACTTTTTGAATTAGACTTTGTAAGATTTAGGCATTTGTGGATTTTTAACCCTAAAAGTAGACCTTTTTGGGAAGGGTTGTTCCATTTTTAAAAAAAAAAATGGGGGGGGGGGCCAGGGGGTAGACCTGAAGATTTTTCAGATATTTGGAGGGGGAGGGGGTCTGGGGGAAACTGATATCGGGGGGGGGGGGGAGGGGGTGGTCAAAAACCAGATATTGGGGGCTGGAGGGGGTTATAAAATTTCAGGTCCCCCCCCCCCCCTCTTTTTTAAATGAAACAGCCCTACATGGAAGGTATAGGCCCATGGTACATTCATGATAAGAATAATGGTATATTTCAGATTTCACTGTTAATTAAGCGGCCCCACACAGGCATAAACTACTGTCACATAGTAAAGTAACAACAAAAGTTCTTGATTTATAATTATAACATACGCCCGATAACTTGAATGGGTCGATATAATCACAATAATAGTAAGTTGTCACATTACCCTGGTTTTAACTCGGATTGTCTTCTGACACAGCTGTAGCGGATGGCAATGGTCGCGGACTGAGCAATAAAATCGGCCACTACACTGTAAACCATGGTAGCCCTGACGTATATCATGGTCCCGTAAGCGAGTTTGTCGTGTTTGGCTTTCATATACGTTCCATCCCTGAGAACCTGCCAATATCAAAGAAAAGACAATAGTGTTCTTGTTATAGCCATTCAACTTGAAAACGGGGTTTCAGAAAAAATCGCAAGATGAAAAAACAACTTCAAGCACAGTATTATGGAAATTCAACCTGTGCCTCTCAAAGTTTGTCTAACAAGAGTATTTGTACCAAATCTACAGCATATGCAATTTGGAGGTCATAAGTTCAATATTTTTTAAGATATAATAAATCTAATGATTTCAGACGACGTTGCCAAAATGAGTGCAAAAAACGCCTAAACCTTGACTTCTTCTATAATTTTTCTAGCCAAAACAACAAGAGATATTAACCTGAGATATTTGCACACTTCCTATATACCAATGTAGCTTTGCCTTAGAAATTTTTAAGACAAATCTAAGATGGTCAGGTGGGAAAATTTTCAGAAATTTGTTGAATTGACACGGAACTCATTAACGAAGATAAACACTGTCTGATGAAGTCAAAAATTTAGTGATGTCATTTTTGCTATTCCATTATCCATTTATCTCCAGCTCTCTGTTAATCTAGTTCCCCATTAATGACACAAAATTGAAATTTAATCGCAATTGACATGGTAAACCGGTAGTCAAAAAGATTTCACACATGACTATTGCCAAATTGCAAGACCATTACAATCATATATTGTATTATCATGACCATATTTCTCAGGATTATAATGGCTAATATTATTAAAAACATTTCTTCAATGTTGGTCCGTAAAAAACCCTTTTTTATTTTGCCAACCTTGGAATTTTTCATGAGCAAATTTTCTCGTGGTAATCGAACGTGGTCAAGTTTTAAGAAGCCATTATCGATCATGTTGAAACCAAATTTAGGTCCTATATCTCCACATGTTCTTCCTGTAAAAAGATTTAATCACAAATTATTATTAATTTTAGTGCATGAAATTCGGTAGTTTTAGTGCATGAGTTTTACTTATAGTTTTAGTGCATGAGTTTTACTTATAGTTTTAGTGCATGAGTTAGTACAATGAAATTCGGTATATTACGAAACTTGTTCGGGTGTTCCACAATTCTGCATAAAATCAAAGCACCAACCTGGCAATAAATTATGAGTTTTCAAGTCTCGCAGCTGTACCATGAAAGCATGAGGTCCGTAATTTTTGCCATTGATGTACAGGAGAGCCATTACAATGGCATAGTTGCTAGTTTTGCCAACTGAAATTACGTAAAAATATTAACTAAAGCATAAATTAATTAAGCGATTGCATAGTACAATATTATATCAATCAACACATATCCACATTAGAAGCACTAAGCTACAATAAATTGCAATTAACGTAATAAATTTTCTCTTTAAATGAAACATAATGACTGTCTAACGAATATATAAATTTCATTTCCAATACATGTGCAAGTATTAACTTGCATTGCATATTGTATTACAAGCATCCAGACACATCTTCAAATGTTCGAATTTTATTTAACGTAAATTTCGTAATTTTATCATCGCAAACCTGAATAAAAATGTGCAATAAAAAATCATTCAACATCTTCTTATATTTTCTAATGCCAACTTGAAATGAAGAAACCTCATTCACACAAAATTTCTACTTACGACCCCCTGGCCACCATTTCAAAGACGTCTGGGTCGGACTGTTCAAGACAAATTCATCTGTCCTACCATCATATGTAGCTGTCGTTTCAAGACCTCTTAGGAATGTACCTACATCAGTTTTAATATAAATGTAAAGACAGTCTCCAGACTTTTATTTAATTCATCGAGTTTATGAGAAAGAATGAAGTTTAAAAAAATTAGAGGCGTTTAAATGATATGCACCAGTTGAGATAGCAACCAAATCTTTAAAATCAATTACAGAACATAAATGAGAAAAAAAGTGCTATGGAATTTTTCTGCCACATTTATTAATAGTCCAGAGAAAATTACTTCTTGGTCTAAAACATTAAAAGCCTCCTAATTTAAATACTTTTACGAGTGACAAAAATATCCTGTAGATCTAATACAACAATATCAAACAATACTGACCATGGCCAAGCTCCGTCTGCGCATAAGTTCCCAGGATTTCGTATCTCTCAGCAGCCGGCAGCCATTTTTGGATTTGTTCCTCCGTCCCTTGGCCCATAAGAGTTGGAATGAACATTCCGTACTGCAGAGTAAGTGGAGGTGAGTCGTTCGGATAAGCATGACTGGAATTAAACAAATAAAATTTAGTTAAAAACGTTTTACGATTATCCTATTAGGTATCAATGAACAAATAACTACAAAAAAGTTTAAGCATTTCCAATAATCATGATAATCACATGCAGGTGCGTCGATATAGCCAGGGGGGGGGGGGGGGGAATATACCCCCACTTTTTGAGAAAGGGGGGATGATGCATGAAAGGGGGGGGGGGAGATCCATGCAATCATCCCCCTTTTACTTGCTTGGGAAAGTCACAGTGCGACAGACAAAGCAGGCCTGCATCCCCCCATCCGTCAAGAGAAATCGACGTCCCTGATCACATGAGAATTTGGTCTTGGTTCAGGAAAGCCAGTGTTAGGAATATTTTATTTATCTAGTCATGTTACTTTTACGTACATTTTAGTTGATGTAATTTTACGCAAAAATTACTTTCCACTGGTACGATTGCAATTACGGCACCCTCTGCAGCAATTCATTTCAAAACCCCCAAAACATTGATCATATTGTCTATGGCACACAACTGCTGGGCGAAAAAGGCTCAATGCATGAATCACCTTGTGAACCAGGTCCTGTCGGTATCGTTAGTCAAGTTGTGTTGAGCTAACATGCGAATGTAATGAGGTGTTCGCCGAATTCCTTCGTTGTAAAGTTCATCTCTCGACAGAAAATAGGGATTCGGTGCATCAAAAACGGGGTCATTTTCAGCTAAATCTCCTGAAAAAAAAAAAAGATAATAGCATTAAATTAAGAGTTTAGAACAATTGGAGCATGTGACGTAACATCAACTATCCAGGTATTGCGTCATTAAAATTACTTTTTCCATATAATATACATATATGTAGATTTGATAAACTGACATTTTGAAATCCTGGACAATGAGGCCTATAACCCTCATGTAACTTAGAGAAAGTTAAAAATTTTGGATGGCGCAGTAAACCTGGTACTAGGCAATATATAACAGCTACTATGAGACTGTGATTTATTTTATATATTATTATTTTATTTTTATTTTTCAGTATTTTGATATTCAGTATTATGAAATGTGTTCACTGTGATGCTATAGTATAGAAAATGAGATATATAAAATTTGGATCAGAAGTTCTTGAAGTAGTATTTAGTTAGTATATTCAATATATGTAATTTTTATGTCTGTATTAACAATGTATTGTGCATTCTATGTACCTTGTTTTTGACGAATGGGTCAAAACTGACTCCGTGTGGTCAAATAAAATCTATCTATCATATGTAAAATTTCCTTTTAAAAATACAACAGACAGTCTATCGTATATTTTTAGACTAGTTGTACTTATCTTAAAATATTACAATAGAAAAGCACAATAATATTTCATTACTCACTTAAAGAACTACCGGACTGGAAGATTAGTACCTAGTTTTTTTATATAGGACAAGTTTCACAGGTCTGTAAGTGTCTTACTTTCTTTTTATCAAAATCATAATTATCAGCTGGTTATCTGTTTAACTACGATCTTATCCTGGCTAGTACATCGTCATGAAAATATTATATTTGAAACAAAGTCAGTATTTAGTAACATGGTCTAGTTGGGAAACAAGACAATTCTAAGTGAAACATTAAACTTAAAAAGTCAATCCAGACAAAATGTTTCACATTTATATCAATTGAAAAATATGCAAGCATCAGTTATTGAGATCATCATATGATCATATATATATATATGCCCCACAGCAGATTCAAAGAATTATAACTATATTTCACACAATAACAAAAGATTTACTGCTATTTAGGATTTAATATGTTTTATACTATCAAAAAATATAATTTTACATGCAATACAACACAGCATCAGAAAGTGTATAAATTCAAAATTTTCTGGGAATCAATGAAATGGTGTTCTGCAAACTGGTTTCATAATTAAGGTCCTCCTCAATTTTTTCATCAAATATATATTTTTTAACCTTTTTTTGGCGGGTGGGAGGAAGGTTGTAGCTAAGTTTGTGGTTAGAGAGTTCGACCACATACGATTCAAACAATTCGATTACAGGTGAACAGAGTAACAAATTAATCCCAAGCTGCATGGGTGATTACTATAAATGTGTCGAACAACTGTCAATTGACTTAATTTTTACCAAAAAATTGGAATTTTCCTACTAAGTCAAGAAATTATTTACCGATTGAATATCTGAAACATCTATAGGGGTTGTTAAGTTGACTATCAACTATTTTAATTCATTGATCAATTTAATATAATATATGATTATCGATTAATCATTATGCCGCAGCCACACTTACTTATGTACCGCCTTCTCTGCACCTTGTCCGCTCCTTCGTAAATGACATTTGTCAGTAATTCCGGATTGAAACTTGCGCTGTCTCTTTCCTTTTGCAAATCTGGATTCACTGTTTTAGCCATTGTTGCCCCAACAGTGTACTGTCTGACTGTGTTACTCAATCATGACCTAGAAATGTATAAATCATATATAATGTAAGGTTAAACTACATAGGGCACCCTTTTATCGTGAGGATGTCATAAATTAGAACATTTTCATTGATGTACATTTCATACACAATGTCATGTATATTATAAGTTATCATTATATTGGTTATAAACTACATGACATTGCAGTATGCAGCTGATTAAAAAAAAGAGGTTTAAAATTGACTGACACTTATCTGCATCCTTTATCTGTTGTCAAGAGTGTCACAGTCTTTATAGATGTGTTATCATTACATATTGACAAAATGTAACACTTCTTGAAGTTCTTCCAGTCGACTGCTCTTGTAACCTATTTCCCACGAAAAACTTCAGAGGGCGTTGTGGGTGTCGACCTAGAAAGTGGCTCCACCTTGAAAGTTACCTTTTGATTAATGATGGAAGTTTGGATAGCTCATCCGAATTATAGGTTTAGAATACTATAACCATAGAGTAATTATTTTTTTCATTTGTCTAGCTATAACAACACTTTTAAATAATTTAAACCCAGTACATTATAGCTCTGGCCCAATCAGCTTATATTTGAAAAGATTGATCTTTTTTAGATTGAAGGATTGTATTTATTTTTGAAATGCGGTGACATGACATGTCATTGTTATAGAGTTACTATGGTTTCTCGATGGTGACCCTGTCCGCGGTGTGTGCACCCACTATACATTTGCCATCATGACAACACTTAGCAATTTAGCATACAATAAGACCATACTTATTTTTGGGTAATTCCTTGCCTATTAGCTTGCGATATTCAATTCCATCCCTAGTGGCAGTAATTTGCACATTTCACCATCTAATCACACATAATGGTGCTTCCTGATTGGCCAACATCTCCCAACCACAGTGTCCTGTCTGCTTCAAGCCAATTAAGTGACTGCATGGACCACTGTGGACTGATCAATGCACACAAAACCAATTGATATGCAATTTCACTGTTAGACATTCAATGCCATAAGCCGCCTATAGACTTTTAGGCAATTTATTTGTATTTAAGTCTTACTGGTAAACTAGCAAAATAATTGCCAAGGGCATTTCCTAATGTATTCAGCTACATTCTGATTGGCAGTTGCAAATGACATAGCTGCCTCTAGAGATGAGAAGCCAGTTTAGGCAGTCAGGAGCTCAAGTGGTATTATTTAAAGTATAAGTGACGTCATCACTGAGCTTTCGGGTCAGAATTTGATAGGTTTAAGACCGCTCTGCTCTATTTACGCACCTTCTCCTTAAGAAATTTGATTTAATGTGCTGAAGAAATTTCACTTGATTTAAGGTGAAAGACAAGACATTCAGATGACTTATAAGAAGTTCCGGCCGGCCTGAACTGCCTGGCCAAGGAATCAAACCCAGGAATTTCAGGATTTGTTTAGAATAGCTGGCCATTGCATCAACTGACTGCAGTGCCTTCATCACTACAAACCAGCCAAACCCGTAGTCAGCCGCTGGCGGGTCTTTTTCATGAAATTGTGGACCTTCGATGCAATTTTTTTTAAATAGCATTCCCTGATGTGGACCAATGTGTGGACATGGACCGAGTTGGTGGGCCTGCCAGCAGCAAATTTATTTTAGAAATATATATATAAAAAAAAACACGCACAGACAGAGCTATACATTCACATATTTATTCAATTAAAAGCATTAGAAAAGGGTAATTTACATGCTGTTCATTCATGTGCCATACATTAATTTCTATTGGGAAAATACAATTTTTTTTTGGATTTCTACAAGAACACCTTACTGTACTACAAATGATAGTCCTTTCTTAAGTCATTTTATACAAGAGATTCTATATTCACCAATTTCAAAAAATCTCCTGAGCCCTAATTTCCAGTTTTTCATTCCTTACATTTTCGTTACTTTTAATGAGATTCCCATACAGATCCAGACACAAGCTTCATCGAAACTATTTTGCAAGAACGGTACATTACATCTTCATCTTACGAATGACATCTTTCAAAAAGGTAATTAATAGTATAATATATTATATATATAACAACGTTGTGATTTTCTGAACATCTAAACTGACAATATAATGATTTTTTACCATTTTGTGAATTTTAAATTGATGTTTTTGTCACCTATTGCATAGTATTGGAACACTTAGTGGTAGTTCATTTCAACCAGGCAGGCAGAAAAAAAGCGTAGCTATGGAAATAGAAGTAAGACTGATAGCATTTTACATGATTGTTTACAGATCTTTATAACTGGCCAATTCAATTGTTTTAAATTCGCTCTTCACCAATTCCTATTTCCGTGTCTTTATTGCGAGCTTAAAAAAAGTCCACCGTACTTCGCAGCACAACAATTAGTTCTAAAAAAAAACACCAGTATACATTACACGGACCATCCACAACAGTATTCTAAAAGGGTGACATCATAATAGTAAATTCCACAAAATATCCTACTATTACTCGCTGCGGTAATAATAGTTTCCGTTCACCAGATGTTTTTGTCGTAATGTGAATCTATCACACAAAAATGGCAGAAATGTCTTTATATATATCATAATATATATCAAATATCAAATACATTGAACACTGTTCATCAAATAATACATTATTTACAAGTTATTACAAAAAATGGCAACATTATTACACAGTGTATTTTATTCACACCACATATCTTGCGTGCTTAAACGGCAAATATGATTATAAAAACTAGGATGCATACCGTAAAAAATAATATTTCACATGAAAAATCATATCGGTAGGATTATAAATGATTCTGTTACAAAGTGTAAGATTTTAAATCTTAAACTTGGAATGTTTATAAAAATTTAAGATGGCAAAATATAGCTGTGTATCAGAATCAGTGGTGACACCATACTTTTTCTAAGCAAAATATTTGAAATTTTCAACGCTAACTTAAATTTCTAACAATTTTCTATGCCTGATATTGACTCTAGCAATGTTTTCCACCAAATTATCAATCTAATTGTACTTTCTAACTTTCTATCTTTGATTAAATGCATTTGATAAGAAAATGCAACAACTGGCCACAATCAGCGATGAGATAAACGTAAACTTTTTTTTTTTATCAAAAAATTTATAAAATCAACAAAAACAGGATGTAACAAAATTAAAGTATAAAATTTAAACAAATCACAAACTGATCCAATAAAAAGAACAATATAAAGTCTATTAAAATAATAATCATAATCAACTAACAATAGCATGAATAAAAAAAGACAAATAATATCGTCTGACGCGAGTATAAAACTTCAAGGAGCACCCGTAAGCACACACATACATTCGCACATTTACTTCACAGCAATCTTTCATGCACATAAAACACACACGAGCGGCAAATTTCACAGTGTTTTTTGTAAATACAAAATTATACAATCTTTGTTTAAAGCGTATACTTTATGATTATTAAATTATACAAGATGTTAGTCGTTTTGATCTTGATATACTCCTGACTGGAAAATTAGAAACATACTGTATAAACACACTAATAAGCGTTTCAACGTACAATTATTAAATCCTCATCAACCACTGAAATCAATGTAATCCATTGTGATAAATTGAAAACAATCACTACATTAATATGCCCTTTATAGTAAATTAATAAACACACAAAATTAATCTTCCTGATAGCAATTGACAAAATATGATATCCTACTTGTGCCATATTACTTCCTTATTAGTTCCGATTCATCATTTTAAACAATTTTAATCAATGCTCGTGTTTATTACAATTTAATTTATATAATTAATACAATCACTTTTCTCATGTTCCAAGAAGTTTTTCACAAAAGCAACATTTTTTGTAGCGACTTCTTAATTTCACTCTTTAACTCACAATTATTTCATGATATCAAATAGTAAGCCTTTGTCGTATCCATATATAAGATCTTTAAAAGTTGCTTAAGTCTAAGCGCTTAACCTGTCTTACCGATGAGAATATTTCTATGAAAAAAATCTTAGGTCGATATCGTTAAGAGTGATGTCAAACCGACATCAACAATTTTACAATGACTAAATATATCTTGAACATATCTTACGGCACCGAGGAAAAATCTTGCACGAACATCGTTATTGCCAATATGTTTGACATCAGGCATTTTTATCGTGATCAAATTTTCTGCAAGAACTACCATCATTATTCCTGTGTACAAAAAGCACCAGGGAGTATTAGAAACATTTAGACTGGCCTTAAACATATTATATTTGTTTAATGTAAAAAAAGGAACTAAACAGCAACAAGGAAGCAATATTGTCTGACAAACTTATAACGTCAAATCTGTAACACTCGTCACTATACCTTAATCATCTTTCAAAACCAAACTTACGAACGAAAAACTATTAAAATCCTGACTGTTCTCTATAACAAACATTAGTCACATTTGCGTGAATGACCTTTTTCATTTTGTTGCAGCTTTTTACACAATTTTCTGGTGAATGTAGCTGATCTCTTTGTTGGTTTTAAGTCTTGTGTGTTCCTGATCATACATTTCCTTACAATTTCTGCATCTGGATAATGTTCACGATAACATGCAATGCTTGTGGTTCCTACATACAATGTGACAGTTGACCATAAGTGTAACGTACACAAATACCTTGATTATTATGAGTGATGCTCGCAAAACTTGCATTGTGACATCGTCAGCACTGGCTAGTATTTCATTTTGACCAATACATTCACCTTTCTTGCCTTGTGTGGTATTCTTTGTACCATTATTTACAAATATAGGGCTTCATTTGGATGGTCACACGCTACGAAACAATTTCAAATACCAGAGCTCAAGGAAGAATTGGAATTGGTCTTCGAAACCGTCCTCCTTTAAACAGAAACGGCTAAGCCATGTTAATGTCACAAGAAAGATGGGTTATCGTGTTGACTTTTTAGATAACTTCTCGGTGGCTTGACTGCTTTTATTTTCTCTCGATTGCGGGTACCATCTTCATGACGAAATTTCCGTAATTTCAATCTTTGAATTCTAATGCAGGTACTAGATTCCACTGTAATTTCCAATGTAAAAAGATGCAGCAAAACATAAAGGACAATAGAGTATCAGTCCACACACGCTCTAAGATGTCATGAAGCGCAATATTGAAAACGTCTTTCACAGGGTATCTATCACTTAGACGACCTCTCCGCGCATGTAGCCAGATGAGTCGCCCGATCGGCATCCTTCACAGGTGTAAAAGAGAATAGCAATAAGATCCACTAAGACTCCACCGCACCCCACCCAGAATGCCCAGTCGTAGTACACAGACGTGTTCCGATCGTACGTAGCGTTGTACTCCTCGTGAGCCTTTGCGCCGAACAGTCCCAGAGCGATTCCTTCAGTGACGACTGAAAAAAGCAAAAAAATCATTCATCACAATCACCAGTCAATGATTCAGTTGTATCTTTTGTCAAATGTGATTGTCTATTGGTCTGAAGCTTAGCCATCTTGCATGTATTTATACATTATTATAGTCAAACTTGCAGTGAGAAAACTTGCGGTCTGAAAAAAGGTGATTGCTAGCCTTCGCGCTCTTCAGCAGGTGTGTCTTTTGATGAATCACCATGTCTGATTGGCTGACGGCCGTTAAATTAATTGTTTTTTGATTACGTGCTTCGACCACTTTCATTGTTGTTTACAAATTGTTACAAGTCATTAGTGTGGAGATGATACAATTTCAGTAAAATTTTCTTAGTGACCTGCAAATTTGACAATTTTTAAAGACAGGTGGCCGTTCAATAGAAGGGTAATTTAAAATATAAACAGTCAAAATTCAGTTCGAGGGATTTGGAAGTGGCTATTTACATCAGGTGACTGTTCTAGGGCAGGTTTGAATGTCTATGTATGACCAGCTTCAAACAGACGCAATGATGAGATGACATGGCCTGGAATCCACACCACGTCACACGCTTACCCCATGGGTGTAGTCTTTTACTTGCCTGGTTCTAATTTAACATTGTTGGCAACTAATACAGTTGTATATAATAAGCCCTATATATGTATTGTATAAAGTCAAACAGGTCTGTGTTAAGTGATAAACCAAGTTGATTGATAAATCTGGCCGTTTAAGAAAGGTAGCCATTCAATAGTAAAATTTAGACAATGAAAATTCAGTTTTGGGGAATTGGAAGAAAACTTTTTTCGGATAGTCTTTGTAATTACAGTATACATATATATGACACTACTCCCAAGCTACTTACATGCCATGACGAGAAGACCATTGACCAGATGGACCACGAAGACGGACTTGCAACAGGCCGAACAGAGGAAGACACAAGCCGTCAGGAACGCCGTCAGAAGGAACAGAACTCCGAAAGCGAACAGTCCTTGGGCCGCCTTCCACCACACTGCAAACACACAAAATATAACAAATATCAATCAACATGATTCAATGAGTTATCATCATATGGGAGTTATCATATGTTTATACCCAGGCAAACTGAATTTTGGTATTTGCGCTTCCACATTATAGGCCTAACTATTAGGCCTAAATGATTAGCGAGCAAGTTTCCTAGCAACTTAACACAAATAACCTGACAATGAGCGGCAAATTTGATCTAATGTGTGAATAAAGATTATATACATTTGTATAGTCAATAAATACTAGATTTTGAAAATTTCAATGAGCTCTGAAATTTGAAATTTTCATAAACAATATGATAAATACATGAAATAAAGTATACAAGTTCTACATTTAAGTTCATTGAAATTTGTATGATTTTTTTTTTTCCCATCAGATATGTCACGTTTCCATGAGAACTAAGCCATGTACATATGTAGCTATATTATGCAGGCTAATGATATGTGAATGATGTATACTAGATGCATGAGCTTATGAATTTATTATAGGCTTTTTTTACACCTGCCTCTATCGCTACTGAAATTTTTACCATGTCATAAACAAGAGCAAGGTAACAATGACAAACAGTGGCAACAACAAACATGATAAACACAATGAATAATAGAGTCTTTTCACTGAACAGCCCTGAATTCAGTAGGACGTAAGTCTTTCCTCTCCTCTTATTACTCATTTTGCTTTTCAAACAGTAATAACTGATTCCATAAATATAACTTTCTCAAAAAAATAACAAAATCAACTAAATGATAAAGTGTCAAATATACATTAAAATGCACTAAAAATACTGCTGCTTAGATGCACTTTGCTTCGGCCAATCACAGTCAAGGGCGGGAACTTTTTCAGCCAATAGAATTGCAGTATTCTGTTTTAGCCACCTGGTGGAAGTACAGAGAACCTTCTGTGAAAATCCACTATTGTTTTCATGGCAACACGACAAAGTTACAACCAATAAATTGAACCAATTAGAGCTAATTGAGCATGATGAGCAAATGATGAAGTTGCACCTAAAATTAACGACAGCTTTTTTTAAAATAAAATGATTTAAAAAAAAGTAATGATAGTACTGACATACAATTTTATATAACATTAATATATGTTTCATATTTAACCAAGATAATCTATCAAAACTTCAAAACACCTATTAAAGTGAGAATAATAATAATAATAATAATAATAATAGTTTATATAGCGCCAGTTCCAAACAAAATTTGCTCACCGACGCTTTAGAGTTGTTGTTAATCATCTAATACTATAGAACCTTGCCAGTAAGACCTCAAGTGCGTATAAGCCAGTAACCTCAACAGTGAGGTGGCCTTTATACATTTGTTATAGCGATGTCAAAATACAATGAATACAACAAATATAGTTAGATTCAAATGTATGTTTTCATTCGAAAATTTGAAGTGGTCTTATACTGAGGTAGTCTTATTCGCTGAGGGTTTGCTGCACGGGCAGCGATATATTTCACTGTTTAGTCAAAATACAATCAATACTTGTACACTTGGAGAGTGCAACATTTTTTGTCTTATCTTTAAACTGCTTATCACAGGCTTATATATGGCTGTAGTACCCGGTGGTTCCATGGTAGCACCTAGTACAGTTCATATTTCATTAATAATTTATTTATAAAATATGAAGATATTAATCGTTTTTGTCAATAAAATTAAACAATAGGAAGAAGAGGACTAATAGCTTCTGCTTCTGCATCCATAAGCTGGTCTGGTTCATTTGAAAGTCAGTTTTTATTGATTTTTCCATAGACTAAGCTAATGTATTCCCTTGTGTAAGTGATGTATGTATGAAATTCACAACATGTACAATGCAGCCATGGAGACAACTGACTGCCACCTACACATGGATTACAGTGGAACTCTTTTCAAAGACCACCTTACTATTCAGACCAGCAGACCATCTCACTATTACAACGACCTCAACATTGCATTGGACCTCACTTTTTGGAACCCCTTGCTTGTAAGACCTTCATGACATCCATATATTGTATTTAATTATCATATGGCCAATGCCAATAGCCTACTCAGCGAACTTATGTGACCACTAATGAAGCAGACGTAATGATGAGATGAGATGAGATGAGATGAGATGAGATGAGACAAGGCATTAATCAATCAAAAGTATCCAATCCAATCCTATCCTATCCAATAGTATCCTATTCTATCCATGGTTACAGATATTTCCATTTCCTCTCTAGCTCCTATCCTATCATATCCTATCCTCGATCATATCCTATTCTATCCTATCCATGGTTACAGGTATTTCAATTTCCTCTATCCTATCCATGGTTACAGGTATTTAAATTTCCTCTATCCTATCCTATCCATGGTTACAGGTATTTCAATTTCCTCTATCCTATCCTATCCATGGTTACAGGTATTTCAATTTCCTCTATCCTATCCTATCCTATCCATGGTTACAGGTATTTCAATTTCCTCTATCCTATCCTATCCTATCCTATCCTATCCTATCCATGGTTACAGGTGTTTCCATGATCCTAACATTCACATCATGTGTGGTATTCTACGACGAACAATGATGACGCATCAACAATTGGCCCATGACATTTCTTGTCAATTAACACCACGACAATTAGCATTGATTAGATGATTAAATAAACAGACTTGTTCCTATGGAAACAAAGATGTTATAAATAATCATAATATGGTAATTACAAGGCAAAATGTCAACAGAAATTGTCATCATACACGTGATACAATTACTGCTATTTAATCATTACAATCTGTTACAATGTAATACACTTAGTTACATAAAATTACTATGCGATTCACCACACTATGATGCCAAACTAGTGATGTCAATCGGTTATATTTTCGTAGTCGATGATCGGTTTGGGTGCACCAACCGATCATCGATTATTAGTTGGTTTGGGTGCAGTTCGTATTTGAGTAGTCGCCTACGTAAAATCAACTGCGATCGTAACTAGTTTGTCCAAGATAATTAAAGGTCTCTGTACGTAAATACAATTTATAATATCTCAAGTCATTTATCTTATAATATCTCAAGTTATTTGCGATCATATGAAAGTCCTGAAGGGAGGAAGCGCAATTGATTTCCTTTAACTTTATTAAACCAACTAATGTGTTTAAAAAAAAATTGGCTATACAAAATTAGTAATCAATCATCGAATTCTTAGACAAAAAACAACCGATCATCGTGCTAAAGTAGCATAGTCAAGTCATCAGCGGTCATTTATTGTCTAAAATTGTATTTCATCCCAATCCCAAAATTAGGACCACCCAATGTTATATTTAGACCACAATTTTATGACGCAGAAACTGTAATAATATAAAAATTGTTGAGATACCACTTCAATATTAAAACCACTACAAGGGGTTCCAAAACTATAATCAATATACAAAAAAAGTTTCAGAATAAAGACCACCTCGATATTAAGACCACTTCAGTGATTCCCAAGGGGGTGGTCTTAATTGTGGGTTTCCGCTGTATTGTCTGATTTGTGGTCAAATCAAATATTCATGTAAATGTAGACCACTTCCTCAATTCTACACCATCAATGAAAATGGTTTGAATGTCAGTGGTCAGGGAAATGCACCAATTAAACCTTTTGATTTCGAAACTTGTATTAATAATAATGATCAATAATGAACTTAATTAATCATTCCCACAAACTGCCATGGAACACATCAGTATTTACCGCAAATTTCATGATATTTTTAAATGTTATAGTCATAGTCATGTACATCAACAACATCAATTAACATCAAAATTAAATTACATCAGTACATTCTGTGGGAGTACACCATTGAAGTCCCCAGAATATTTCATCATCAGCTAAACTCATTTGACTACTTATCTCGTACTGGGTGTCTATGCTGAGGCAAGTAAAAGACTTCACCCGTGGGGTGAATGTGTGACATGGTGTGGACTCCAAGTCGTATTATCTCATCATTACATCTACCTCTAGTAGCTGGTCATATAAGCCAACTAAATTTCAGACCAGTAACATAGGGAAATTGAGACTTGGGTTGCATAGCAGCTATCATAATATGTAAAAGTACCATTATTAATTTTTTTAATGTACCATTATCAATAAAACCACCTCAATATTAAGACCACTTCAGCGATTCCCAAGGGTGATCTTAATTGTGGGGTTTGTAATACATTAGATTTAAACCAATGATTTTTGTGTACTGCTTTTTCATTTTCATTTTTTTCCCAGATATTTTTAAACCATTTCATACACGCTTTTACATTTAATATCACAAATATCATATCTAATAAGAGCTCTATGACCATGATGACTGCAGAATAGCAAAAGTTCAAAACACTCCAATTTTTTCCCCCACTCCTGACATTTTGACATGCTTCATAACTCATATATTATATCATACAAATACCATGACACTTTATTTGAAAGCATTCTCTCTATGACGTATGAACTTCATGAACGCTGAACCTGTATATTTGAACTCTATATATTGCATTATATCCGTCGCATCATCCGAAACGTATATCCCATGTATAAGGATAATTTGAGCGCGTATAAAAATCATATGATCCCGATGTAAAAAAAGATGTGTGGCACATGCTGCCAGTAATGATAGACATTTTATGTACTCGAAAACACTCATATATAATCTTCTATGTTAGCGTTATGGTATATTTTGTATATCATACACACGCACAGCGTAAAAAATGACGCTTCTTGATTTCACGACAACCCCGCAATTAAGAGCACCTCCTTGGGAATCATTGTAGTGGTCTTAATATTGAGGTGATCTTAAACTCAACATTATAATTCTATTACATATTATTGCGGCACACATTACAATGCCAATATGTTGATATTTGATATCTTTAATCGTGTGGTTTTGCTGTTTTAACATTGATTAAACAATTTTACTCCACTGGTGAGTCTAGTGGTTAAGGCATTGGCCAGTTCAGTCGAGATCTGGGATTCGAACTTCTCGACCCAGACAACTCTTCATTAGTACACCTCAACGGCATGGATAACAATCGTATGAGATGTTAACTTGTTGGTGCCTTGTGTCTGTACATGATGATGATGATGATGATACAGAATGGCACTCACAATTACTTTAATTTGATTATTTGAATCATTAGTCAACACAAATTGATATATTCTTGTTAATTATATATATATAATTTTAAAAAAGCTGACTGGGTGGCCTCTCAGTACTGACGCATGTCTCAGAGAGGTCGCCCAGCTAAACTCCATGATAATTCATTTTATTTTTCAATTTATTTTATGTAATTCTACATGGAAAATCTCAATATTAAATTCTGCCGATAGTGGACCAACATTGATATTACAAAACCGACACTGGGCCAACAATCAACTGATAAACTGAGTTAGCAGTGCCGACAATGGGCCAACATTGTAACAATGGGCCAACATTGAGCTGACAGTACGATGGGCCAGCATTGAGCCAACATCACAGACGACGGGCCAACATTGAGCTGAAAGTATTAACAATGGGCCAACATTGAGCTGACAGTATTAACAATGGGCCAACATTGCAGACAATGGGCCAACTTTGAGTGGACAGTGCTGAAATTTTGCCAACATTAAACTTACGTTGCACGTTTCCTAAAACTAATACATATTCTATTTATCGAATAATACTTTTTTTGTAGAAAAGTCCACACTGTAAATGAAAACATTTCCATTTCATTACTTGTTACTAGAACGACCCAACTGTGCAAGAACTCTTTACTTCTGTCACTCTCTGCACTTGAAGGACTTTTACTGGAGCAATAAGACTGAGTCTGCTTCGCCAGATTGCACATTGCCCCGAGGTACAATAAAGTGGGGCTGGGATTGCTACTTTCTGGGCCAGGGAGCTCTGTTGAATTTGACGGCCGAAAGTAAGGGCTACTTGCGGTCAAGAGTGGACCAGTAGAATTGACTGGACATCAGACCGGTCAGCTGATGGTCATTCGTTTGCTTTATTATGGTCATCTGGAAGGGTGTGGTGGTGCTATAATGATTGCTGGATGCTGTGTCTATATTTTCTGTCTCATATATATACATACATTAAATATCAATAAAGTTTTGAACTAGCTGTTTGTAATAACCTGACAACTAAGGCCATTCAACATGGTTAAAGAAGCCGCCGATTCCACATGGCGCAGTTTCGCTGAAGGTCCCAGGTTTGATTCTCACAACGGGCACTCTTCACGAGCTACATCCCAGCAGTCTTATAATCTCATCATTTCATCTGCCTCTGGCAGCTGGTCATACAAGTTGGCTGAGCTTCAGCAGTTTAGCTAGCTATACATTGAGATTAATTTCCCCCAAATTCAAAATTGTACAATGTACATTATCTATACACCATACACTATTTTAACACCACTCTTCGCTAATTTCAAGCACAATTGTATTTTTTGTCAAAACTTTGACGCTGAAATATACCATTACTATGAGAATATATGGCATCATTTTCTCATCATTATTGCCTGCCCTCCCCATGGGTGAGCACTTCATGCACTCTACAACAATGTTTGGCAACACTCGGTCTATTTAATTTAGGTCGAATATTCCCATATGTTCAGCCCTGCAGCAGGGACTGGTCAAAAGAGGTACTAATGCCTGTTTTCTCTAGTATAGGACTATACAAATCATGCACATGATATAGAGGATTATATCTATCTATCTATCTATCTATCTATCTATCTATCTTCAATCAATCAATCAATCAATCAATCAATCAATCAATCTATCTATCTATCTATCTATCTATCTATCTACCTAGCTGTTTACCTATCTATCTATTTATCTATCTATCTATCTATAACTCCATCTATCTATCTATCTATCAATCTATTTATCTACCATTGTATCTATCTATCTATCTATCTATCCATCAATCTACCAATCTATCTATCTACCAATCTATCTATCTACAATCTATCTATCTATCTATCTATCTATCTATCTATCTATCTATCTATCTATACCAATGGTGGTCATAATGGCGAGGTTCTACAGTACATATACATTAAAAAAACCCATCAAATCTTTATTACTCCATCCAGATTCAATTTACATCATTACAGGTTATTTATTTAACACCAGTTTTAGTCCAGCCTGTATTGCACATTCCTTGAAGTAGGTCCTTTCACTTTACATAAAGTTCTCCCTCGACCAGCTAACACCATAGAACCCCAAAGTACACCAATATACATTCAGCTATCACCCTGAGCACCACCAACAGTCAGTCTAACACTTCTAACAAAAACAGAGGTCAGCATCAACAGCACATCCAAATATACAACTAAACAAATGCTAAACAACTCCATCAATTTGAGTCAATGTATTTCTCGACACTTAACCTTTAAACAACTAGAAGGGGGCCAAAGACTTAACTAGTCACTTTAACCCCTGGGGTGAGCGGTAAGGTGGGTGGGGCAAGGGGGTAATGTTTAGGGTGTGCTGTTAAGCCTGTTTACACCACTAGCTGCAAAGAAAAGAGCTGACACTGGCCAGATATTGTAGTAGCTAGCGAGCATCAGACAGAACTCCACCCTCACAAAGAGAACAAAATAAGAACGGTGAAAAAAACGGCTCGAGAATTGGGATGGAATATGGAATTTTATCCTTTTTCGTTCACTTTTTGTCCTAATAGACAAAACAGCTGCCATGATTGTCAAAACATAGGGGTGCAATGTTGTGACATGAATCGGATCATTCAAATCCACACTTGTTGTGGTATTATTCATATGTTTAGGACATCAACAACCCCCACATTAAGACACCTTACTATTAAGACCACCTCACTATTAAGATCACCTCACTATTAAGATCACCTTGCTATTAAGACGCCTCATAATTAAGACTGCCTCACTACTAACACCACCTCACTATCAAGACCACTTTGCTATTAAGACACCTCATTTTTAAGACCATCTTACTATTAAGACCACCTCACTATTAAGATCACCTTGCTATTAAGACCACCTCACTATCAAGACCACCTCACTCTTAAGACCACCTCACCCTTAAGACCACCTCACTATTCAGACCACCTCACTATTAAGACAACCTCATTATTAAGACCCTTCACTAGTAAGACCACCTCACTATTAAGACCTACTCACTATTCAGACCACCTCACTATTAAGACCATTTCACTATTAAGACCACCTTCCCATTAAGACCCCTCAACACTGCTCAATCAACAGCTACGTCAATAATTGCTTCAAAAAGACCTTCCAGCAATATTATGAATGTACACTAGACAGTTTGTTAATTAAGTAAATACAAACATTCTTTCGACAAACATTCGTTCCAGTGTTAAGACCGAGTTCTAAATTAACACAAAATTCGTGCATGAAACAATACAGATCTAGAAGATAACTAGATAAGAACTATTTCCTCTCACACAATGAGGTAAGTCTTTGTAGACAAGATCATGGCATTAGCCAAGAGCAGAGATGTGTAAACACAGTCCCCCCTTGGCTAAATACTATGATTAAAGAAATCCCCCAACAGATGTGTGTGACAAACAAAATGGGCGAGAGAAAATGCAGTCAGCAGAAGAGAAGAGAAGAGAAAAGAGGAGGAGAGATAGATAGATAGATAGATAGCTGTGGAAAGTGCAGCCCTCTAAGGCAAGTTCTTGCCACTACCGAGGGTTGATTGATGAGTTGAGAGAGGAGGAGTCCACCCATGTTACACATTTACCCCATGGGTGGGATCTTTTACTTGCCTCAGCATAGACACTGAGTGCAAGGGACCGCCAATTTAACGTCTCATCCGAGAGGAGGAGACAGGCGAGGAGAGGAGACGAGAGGAGAAGAGGAGACGAGAGGAGACGGGCGAGGAGAGGAGACGAGAGGACGAGGAGAGGAGACAAGACGATAATCTGGCTATCTAACCAAAACAAGACCTCATAGAGTAGGTAACTACAACCAGCTAGACACAATATACAAGACAGCACTCTACTATACTAAATATTTATGAGGGCTTATGCAAATGCAATAGCAACCTAATATGCTGTCAAAAATGTGCAAAATGTCTGCATAAGTGGAAACGAAATGTCAGTAACAACAATGTGGAAACCAGGCAAGAAATATAGCTACTTAACAACTGTAATACAGTTATGATTAATGTAAAATTGGCTCTACAGGACCTCCTTGTGGGCCCACTCATATGCTGCTGGGCGAAAATGACAAATAGTCTTTTTTTGTGGATATTTATACCCAACACAAATACCAGGCCACTACGGGAGTCTATGTTCTTCGCTAAAGTGTTAGCTTTTTTTTTGTTTTGTTTTTTTTTTCTTTTTGTTGGGGCAAACATTATGAAGAGGTGATGCTGCATTAGTTGTAAATTGCTTGTGAATTTTAAAAGTAATTTGCAAGCAATTTGCAAGTAATTTACAAGCTCTATAAGTGTGGGTGGAGAGTGATTAATCATTTTCAACTAAAAAAACTTTAGCAGTATACATTCTTTTACATGTTGATAATATGATATTACTATGAACATATTAAACACGACACAGGTCTCTAATATTTTGAAAACCTGAATAGTCCAGTGGTTAATACCAAGGTCAGCTACTCTGAAGGGCCCGGTTCATATCCTGGTCAGGATTTGCAGAATGAGGGCCATGCAGCAGTCTTTATATATTTTTGTGGGATTCTACGTGCACACGGTTATACAGCATTTTAACCTATAGATGTGAATCAATTGTATGCTAAAAAATAATGAGTGCACATGCTATTACTAATCTTGACTTGCTGTTATTTTTCAACAATCACAATTTTCATGCAGTGAATCAGCAATTTCAACTTCTGTTTCTTAAACATTTTTAGTGTTATAACCGAATGAATTAGTCATCGCCGATAAAAACCTAATTACTTATTTTCAATGATATGAAATGGTGATAGTAGGCACTGAGGTGTGTATATTGTCCAAACTGAATATTTGTCAGCCTGTTGCAACATACCACAAAAAAGGACAGGACTGCTGCCAGGCTAGGCCCGGACATTTTCCCTACATGTGATATTTTAAATTGGTAGTGCTGTGAACTTTGCGCTGGGGCAGGTAAAAGACACCCACTCATGGGGTGGGGCCTAAATATGAGAACTCCAACCTTATCATCTCATCATTACATCCACCTATGGCTGGTGATCATATCCATAGCTACATCACATGATCACTATTATAGCAGCTTCTGATCTTGCCCCATTGTGACCGCCCAATAAAATCCTATAACAATCATAATATCGAAAAAAAGGGCATTTCCAAGCAATTGGTAATGTAGATTACCTTACCCCATGCTGAGAAAAACAAGCATTGATCCAAGTTGGGTTTTATTGATGGGAATAGTCACCGCTCCAGCCGAAGGACCTCTGCTATGGGACAAATTGATCCAAGCCGCAAGCAACTGATATCATGGGTGTAGAAAAAAATGGTATTATTTACTCTCCTTATGTGTAGAGAATAGAAATATGTTGATATCATGTGGGGTGGGGAAATAAATCTATCATTATTATTCAAGTCATAATTTGTATATATGTCGATATCATGTGGGGTGGGGAAATACATCTGTCATAATTTGTATATATGTTGATATCATGTGGAGTGCAGAAATACATCTATCATTATTATTTAATTCACAATTTGTATATGTCGATATCATGTGGGGCGGGGAAATATATCTATCATTATTATTCAAGTCATAATTTGTATATGTCGATATCATGCGGGGTGGGGAAATCTATCATTATTATTCGAGTCATAATTTGTATATGTCGATATCATGTGGGGTGGGGAAATATATCTATCATTATTATTCAAGTCATAATTTGTATATGTCGATATCATGTGGGGTGGGGAAATGTATCTATCATTATTATTCAAGTCATAATTTGTATATGTCGATATCATGTGGGGTGGGGAAATATATCTATCATTATTATTCAAGTCATAATTTGTATATGTCGATATCATGTGGGGCGGGGAAATATATCTATCATTATTATTCAAGTCATAATTTGTATATGTCGATATCATGTGGGGTGGGGAAATATATCTATCATTATTATTCAAGTCATAATTTGTATATGTCGATATCATGTGGGGTGGGGAAATATATCTATCATTATTATTCAAGTCATAATTTGTATATGTCGATATCATGTGGGGTGGGGAAATATATCTATCATTATTATTCAAGTCATAATTTGTATATGTCGATATCATGTGGGGTGGGGAAATGTATCTATCATAATTATTCAAGTCATAATTTGTATATGTCGATATCATGTGGGGTGGGGAAATGTATCTATCATAATTATTCAAGTCATAATTTGTATATGTCGATATCATGTGGGGTGGGGAAATGTATCTATCATAATTATTCAAGTCATAATTTGTATATGTCGATATCATGTGGGGTGGGGAAATATATCTATCATTATTATTCAAGTCATAATTTGTATATGTCGATATCATGTGGGGTGGGGAAATATATCTATCATAATTATTCAAGTCATAATTTGTATATGTCGATATCATGTGGGGTGGGGAAATATATCTATCATTATTATTCAAGTCATAATTTGTATATGTCGATATCATGTGGGGTGGGGAAATATATCTATCATTATTATTCAAGTCATAATTTGTATATGTCGATATCATGTGGGGTGGGGAAATATATCTATCATTATTATTCAAGTCATAATTTGTATATGTCGATATCATGTGGGGTGGGGAAATATATCTATCATTATTATTCAAGTCATAATTTGTATATGTCGATATCATGTGGGGTGGGGAAATATATCTATCATTATTATTCAAGTCATAATTTGTATATGTCGATATCATGTGGGGTGGGGAAATGTATCTATCATAATTATTCAAGTCATAATTTGTATATGTCGATATCATGTGGGGTGGGGAAATATATCTATCATTATTATTCAAGTCATAATTTGTATATGTCGATATCATGTGGGGTGGGGAAATATATCTATCATTATTATTCAAGTCATAATTTGTATATGTCGATATCATGTGGGGTGGGGAAATATATCTATCATTATTATTCAAGTCATAATTTGTATATGTCGATATCATGTGGGGTGGGGAAATGTATCTATCATAATTATTCAAGTCATAATTTGTATATGTCGATATCATGTGGGGTGGGGAAATATATCTATCATTATTATTCAAGTCATAATTTGTATATGTCGATATCATGTGGGGTGGGGAAATATATCTATCATTATTATTCAAGTCATAATTTGTATATGTCGATATCATGTGGGGTGGGGAAATATATCTATCATTATTATTCAAGTCATAATTTGTATATGTCGATATCATGTGGGGTGGGGAAATGTATCTATCATAATTATTCAAGTCATAATTTGTATATGTCGATATCATGTGGGGTGGGGAAATATATCTATCATTATTATTCAAGTCATAATTTGTATATGTCGATATCATGTGGGGTGGGGAAATATATCTATCATTATTATTCAAGTCATAATTTGTATATGTCGATATCATGTGGGGTGGGGAAATATATCTATCATTATTATTCAAGTCATAATTTGTATATGTCGATATCATGTGGGGTGGGGAAATATATCTATCATTATTATTCAAGTCATAATTTGTATATGTCGATATCATGTGGGGTGGGGAAATGTATCTATCATAATTATTCAAGTCATAATTTGTATATGTCGATATCATGTGGGGTGGGGAAATGTATCTATCATAATTATTCAAGTCAATATTTGTATATGTCGATATCATGTGGGGTGGGGAAATATATCTATCATTATTATTCAAGTCATAATTTGTATATGTCGATATCATGTGGGGTGGGGAAATATATCTATCATAATTATTCAAGTCATAATTTGTATATGTCGATATCATGTGGGGTGGGGAAATATATCTATCATTATTATTCAAGTCATAATTTGTATATGTCGATATCATGTGGGGTGGGGAAATATATCTATCATAATTATTCAAGTCATAATTTGTATATGTCGATATCATGTGGGGTGGGGAAATATATCTATCATTATTATTCAAGTCATAATTTGTATATGTCGATATCATGTGGGGTGGGGAAATATATCTATCATTATTATTCAAGTCATAATTTGTATATGTCGATATCATGTGGGGCGGGGAAATATATCTATCATTATTATTCAAGTCATAATTTGTATATGTCGATATCATGTGGGATGGGGAAATATTTCTTTCATTATTATTCAAGTCATAATTTGCAAGGGGATTTTAAAGAATATATAAGGGCAATTGGGTTTATATATGACATTCATTAGTAAATATACACAAATTGATAATTAGCAATATTGCGCAATCATCGGTTATCGGTTTATATGAAAGAAATTACAAATGTCAACTACGTTATTAACTTTTGGATTGGAGGCCGGGTCTGAAATTGAGGTTGGTTTTTTTTTTGGAACAAGGGCTACATAGAATGAGCGATAAGTAAGCTTGAAAATACAATTTAAAATACCTTAAATTCAATTTGAATAAAGGCCTAAAAATACAGATTGAGGCGGAGAGCCTGTCTTAAATAATAGAGGCCCCGGATTTTATTCAAGAAACTAAAGTAGGCCTATCTACCAGTGCAATACAACGGAACCCTGCAATGGAGTCTTTTCACTGAGCGGCCCTGAATTCAACAACAATACCCTATTCTTTCCTTTCCTCTTATTACTCATTTTACTTTTCAGACATAGTAGGTCATAACTAACTGATTCCATAAATATAATTTTCTCTGGGAAATAACAGAAAACAACTAAATGATAAGATGTGAAATATAAATTAAAATTCACTAAAAATATTGCTGTTAGGATGCACTTTGCTTCAGCCAATCAGAGTCAAGGGCGGGAAATTGTTCAGCCAATAGAGTTGCAGTATTCTGTCATAGCCACCTGGTGGAAATACAGAGAACATTCAGTGAAAACCCACTATTAAGGCCACCCAATATTAAGAACACCTCACTGGATCCCAAAACGGTGATAACAATACAGTCAATACTGCAAAGTCTAATTAAGACCACCTCGATATAAAGACCACTTCAGTGATTCCCGAGGGTGCTCTTAATTGTGGGGTACCAGTGTATTGTACTTGTATTGCAATTCTGACACAACAATTGTACAATTGCATTTGTCCAGTTCCTAAAAATAGCTCAGTGACAACCACAACACAAATGAAATGACACGGTAGAAAAAAACAACAACATTGAACAGGTTTCAAGTGTTCTAGAAATCAATGCTTGTGTTCAAGATCGAAGAGTTCTATTTGTAAGGTTATAGATCAATCCCAACAGCCCGTGGCAAATCTCAGTGTAATGACCTGTGTAGGAAAACCATAATCACGCAGTAGAGAAAAAATCCTACCCGATTAGGACTGTAATTTACGAGATGAATTAAGAGAAATGTCATGAAAATACTAGTTGTTGCTTTGATTAAATATTCATACGAAAAATAACGATTTTCTGAGTGAAAACAGTTGATTTTCTTTTTAATAATCTGAACCATTTAGTTTTAAATTGGTTTAAAAAAATAAATAAAAAAAAATTTTCACTAATTATTGCAAAAAAATTAAAATTTACATTTCCACTAATTTATAACATCAGCCAAACCACCTCTAAAATATCGTATTTGCCAGTGTTAACACGAACATTTTTAAGTTGTAAAAAAACACAGGTTTCACAGCAGCACCTTGAAGAAACCCTTCCTCACTCAATATTGATTCTTTTCAAGTGTTTATAGATTTCTGCTGACACAAAATCACTGAACTGTTGAATTATAGAATGAATGTCAGGAGGCTTTGTGTGTTAAAGCATGAGTAGACGAGAACTCGAGACATTTAATCATTACCATATTAATAAGAATGCTATGGCCAATTTTACTCCTGGAAAACCCCTATCAGCTCCAAACTAAGCAATGTACAATGTCTACAATATATATTTCTAATGACCTCAATTGAATTTGTTAAATATACTGCCAGGTCATGTGTTGAAATATTAGACCAAAGATCCTCCCTCATGTTTTTAACTTACGTTTTCATATGGTTTTTATGCATGTTTTAAACTTTTTATACGGTTTCTCATAACTCTCTATAGAGTGGCTTGTATTTAATGTATGCCTTTTTATTTGTGTTTTTATCTAAGTATACGAAACAATGAGACCAAAATAAAATTCTTCTACTACTACCTACTACTATAATTACATAAATCATTTATAATCATTGTAATAATTAACATGAACTTGAACTACTACTACTACCACCACCACTACTAAAACTACTACTACTACATATGAACAATGTAAAGCATAATTAACCTGGCTTTCTCAAAAGGTGAACAAGTAAAAATAACTTATTTAGGTGACACGTACCCTGCTTGGTTAAAAAAAAGTACTAGTTTTAATGGTGAAACAGTTTTATATTTTACGTAAATTAGTAGTAGTTAAAAATACACTGGTCAAGAATGTGTCCAAACCTAGTGGTCTTACCAGTGTAATAGGGGAGGTTGTTTTTAATTCTATGCACTGTTGAGTGTTCCACTACATGACTAATCAGCTAATTGTAGCATTACAAAAACATTTACTCTGGTCCAAATCCCCCATCAAACAAACGTCATAGCCTTAGTACTTGGAATGGATCTGTGAATACATGTGTCATTCGGGGACTGTCATTACGTCAGATTACGTCGGAAGGGGGTGCAGAAAAGCTGTTATCTCCTTCCAACCAAATTTCCTCTAGTTCAGTCAGCAGCACTCGTGGTATTTCCGTTCTGGCAAATGATCTTCTGTGAACGACACTGGGGGCAAATGTATTTACTATAGTTGTGAAGCGCTCATAGTATTTTTTATCATGATGTAGATACTATATATTATAAGAAAGCCAATACAATTTTAATACAATAGTGGATTCTAGGTATATAAATATTGCCAGTATATCAATCTCAAATTCTCTATCTCTCAATGCTACTGGTCTGGGAGTTTAGCCAGCTCACATGAGCAGCCGCTGCCAGTGGCAAACGTAATGATGAGATGATAAGGCTTGGGAGTCCATATTACACATTCACCCTATGGGTGGGGTCTTCTTGCAGCATACAGTTTTAAGACACTAAAATACAAGGAATCAAAAAAAAATTGATGTCTCATCCAAATGACATCATGGATTTTTGAATGACTTATATGACTAATGACTACGATGACACGACCACATTTCAGCATAAACAAAACGTGGGTGGTGATGGTGGGTGGTGGGTGGTGGTGTATTAGGGTTTTACGTTCTGTATTTATGCACCTGATGGGCTAATTAGGACAGGCAGAGACCATGGCAATGAGACGAAGGATGAAACAGACATCCAACTTAGGCTCGACTGGGAATTGAACCCGGGACCCAGTGGTTGGAAGCCCAGCGTGCTAAACCCTGCTCCTGCATAATCAACACAAAGTTCTGAGCAATGTGAAACAGTTTAAAGGCTTTCAGCGTGCAACTAAAGCCATTTTGAGGAGCTGACGAGCATCACCTAGATGAGCCATGGGTCAGCTTTCTGTGTAAATCTTTCAGGAGAAGCCTCATCAAGACTCTGGGCACGTCCAACAGCGGAGATAATCTCATCATTGACCTCTGCTGACCACAGCACACTGACCATTGCATGCGGACCATCAGCAGTACACTGACCATTTGCTGACCAGCAGAGTGGAGTAGGCCTTTTTTCAAATATTATTCTTTTTTTTAGAGGAAGATAATTTAGTTACGATGTCTCAATGTTATTGGGTCTGAAGCTTAGTCAGCTTATATGACCAGCTGCTAGAGGCAGACGTAATGATGATAAGGCTGGGTGCTCACACATTTACCCCATGGGTGGAGTCTTCCACTTGCCTCAGCATAGACACCCGAGTACAAGGCACGTCCAATTTAACGTCTCATGCGACTGACATATAGGCTGGGATATACATAATGCAGCACATGAAGAATAAGGAAACTGAAATTTGCATAGCAGACGCAACTCACCCTGACAGAGAAAAAAGATCAGACGAGAAACAGCAAAATATGCGTCCGCGTATTCATTCTCACACCCCACCGAAACACGGAAGCCTCACTGTGAAGTGGACTCAACTCGCATTCGCAGAACTGGCCCTCTCAACTCTCTGAACTCCATCCCCAGTGGTTTCCTGTTGTAAAAGCAGTGTATGAGAGGGGTGAATTAACCAACACCACCGAGCTCATATATCACCTTAGCAGGAAAACATGCAGAAAGGCTGTAAAAGCAGAGCAGGACCTCCATTTCTCAGACATGCAAAATGTAACTCAACTGTGGATAGAGTTCTATCGTTTATGTGGCTCTATCGACCAATAATTAAGCACGACCAAAAACTTAAATTTACATCCACAAACGGGATGGGACCTTCAGGATCCATACTATAGCTACTAGACACTGTTGAAAGTGTGTGTGTGTGATTAGGGCTTTACATCCTGTATTTCTGCACTAGTTGGGCTAATTAGGACAGGTAGGGACCATGGCAATGAGACGAAGGATGAAACAGCCATCCAACTTAGGCTTATTTCAAGTCCCAGTCTCAATAGCAGCCACTTATTAGATCAAGAAAGAAAATGTTAATTAATTTGATTTACAATCTAAATTTGTCCAAACGACTTAATATGATTTATTTACTCCACCCACGAGTTTCTAGAAAAGGGATTTTAGACTATGTTGCCATGGTTACGACAATAAAAAGGAACTTCATTGCTTCCATAGACGATAAGGTTCCATTTTATAGTTGGTTGGCTAGTCAAATATAAAATTTTCAGAATATATGGTTTTATGATTCTTATAATTGCAAAAGTTTCATATTAATATACCCATTACTAAAGGCCATTATGACTTATAACAAAAGTGCTGTTACAACGATATAACGAGGCACTATCCAGATCTTTTTTTCACCACACCCGCATGTAATGAAACTGTTATAAATAAATAAAATTTACAAGTTTACCGTCTGTCTCAACCGACTTTACAATTACACCCTTGGCAGGCCTGTTCAAGCGTGAGCCTTTCTCAACTCCCTGTGGAGTATACAGCCGAGCAGTTGTAGCCAGCGCATCAGGCTAAGAACTCTACAATTACCATCACTGCCTGTAGCCAAGTTCCCATTTGCACCTGGGTGGAGTGAAGCAGTGGTTCAAGGAGGATCTGCTCAGTTCCTCCATGCCGTGGCTGGGATTGAACCCACGACCTTGTGTTATAACGTTAATGTAAATGTATTGGGTTTTAGAGTCAGTCTGTTATCCTCATGGATGAGCTCAGTCGACTATCAAAACACCCTTTGGCAGACCTGTTCAAGCATGAGTCATTCTCAACTCCCTGGGGAGCATACAGCCCATGACACAGAATTACCTGCTGCATGGGGCTATAAGCACTCTACAACCAACATCACTGCCTATAGCCAAGCACCCATTTACACCTGGGTGGAGTGGACTGGAGCAAAGAGTTACAGAGGATCTGCTCAGTTCCTCCATGCCAAGGTGGGGGCACGAACCCCAAACCTCACAGTTTGTAGGCGAGCACCTTAACTATTAGACCACAACACCTATATATATGTCCATAATATTGTCCTAATAGTGGATTTTCACGAAGGTTCTCTGTATTTCCACCAGTTGGCTACGACAGAACACTACAATTCTATTGGCTGAAAAAGTTCCCGACCTTGACTCTGATTGGTTGGAGCAAAGTGCGTCCTACCAGCAGTATTTTTAGTGCATTTTAATGTATATTTGACATCTTATCAATGGAATCAGTTAGTTATGACCTACCAAATGTCTAAAAAGCAAAATGAGTAATGAGAGGAGAGGAAAGACTTATGTCTTGCTGAATTCAGGGCCGCTCAGTGAAAACTCTTTTTGTCCCAAATGGATAATACTACCTTGTAAAGAACAACACAAAGAATTGTAAGCTCGATATTGTACAATCTTCAGGGTCTTGTTAAGAGTAGGAGACTGCGATAGCATGTCTAGTGCCCGTAAACAACTAGTCCCCTTCCCTAACAGTAAATAGAAGGGCCATTCTAGTGTCTTGGCACTGATAACCCCTGTCTACAAAACGACGTCTCCCCTGACGTCACAATGGCGTCACAATCACGGCTAAACGTCACAGTCATGTCATGACGTCATGCAATAGAACAACGCTCTTCTCTTTAAATACACTGAATGATAAAGCATTGCAATTACATTACATACAATTCCTTATAAACTAACAACTGTTACAAGTCAATATGAATACCATATTTTCTTGAATACAAGCCCTATATAATAGAGGCCTAGGCAATAAATTATGATGTTGCTTAAAGCTGCATTGTCAGTCGGTTTTTGTACCAACAAAAAAGCTATCTAAATGAAAGAAAATGCTTCTTACTGATGAATTCGATAACCCAAACTGTCTAAATTGTACTAAATTAGAAATTATTGCCGGAATTTATTAGATCCACTTTGTTTACATTTTAGTTAATTATGCATTGCAACGTACTGGAGAGCGTCGCCGATTCGAGGTCAGAATGGTTTCAATTTATGCAAAAAGCGAAACACCTACAGTTTTTAAAGTAATAAACTTGGGATTTTGAAAATTGGACGAAAATTGAAGGCACACAATGATAAAATACATTACGAACCGACGACGCTAATGGCGTTCGTTTATGCCTCGTTTTCATTTCATTGGCCATAAAAGCACTTGCAATGTAAACATATCGGCAATTTTTGATGGCATGAAAAGTTAAATGATAGGGTATGTTTATTAATTTTATAGAGATATAGTGAACCTAGCAAGGCCCTGATGGAATTTAATCTGTTTTTTTTAGAAGAAATGAAATGAATGCAACCGATTTTGGTCACTGTCATATTGAGTGACAATGCAGCTTTAAAAATATATCTAATCATTGCTAATTCAACTAAAAAAGATCCTCATAATAATATATATATTATGAATTTTTGCCATGAATTTCCAATATAACCCTGTACACTGCTTTAGATACTTGTAAAACCCAAACATTCAGGATTTATTCTGGTTCTCTTAGAGTGAGACAAATTAAAATATAAACAAAATACTCAAGTCTAGAGACTCAGAATGAGTGAGACTTGGCATGTCTGGTCTAGAGTAACCCAGCACTAAAGTCTAGCCCAGCACTAAAGTCTAGCCAGCAATGTCTAGTCAGAAATAGCCTTTATACTAGCCATCTAATTAATGACTTTGTGTGTACATGTACTGCTAATTTCTATCACTAAAATTATTTTATTCGACTAACCAACTTACACCATTTACGAAAGTTCTATCGATAAGAACCAACAATATATACAGCACTAGCCAACAATCCTACTAGCCAATACTAGCCAGAATTCCCGGTCGAGCCTAAGTTGGATGGCTGTTTCATCCATCATCTCATTGCCATGGTCCCTGCCTGTCCTAATTAGCCCATCAGGTGCAGAAATACAGGACACAAAGCCCTAATCCACCCAACCCACCACCCAGCCAGAATTAACCATCATTAGCCTGCTATTACCCAACAACATTAGCCAACATTACTAGCCAACAGTAGACATTACTAGCCAGCAACAAGTCTAGAGGCTGAGAATGAGAAAATTGCGTATTTACAAAGAACTACAAAATGACCAAGTTCTGCACACTGCAAGCAACACAGCCGCACCGAAGACATTATTGATCAACCCAGCCGTTCGCGAACGCACGCTTAAAATACACCCCCTCGGGGCTAAAAATAGAAATGCCTTGGAAAACACTACTTCTGTGTTGGGAAGCATATTATGAGCGTTAAATGAAAATGTTTATAAGGTATCTTTAATTCAAATGTAGATCTATGCAGATATTTATATTATTCTAAATTCTGTGTATAGGCTACAGATATCAACAAATTATATATATATATATATATATATATATACATGTAGTGCTAAATACCATTTTGAATCTTGATTAGGCTCTTCTCTTTTTATAATGATTTATCCACTAGGAGTCATTCTCTGAATGTTTATCTGTGACATGTCCATAAGAACTTTTGCTTATTGTGGTGCTAACTATTGGAACCTTTTACCCAATCCAATTAAGGATATCGATATTTTGAATGCTTTTAAATGCCCACTTAAAGCTCGTGTTTTAGCAATACGATTTCATTACTATTATTTTATCTATTTATTGCATGTTTTCGCTTCTGCTTTTAGTTTTACTATCTATTTGTACATAATGATTCCATGAAAAACAGTTCTCCTAATTGTATATACCCTCTGCTAATGTTTAATAAATAAATAAATGCACATAAATCAGTTTTTTAAACGATAGTTCTAAACTTGATATTTAACTTAAAATCTCGTTGTCGGAGGTATTACCGTAACGGAGGGTATTATCGACAGGGCGGGTATTATCGACACTCGCATTAGAATGTTAACAATTTTTTTAAACAAACTAATTGAAGTGTCGATAATACCCTCCGTTAAGGTAACTTTTTTTTTCAAAGTAATTATATCAGTATATATATTCAACGTGTAAAACATTCCACCACCAGAATTTAAGTACAATGGTACCTCTTTTTTGCGGCCTAACTAATTTATGGCTAAAATATCTTCTATTGTCTAATCGACTACGATGAGGAAGTTAATTTAGCAAATTTATAAAACAACGTAAAATTCTGTCGGCATCGATTTCACGATCATTTCAACGAATCCTGAAACTGCATATTACGTACTGCGGTAAAAGAAAAAATGTCAGAATTAAGACTACCTTGACATTAAGACCACTGCAGTGATTTCCAAGGGTTGTCTTAATTTTGGGGCTTCACTGTATAGCACTGAATACTAGCCCGAGAAATCTGATGTTCGCTTGTTTATTATCTGACATCACTATAAACGTCACAATATGAACAAGAGGCGACAGCGGCGTGTGGTCAGTCAGAGTTTCTCGGGCTACCTGAATACCTATGTGTATGTGTGGTTGCGGTGCATATCAGTACTGAGCCCGATGTGTCAAATCTGAGCCCGATCCATCTGTAGCTATCCCAAAGGAGCAATTGGTATTCCGGTGAATAGGCAATGGATCTGCTGTGGCCCAACATAGGCTTGGGGGATTAGCCAAGGATATGCCATTCATCCACTACTGTTGGTCTATGCATAAGGCATATATTACATACCAGATGGACTGAATAACTTGTTCACGGTTGTAGGAATTCTGATTTTATCAAAGCTTTTCATGCAAAAATATATATATATTTGGTGGGAGGGGGGGGGGGGGGGAGGGGTCCTTTCACACGATGTAACATACTTTTAAATTTAAAAGTGTACAAAACTCACTTTCCTCTGATTAAGACTTTAATTGTGTAAATTTTTAAACAGGTTTCTTTCTATTTTTGGGGATTTATTTTTTTTAATACAATTCTAACAATCAATTGGGCGCCCACGCATCTTGATCAACCCGCAGATCACATGGTTGTTTAAATGGATTAGAAAAACGTTACCATGGTGACAAAGTAAACAACGCTGTATCCATAGCAACCCTGTGTGTAAACAATGATGCTGCCAGACAGTCTGTGGTGTTATTTGATGTTATCAACAAGACGTCCGCCATGTTGCATTGAATAAACTCCAATGATGTTCTGAGAATAATGTTATGGCTGGGATTTTAAGGGCATATCCAGCTCTAGGCCAAATTGTTCCCCCTTTTTTTTCAGCAGCATTTAATAGTAGGCCCACATTTTGCAATTTCCAATCAATATAATAAAAAAATGATCAACTTCACAACACATCTACAGTAGAAAATCGTCATATTAGGCCAAAGACCACCTCAGCATTAAAACCATTGCATTATGGCTAAGCTGTGGACACATATATGAATAGTAAAAATTTGCACCAAATATATATAATATACATTGTGAGTGAACATTGATGATGATTGTAATTGCAAGGTCCACTAAAAAAACTTTTTTCTAAATGAAAACGATAAGAAAGAAAGACGAAAAGGGCCTAATATATATATATATATATGTCACTGGCCTAAAATTCTTAGCACTTGATCTCAATAGGCCTAAAGTTCATAGCAGAAGTTGCAAAACTATGCCCATCTCTATGGATCCAGTTAGCAAGAACTCGTGTTCCCAGTGCCCACAGGGCATTCTGCCAAGATAGATACCTCACACCATGCAGATCTATCGCGAATGACATCTTTCTGGTCGATCGTCTGCTTGTGTTTTTGGCGCCGATTTTTTCTTGCGCCATTTCGACGCGCAGTGCATCCAGGCACCACCTAGCGGTCAGTGACTCACTTAACATCAGAAATGCGTGAGATGATCCCCTACTGATGCAGACTGAAGATCAAAAGGATCCAAGCATTTGCTACGGCCCTTAGTATGGGCCCAAACTGCTCATTTAAAAGCCATAAAGGCCAACAGCTTTGTATGCAGGCCATTTATAATTTTGAAGACATGCAAGCATAGTAGGCCTACACCATACTCCCATGCAGCTGATTTGTCAGGGTGGCCTACACAGGTACAATCTACACCAATTTTTTGATGTAGGCCTGCAGTGTACAAAATCACTGAAAATATAATGTTTCCATTGTGATCATAACACAGAAAATAGTGTCAGATGATCAGTATAATATTTCTTCCTTGTTAATTTACATGTCACTCAATTTAGCTTGATTGTGTATTAATAAACATACACATTAATCAATTAGTAAATGTAATCAATCAATCAATTTATCAATTTATCAATTTATCAATCTATCAATCCATCTATCTAACTACATTGTATCTATCCATCTATCTATCTATCTATCTATCTATCTGTCTGTCTAGCTGTCTATCTATCTATCTATCTAGCTGTCTGACTGTCTAGCTGTCTGTCTAGCTGTCTATCTATCTATCTAGATCTATGATACCACCATTTCAGAATATCTATCTATCTACCCATCTATCTATCTTTGTTCAGTCCGAAATCTCAGATTACCATACCGTCACAGACAATCACGTGACTGCTGCTGGTGAGGTCATGTGACCAGCCAGTGGGGGTAATGCTGACATGACGACTAATATTGACTAGTCTTGTCTGAGCCCTTGTCAACAAGCAGAACTCCGCTCCTGCAACCGCTCTGTAACTCCGTCATTTCTGCAGAAACTATTAACCACTTTTTCCTCAACTGTCCCAACTATTCCAACCTTGGATCAATACAAATTCAATAGACAAATTACGTTAAATTGTGTTTGTAATACAACACCATTCCCAATAAATTCCAATTTACTTTTGTTTAGAGACGAATCTCTGCCCACAGATGTCAGTTTTGATATAATCATCCTGTCAGAGGCAGACGTAATGATGAGATGATTAGCCCATATATCTATCTGCTTGGAGTCTACACCATATGCTACACATTAACCCTAAGGGTGGGGTATTGTACTTGCTCCGGAATAGACACCGAGTACAAGGCACCACCGACCTAACATCACGTATTTTGTTCATTTTTATATCATTTTAATTGCACAGCATCGTAGTATCTTTATACAGCTACCCTATTTTTATTTTATTTTCTAATACAAGCCGGGTCTGACATAAAGACAAGTGTTAATGACTATATGATCTATATTTCATAAAAATTAAAGCAAAACGCTGATAAAAATCATTGGAAAGGCTTCGAAATATTTAGAAATTTCAGAATTTAAATACCTCTTATAACAGTGAGAAATATATTACATGGAAACAGCTGACTTATCAGTTTCATGCACATACGTGATAAAAGCATATAAGCAAACCACTATATTCTGACATGTTTGGCCAGCTGCATAATAACATGCATGAAATATAGCACCATTAAATCATGTAGCATTCCATAAATGACCATGCTTGCATGCAATCAATGGATATATATCACAAATTATGTGATGTACATGCACAAATTTTGAAACAATAATATTGATAATAGTTCAATGGCATTATCAATATTATCATAGTTCATTGAAAACAAACTACAGTCAGTGATATTGCAATACCCATCAATATGCTATGCAAAAAATTGCAATGCAAGTAGCCAAGAAACAAACCAATAGAAGTTCACAGTCCATTATTAATCATTCTAATGTAAATATGTATTTGTCTTCTTATTTTTATTTTTATACATTGTAATTTGTAATCAATGTATGTAATAATAGAAATTTAACCTGTACTGCTAAATCGTTTGTCATATATTATTATCATTTTTATTATTACTCTCTCCTTTCAATTTTTTTACTAACTTATACTATTATTATTATTTTTTTTATAGTATTATAATATTAATGTTGTATCAATTTAAAAAGAAAACCAAATATCATGCTGTATTCTTGTTTAATTGCAAAAAAATTTTTTTTCAATATTGCACAACTGAGCACGCAGTTTAAACAATGCCAAAAATTCGTTATGTTCACAGAAATCATCCATAATTCATCCGTCATGCCTGAATGGATTACAATGCCCCAACAGTACAGACGCCCCATTATGAATTAAATATGAAGCTTCCAATTAACAACAATAGGTGTCTGCTAGCCAATTAATAATACGCGTCTATGGTACAACTTTAAAAATAGACACCAAATAAAAAAGGAAGTTTCAGAAATTGATATATAGTTCCAGGAACCTAAATGTTTTAGAGTACAAATTTAATGTAAATATCGATGATATTTATTTGACGTCATATTTATATTAAAATACTATTTTTAGACTGTGTAGTGTGTACAAGTCGACCGCTAGCGCCATCTTTTTTGAAGTTAAAATCCTATTATTTACCACTTGAAGAACAGTGCACAGTTCAGGCTGTGAGAGACATTTTGATTTACAATCCATTAGATTTGTCACCACTTGATAAATGTCACTTTTTATATTTTCTCTGTACTATTTGAATTTATCTGAGTAATTTGTAATATTTGGCTATACTGGAATGCAGTGTATGAAATAAATATATATATATATACAGTAACGGAAGGTATTATAGACAGGGCGGGTAGTTTCGACACTCACATTAAAATGTTAACAATTTTATTATTTTTTGTTAAAATTTTAATGCGAGTGTCGAAAATACCCGCCCTGTCGATAATACCCTCCTTTACGATAGTGATTTTAATTAGCGGGTGAGCACAGGGAGTATTCGCTGGCCCGCTGCGACTAGCTGACGCAGTACGCAGGTAGGGGCTGCCATTAACCAGGAGGGATTCCTCCCGGTAGCGTGCGTGCGCATCCTAGGCTTTTACAATGGAAATGCATGGACCGGAACGTGTTCCCCAGTCTAAAAATAGCACAGCCAATCAGAGACAGAGGGTTCAAGGGTCCCAGGCAGAGACAGAAGGTTCAAGGGTCCCGAGCAGAGACAGAAGGTTCAAGGGTCCCGGGCAGAGACAGAAGGTTCAAGGGTCCTGGCCAGAGACAGATTTCTAGATCTTTATCTTGTCTATGATAATACTTAATAGACTAGGTAGCACTATGAACTTTGGTTGGTTCTGTTTCTGGCGTTGCAACTCTTGCCTGACGTTTTGCGTATCCTCATTTCAAAGATTTTAGATGTCTGATTGGCTGAGAGGCCGTAGAATTAATTATTTTTTATTGGCGATGACGGTTGACGATCATTCTTGTCTGAATAAAGGTCAACTAAAAAAAATAATCTTCGGAAATAGTGTACACCGTGACCCATCACAACCTAAACTTCAGGTGAACTTATCATAGTGGGTAGGTCTTGTCACTGCAGCCCTCATCTATGATGCTGACATTGCGATAAACTAGTTATGTCATATTTTATGAGGGCCAACCCACAGATGTTTTAAATGATGTATATGAGTATATCTATATATTTATGACACCCATGATCAGTTATAAATGATGCCACAGTTCAGAGCCAAACCCATGTCACACTATGAATCACCATTGACAACAAACTCACATTTGAGAAACATACTGAAATTGTGCGTCGAAAGGCATCACAGCGACTCAATATTTTGACAAGATTTAAAGGAGTGTTCCAGCTGAATGAACTAAATATCATTTTCCAAGCATTTGTTCTTGCAAATTTCAACTTTCGTCCCTTTTTGTGGCACTTCTGTTGAGTAATGCAACAACCTCTTACAGTGATCTCCCTGCACAACATGGCCATGTGACTCTACATGCACAGCAACTCGAACAATTGCCATGGAAGTCTTTAAAAGCCTGAATAACCTTAATCCTCCGTTTATGAAGGATTATTTCAAGCCAAAGCCTTGCATCATAACCTCAGAGACAAATGCAAGCTTCTCAGCTTCTCCAGCCTAGATATAAGAAAATAAGATACGGAAGAAACTCCTTCAGCTACTACAAGTGGTGCTCAGCTCTGGAACCTGCTACCCGGTGGCTTGTTCAAGCGCACATGTGATGTTAGAAATTTAAAATTAATGTGTTGCAGCTTATTAATGTGATTTTAGGATTTGATATTTTAATGATTTCATATACTCAAAAAGTGATTTTAATGCATTAATTTGATATGTTTTAATTCTCCTTACAAATTTTATTGTTATATATATTGTTGTGTTTTTATCGACAAAAAGCCGATGGCTAATGTTTATTGTTATTTTATAATAGTCAATGTAAAATAAAATTTTATCTTATCTTCGATTTTTTTTTTTGTATTTATAATGACAATAAAGGCAACTTTGCAATCAAAGGACTTAGCCTGTCATAGGCCCATGGATTCGAACCCAGTATATGTATTTCATTGAGCTCTGTACCCCTAGGCCTGTGAACACTTTTTAACAAGACAAAAGATATATATTCTTGTGACGTTAAACACTACGTTATGACGCCGTGGACGTAACGTAAAAGACGCTGCAGTTGGCGTTGCATTAGCATTTTCAAAACAGGTGCGCTGGAGCCCTTGTTGACAGTGCGAGCCATGATGAAAACATTGCATTATGCAGACGAGAATTGGTTGAAAAACGTTGAGCACTAGATAAAAGACCTACCTGGCCTATCCATTTCCCATTTGAAATCATTTTCGTAGAACCAGACACACGTCTGGTGGTTCCACCATTGAGAGAATGTACTGTCTTCGGAATCGTTAGGCTCACAGTAAGCGAGCAGTCCGCTGTTGGAAATGAACCGTTGCTTGTACCAGAACGGTGCAACAAGGCTGACCGCCGAAGCAATCAAAGCCAGGGCCGTGAAAACCAGCCCCAGACACACACAGCACGACGACATGGCTCCGAATTGACTAGAACACACTAATCCCGCTCGATTCTTGCTAAACTACGGCCAGAATTAAGCAAAAAATATCATCCGAAATAGCGATTTGACACAAGCTGCAGCTAGGAGGCAAAAGGCAACCAAGCTTTCTCGCCAGATGGGGCGGCGATCGAGTCATTAAGGGTCTCCAGAGGCCCCCGGAGGGGTTCCGAAAAACACTCCTCTAATGTTCGCCCCTCACAGTGCCTCAGGGAACGTCCTCGGATCCCATCCCCACCCCCCTAACCCCCAATGTATCAAGCCTAGAATATAGCTACATTCTATTCTATTATATTATTCCTCAGATCCTCTGAGCACTGTCTGGCTCCAGGAGGCAATATTCTATTCTGTTTTATTTTATTCTGTTCTATTCTGTTCTTGGTAATCTCACAAGTTCTCATGAAAGATGGCTACAATACCATGACCTTAGCTGGATGGGTTAACAATTGATTCATATTTCAAATTAGAGATAAGCCAGTAGCGCATTAAGGGTGTTTAATAAGTACATTTTATATAAATAAATAAATAAATTCAGCGCTCCACGCAATACATTATAATTTGTCAACCCCCCCCCCCCTCCTGGGAAAATTTTCTGGATCCGCCCATGTAAGCTCAGGAATTGGATAACAACAACTGTAACAAGCAGGTCCACAACTTCATAATATACAGGACTATTGGTCTAAAGGTAAATCTATTCCTCAAATGTTTATCCGACATCGAATAGTCGGTCCCTTTTCAAACTATAGATACCTACTTTGCTTTATTTATTCAAAAGAGAACTATATATATAATATTATAATCTTGAGACTTGAATGATTCAACTGTATACACAAGTTTAAGCAAAGATGGCATTTTGTGAACTTTAGACATTTTCTATTACGGGGGTTTCCATATCACTTTTCCTTAATGACGAATCAGAACTAGCTTTGATTTCATACGCTTTATGTGACAGCATGTCAACAACACAGCAGATAGCCAGATAGGTAGATGGATGGCTAGATAGATAGGTAGATAATTAGGTAAACAGATAGGTAGGAAGATAGATAGGTAGCTAGGTAGCTCGATAGATAGCTAGATAGGTAGAGAGATAGATAGGTAGATGGATAGATAGGTAGATAGATAGGAAAATAGATAGATAGCTAGATATATAGATGGATAGATAGTTGGCAGCCCTCTAAGGCAAGTTCTTGCAGCTATCGAGGGTTGATAGATGAGTTGAGAGAGAGAGAGAGGAGTCCACCCATAATACACATTTACCCCATGGGTGGGGTCTTTTAATGCACATGGTATCCAGTCAACCGTCAACAATGACAGATTTGACCATTGTTCACAAGCATGTGCAAGCATGAGCCTTTCTCATCAATATATTCGAAAATATCTAACAAATTAAAAAAAAAAACACTCAATTTCCTTTCAATGATAACTGTTTTGACTTACATCTCATTTCACATTCAAATAATAATTTCACTTCACATGACAGAAAATATTGATCTCACAACACTGACAATGCGTGATTAGTGATGACCAAATGGCCTCAGTTCTTATATATATCTCTATAACAACTTTTTATATTGTCATTTATACTCTATAGCCATAGGGTACTAGTGTCACGAGTCCATACTATAGTCCATGTGAGATATTACAGTCATGCCCCTGACTATATTATAACACAGTCCTGTTCCTTTGGCTGGATTCCAAAAACACATCCCACAAGAGAATCCAGTCATTGTATATTGTTCTTAGATCCATAACCTTATACAAAGAAACTCGTTACAGACCACCTCGCTATTAAGACAATCAAAATATAGGCCTAAGATCAATTTTATTGGCATCATTACAATTAAGACCACCTCAACATTCAGACCACATCACTATTAAGACCACATCACTATTAAGACCACATCACTATTAAGACCACCTTACTATAAAGATCAAATCACTATTAATACCACTTCACTATAAAGACCACCTCACTAAAAATACCACCTCACTATTAAGACCACATCACTATTAAAACCACCTCACTATTAAGACCACCTCACTATTAAGACCACCTCACTATTAAGATCATCTCACTATTAAGATCACCTCACTATTGAAACCACCTCAATATTAAGACGACCTCATTATTAAGACCACAGTTAAACTAGGTATTATGGTCACCTCACTATTAAAGGCATTGTCACAAATAAAACTTTGACCCACAGTTCTCTTTGTATTTTCAAAATCATAAAATATACACGATATCTTAGGTTTATTATATATGAAATGAATTTAATGGATACTATAGGTCATATGAAAATATATATCTGCATACTACAATAGTAATTTGTGACACATTGAATATTGATCACTACTTCAAAGTCCTGCCTGAAATACCATGTACTGTATATGCCAAAAAACCATGAATTGATCGATTCTATAGTATCTATATAGTGCATTGAGAGAAACATATGGTAGGTAGAATTATTTCATCCAGAATAGTACTTTATATAACATAACAATTTACACCCTTGGCAGGCCCGTTCAAGCATGAGTCTTTTTCAACTCCCTGGGGGGTATTCGCCCATCCTGCAGCCTTTTATGGTCAATGCATTCTACATTTATCATCACTGGTATAGCCAAGTACCCTTTCACACCTGGGTGGGGTGAAGCAGTGGTTAGCACCATTCGTATATTACCAAGACATGTTCAAAACACACATTTTCAGCAAAAAATTTCCATTTATTTTTGCCATATTACTTTAGCAGACACATGTCTTTACTATGGCAAAACAAAAAGCTACAAAAAATGCTAAACTGGGACCTAAATGCAGCGTTGCACGGGGAACTAGTTATATGAAATCCATACGCCTTTGTTGACATGCCCTGGGTGAACTATTTATGCCAGTGCTAGTCCGCCGAAGAATATAACACAACCCACACGAATGGGGTCAAATTACCCACTTGATATTACAATTTTCATTCTCATATTTTTGTGGTATCAAATTACTGGGAATTTTTCACAAATAGTAAATAACTAAATTTTGGAATTTCTCATTTCTATCTTTTAAGTCATCTAGCGAAGAACATGTGTATATATAAAATACTATTTATGACATTTAGCAGAATATTTGTCACAAACGTGAAGTATATTGGCCTACTGTAATTCTTGTAACAAAAATGTATGCATATAAGAGTCAAATTTGGCCATGGATGTAGCTAGTCAGCTAGTCAGCCAGTCAGCCAGTCAGCCAGTCAATGGGTTGGACAATCAGTATACCAACCAATCAATCATTCAATCAATCAATCAGACACTTAACTTATGAGTACACCATATTTAATCTTCTAATATCAATATTATCAAAGAGGTCAGATTGTTTATACATTTTGTTTACACATTTCTATGTACATTCATGTTTTTTTCCAAATTGCCACAAACTTAATTCTTTGCTGTGACTTCAGTGAAATCATAACAACCCCCCAATTAAGACCACCCTTGGGAATCACTGAGGGGGTAATTAAAATATATAACTTTCGACATTAAACCCAGTTTTAGGAAACAGTAAATTGGGTGATCCTGATAGAGGGGAGGTGGGTTTCAGTCGGATATATAATACGGATCATCATGATATTTCAAAATAGACATGACTACACGTAAACACATAGTAATGTAATTCCATGTTATATATTAGTCATTTTATTTACATATTGGATAGAACATGTAAAAGGAAGTTGTTGACATATGTTGCCTGTACAGTTCATGATAATCAAATGATAGTAGATTAAATATTTAATCAAACAAAAAGTTGACACAATAAAACCTAATATACTTTATCTTTTACAAAAATATACATGAGTAGCATAACTTAAAAAAAAAAGTATAATAACCAAACATCTAATGTAAAAATTGCATCTGCACTGGAAACACAAACACATTTTGTATGGAAATACTTTATGATAAGCCTATATATTGTTTATTATTCAATAAATTTGAAATCTATATGACTATACGAAAGCAATAGTATAGACGTAAAAGCTATATTTAGATCTATGCAAACATATATTTTCAGCATATTCAATAATTCAATATGTCCTTGGCAGTGTCATTGATATGCCAGTTTTACGTGTGCATATTTAAGTATGATAGTAAATTATATATTATAAGCTACTGTGACTGTGAGCATAACATAAGTAAATGAACTTTTTGGTTTACACAGAAAACATTATCTAGACCAGACTAGTACTTAACTTTTTGAAGATGTGTATTTGAACAATGCACCGACACAAAAATGCACTTAAAAAATATGTAATTCAAACAATAAGTTTATCTAAAAATCAACCTATTGGTGATATCAAACCACTGTCAAAATCATGTATCTTATGCATAAAAGAAGGATAATATTATATAGGTTAAAAATAACCAAATTGCACTTGGCAAAATCAATCAAGTCTGTTCGTTTGAATTTATCAGTTATTTTGGTCACTTATTTTCTTGCAAAACAAACTAGTAGTGTAGTGAAGCACTGACAAGCTGCTGTAAACATTGATCAATAACATACGTTTGTATAAAATAAATTGTTTACTCACGTGGTAAGTTATTTTCCCATTGGAATTCGTTCTCAAAAAACCAGGTACACTTGTTGTCCGACTGACATTGGGCCCAGAGACCAGTATTGGTCATTGGTAGTTGATGGAACCAGAACGGCGCCACTAAACTGACAGCAGACGCTATGAATGCCAGAGCTATCAATACCAAACCAGTGACAACCCAACAGGACGCCATTGTAGTGTTTAGGTATCCAAAAACCGAGAAATCTAAGCTGTCAGAAGTGAAACTTATCAGAATCGCTGTCTACACTTCAATGCTATGCGACGCTCTAGTTAGTTCAAGATCCACCCACGCGTGGCGCCCCTAAACTGTGCCACTCAGAGGTCCCGATGGGTTGTTCCGAAATAATTTACCAAAAATGGCTCCGTTCCAAGCTTCCAATAATTCTAAGAAGAACTTTTAAGCAGTGGTTTGAATTATGTAATGAGTACTGACTAATGAATATTATATATTTTTTCGTCTATAGTCCATATATATATCACACGGTGCAATATGAATTTCCCCGACGGAATTGCAATATAGATTTACGGCTAAATGGGCGGGAACTTCATGATCATTACTTATATAGGCCTATATATAATCATATGGAGTCTCTGGTGACTCCATAATATAATGTATGTGTAATTGATTTCTAATCAGAAGCTAACCAGATAATCTGAGCTAATCTGCAAGTGTGAAATTTGTATTGCTATCTTAATTGCCCCCTGGTGACCCTTTTCACCCCTTACTTCTCATTGGCTACCCCTTCATAACATCATGGAGTCTCTTGTGACTTCTGATAGGTTAGGGCCTAGGTAGCTGATAGTAAAAGATAATTGACTCATTGTGTTATGATAACACTGCCCCCTCCTCAGTAAAAACACCGTTTTTCATGTTAAACCTCTCAGACATCCGGTATATTTTGTAATCAAGCCGCAAAATTGCGAATAGTAGGTGTAACTAAAATACAATGTATTGTTGATGTCATTGTATGACACATAAATGTTTAAGTAAGTACGTAGCCTACACAATGTGGCATTGAAAGAAATGACACCTGAATGTAAATTAGACTTGAAATCGATAACACACCAATCCCCCACCCCTTGGCCAAGTACATTTTATAATAGAATGAAATAGCAGAAAATTCAGCGGGCCCATTATTACATTTTAATTTGTCAACCCCCCTGGAAAACATTTTCTGGATCCGCCCCTGTAACTGAATATATATATATGGTTAAAATATCTACTCAGCTCTGTGAATTTCTGAACAGTAGTATTTCGACTGGTTGGCTTTGCAGAAATAAATATATATATACCAAAATCAATAATTGGAAATTATAAGGTAATTTAGTTGGTGTGTTTAAATCATATTTTTTATGAGTTAGTGCTATATGTAGATCTGCCATATAGTTTGAGCAAAACCGGAAGTTGTTATGGAGAAGCGTCATAGTGTTTGGAAATTTTTTTTTAATTTCAAGATGCTAAAAACAGGACCACTCTGTGGATAAAACCTATCATATCTATAATTCTGTATCACTAACGGAATAAAAGTAAGCTTGCCTCCTGAAAATGACAAATAAAGAGAATATATGCCTAATCAACATATTCTAAAATGACCATTTTGCTGCCCTATTTTTGGGCGAAAACAGAGATCAAATAATCATAAAATATATACAACATTCTAGGGTAATGAATTGATTAGGGCTGTACACTGGTTCTAAATATACCGTTTGTACCGGTACAAGGATAGCGATACAGGTATTGATAATAGTTATTTATTAGGGCTGTACACCTTTATCTTTAAAATGATACGATACGTATCACGATACAGTAAAACCGATACGATATGTATCATGATACATATCATTAAGGCTTAGCTATACCAATGGGGGAATTGAACAAAGCCTACAGTAATGACAATTAGCAATAAAATATCATGAACGAATCTCTATGAAATAATTCCAGACTGTTCTTCAATGTCATTATATTGCAATTTAAGTGGGCTGATATTTTTTCTTTAAAAAACACTGGAACATCTGGGAAGCAGGTAAGCTGGCAGCCGCTTCAGACTAATTCTTTCAGAGATCTGCACACGTCTGGGTAGCAGGTGTCTTGTTTACTCAAAAACACCTTATTATTTATAATAAAGGTACAATAAAACGGTATGCAGATTGGCGTTTTGAGCTAATTTGGACACCTGCTACCCAGATGTTCCATGATTTTGAAGAAAAATGTCAGCCCACTTTCATTGCAACCACATTAAAGAACAGTCTGGAATTATTTCTTAGAGATTTGTTCATATTTTATTGTTAATTGTCATTACTGTGGGCTTTGTTCAATTCCCCATTGATATAGCTTGATGATACGCATCATGATACGTATCATAACGGTTATACTGTATCGTGATACGTATCGTATAATTTTAATAAAGGTGTACAGCCCTAGAATTGATATACAAGCAAGATTGTTCCGGGTCATAGAGTGGTCAATACAAAAAATAACAATATTCTGTTTAGGTAGTTAATTTTATTGTAGTTTAAATATCCACTACAAAGGGAAAAAGAAACAAAAAATTTGAGCAATTAACAAATTAACGAGGTAAATATATATTGCATAGTTAATATCTCGTGAAATAGTAATTATGATTTATCACAAAATCATAAATCATGATTAGGACTGCTGCCTAAGTCACGAATGGCCAGTTGAATTTATCTATAAATTATTAGTTTTGTGTACATAAATAGATAGATGATAGCAATATTCAAGCATTCATTAAAGAAATTCAAATTAGACATTTGAATCTTTGCATATGATGTGATATATTGCATAGAATCTATGTTACCCAAAACACCAGGAATATCTTAATATCATAAAGCCTTATTAATAATACATGCTGCACAGTCGTAAAAAGTTGAATCTCGAAAAAGGTTAGTGTTGTGAATATATAGCAAAAAGAACCTTAACACCATAAAGCAAGTTTCAGTGCAATTTTAGAATTAGTAAGGGTCGTTTTATTTTTGGAATATAATTATCAATATACACTTTAATTTAATGATGATTGAAGGCTTGTTTACATGCTAGGGACGAAAGCATTGGGGCAAGCATTAACATACACGTTTGCAAATTATGCAAGAAATTAGTTTCTTTTTGCTGTGGTTAGCCAAAGAAACTGAAGTATAATTTTTCTTTATTTTCTCCATTCTGTTCCATCACCACTGTGCTGTTCGTTTCTCAATTCTTGTAAGATTGACTTCAGACAAAAAATGAATTTTAATTTCTTCACCTCCCTCCAAGGCTCAAGGGGCCTTTGTTATTTTTTCCCAGTGTTTCCACCTTTTTAAATCAATTTTTCAAGCTTGTTTCAAATGAGATTGACCTTCAGCTAAATCAGCTTCTGTTGTTTTCGTTTTCTCCTTTGAATTTACACCAGGTGTCGCCACCTCCGCCGCTTCGTTGCTCAATAGGTGGCGCTGTCGTACCGAATTCTCAAGCTCACCAGAGGGGGCGAGTGTCGTTCCTTCTTTGCCATTTTCTGTTGCTGCAGGAGCATTGGGACCTTCCTTAGCCTTGCCAAGCCTTTTATCATCAGCCAAGAGATCTAAGAAATAAGATGTTGCAAACAGACAACCTTTACCATCTGTTAAATCGCCGTCCAAGTCACACCCTTTGAAAGGAAGGCTGTTGGTGAGGTGAACTAAAATTAGCATCAGGTATGACATGGTCCAACCCACAAGGGCAGTAACATCAAAACCTCTCCAGTATAGGGGGAAAATTCCCATGAAGAAATCAAAACACAAAGTGACACCTCTCCAATACGTTATCACCGCAACACTCGCAGCCAGTTGAAACAAGTCCTCGAAAACAATTCGCTTGACGTCGTTTTCCTTTTCAAACTCCTTCGACGCGTCGCAGGCCGGATGTTGAAAGAAGATCAACAGGGCACATCCGCTCAATCCCAAAGCAAGGCTGATCAACATGGAGATGAAAGGTAAACTAGGGATGAACAGGATGTCCTGGACCCCAGTCACAGCAGCCCAATGTAGATGGATGAAGGAGTAGACGACGATAATTGTCAGCAAGCTATCCATAAGGCTGTCCTGCGATTCATTTGGCTGAAAAAGAACAGTACAACTTCATTAATCTATCATTAGATAACATGTTAATGATATTATGTATGTACAGCGTAGATTTTATGGACTTTTCACTTAAAGTAAATTAATCAATTTCTCTTATAGGTCTAAGAATGAAATTACAGAATAATTAGATGTTCATTGAGTTTACACGATTCTTGTTCTGACAAGTAGGCAATTAAAAAAAATTGCCAAAGCAAAAAAGATGAATCCATTTCTCTTGTATTTTTAAGAGAAGATATCTTAAGTCTATACTCAGCCTATGCGCTACATAGTTTAACCAATCATTTTGTTTAACTAGGTAAACTAGCAAAGAATGTCCATAATTAGGTTGCTAAGTTTAGATGACACACAGTGTTTTGGAAACTGAACTCCAAAAAGAAGTCATGTGAATCCAGGACTCCTGTTGGCCGAGGGACTGCCATGACTTCATCTGTGAAATGGACCACTGTCCACATGGCATCTAGAAATCTTTTTGAATAAAATCTTAGCTAGACAAAATTTAGAATGACTGACCTATAAATTAGTCATTATCATGCAGATATTATGACAAAATACATCCATGGCATCATTGGGGCCAAGAGTAGACTCTTGCCTCTATGATCAATGATGATGACTTAGCCTTACCAGGGGCAGATCCAGGAATTTCGGTTAGGGGGGGGGGGCAGTCGTATGACATTGACAAAGCTAGTTATTCACTCCATGAATGTTGTGGTCAACTATCGAATACAAAATAAAGCGAGTCTTGTTTGACACACACTCTCGCTCATTGATCAGCGTATGTTTAGGGGGGGGGGGGGGGGGCGCACACCGGTTCTGCCGTCCTCTGTATCTGTCCCCCTGCTTACAAATGTCTTATTCAAATGTGAAGAGGGAAAGCACTTTAGACACGCGATATCTGTCCAATGTCCATGTATGACATTCATGGACAAATAATTAAAGGTTATATCATGGGTTGATGCAGTATATCCCTGATAAACTCCTCCGAGACTCAGTATATTCCCGAGACCCAAATGGTCGAGGACTCGAGGAAATATACTGGTTGAGGGAGAGTATATCAGGGATATATGTTCTGCATCAACCAATGGTATGACCTTTTTATCCCATGCCTCAGATTTTTTTTTATTATTTTCGTTATTATAATATTTATATTAATATCAGTATACTCCATTATACAGCTAACGTTTCCCTTTATATCTGTATACTCCCTTAAACAGCTAATTTTCACTCTGTATATTCCCGGGAAAAAGCTTCTATAGGGGAGAAAATGCACCTAGGCATGGGATAATAATGTACATGTATGGGGTAGTTTCCTGTATGGCCTGATTCCATGTAAATCACTGGAAAGGCTTATCTTCTGACTCTTTGTCATATCACTATGAGAGCAGATACTTGCCTCGATTTATTCAAATGAAATGCTTACACATCGAAGGTACTGCAGTGGGACAATTATATCATGAAACAGTGCATTTCCTTTTCATGTTGCGATATAATATGGAGGGAGCTGCATCTTATCAACATTAATTTGCTGCCCTGGAAGTTTTCAATGTTACATAATCTTACTCATCAAGGTCGTCCTGAAAGGAGGCTTTCTAACCAATTAAGATCAAGGCAATTAACACTAGTTTCCTTGATTCCTCATTTTCACTCTTTATCACTCACTATTCCGCATTATCGCTCATAATCCCTCATTATCGCTCATGCAGTTATAGAGTAACTGTTCGCTGGCCCGCTGTGAGTAGCTGACGCGGAAAGCAGGTAGGGGCTGCCATTAGCCTGTGTGCACATCCTAGGCTTTAACATTGAAAATGCCTCGACTGGAACGTGATCCCCAGTCTAAAAATAGCACAGCCAATCAGAAAATTCAGTGCTTGGCCAATCAGCCATGGGAGATGGACAGCACCGACCTACCTATCGCGTTTACGCTTAGGCAGTTCCCAGCCAAAGAGTAACTGTTGCTCTTCATGTACTTTTCTAGTATTCGAGAAATCAATAGGAGTTGCAACCAGGCTGAAATCATTGGTATTTGTCTATTTGTCTTTACAAGGTGTTTGCATGCTAGACTGCGTAACAAGATCTGAGCATGGAGTCATAACTTTATGATCTGAGGAAGCAAATTGTTGGTGTTATATTGCAGGTTTTAAGACCCCATCCTATGCAGAGGAAGGTAAAAGACCAACCCATGGGGTAAAGGGGTGAGTTATTAATGGGGAGGAATAGTACCACCTGCGTATGATCTTTGCTAAAACAGTTATATAAAGCCCATCGTTCAAATAAATAAGATATAATATATTATGATCTTTGCTAAAACAGTTATATAAAGCCCATCGTTCAAATAAATAAGATAAAATATATTATGATCTTTGCTAAAACAGTTATATAAAGCCCATCGTTCAAATAAATAAGATATAATATATTATGATCTTTGCTAAAACAGTTATATAAAGCCCATCGTTCAAATAAATAAGATATAATATATTATGATCTTTGCTAAAACAGTTATATAAAGCCCATCGTTCAAATAAATAAGATATAATATATTATGATCTTTGCTAAAACAACCCAGTAACATCAGTAGTTTTCCAAATTTCCATTGAATAATATCTTCTCATGTAAATTGAGTTTCATGCATGTACCCTCCATAATCTACCATGCATTGCACATCAGTTACTGTAGCAACCCCTTTCTGCAGCATCGAATAGCATTGTATGTTGCAGGTGAGATGTACCACAGGGAGCAAAATGCCTCCAGCTCTGTTGAGCTTGACCAGCTAATAAACACGTACACCTGTTGGCTGTGTGTATTCTATGTGTACTTTGTTATTCCTTCGGCCTTGGAGAGCTTGTGGTAACAAATGGAGGTGTACAAGTAAACGTTCTCTGGCAATTCCAAAGCAATGTGAGCAAACAAGCTTAAGATAGATTGTTGGTATAGGAGTGATTGTTGAATGATTGGTCTAGAAAAGGTTGCATATAGAACGGACTTGCCGTAAGACCACCTATCTGTGTATCTATCTATCTATCTGTCTGTCTATTTATCAATCAATCAATCAATCAATCAATCAGTCGATCTATGTATCTATCTATGTATCTATCTATCTGTCTATGTATCTATATATGTGTATCTATCTATCTGTGTATCTATCTATCTATCTATCTATCTATCTGTCTATTTATCAATCAATCAATCAATCAATCAATCAATCAATCAATCAGTCGATCTATGTATCTATCTATGTATCTATCTGTCTATCTATGTGTACTTATCTATCTATCTATCTATCTATCTATTATAAATTCATCAATATTAAAAATTCATCGAATTAATATAAAGTGGTCTATGGTGACTAAGGTTACTGCAAGTCACTGAGGCAGTTCGGTGTTGTTTACATTGCTTATATATATAATCCACTTCAGATTTATTTAATTATAGATATTATTGGCTAAGTCTTTGCTCAGCTCTGATGGTTCCACTTCAGTTAGCAGCTTAACCCGGATGAGCTGGTTGAACTGGATTACAAGTAACAACCTGGATGTCAGTGCAATTTATAATTATTAATTAAAACTTTGTGTACATAGTTAGTGAAATGGCAGTAAACTACATGGCTTAATTAATTACTATATTATATCTGTCACTGCTCAGGACCCTTGAATCATCATGCAGGGTCCCTGGAAACTGAAGTGACCTACTTTTACGATATGCTATGCATGCACAACATACTGCTGACCCGAAAAAGTTTGTTCTAGGATCGCCGGTCTAGATTGCTTTGCAAAGAGCGTATAATATCTTAATTTTGGGTGGTTTTGTATATTTTAATAACAACTTTGAATCGGGGACCATAGATCAAATATGCCTGGGTTAGTTGCTGGGCTCGCCCAATAATTATAAATTGAATAGGCCTATAGATGGCGCGGGCAGTCGACTTGTAGACAGATAATATATAACCTTATCCCAATGCATTCCTGCTTGGTCAAAATATTGGTATGTGAACAGATGTCAGCAACATTCATGTGGTTCTGTCAAAAAGAATGTACTCCTCCCAGGAAAATAGGCCTACATTACAGTCAGTACTATCATCATATCATCATTACGTCTGCCTGTCCAGCTGAATAATATCATAGCAATATACTTTTAAGCTCTTTTAGCACGCACAACTCAATCGTGGTTCCTATATTCAGTATAGATAGATATAGAAGCATAGGAAACGTAATGGACATTCCTGAGCATTTTTTACATTCAACTCAAATTAACAGACTTACTCGAAACTTGACTGCTGTGATGTAAAACTGTTAAAAAATTCGTCCTCTGAAGTGCAACAAATTGACCTAGATAATCCACATCCTTACGACTTAGTGGAAATAGGTCAAATCTTGGCTTTCTGATTGGTTGCCACAAATGAGGTCATACACACTTGTTTATGACGTCACATCTAGATCTATTATTAGCCTGAAAATGTTGCGTCACAAGAGAACAATGCTGAAATTTGCTACCTTAATCGTCTTAAAAGAGGCAAATTAGTGTTGTGCAGACGAAATAGCTAATATATAGTGTGAAGAAGGTAAATGAATTTCATTCATGGCCAAGGACTGTGAATTTAACCCCACTTAAATGCCCCCAAATACTGAAAGTGTATGTCAAGTTGTTCGGGTCAGTCGAATTGTGCGTGAATTTCAGGCACAAACGCAAACAGCAGACAAAATGTGAGGTTTCTGGTAAATTCTGGAACATTAGACATCACTTTAGCTGATCCATTGCACACAGTATGCATCTGGCCCACAAAGTAACTGAAATATTAATAGGTGACTGCTCTCACGACCGAAATACCAGGAGAAGGCTGGCTTAATGGAACGGGAAATATCACAGATATATCAACCCTGCATAATTCGTCTGTTACCATGGAAACTGTTCTGATTTATTAGCAAGACCTAATATTAGCCACTTTTGACATTTCTTGGCCACCAACGCAGCAACAGGTCTGATGAGAAAGACAGATTGAGTCTAAACCTGTCTGAAGATGATACAATAAGCGTAAATCTGTGGCAGTGGAGCACCTTGAGGTACACCATGGTGTTGACGGTTAAAGATGGCTAACTGCAGTTTGGTAGCATTTATTGGTTTCCAGGCTGGTATAAAAAAGGGGAAAATATATATAGTACCAGGAATGTACTTTTTCCAATGACTTCCATCACCATTAACCAAATTGGCACCTGGTGGTAACCTTTGGAATTGAATTGCAGAGGTGTGTGTACAGCGTGTGTAAAAAGGTATTTCAACCCCCATATGTCAAGAATAGTAACCTTATGTATTTGTTAATTAGCTTCCCAGATAGCATTCCAAATAGTATCGACCTTGGCACAATGTCGGCGATGTCAAATAGATGTAGAAACGACGCTGGACCGATTTGGAAAGCTATCTGTGTTTAGTCTTATATAACATGATATTGCAATGACTGCTGAAAGATTGGTAAATTGAATGTAATATTTTGCTTGACTCTCTCTAGATTAAAAACATCATCTGAACATGCAAATTGGTACATAACAGACTTCCAAACCTACTGTTATTAGTTGTATCCTGGCTAATAAGGATACCTTTGACCTGAAACTGCGTAGGGTCTAGCAGAGTCAGCAGAAGGGGTGGTCCAGTAGCTAAGGCTAAAGGACAATGACTAATTAAGGATTAAGTGCCAGAAGCAGATGTAATGATGATATGAAAAGACCAATGTTGAAAGTGTACTCCATGGGTGCGTGAACAGCCTCTCGTAGGCATACAGTTTAATAAAATATGATCAACTCTAGTCAGCTGTAACAACCTATTCCTGGCTATAGCTGTAACTGGCTTTAGCCGCTTCTGTCTACTTCTACCTTATAGTCGGCTTAAACTACCACCAGTGTATAAAATATTTACCTTGGTAAATGTAAGAAATTATCTGACATATCATAGATGTCAATCGACATGCATCTTTTCAACAAAAGATTACAAATATGCGTAACTCTCAACTAATGCACCAAATGGTGCTGCATGCACTTTTAGATCTGGCTTTGAGTAGCCAGCTATAGCCAGACAGTTCCGTTTAGTGGCAGGTAGCATCGTATAGCAAAAGTTGTCTACCTTTGTCTAGGTTCAATTTGACAGGCCGTTTTTAATGAAACTAACTATGAAGAGTGCTTGGGTCGGGATTCTAATCTGGGGACCATCAGCAGGCCTGGCCAATATGATCAACAACTGACCAAATTGAATGCTTCTTACAAACCAGCCATACGACTACTTGCATTGGGGGGTTTAAATCAGTAACCCAATAAAAATCCTGCAGTTTTCTAGCCCTTGACTGTAAAAATAAGACCATCACACAGCTTATAAATCACCCCCTTTCTTTGTACATTCTTAGATGAGTTGGTCGGGGTTCCATGATATTATTGATTTAGCTATCATCAGCTGCTGGAATATGTTGCAGGGTATCTACTGATCCCTACCTATACAGAAGGGGTAAAAACAGAGGTACAACACAACCCCCCGGGGGTGGGGTAAAGGGGGGTACCAAGGGTTATTTTCATTGCCTGTTCAGTGTCTAATCAGACACTCTGATATCACTCAGTATAGCACAGATTGGACCAGAACGTTGGCAGGATCATGATGATATAATAGGCCTACATGTATAGTAGAGAAATTTGTTATAAATGTAATGTTATTCTACTCTTGGAATTAAGTTATTTTTGTTATTTTTGGTATCATTTTGCGTTATGGTATGAGGTGATTAGCATTTGATAGCAATTTATTTGAATTGTATATTAATTTGTAATTTCAAATAAATGTTCGCATCACCAATTAAATTAAATTGAAATAGATTGATAGATTGATAGATTAGATAGATAGGTAGATAGATTGATTGATAAATTGATAGATACACAAATATATAGATAGATATACAGATGCATACATACACAGATTGATGTATGCATAGCATGAAATATTTTAATTACAATATTGCGGACTCATACAGAATCACCTTGCAAATTGAACAGGTTAAAATAAATCATTTACTGCCGTTTTTATGCTGTGGTGGGCATAAGGTCAAATGGACTTTATACTACTGCTGGATTCTGGAGAAGCCATTCATGAAAACCCAAGGTTGTACTACCCGAGTCTAATCCCCTTTATCAGATTATCCCAACAGTAAGTGGATGACATGATATCATTTGACCTTGACCCATTTGTCTCCTATGACCTTGGCCTATTTGTCCCATTTGATCTAACCCTTCTGCAACACAGGTAATAATACCTCGGATCCTCTTAACAGCGAGAGACCCCAAGATCAATATTTGGACAGCCATGAAATCTACTTTAATGATATTACCCACTTCTATTTTGGCTCTGGACTCAAATCAATAGCCATGGGGCTGCAAAGGGGTGGTAGTAGCGGCAAAAAGATAGGAGGGATAGTTAGAAAGGATAGCATCTGGTGGTACCTGTACATATGCAAGGATAGTTAAAAAAGAATACCAAGAGGAAAAAGTTCATGGAAAAAACTATGGGCGTTGGATTATTGTGAATTCACAATATGTGTCCATAACATTGTTACAAAGGCACCATTTCATCAATACAACCATGCTTTTTATTAATCTTATGAATTCTAGTCAAGTACTCGTTATAACTTCTGATGCACTTTTTTCTTGCTCCTCCATTATTTATTTGTAATTGAAAATTTTCGAAATAAACCTTTCTGAGCTGGGTGGGCTATTGGTTATAAGGAATCTGCCATTCCGTATTGGCCATCTAGTTCAGCTGGTCTATTGGTTATAAGGAATCCGCCATTCCGTATTGGCCATCTAGTTCAGCTGGCCTATTGGTTATAAGGAATCCGCCATTCCGTATTGGCCATCTAGTTCAGCTGGTCTATTGGTTATAAGGAATCCGCCATTCCGTATTGGCCATCTAGTTCAGCATGGTCTATTGGTTATAAGGAATCTGCCATTCCGTATTGGCCATCTAGTTCAGCTGGTCTATTGGTTATAAGGAATCCGCCATTCCATATTGGCCATCTAGTTCAGCTGGCCTATTGGTTGTAAGGAATCCGCCATTCCATATTGGCCATCTAGTTTAGCTGGCCAATTGTTATAAGGAATCCGCCATTCCATATTGGCCATCTAGTTCAGTTGGCCTATTGGTTGTAAGGAATCCGCCATTCCATATTGGCCATCTAGTTCAGCTGAAAGTCCCAGGTTCGATTCCAGGCCTAGCCACTCTTCATGAGCTACATTCCAGCAACTGGATGTCGATCACATGTGACAATAAAGTGCAGGTGCCTGGTACTCGGTGTCCATGCTGAAGCAAGTAAAAGACCTAACCCATGGGGTAAATGTGTAACATCATGTGGACTGTCTACTAAGCATATCATATTATTACGTCAGCCAATGGCAGCTGATCATAGAAGTTGATTAAGCAGACCCAGTAGCATTGAGACATTGGCACATTGAGATACTGTATTGAAATTGAGACATTGTGCTCTTTCTTGAGATTGAGACAGAGGTTTTGAGGTCATAATATCTTCTGCCTTTCTTGAGTCTATGGTGTGTGAGAGAGAGATAATACATATTTTCCAACTGGCTGCTGCAGAATTTCTGAAGGTGAAACATCTGGCGAAGATACGTGGCCTTGTTTCTTATTTTTCTTTCTTTGTTTTTTCTTTCTTTTTTTATGGCAGCTGAACCTGAGAGCCAAATTTTCCTAGACAGGTGCCACTGGTCCAAAGTTTCAGCAGTGATGGATAAACACCAAACTGATAAAAGAGCAATAAGACATGTCAGTCAATAGAATAAAATCTAGATGGAAATGGTGTGCTCTTAAATTCCCACCAGGGGGCTATCTTACATCTGTCAAATCGGATGATAATCCTGAACATCTGAAGTGGTTCTCAAGGTTCCATGTGCACCATACCACAAGGCAGGAAGCTTAACATTTTTAGCATTGACTATCCTGTTATTTCTAATATTTTGTAACTTAGTTACAGTAGTTTAACATCTTAATTATAGCCAGATGGTCTCACGATAGAAACTGAAGGACAGATTAGATTTGATCAGCCCTGTCTAGTGTGTTTAATATCAAGAAAAAATCGCCATTAACTACTTCACAACACCAATTAAATTGAATTTGCACTGCATAGCTTAATATCTCTACTGTATTTAACCCCTCTCTACCAAACACCTCGTCGTCAAGGCCAGTTAACTTTCCATATCGGTTGGTCTGTCTTAATGGTAGGGTTTTACGGTAAATGTCAATGGTCTCAATGCTACTGGGTCTGAAGCTTAACCAGCTTATATGACCAGCGGCAGAGGCAGATGTAATGATTGTATTGATGAGATGATAAGGCTTGGAGTCCACACCATGTTACACATTTACCCCATGCCATGGGTGGGGTCTTTTACTTGCCTCAGCATAGGTACCAAGTACAAGGCACCTACAATTTGACGTCTCATGTGACCGACATCCAGCTGCTGGGGATGTAGCTCATGACAGGGCCGGGAACAGAACCCGTGGACCTTAAGCAGAGCTTGCCAATGTGGAATTAGCAGATGCCTCACCCAGATAGCATTCCAAATCTGCCCTGCATCGTTTCCATATAGGCCACTGTCATTACAACATCGCGCCGATGTTGAAACAATTCAGAACTATCTGGGTAACCATTAGACCAACCTGACAAATATATTGCAACGCTACATGAGAACTGGTTTTACCAGCGCAGCAGCCTAAAAGTTGGATTCTACAGTATTTGTGGTTCTAATTAACATATTTCCTCAATACTAGACTAGTTGAGTAAAGCAGTCTGACTGGTGAGTACTCTTTCCCAAAATACTTCCAGAAACATTCCCTCTTCATTAATTTTGTAAATATTTTTGGAAAGCTATCTATCTATCTATCTATCTATTTATCAATCTATCCATCTATCCATCTATCCATCTATCTATCTAACTATCAGTACCCCATTATGGGGTACTGTAACAATCTAACTAGCTATCTATCTAACTGGCTATGAAATTATGAAATTGTCTCATTATTTCATGCATATGCTTGTTGACATAATTATGTGTCTGGGTACTTGTCAGTCTGTCTGGCAAAGTAATCTACCTATTACGACAAAAATTCCTTTCTGACATATCTCGTTCGTAAGTCTTTCCTCAAACAAAGTATGGCGACTGAGTTCAAACAGTGTACTGCAAGGATGTGCACTAGCACTGCATTTACTGCATATATTGCAGGTTTCCTGAGTAGTAGCTTAGACTCACAGCCTTTGTACCTCCCACTCACTCAACACAGTGTCCTGGAGTATCCGAAACAGGTGGAAGTTTACACCTGTGCTGGAACCTGGGAGTATTTAGCCAGCCTTCCTGTTTAGATGAGACTCAATCATGTTTTTTCCTGCCCTGATGTACTACAGTTAAGTCCTGCACTCTGTCAAGGCCTTTCAAGCTTCTGAGCGAGAGATTTAGGTGGGTTTAAGAGGGTAAATAGGATAAGTTAAGTGGAGTTAGGATAAAGTGGAAGTGAAAATGTGTTTTGTCACATGAGCGTGAAGTTTGTTGGATATTGGATATTCGTTTGATATTCGAAAGATGAAGTTTGTACCAAAAAACAATAAAAACTGGTTGTAAATAAATACCGAAGATGTTACTTCATATGCTAATATGTTTTGAAAGTCATTCTTTCCACTGTTATGATTTTTGGACTTTGAATATCCAATATCCAAAAACCTTCACCTTGTGAATATGAAATGAATATCCAGTATCCAAAAAACTTCACACTCATTTAAGTCACAGGATATGTGTCGTTTAAGCCCAATCTAAGCTAAGATTCTAATTAGGTGTAAGTGAAAATTGGGTACGTTGTAAAGTAATGTGTCATCAAGTTTTAACTCAATCTGAGTTCAGATTAGGTTGAAGCAAAATGAGGTAAGTTCTACATGTTCTAGTTGTAAGGAAATTTTTCATTTCAAAGTTCTTAAACTCTAGTTAATTTAAGAGTTAGGCATATGTGAAAATTGGTAAGTCGTAAGGAAATCTTTCATTTTATTTTAAAAATTTTTATTAAATGGTACCTTCTGATCTAAATGTATTAGTTTTAATTAATACAGGAGCCAATATGCCTTTTGGCACCTGTTTCCTTTTTTATGTACAGTATACTTGTATATAGATATTTTTGTACTACTGTTCATAAGATACAATAAAGTTTCAAATCAAATTTCATTTCGAAGTGTTTAAACTTTACCTACAACACCCATCAGTGAAGTCGCGGATGATGGTAATAACATCCAGAGGTGGATCAAACCATTTTTGAACGACAAGAAAAATTACAGAGATAGTCATGTACTATCTTCCCTGTCAGAATTAATGCACTCGGTGAAACTCTGCTTGAGTGTCAGAATGTTTAGGATCCACATCTGGGCATTATTATCATCACCCTGTAACATTGCTGATGGGGGCTGTCATTCAATATTTAGGTAGAAGTCAATTAAAGTTCCTTTACTACATTCTTGTCTCATGATATTTTTGTATTTTACCATTACATGCACAGGAATTTTACTTTATGTACAATAAATAATATAAATAGAGTTCTGCATGCCATCCAACATTCAATATGTAAACAAACCTAGTGATGACGTCACAATACTGAACAATGGGTGATGATGCCATTTACATTGTATTTCCAATGTTTTGGTCTGGATTTTCTTTCAATTTATTATTAATTTTTTTGTTGTAATTAATGCCTGATAGACTGACTAGCTGATGTGAATTTAGTGTGTCTTGATTTATTAGGCCAATTTTAAATTATTTAATAAAGTCTTAGAAACTTGCAATTTTGACAGACATTAAAATTAAATTAAAGCTTAAAAGTTGAAAGGAAATTTGGCATTGCAAAGTCTTTAAATGCAGGTCATTTAAGATTCGAGTGAAAATTGGATAAGTTGTAAGGAAATTTGTCACTTCTAAGCTTAATTTTTTAACTATAAAAGTCTGAATATCATTGCCCAGATACAACGTCTGATTATTTTGCATAACTGTGAAATAATCCCATTGCGATAAATTGAGTCGGCTCTCCTAAACTAAAGTTATAAGTGTGATGAATATTCCTTTGGCTAAAGGTTTCTTGAAAATCTTCATTTGGTGACAGTTTACTTAACCCTGAAATCTGCGCATTACAGAAATTGTAATAATATTATGCTGTCAAATAATTTATTTAGACCTGACTGAAACTATATGAAACAGACCATGTCATTGGTGACCTGGCAACAAAGCGATCAGCCCTAACAAGTGCCTGAGAACTCTCGGTGCAGTCGACCAACATAATTTCTTTACAGTTAGTTTCATAAAATATGTTCGACAATAGAGTTTCATAAAATATGTTCGACTATAGACAGCTGTAGCCACCTATTCCTCGCTGAAACCATAACTGGCTAAAACCAGCTGCTTCTGTCTACTTCTAGCTAATAGTCGGCTTACACCTACCACCACTTAAAAATATAAATTTTGGTAAATGTAGGAAATTTATCTGAGATATCAATTGACATACATCTTTTCAACAAAAAAAAATGACAAATATGTGCAACTCTCAATCTATGCACCAAATGGTGCTGCATGTACTTTTAGATCCAGCTTTGAGTAGCCAGCTATAGCCAGACAGTTCTATTTAGTGGCAGGTAGCATCGTATAGCAGAAGTTGTCTAGCTTTGTCTAGGTTTTATTTGACAAGACATTTTAAATGAAACTAACTGTACATTCTACTCACTGAACACAAGTGGACAACACACTTCCACCCTCAAACGCATTTGAAGTAGGATGTGTCCGTGCTCACATGCTTCCAATAATTCTATAAAAACTGTCAAATTACTCCGGTGTTGAAAGTTCAAAACATAAAAAAAAAGCTATTGATATTCTTGTCAGACCTTCTCAAATATATGCTCTGCAGGTGAACGGGTTAATAGCACTACTTATGCTACAGACAAGGCTGAGCAATAATCCTGAGGAGGGTAGCAAATCACCTTAACCCTGTGGCTAGACATTTAACACCCTCCTCAAGGTGGTTGAAGACTGGGTGCTCCAAATCTCCCTATTCTAGTTGTTTGATTTTAGACCCACATGGCAGTTTAATGTTTGATGCTTTCAGATTAGTTTGTCAATGGAAGATACCAGTGGTAGATAGATAGATGGATAGATTGATAGATAGATTGATAGATTGATAGATTGATAGATAGATAGATAAATAGATAGATAGATAGATAGATAGATAGATAGATAGGTAGATCGATAGATAGATAGATAGACAGATAGACAGATAGATAGATGTAGGTTAATAGATAGATATAGATAGATAATTAGTCAATTAGATAGACAGATTGATTGATTGATTGATAATTAGATATATTGAGAGATTGATATATTAATAGATATATTGATTGATTGACTGATAATTAGATTGACTGATATAATGTGGAGGTTTTGATGTTGACCCATCAACCATCAGTCAATGACTGATGGGTTGGCCACTAGAGGCAGCACTGTTGCTGCTCTCTGGCCACTTGGAGCAGCACTGATGCTGCTCTGTGATTGGCTGTTGGGCTAGCCACACCTTTGAGGGCACAAAACCCCCTGGTTTTGATGAGCAGAGACAGAGATCTCTGAGCATTCAGAGTGACCCAATGGTCCTTCTCTAGATAGATCATACTTATGAGACATCTTACAATCCACTTGGAATAACCCCTGTTATTCCAAGTCCAGAACACTTCTTGCCAGTCCCTTTGGATACTGGATTCCACTTGAGACTATAGTCTAGGCTCATGACTGAACTGTATTGTGTAGTAATTCCTGTTGGAATAAACCTGTAAACTTTAAGTCTGTTGTTGATCTTTTGTTGGACAAGACTAGGGGTCTAAGAACCTTTATCCATGGTCAACTTGCCATGCATATGAGCAAGAACCATTACAATATCGTATACGTAATCACAGGAAAATGCAAATGATGAAGATGGTGGCAAGTAAACGTAAGAACCATGGAACTACTTGATGTGCTCACAATACTTACTTGAGATCGAAAAACTGTAGGGAACTCCTGAAAGTTGTCGATATCACTGTCGTAATCGATGGACAGATACAACGGAGCGCATACGGTGTTCCTCCCCGCTTTCAACGCCCATAGCACTAAAGTCGCTGTGGTACAGGCTTTAATGGTGCTAACCCATGCTCCTCCTGTGATATTTACAAAGAAGAAACATATCGCATTGATATGACAGATGTTAAGAGTCACTAGAAGAAGAGTGTAAAGTCTTGCGATGACTAAAAGACACATTCGATCTCTGCGCATTGATTCCGGTATAAGTCCTGGGATGCGACGTTGGTAAAATGTCAACAAAAATTGTCCCATGACTCCAATTAATAATAATAAAATAGCTCCTAGCCATGGACTCCAGGATAGAAATAACGTGTCCAGAATAATAGCTGTACATTGGTAATGAAGCACTAATAACGGGGTGAATAAGAAGAAGTTCAAAGCGATGTCCACAGTCGCCATCTTTTTTCGAGCGTCCGGGTTTGTCAAATCTGCAGGTTTGAGAGGCATTTTTGAAAATTTTTGTTAATCACAAAAACAATTTAATCCTTTGAATATGTTATTCCTTGGCTTTATTTAGGTGAAGTTGATTTCAAGGCAGCAAATGCTTATGAACATTTCGTATCGCTTGAAATTGAAATAAGAGCAACTCGAGTAATTACTATACGCTCTTAGAAAAAGCAACCGATTGGTGCTTAAGCTTAAGCTTCCTTAAGCTTCAGGTTTCTTGAAATCAAAGCAAGGCGAATCGCTTTGGATGAAACGAAAAAATCCTTTGCAAAGCTAAGCAGTGAAGTTTCAAGCTCGATGAGAATATTCTACGTTGATTTTACAGGACCAATATTGCAAAATGTTTATGTAAGTATATCAAGGCACTCCACTTGTATAGTGAAATAGCTTGTTGCCTGATTATAGATCAGCAACTTTAAACTGTAATTCAAGTGTCTATTTTGGCTCAAGACTAAACAAAATTAGAAGGTATGTTATGCTATTTAATCGACAGTTTAATGTATCATCCTGGTGGCCTGGTATGCCGATGTAATATGCGATGTATTGAGTTCTCAATATATCGCTGTATGGTGTAACAATGATCAGATGTTTGTTGTAGGAAGTTCAATCAGCAGTAATTTCCAGTGCTCCAGTGCAGCATATTCCACAACGCTATCGATTTGCAATATATGCAGCTAGCCAACAGTGACGTTTTTGAGTGCAATAACTCCAGCCTGGGTGTATGGTAATAAATTGATTGCTGGTGTGTTAAGTTAGCTGGATGTTACCTGATGGAAATGCACAACTCCTCCACGTTTGCAGATGATAGTGTCAGAAATATAATGACTTAATAGCTTGTGCTTATCTCAATATGGGACAAAGTCAATATGGTGCAGGATAAAGTCCCCTTGAGTAAATTTAAAAATCTTCACATCCAAAGGTCACTATTGTGCCAAGTCATTCCTGGAGGTGAAAAATTCATATCGTCATGAACCTATGTATAATAGATATCCCTTTTTGCAATTTTTTTTATATATTTTTAATATTGCTAAATATAATTCATAACTTCGAATACCTGGAGCCTCGAGAAATATTGATCACTCAAATTTTGTCATAAAATGCTTGGATATCAAGCTATAATTTATGCAAATCCATATGCTTGTTTTATTTTCTGCTTTGTGTCGTTAAGCAGTGAGAAAGTATTGTCATATTATGAATATTGAAATCGAAAGTTCCTGTTGATATCATACATAACTCACGTGGCAGTTATGAAATATGTAAGATGTTGCAATGCAGAAGTGTCTTGTAGATATGAATAATAATACCTTGCCAATATGTATTACCTATTTAATATCCTTTGGGTCATGTATAGTCCTGTAGAAAGTATGTAGAAGTTTATACTATTGTTTTATGAAGATATGATGCATTTTGAAGATAAACAATATATCCGATGTGTAAATTTATGGGTTTCCAAAGTGAAATTAAGTGTAATCCTTATTGTAATGTAACTAATATGTACCTAAATGTTACTATTGGGGGAGAAGCAGGGTTTTTGCTGCAACACAGCCACAGTAGAAATGAACCGAGCTCACAGGATGGGGTGCTATATATATACACCCTCAGCTCGCTGCACTATATCGCCCAGCTATCACACTTCATACACACATTGATGTTTATACTAGGCACAGAAAGTACTGTAATATATCCCAGGGTTATGCCGTTATATACATTATGCACAGTTCCAATGAGAACTGTAAAATATTAGTGTAATAAGACTTCTGTAGCTAGCTGCTTCTAGAATATCCATGAAGCAATGCCCACTCAGGTTGGAGCACTCCCTACCTTGCCAAAAAGTAACTCACATGTTGGTTGAGTGAATATAGATCAACTACAAGCAAGAATGCATGCTAGAAAAGCATCTAGAACAGCTTTCTACTCATTCATGAATGGACAACTATGTTGCTGTAATTGATGTAAATATGAGAAGTTACTGTACATTATGTAAAATTGTGTTACTGTGCCCCACTGATATTGATGGCTACAATTTATGTATAATTTGTGTGCATTTACACTTTGCAAATAACTCTGAAAGATGTTGTATATCTAGGATATATATAGCATAGATCTATTGTAAAGCATGCACTATAAAAGTACATTATGCTGTAAACTAAGGTTGACTGATCTGGTGGTGAAAAGCTGTACATTCACTCATCCAGGCAACTATCAAGATAACCACATTCTTGGTCATAAAAGTTATCAGGATAATTTTGTGATATTTACGATGTTAGTGTGAAGTTTCATGTCATATATGGTCAATTGTTGAATGCATAAATGAATATATTTGAATAAATGTAACATGTGCGTGTAGATAAAGGTTTTTTCAACTGGCTGATCTACATGTATACAAACAACTATGATACTATTTATTCATTTTACATGTAGATAGTCGGAGTATGAAATGTTATAAACACAGCTGGTATAAGCCATTCTTGTATATATTTAATAGGGTTTTGATGTCTTTTTTTTTCTTTCAATTTTTATAATATTTTGTGCCTTTTCCATCTTTGAAATCCATTGCATGCACCAACTTGAATGTGTCCTTTACCTGTAGACTGTAGTAATGTTTCCATATTGGATAAGGGTCAGTGTTAGATGCACGTGACCTGTTTTTACCTCAGGAAACAGTTGGGGCCAAAATTGATCTCTTTACCATCTAACCTGTCACCAAATCAACAATTGACCTCTAGCAGAAAGGCTGAAGTAGATAGTAACAAAGTTTTGCTCTTTTAAAAAGGATAACAGTGTGATTATCCCAATACAACTGCGATTACAATTCCCTGAGTTATTCATTAAATTTGATTGTTTTGGAAAAATTCAGACTGTCCGAGAAAATTAAATATGTTATCTTATTACCCACAGCAAATATCTGAGCTTGTGATTAGGATCAAGTGTCTGGCAAAAAATTAAGTAGACACATAACATACATTATGTACATCGTTATAGCAGCATGACTGTATATAAATAATTGCCCACAAGAGGGCAGTGAACAGCAATGACTAAAGCGCCGCCTACTGGAAATAATTCCTGTACTCATCGTTCTTTCTCATTATATAATTCAAATTGACGTTTGTGATGGTTTCAGCTAAAATATTTAATGCAGATATATGTTCAGTCCAGATGATATCAATATATCAATCAACAGAACACTTTTGAACATGGTTTGACCATTAAACTTTCTAAAACCCATTAATAATCTTTTTGACTGTAGTTAAAGAGAGACAAACTATTTTTTTATCGTTGTTTAAACAGCTAGACAGGTTGGCCTAGTATTCACGACTTCTAAAAGACAATGAGACACTGCATTGTGTTCAGTCTCAGGTGGTGATCTGTCAAACAGATCAGTGACAAGTTGTGGTTTCCTTTTGTTCCCCAATTAATTTAAGCCATTTACAATTTAAACATTTTTTAAATCGGATGAAAATTGACGAAGTTATTGAATAAAATGTATGACGAAATGATCGCTGCTAGAATGAGCACTATAGGAAAACAGCAAGAGTCCCTGATCTGCTTGACAGATCAGACGAGGTGGGTGCGTATCACGCAAACAGATCAGTGACGAGTTGGTTTTCCTTTTATTCCAATTAATTTCAGCCATGACAAACTTTAAATAAAAAAATTAAATTAAAATCGGATGAAGTTATTTAATAAATTGTGAACGTTCATATTTTATTCAGTCAATTTTTATCCCATTTACAAAAATTAACCTTTGTTATGTAAAACGTTTTGTTTTCTCATATATCATAGTAATTAAAGCGTGCCCATACTTTTGGCATGTACCGTATTTCCACAATATATGCACAGCAAGGCGTGCGGTTTACCACAAGAGCAATTCAATATTTCCACTTCACACCAAAGCTTTCAAATATTAATTACAGGCTAATACCTGGAAATAATTTCATGTGACAAGTCAGCCATGAGACAAGTGTTTGCTCAGTATTGATGTGTTGAAGAGAGGCACTCAGAGTGCAAATATTTCATAATAATTAATAAATCATATCTTGTTTTCCTTGTAAACTGTAGCCAGGAAGCAGTAAACAAACAAGAAATTCAATAAAGTTTGAATTAGTCTGAATGTGATTATTGTTTAATGTTCATATCATTGTAAATATACAGGGCTTCACTTTCATTTATTGATTAATTGTATTTTTATTATTGTCCTATATAGTATAGTAATTCTAAATATCAGACTTATTAACTGGCAGGTCTAATGGTTAAAAATATATAATACTGTCTATAGCTTTATTTCCCCCCTTTCTTCGACCAACCAAATACTAAAAATTCTGCTTATTAACAGAAAATCAAGTACTGTTAGACCCGTAAGTCAGTTGAATTTCAAATTTTGACTGATTCTGCCAAAATTTTACTGCTAAGTCATAAATTCATGATTCATTACAGTTTCGTGAAAATGTACCTGATCTGATTTCCTACAAACTTCTGTTCATCAATATATGGAAATATGAAATTATGACCAGGGTAGGGTAATCTGTCTTTGTCTATTTGCAAACTACAGTCCTTTTCATCACATTCAATGTAGTGGCAGATCCAGAAAATACATTTCTTTCAGCCTTTTTTTTTTGGCAAAAGTTGAATTTCCAAATCTTACTTGACTTTTGCTGCTTATCATATAATAAATGTGAAGGTTTGACTTGAACAAAATATCACAAACTTTTAGCGGCAAAATGCTGCTGCTTATGGGTCTAAGTACTGTGGACTGATAAATTGTCTCATTTAGTCTCAAAACTACTGGTCTGAACAGCTACCAGTGGCAGACATAATGATAAAGTGATAAGGTTTGGATTCCACACCATGTTACACATTTATGCCAATGGGTTGGGGTGGGGGGAGGGGTCTTTTACTTGTCCAAGCACAGACACTGATAACAAGGTTACTACAATTTTAACATCTCAATAAACCAACATGCAGTTCATGAAGTGTTGCTTGACTGAGAATAGAACTTCGGATCTCCAACAGAGCTGGCAGATGCTTCAACTGGCCAATGCCTGAACTACTAGCCCAACCTGCTGCTAATATACACAATGTAGATTAGAGATTACCATATCATCATGACGTTTGCCTCTGGTCATACGAGTTAAACATGTTCAGACCACACAACAAAACACAATAATAATAATAAAAAAGAATACAAAGCGAGGTCAATATAAAACAAAACAATAAAATGAAATACTATAGAATTAAACGTAATTTAGAATAACAAAAATGTGTGGACTGTACGTTTAAAAGAATATAATTTAAGAATATAATTTTTAATTTATCTCTGTCTATTTTTTTATAACTTTTTTGTCATTGCCAATACATTACTGGAGAGCGTTTAAAATGACACTATTGGATAGAATAGAATAAAATAGAATAGAATATTATATAATATAATATAATAGAATAGAATTTATGGCTCTCTTCAAGAAACTTTTTTTTTATTAATAGAATAGAATGAAATTTTATTAATCATTTTAGAGCGTTGAAAAACTGTAAATTTGCTAATAAAAATGACACTAATGAATATAATAGAATATAATAGAATATAATTGAATGGAATAGAAAAGATTAGATTATAAAATAGAATTACAGAATAGAATTTATGGCGCTCTTCAAGAAACTTCTTTTTCTGTTGATGACTAACGCGCGATGTGGAAACAAGACGAGGAATCGTAATTGGTTGCTAAGAAACGTGTAAACAAACTTCACTCGGTGTTTATCATTGTCATTAAGTCAACACTCGCGAGAATTCAATAACAGAAGAAGAAAAAAAATATTTGAAAAAAAAATAGGAAAGAAAGAAAGATTCCCTAAAAGGAAAACCTAATTGCTTAAATTGCATGATCTTTGGCATTTACGAGTTCCCATTTAAGGTTGAAGAAAAATTGATTAAATAAAAACAAGACCGTTTGGAAAAAGATCAAAATGTGATTTAAAGCCGTTTAAATACTAATGAAGAAAGACCAAAATAGACTTTAGGGTACCTACTTTTTTTTCTGTGGGATTAATCTTATCATGTGTGATCAGTGGCAGACGTAATGATGCATTGACAAAGCTTGGAATTTAAAGTATGTAAATCTGTTATGAGAATTGCCTAGTCAAATTTGCAGCCTGTGATAGAATGGAACCACCAAACGACCCGTTCAAGCTTTAGCCTTTCTCATTTCTTGAGGTTTACAATCACTGTTCATGCATAGCCATTTTACCATGTACACCTTTAGATTGAGTGGAGAAAATTATCTATATACAAATATGCTATACCCAGATAGCATTCCAAATCGTTTCAATGTCGGCACAACGTCGGCGATGTTGATTCGATGTACCAACAGTGGCCTATATAGAACGATGCTGGGCCGATTTGGAATGTAGTCAGAATATACAAAGTTATCGTTATTGAACCTGAATTGTTGTGCTAAAACTATTTGTTGGTGCTTTTTTAAACAGTATTATTACTATTATTTGTTTAGTTCCAGGTGCTTTAGAATTTCTTAGAAGACTATGTAGTGTTGATTAGTATTAGTCATAATATAGCTCTACTTATTTAATAATTTTAACTGTTGATCCATGTATTTCTATTATCTTTTTATTTTTTTGCCATTTATTATCTTTTCATGCTGACACATGTATCAATTTGATATTTACCTGTCAATAAAAAAAATCTATATATATAAAGTTTATCTATGTACAAATTTATCTATATACAGGCATATTGGATAGCATAAATGACTTCTAGTTGTTTTTAGCTAGGTTAGGCTTGGCTTACAGGTAGTTGTTTCTAGATCTATAATTGAGAGTTCTTCAAATATGAGCACTACAGGTATGTGTCTATATAAAAGGCAGGCATCTAACACCACCCACAAGTAAAGGTCTCAACCATTATGTGAATTCCTGTATAATATCCATTGAATCTCATCATGACACTTGCCATTGCTTACCACACAATTAGTAATTGTGATACTAAGAACAATCATTTGAAATGTATTTTAAAGAAATAGATATGCTCAATTTTCAAAGTTACTATAATATTTATTGGCATTACAATTCAATAGTGAAAGTCAATTTACAAAATAATTGTTGCTCACACCTCTGGGCTGTGTTTGACACCAATAACTCACACGACGTTGTTTATAACAACGCTAGGAGCGTCAACACGCCGCGTCACGAGCGTCTTCAAAGGGAATTCGCGCGTCGTGGACGTCATTTTTGAAGATAAAAGCGCTGAGGTAGGTCTAGTGTTACTTTTGATCGCACCACTATTTAAATGAATATTTAAATTCATAATTAAAATTATTTTACTATATTTAAGCATCATGACTACATTTAATCTGATAATAATTTTCATGCTACGAACTTATGAATATTTTACAAGAAATGTTACACTTTATTATTAATATATCAATAAGTGCATGCATTTAAGTCTAATAAAACCTTGAATTCCATCCAATACAAAAAATTACACAATTGGAATAGATGATTATTATTCTAGATTGTATACATATATTACTCAATTATAGTAAACGATTATTATAATCAAAGTTAACCTTTTAGATTAATGAGTTATGTAGGCTATACAATACAATACAATACAATACAATACAATACAATACTATAATATAATATAACACAATACAATACAATACAATATAATATAACATAACTTAACATAACATAACATAACATAACATAACAATACAATACAATACAATACAATATAACATAACATAACATAATATAACATAATACAATACAATACAATACAATACAATACAATACAATCCAATACAATATAATATAATATAATATAACTAAAATTAGGTTAAAACCATGGAGCATGTATGATTTGATATGATATGATATGATATGATATAATTTATAGTTCATCAGGGGTTAAGCCTGACTCAAGGAATGATCTTGTCTCTTGAATTCACTGAGGCGCGTAATGGACAATTTGACTACTAATTGATAGTCATATATGTTTCTTTAGTCAGAATGACTACTTGTTGCTGGGCAAAATGAGTGCAATGACTCATTTTAGTCAGTCCTACATTATAGGATGGGCAAAAAATAGGTTTACGCTGAATCTCACATCTAGAAATTTTTTACTTACAACAAATTGCTGATACCCACATACGTATATACAGGGGTGGATCCATACATTTTTATGGGGGGAGGGAGGTGACAAATTAAAAGGTATAGCAGGGACTGCTGAATTTTCATAATATATTCTTTAAATGTACTAGGCCGGGGGGGGGGGGGGGGGGGTTGAAGCCCCTAAACACTCCCCCCCCCCCTAAATCCGCATATGTAATATGTAGGGTTTGTTGCTCTGCGTGATTTTCTGTCAGGTCGTTTGTTCTGTAGAACTTCAGAAATACTTTGGGCGACAGATCAATAAGATGCAAAAGGTAGATGAAGCAATGTATATGTAATTAAATAATTCTTCAGTTTTACCCCATTTGACACACACATGCTTATCCCACAACCTCAAATGAAATAGACCTGCATGTGCTACAAATAACATACATTAAATTGGCGGTCCCTTGGCAAATAAAAGACCCCATTCATGGGGTAAATGTGTAACATGGTTGGTCTCCTCTCTCACCTCACCAATCAACATTTTTAAGTGGCAAGAACTAGCCTAGGAGGGCTGCACTTTCCATATCTATCTATCTATCTATCTATCTATCTATCTATCTATCTATCATGACTGCATGGGGAATGCTCAGTTCCTAGTTTCCGAGAAACTTACCAAACTGTCCAATCTACAGCGGTAGTTTTAATCTCTCTGACTATTCTTGTTGGGTGTTGCGGTAAAGTGGATAAGGTGTTGGCCTCATACGCGCATGGTTGTGGGTTCAAACCCAGCCACGGCATGGAGGAACTGAGCAGATCCTCCTTGAACCACTGCTCCACTTCACTCCAGGTGTAAATGGAAGTGCCATGATTGGCTTTATAGGCTGAAATGGCATTGGGATGTTCATTGTGACAAAGAGAGTTGCTGACTGACGGTATTTTGTGTGTAGTTGGTGGTCAGCACATGCATGGTCAGCAAATGCATCTAAAGCAGAATATAAACCCTCTCTTTGAAGGTGACCAAATTACAATATGATAAAGGTTTTGAAGGTTTTTATTATTTACTTGATTGACATTTACATACAAAATTGTTTTTATTTTATTATTAAATATGTTTATTCGCACACATGCATAGTAAGATACAATTCATGGTGTATAGTACAAAAATATTGGTAATCAAAATATTTTGTAAATGTTATAAAACTTTAAAAACGTAACAGATAAAACTAATGTGAATAAAAACATCAGTGAACAAATAAAAATGCTGCGCTTTATGCTGTACATATAAAGTGCAATATGACTTTTAGGTCATCTCTAGTGAACCCGTCTACTGTGGCTGCCATACAATTGTAATGACAATAATGATTAGACCAAGTCAACCACCGAGTAGGGACACAACTGAGTTTTTGAAAAAAACTGTCTTGAAAGTTGGTCCCTTAAATTAATTATAAAAATATTAGTAAAATTACAAAGTATGATGTAGAGGTTGATCAATTAATTCAGATCAATTGATTCATATCTCTAATGTCTTGTCAAACTGATCAACACAAACTTCAATAACATAATTCAATTTTCCAGATCAAGGAAGTGAAATTCACTTATCAGAGCACTCCGCGAAAACTTGTCAGTAACACCCGTTTCATTGTGAGCAAGTCCTTCAGTCGAGGCTAGGTTTGAAATAAGCTGTAGAAGTTGCAACCACCGTATGCTGTGTCTTAAAGCTACTGGAACTGAAGATTCTGCAGGCAAATGTAATGATGAGATGATAAGGCTTGGAGTCAATGCCATATTACAGATTTACCTCATGGGTGGGGTCTTTTCCTTGCCTCAACCTAGACACTTAGTACAACCCAGATAGCATTCCAAATCGGCCCAGCATCATTTCCTTATAGGCCACTGTCGTTACAACATCGTATTAACATCGCTGACATCGCGCTGACGTTGAAAAGTTTTGGAATAGTATCTGGGAAGGCTCCTCCAATTCAACATCTCATGCGATCGACTTCCGGCTGAGATTTTGCTTTTAAAAAGTGCCTGGGATGGAATCCGGATCTTTTAGCAGATAAGAGCTGGCCAGTGTGGAATTGGCAGATGCTCATACCATTGGGCCACTCACCTGTTGGAATGGTATCATATCTGCAGTGATATATATTTAAGATATTAAAAGTCACTATTCATTAAAGCATGCATTTAGCAAAAAATATTATTAAACACTTGAATCGCAATCTCGTGGTGTATCTTCTTAGGAAATTATTGCAAATCTGTTAAATGGAGGAAGTGATCGATCATTTCTACTTCTTTAATTGCTGATTTGAGACTGTAGCTTGGGCTTATAACACAGTGAAAGTGATTGACTCTAGCTGTCTGTTGCTAGTAGACTCTGTAGCTCTAACTATCTGAACCAAACCATACCTGTCTCTAGAAATCCTTTGGATGGCTTTCCTTAATATTAAGATGTTCATGAAAATAACCCGGATAGCATTCCAAATTGGCCCAGTTACAGCATTGTATCAACATCGCAGATGTCATGCCGATGTTGATGTACGATTTGTAATGGTGTCTGGGAAGCAGCGGAACTCACCCAGATAGCATTCCAAATGAGAATGATGAGGCAATGCAGCATCGTTTCAATATTAGCCGCCATCGGTACAACATCATACAGTTAGTCTGATAAAAAAAACAGCCTGTCAAATTGAACCTAGACAAAGCTAGACAAAGTATGCTGTACGATTCTACCTGCTACTAAACGGAACTGTCTGGCTATAGCTGGCTACTCAGAGCCGGATCTAAAGCACATGCAGCACAAGTTGAGAGCTACACATATATGTAATATTTTTTTGAAAAGATGCATGTCTATTGTACATACACATGTATGTCATATTAGATACATTTCTCACATTTTCCAAGGTTTAAATTTTTCAGTGGTACTATGTTTAAGCTGACTATAAGCCAGGAGTAGTTAGAGAGAAGTGGCTAGCTTTAGCCAGTTATAGCAAGGAATAGGTTGCTACAGCTGCTAGAGTCGCCCAGATTTTATGAAACTAACTGTATTGAACATCGCCGTTGTGTCAATGTTGTCCCGCTATTGGGGCAAGCAAGTTACCTGATTGTTGCATGCAAGGTTGCCAGGTTAGCAAATTCTCCACTGGTCAGTGAATTGATTTTTTTTCCACCTTTGCCCTTAACTACCCAAAACACAATAGTAACGCTGTGTGGCCAGCAATAAATGATGACAACATGCCCAATTATGACGTCACAAATGCTAATTCCATTCAAACGGCAAAATTGGCCTGATCGTGCTTTGCCTGCAGTGTAGGCCATAGACCTCTGATCTCTAATCCATTGACATGATTGAGCACTCATGATATTGGAAATGGACTCCAATAAATTTAATGAATGAAAGTGAACAGCATGCTTTTAATTCTTTGTGTAACTGTGTTATGAAGTCACTATAAATCCCAGAACACTTTAAAAAGGTGTATTAATTTTTTTAAAGTGCACGTGTGTATGATATTTACGGTTGTAAGTTTACTATCAGTCCATTACTGCAGTGGGATACAAGTAGGGACTGATGGATCGGTCTAGGTTACTCATAACCTAACCATTAGGGTATAGTTCTTTACGATAAAATTATTTAGCTGTAATAATTGTAGTTGGTCTTGACAGCGACCCAGATAGCATTCCAAATCGTTTCAATGTCGGCGCGATGTTGGCGATGTTACTAAGATGTTGTATTGACAGTGGCCTATATGGAAACGATGCTGGGCCGATTTGGAATGCTATCTGGAGAGGTAATGCAATGGCAAACATCATAATGTGGTCTTAATGGTGATGCGTTCTTATATGGGATCCATAATAAATGTTTACTTGTTTTTTTGGGCATATTTTTCCATAAATGTCATGGGAGCAAAATTAACAGATATTTCAGCAACAAGTCAAAGCCCAACTTTCTAGCTAGCTCATAATAAGAGTTCTGGAGGCTAAAAGCCAGAATTTTTCTATAGTGTATTATCCATTTTAATTTCTACTGCTTCTCCATGAGCATAACAAATGGCCATGATGATGACACGATAGCAAAACATTATCATTGCAAAGATAGGAAACTTGAAGTTAGTTTTTACGCCTATTCAGAAATGGGTTCTTATGGGCGAGGAAGTTGGGTTTGACTTTTTGTTAACATTTACATATATTTTGTGCTTCTGTGTGACATATATTTATATAAAAATAAGACCAAAAAAAAAAGTGGACATTTTTCTTGGTTTATACTATAGTGCGGGGTTTCACTGTGAAACACTTTTAGTTGTCATAGGTTATGCGGATCAATTTGTACAATATATAGGCCAAGCCTATATATTTCATCTATTGTTCATATTCAAGGAATATGTTTTTGGTAAGCATCAGTCATAACCCGAATAGGAGGAAGTTAACTAACATTTTTGTTGGTTATATCCCGATGCCGAAGGGTGAGGGATATAACCAACAAAAATGTTATTTAACTCCCGATTATGAGGGATATAACTAACCTATACTTCCATTAGGGATATTTACTTATTTGTTTGATTGTTTGTTTTAAAGCCTTTATTACGCATAACAGTTCAGTTTGCACTCAGGAGGGAGTTAAGTAACATTTTCGTTGGTTTTATACCACGAAAAAACATTAGAAAAGGTCACGTGGTGGAGTATAATCTTAGATTATAAGGTAAGCCTCTTCACAGTCTGGTCAGTATAGACTGTCTGCAAAATGATTTTAATTTTGTTTATCGAAATGACAGCTAGGTCCAACTGTCAAAGCCATTTCCAATTTTATCAGTTGTGAGTTCGATTTTTAGCCTGGATATCATTGCCCAACTTTACTGTTGTTTTGTATTTGCATATCGCTGAACATAAGTATGCCGAGTGCTCACAATGAAATATTTATTCCGATGAGCCATAAACAGCGTCATGATTAATCTCATAGGTGTGCTTTAAATGAATTATGGAGCACAATCAATAACAAATGGGAATGTTTACTTGCGAACTGATATAATCGTATGAAAAACAATCTTCTGGAAAACATAATTATGTGAACATTGATCTGGAATCCCACAGTAATCACACTCCCTGTATGACTTTATCAATATATTTAGATATCTTCTCTAAGAACTAGGGGTGGGGGCCTAGCTTAGTGGTAGTGTGCAGGGCTTCCAACTACTGGGTGTGGGGTTTAAATTCCCGGTCAAGCTTAAGTTGGATGGCTGTTTCATCCATCATCTCATTGCCATGGTCCCTGCCTGTCCTAATTAGCCCATCAGGTGCAGAAATACAGGACGTAAAGCCCTTATCCAACCACCCTCATCTCTCAGAACTATTTTAGTGAATAATGGCATACACAATGATCAGCCAAAAGAGATGAAATAAATGAAATAATTTAAATTGAATTGAAATATTAAATCATTAAATACCCATAGCCATGTCGGCTTGACTTTGTACTGTTTTCGATCTGATTTGGCCATGGCAGGCAAACAATGGGCCTACTTCAAAGTTATGTAAACATGCTATTTGTAAGCCCTACATTTTGTATGTACCAATTTCTTTGATTCTCAAAGCCCAAATTTCTGACATCAAGGATCGGTGTATCGATTGTTCGATGGATCATGGGATCATTATTGGTTTTTCGGAGTCGTGTGGGTTCTAACCTTTAATCCCTGGGCTTAATCTCTCGGTTCGCTAACCCAGTTGTTATTGCTTGGCATTGCGTGTTCGGTTTTGGAACACTTCGAACCTCATGCGACTTGATTGCGCTTCGGATTAAATATACCAAAAGTTTAACTAATCATTCGATTCTATATTTTTCTACTGCAATCATGTTGTACGCGTTACATTATAGTGTGAATATTCTTGCCTATTATTCTGCACAAGATATTGGATATCTCGTGTAAACGTTTTAACATTTTGCTAACTTGTGGTGCAATACACTATAGGCTTTTTGCGATTGGATTGTTGGAAAACAGCCTGCCAACACCATGCCAGGTAGGTCTTATATAAGTTGGAAAATTGAGATGATGTCAAATATTGTTAATTCTTGTCAATGAAAACTTGTTATTTCGATTGGGATTGATTTTAAGTGCATACTTATGATTCTAAGCATGCATACATGTATGTTTGATTAAGTGGAATATTACTGCTAAATATCAAGAGTAGGTCTACCAGCTACAGATTATCATAGTATTTTCATAGATAAAGTCAGCTATATAGATACATGTACTTTTTATAAAGTTGTACTGTAGCTGTAGATAGACAGATAAATAGATAAATAGATAGTAGAAAGGTAGACTGCTAGATAGACAGCTAGACAGATAAACAGCCAGATAGATAGATGATAGATAGGTAGATAGGTAGATAGATAGATAGAAAGATAGATAGGTAGATGGGTAGATAGGTAGATAGATAGATAGATGGACAGACAGACAGATAGATACGTAGGTTGATAGATAGATAGATAATTACATAGATGTTAAAAAGCTGTTCTGTTGCTTATACCTGATTGGTTGAAAGAGCTTTTTGAATAATCCATTGAAATTTCAAATGAGAAATAACATTTCATATTACTTCAATCTGGTGGATTTCATTTGTAAGAATCACTGCACGAAATCTCTACAAATCTTCAATGGAATCTTCAATAGATTCTCAAGCTTAAATTTATGCTACTCACAAAGAAATGAGAGACATTTATTCAATCTCAAGCCTTGAAGGAATGAAAAGCCAGAAATAATCAATAGGCAACTCCTTTGATGATAACAAATAGAACTGGCACCCATTGTGCAGCCAAATAATGGCTAAATGTAGACATGTGAGAACCAGGCTATATAGGTTGTTGATTGGTTTTTGAAATGTAAGGGAGTTTAGATTATCAGTTGAACTTTGTGATAAACTAAACATTGTAAACAGGTAAGAGATTGTACTGTACTGTATTGTATTGTATTATATTGTACTGTACTGTATTACTGTATTGTACTGTACTATACTATACTGTATTGTATTGTATTTTACTGCACCGCATTTTACTGTACTGTATTGTACTGTACTGTATTGTACTGTACTGTATAGTATCGTACTGTACTGTATTGTACTGTACTGTATAGTATCGTACTGTACTGTATTGTACTGTACTATATTGTACTTTATTGTACTGTATTGTATTGCACAATATTGTACTGTATTTTACTGTACTGTATAGTGTCGTACTGTATTGTATGATATTTTATGTATACAAAGTGTCTCAGTACTGCTATTCTGAAACTTATAACAACTTGCATGGTCAGCTGGGAGGGCTTGAAATGATGAGATGACAAAGCTTGGGAGTCCACACCATGTTAGACGCTCGTTACATTTACTAGCTTAGGGTTTATGGCATCTGCCAATTTCACATTTACATATGATTGGCCAGTTCTTTTGAGGACTCGGGTTGATTCACTCTTCATGAGCTACATCCCAGCTGGATGTCGATCGCATGAGACGTTAAATGCCGCCTTGGACAAGGTGTCTCTGCCGAGGCATGTAAAAGACCCCACCCATGGGGTTAATGTGTAGCCTGGTGTGGACTCCCAAGTCGTATCATCTCGTCATGAAAATCTGCCTCTGGCAACTGGTCATATAAACTGCAGACCAATGGCATTGAAACATAAAGTTAGACATGAATGCGTCAGATATATCTTTACAATCTTCGTGTGACATAAGAGAGAAAAAACCTGACATCGAACTCAGACCAATGCCCACTTACACAGATATATAGCTAATTGAGAAAGAGATGCACACAGTTACCAGGATACAGACACTCTTCATATATTATGTATGGTGGAGAACAATGGGTAATGAATGTGCTTGGTGTTTTGGAAATGCAGAAAAGGCTAAAGCACTCAGAAACCTGGCATCCATAGTGTATGTACTTGTTTGTATATTGTATTTGTCTTGTTTGTTTTTTCTTATCACCAAGCAGTTTTTAGCCTTTTTGACTGGGCGACTTGAGACTTTTATACATCAAATCTGTTATTTCATAGATTCCGAAAAAAATTTGGTTTCGTTAAGCAGTAAGAATCATTTTCTGGGATACACAAAATACACAGTCCATAGTCTTAAACCTAGTATTATCACATTGCTATCTCAGATAGCATTCCAAATCGTATCAAACTTGGCGCAATGTCAGCGATGTCAATACAATGTTGTACTGACTGTGACCGATATGGAAACGACGCTGGCCCGATTTGTAATGCTATCTGGGATATGGTGATTATGAAGTTTATCGATACTTTCAACAATCTATTGAACTTTTCTAGGAACTACAACAAGGAAGTTTAATTATTAACTAGAACTCCTTGTGTAAGAACTAAATAATTAATGGGTTAGAAAAGCTAGAGATTGGATTGGAAAAAGAGTTTAGGAAATGGCAAGAAACTATCTGGATTCTCTACTAAAGGGACCTTTGAATATGTCATTTAGGGTATTGATTCATTATATATACATTCATAGATAAAGTCTGTGATATACATGGCCAAATGTGCCACGTGCGTTTGGAAAACGCATGGTTTTCACCACATAATAATTAGGCAAAAACCATGTGTTTTCCATGCGTTTATCCTTCTCATGGAAAACGCACGTGGCACATTTGGCCATGTACAATTGTACGTACCCAGAATCCTTAGATTGGATCAAAGAACATCTAAATAATGTACATAAAAAAATGGTATTGATAGCATGTCAGATCAGGCAATGAGACGGGCTTCACATCCCATATATTTTTGCACCAGATAGGGTTGATCAGGACAGGCAGGTGCCAAGGCAATGAGGAAAATGATGAAGCAACCTGCCAGATCGGGTCGACATTGGGCTAGCATTAAAGGTGCACTGTCTGTCAAATTTGCAATTTTCTAATATGCTATCAAAAGGTTGAAAATTACTTTTATTTATCAAGGCACACTAAATTTGTGTGAATAATGATTTTATAAGACATTAATAACTTAAAAATAAATTGTACATTGAGAGAATCCAGACCCAAAACATTGGAAACACAATGGAAATGATATCATCACCATTGTTCTGTATTGTGACGTCATCACTGGGTTTGTTTACATATTGAGTTTTTGATGGCATGAAAAACTAATATTTATATTGTTTATTGTAAATTAAAACTGAATTGTTGTGCAAAATTGGGTATGTAATGGTGAAAAATATCATGAGACAAGAAGGCAGTATTGATTTATATTATCTTAATGTGCAAATTTGACAGACAGTGTACCTTTAACTGACGATGGTAGCTACTGGGCCAACGTCTAGCTTGTATCAAGCCAATGTGGTCTTATCTGAGTAATACTACCTATAGATGTACCTTGATGAACCATGTTTATTTTATTTTCAGGAAAAAAGGACCAACCAACACGTGGGAAGAACCCCAAAATGACCTCCACATATGACCGTGTGGTGGCAGTAGTGTCGAAGCCACCTAGTGACAGAACTGAAAGTGAGGCGGATGTCTTGATGCCATGGTTTCGAAAAAAGTCTGATTTATTTGCGAATCTTAAACCTGGTATGTTGATCTCAATAAATATTTTTCATAACTAGCACAATTAATTCCACAAAACACCATATACCACCATTTTCAGTGTCAATTTACTATTGTGACCAACATAATGTGATTTTCTCTAATATTTATGGCTTCCTATATATTATACAGAGTACAAGATTGCAATTAAGTAGATACCCATTAAGTGCTCTACATTTCTCATAATATGAATAAACAGAGAGCTAAATAAAATTAGAATTTAATATGTTATAACAAAATACATTTAGTGTATTAACGGTTACATTTTAGTCAGCTATGTGAATGAAAAACATAACGTCAACTTTGTCTGCATTTCAGATATTGTTAAAGATATAATAAAGAACTGTGAATTTCGGACAGTTCCCAGAGACTGTGTCATCATCAGACAAGGCGAAAAGGGAGACTGGTAAATGCTGCTTTATTCTGAACTTTTATGAAAAAGTTGACACGGACCAGATTTGACCCAGCATTCCAAATCGGGCCAGCGTCGTTTCTATATCGTTTTGAAGTTGCCACATTGCGCAGACGTCAAAACGATTTGGAATGCTATCTGGGAACTAGTTGGTCATACTGACCTACTACTCAAAGAGCTTTTCAGAGCATTTATTACCCCATCAACGAATCGTTTTACCTAATAGATGTATGGTTATTTGTTTTCTTGCAGTTTCTACATTATCCTAAATGGAAAAGTCTCCATCTTCATAAACAATTCCTTGGTGGATGAGGAAGAGGGCACCACTATCGAGGAGAAGCCACCTGGTGATGGGGAGGAGAAGCTAGACAGGACTAAACTGGGAAGCTTTATTGCTAACATAGGTATGATAAAAAATATCACCACGACCAGCACTGGTACTAATTTATAGCATAGTAGTAATAGTAAGAGGTAGTAAGTAGTAATAGTATTAATAGTTGTAATAGCATTAATAGTAGTGATAGTAGTAATAGTAGATAGTAATAAGAGTAATAGTAGTAATCATTGTTTTTGGAGTAATAGTATTAATGGCAATCATAGTTATAGTAGTAATAGTAGTGATAGTAGTAATAGTAAGTAGTAATAATAGTAATAGTAGTAATCATTGTTTTTGGAGTAATAGTAGAAATAGTAGTAATAGTAGTAGTAGGTAGTAATAGTAGTAATCATAGTTATCATAGTAATAGTTGTAATAGTAGTAATAGAATAGTAGTAGTAGTAGTAGTAGTAGCAGTAGTAGTAGTAGTAGTAAAGGTTATGGTATTTATAGTAGACAGCAGACGCAGTAGTAATATAAGTTCAGCTGTGATGTCAAGACGGATGAATTTGTTTGTCACACCACAGCAGCATATTAGTACTATGTTTTCAATACACAGTATATCTACTTTTGCATATTATATCCACCCATGAATAAAATCATTTACTTTCAGATGCTGGTAAAAGTTTTGGAGAACTTGCTTTAATTAACAAGGACTGTGTGCGTAATGCATCTATCGTATCAGACGAAGTCACAGATTTACTTGTGGTCAACCGAGAACTCTACAACAGGTCACTACATGCTGAACAAGCAGCCGAGTTTGAAGCCAGGAATAAATTTGTGCAGGTAAGGTGGTTTTGGGCTGTCATAATATGGTACGTTTAGTACCAACTTATCAGAAAAGTTTGAATTATGCTTAGGGGGTGGAAATGATCATGCAGCCCTTTAAGGCTAGTTTTTGCTAATATTAATCAATTTGATGATGTGGATATCAGGGGTACTCAGATAACCCATCACATTAAAGGACAGTTATTATCCTAGTATAAGCGAGGCGCTTTCATCGCTTCTTGTAACCTCTCGACAGTCTGTTTGAAGAGCTTTTCTTAAAAACCTTATCTGAAGTAAAAAATATAAAAAATTGCAGGACCTAACATGTCGGTAGCGCACAGGGCTTATTCAGCCATAGGATCCAACGCTGCTTGCATTTCTGTATGATCTACCTTTTCTCATTGGTTTACCGTTACTCTGGCGTCCCCTGCGATGCTAACAATTTACCAAATAATTGGTGTCGCAAATATCATATTGTCACTAAGCAGCCATTCGAAGTCTTGTGTATCTGTGTATCCTTCTTTTTGCAGATGAATCCATTATTTTCCAACTGGCAATTTCGCTACAAGAAACAAATGGCCATGAGCATCCGCAGAGTCGTCAGTCAGTTTGATGAACATATTATCCACCAGGGGGATGCTGTTAATGCCCTCTACTTCATTGTGGGGTAACTATACTTTTTAAATTTCAATAAACTCAAAAAAAAAAATCAAATACACAATTATCTCTGGCTTCCAAAAAATATTCAGCCATTCCTTGAATTTTGTACCACGACTGATCTATTTATTATTCAATTGTCACCTCAGACCTCAAGTAAGGTTTCCCAACTTGCAATAAATTTGTACCACCGATTAATCTTTAACATGAATGCACTTTGCATAATTACTTGGCAACTAATTTTACTATATTTTAGAGGTGAAGCTAAACTGAAAATAGATCCAGAACAACATTACGCTCAGTATCCAAATCTATTGGAACAAACCGAAGAAATTCAACAGGACAACAATGGGTGAGTTTTAAGTAATATTTGCGATCTATTGTCATGCACTGAAAAAAAAAAAAAAGTTTTCCCAATCACCCCACCCCAGTCTTGATGCAAGACCCTCGATCAGGCCTTTACATGGCCAAATGTGCCACGTGCGTTTTCCATAAGAAGGATAAACGCATGGAAAACGCATGGTTTTTAGCTAATTATAATGTGGCAAAAACCATGCGTTTTCCGTGCATTTGGATTGAAACGCTAATTTAGCTAACTATATATTTAGCTAAATATAATGAAGCATGGAAAACGCACGTGGCACAATTGGCCATGTACACAGGAGAAGGTCTTGGTGAATTTGTTGAAGGAGCAAGAATCCCAGTGGGGGAGGGGAGCAAGCACTTTGACTACTTAGACAAGTTTATAGTAATCATAATAATACAAATCCACAATCCCAGTAATACCGGACGAATTTAGAAGAGCAGCATTTTGTTCGCCGCTAAGTTACATTTAATGCGCGAAGTAATTGACCTACATTCAGCCCAAAGTGCTGCGTCTATTCATATCGGTCAGACCCTCTCCTGGTGTAAAAAAAAGTGGTTGCAACACTTTCGCGCTGTTCAGCAGGCACTTCTTTTGATGTATCGCCATGTCTGATTGGCTCAACGGCCGTTAAATTAATTGTTTTTTGATTCCATGCCTGGACCACTTTCATAGTTTATTACAAGTCATTATACAAAAAAATTAAATTATTTTTTCGGTCATAGTGTGACAGTGGTCAAGGCGCGGATGCAATTACAGGTAAAGTTTTCTTAGTGCCCATTGTCCGGAGGAACAGTTCCTTGGGCAAAACTGTTTGAGTTGGTTATTATGGCTGTCGATATCTAATCTAAAGAGTGCAAGACAACATCACCAACAGACTCAGAATCAGACAGAGCTATTTCCTGAATATAGGCCTCTGCGTTGTACTTATATACAATGCACAGGGTGTGTATACAGACGTGGACACCCTTAAGATAGTGATCTGTCTCTTGGGGCAATTAATGTGCAATCAATAGTTTTCAAGTTCATTATGAAGTATGGCTGATTGTCTGAGATATCATGACGTGACATATGCCCTGCTATAGTTTCTGGAAAAAAAAGTTCTGATTTCCACAAACTCCTCAGATGTGACCCTTAATTAGCAATTAAAGCAAATGTTGACTCGCATGAACATTTTGTCACGTAAAGCTAGAGCCGCAACTGATGCAGAGCCTATTTTTACAACCCGTTGCTGACTGCTGCCTAGGTTACATGTCAGCTGCTGTATAATTATTTTGATTAGACACACCCCAACTTGCATGGCTGAGCGAATCATACATCATAGAGTGATGCACAAGGAGTGATTGCACCTCATCCACCAAAAATTTAAACTGCACTACTGTCAATCAAAATTACAATTTTCTGAAGCTTCATGAAATAGTTGAAAATCTCCTTTTTCAATCAAGGCACACTAAAATTGGGTAAGCTAATGATTCTATCAGACATTAATTACAAAAAGTAAATACATGGAGAGCACATCCCGACCAATTTTTGATGGCATGAAAAACTATTGATGTTAATTATTTTTGCCTCAAAGTTAAATTGCTCTGCACAAATGAGCATGTAATGGTAAGAACTATTATGAGACAAGAAGGTAGTATTGGTTAATGTAATTATTTGCCTATGCTAAATCTACAGACATAGAAACTTTAATGCGTTCTTATATTTTTGGAGGGCGGTGATTGAGGACATTTTCTGTTATTCAAATCACCCGAACACAGGAACTACTCTGAAATAGTAATAATGCCAAAATAATATTACTTGCTACCAATGTCCCTCATCTTTTTCATTCAGGCAATCTAGAAGAAGAGACCATTCTACTACTGAAAGAGCATCGACTTTAGCAGTTCCACAGCCTAGAAGAAGAGAGCGGAGAAGATCAGTGGTGGAGATGTGTGTTGTGGGAGAGAATGAAGTCATTGGTATGTTTGCTAAGCTTTTTTAAATTCCATATCTGCTGTGATGAAACAAGTGGTAAATATTGCAATCATTTAAGATGAAAAAGTCACTTTTTGATCAGAAATTAATTGTTATGTTGTGGATTTTACGGTACACCGTAGTGATAGTGCTATAGACTTTTCACAATGACTCATTTATTACAAGGAGAATGATCGTGCCTTTCAGGAGATACTGAATTTGCCCTTGACCTTAAAACCTACACACAATCGGTCGTCGGCACCCAAGTATGCAATCTTTATGTCCTTGATATGAAGAACTATGAACGATTAGTAGTTAAGCGCAATCCCAAGACGGTGGAACAACTGCGCGATGGTGCTTTACTAAAACTCGAGGGAAGAGTCACGAGAATGCCGAATAGTGTACCTCTACTAAAGATTCTGTTGGAGAAATTGTATGACCTCCAAAGACCTCCCAAGAAGAGAGATAAGGAAAAGACTGAGGCGTTTGTCAAAACATCTACATTTGACGTACCGAGAGGTCCCTTGATTGATCTGTATGGTCCGGGAACAGCATTTGGCCGGATACGAGATCGAGAACTAGCGAAGAAGCGAGCGCAAAACAGGAGCAAGCTACTCCGCGGTGCTAAGGATAATCTTAACGACAGCACCGTGCATAATTTAGTTAACGCCCTTGGCGAACCACCAGGAATCGTAGGTGCTTACCGTGACGATTCAAACAGCGGAAGTGATGGAGTATCCCTTACTGACTCGAATTCTCAGAATGGCGGAGAATCTGGTCAAGCGGCTCACAAAGATTATGAAACCAGTGACCGAGTTCTGACAGATCTGGAAGAAAGGCTCAGTGCCTGGCATGCTGATGGTTGGGATGGCACCTCAAAGAGTAGTAAGCCCAATCCTGTTAAGATGAAGAGAGTCAGTATTGAGGTAACCTTTCTTATTTGCCTTTTGAGTTGTTCATGTTCTTACCAAGATTCATTAGTTGCCTTCATGGTACATCAGAATCTGAATCTTTTTACTTTCACAAAACTCTTTACAACATCTGAATTATACCCATATTTTCACAATACATGCACTGGATCCAGTATCAGATCCAGTATCAGTTATGTATGCAGTACAAGGTAGCCTATCAGCGAACTTGTGATTAAAAACAATTAATGTAAATATAGGTAACAATTTGGTACTATCCTGCTTGTAGCACTTGCAATCCTTACTATGATGTTCCTTTCATATGTAGCCAATATTCATATGTTATAACTCCAAATGGCTCATAGGTGGCATGTATGTCAGCTGATTTTGGCCTTAGTTAATGTCTCCTATGACCATAATATAACCAGTTTTCCTTGATTATTTTTGTTTATGTAAATTGTAAGATTATGGTCAAATAAATACTTTCTGTCTGTCTGTCTGTCTGTCTGTCAGGAATGAGATCCAGATCAAATATTTGGATCATATGATAAGTATGTCAAATGTGGAAATGCATTGTCTTTGAAATGAGCTGTTATTCACAGGTAACTTGCAAAATATAATGCATAAATTAAATCCCACTGTTTGGCCAAGAAAGCAGTCACTTAAATTACAAATTACATTATTAATATTTTTAGGGGGTAGCAGAAAGATTACAAATTCTATACTGAAACCACCAATATTCATAAATTACATCCACAGTTTAGATTTGTCTATACTAATTTTTTATGCGTTTTTGCATATTTTACAGAAAGGACAAAAACTGACCCCTGGTGCCAGAATAGTTATGCGAAAACGTCAAACCAAACTTACGAATGTGAACAAAGTCCATGAGGACGATATTACAAATTCATACGACAATACATCAGCTAGTTAGTTTCTTTATGAGTAATCTATGCTAAATTACTAATAAATAACTGAAATGCCTAAATTTTTCATTGATAAATTAAATTTTTGTTGAAGTTTTCCTGGCTTTTTGTCCACGTAGCTATCCGGCTAACAATGATTTCTGTTTGCTAGGCTCTACTAACAATTACCCACTCAGCCCAAGATCCAGGGTTCGCAAAATGGTGCTTTTTGGTGAAACTAACAACTAATAGCACAATTTAAAAAGCTTGAAATGCAGATTACTTCATGCACTAAAAACTGGTAAGTTGGTATTCTTACTATTAGATCAATACACATGGTCACTTTCTCACAGACAGTTATCTATTATAGTGATACTACACAAAATGTGTACTCACAGGACAAATGTTTTGAAATTAAATCATGTCTTGTCTACTAACAACAGAAAGGTCACATGGTTAAGTTCAAATATCAAATATCACCCAGGAAAGCATGATGCCTATTAGGCTAATATCCAATATCTTACATGTGTAACTAAACCATGCTCAAACAACACACGACAAGGAGAAAAATTACCAGTATTTTCGAAACACGACTGAAATTTGTTACAGGAGACCTGGACTGGAAAAGGGTGGTGGCGTAGCTCAGAGGTAGCGCTCTGGGCTTCCAACCGCTGGGTCCCGGGTTCAATTCCCAGTCGAGCCTGAGTTGGATGGCTGTTTCATCCTTTATCTCATTGCCCATGGTTCCTGCCTGTCCTAATTAGCCCAACTGGTGCAGAAATACAGGACATGAAGCCCTAATCACCCCACCCTCACCAAAGACTGGAAACAAGACATCGTGCGAATCCAGGTCTTTGATTGGTTGAAGGACTGGGAGTCCTCAATTCAGATGATGTCTCTGATTTAGTCCTGTTTACCAAATATGTAGAAAACTATCTGTGTGTCAAATTTGCTTAGTCATAATACTTTGCATTGCTGGAATGCTTGCTTGCATGGATTTTAATGCTTCTTGCCTAGATGTGAATGCTTTTTTGCATGGATTTGCATGGACTTGACTCGCTGGTTGGATTTTGCAGAGCACAACATAACTGTGGTTGTGGAATCAGATGAGAGTGAGGCAAACACATCTAACCCTAACAATGTTCAAAATAAGGTAATTCTGGAATAAACTAATATTGATTTTAAAATGAAGATAGTATATATTCAAAGCGATGTAATGAAGAGAAATATACATAAATACGGTTTATAGTCAGTTGTATTTTTGTCACGCCAGTACGCAGGCCTGAGCATAAGCAAAAAGATGGTAACCCAGTGAACCCACATCGTTCTCCTGAAAATGTGCCTTGGTAACTGCAAAAATGCCAGATGGCAGCGAGAAGGGTTGCAACTAGGGCAAGGCAAACAAAATTGAGTTAGCGGCTTCTCAGGTTAAGGTAAACTCAAGGAGAACAAAATGATTGTTTGCCTGTTAAGCTCAGGCCTGCAGTACGGTGAAATCCAAAATGCAGTTCATCGCCAATCTGTTACACTGAGTTTGACTGACAGTGAATTGACTATGATATATCTGCAGTTGTGCACACACAGTTAGTTTCATAAAATGGTCGATTCTAGACAGCTGTAGCAACCTATTCCTGGCTGTAGCTGTAGCTAGCTAAAGCCAGCAGCTTCTGTCTACTCCTAGCTTATAGTTGGCTCACACCTACCACCACTGAAAAATATAAACGTTGGTAAATGTAAGAAATTATCCAAAATATCATAAATATGTTCTTTTAGATCTAGCTTTAAGTAGCCAGCTATAGCCAGACAGTTCTGTTTAGTAGCAAGTATCATCGTATGGCAGAAGTTGTCCAGCTTTGTCTAGGTTAAATTTGACTGGCCATATTTAATGAAACTAGCTGTAGATTAAAATAATAGGTGCCAAAATTTCGGCCAATCTGCTTGAGGGCTGACATATAAATGGTTTTTCTATTTCCAGAGAAAACTTTCCACCAGCATGACAGCAGAAGAGAACTGAGAGAAGAAGAAAGATCTGACCTGGGAGGAGAAAGCCTTCAAAGTGACGTCACAGATCAAGTGATTAAAGACCAAGTTGGTCACATGACTGAAACAGAGCAATTTGAACTGCCTCAGGACACAGGCAAGCCTTCTGAAGAGTTATCAAGACGTAGAAGTGAAAATGACGTCAATGTTTATGTTCTTGGGGATTCCCTCATTCAAAACGAGGCAATGACGTCATCAATCCTTGATGGAATTTCCGTTTTGCAGCCCATAAGCAACAAATTAGTGGAAGAGAAAACATATCAAGCTGGAAGCAAAAATGAGAAGTGTATAACTAATAATTTTTCAAAATTAGGGTCATCTTCCAACAACCCAATTGCAAGTCTAAGTTTCCCTAAATTGAAAAGTAATCACGAGAGAAAAACAGGTACTTTCCAACACCAAATTGATGATATGCATTTACCAGAAGTGCCAAGAAATTCCTCACACTTCGATGTTAAACCGTCAAGCAACAGACTTCGCATAGTTTGCGAAGAATTCAGAAATTACAAAGAATCCACAAAAAGGAGGAAAACTGCCTCAGGAAATGCAAATAAGAAATTGTTGAGGTTATCTTCCTTAGGTCAGAAATGTAAACCCTAAACCAGAGACAGTAAGTGAACTCACATTGGCTTCGCAAGTTACATCGTTTTATTTTACTTGTTTGCACCAATTATGCGCCATTAAAAATCATTCTTAAATTGCGATATCTGTCTATGAAGAATGGTTGTTTTGAACTTTTGTGCGCTTAGAAATCTCACCATTGGACTGTCGAGAGGCTAAGAAAGCGCCTTGCTCATACTACGATAATAACTGTCCTTTAATATGAAGGTTATCTGAGTAGAACCCCTGATATCCACATCATCAAATTGATCAATAGTAGCAAAAACAATATGTTTGAAGCTATCAAATTAAATTTTACATCAGTTCTGGTCAGTCTATGTGAAAAGCCACCAAGTAAAAAGTTTAGAACCAAATGTGATTGCGAACCAAATGTGATTGCGAACCAAATGTGATTGCGAACCAAATGTGATTGTGAACCCAATGTGAGCTCACCAAGTGTTATCGAGATTAATATACAGTCTTTTAAAAATTGGGACTGGTCTGTCTTGATCCTGCCTAGTTTCTATGGGTAGAATGAATATGACATGCGAAAGACGTTGATGTTAAATTGTTATGTTTATTACTTCGCAATATTGGCACAGAAAAACATTAATGCTTTGATTAAGCTATAGCCACAGGAATTAGTTACTAATATTACAAATCTGATGCCATTCACAACTATGTATCTTCAGTTATAGTTTAATTGACCTGGAAGGAACGTGCTTGTACAGATGATTAAAAAACAAACAATATCTCTAGTATGGTATAATTATTTTTGCTCTACCTCATAATTATTAACATGGCTTCATTATGAAGTTGTGAATGTATAAACATTGTACAAAAATCATTAGTTGTAATAATGGCATTGATCAATCCATGCATTTGCATACACATTTATCTTGTAAATATCATTGTATACGCGTGTTATGAAAATAGGTAATAAACCAATAAAGTTTAATATATATATATGTATATATATTACATGAAAAATGCTACAATATAAATAAGCATGTATGAATGTATTAACATGTATAAGGCAATAAAATGCTATGACATGTACCGAATATGGTATTTTAATGAACTAATACTGCAAAAACACTCCAATATATCAAATAAAAAATTAATTTGTGATCAAAAAAAAATTTGGCAAATTTTCCAGGATATGGTTAGTTAATTGTTTGAGAAAATGTTTTGAGCAAAATTATAATTTTGCTACCTGAGTGGTTAGCCATAAATTAAATAGATTCATTGAACTGACGGCAAGGTTTACCGTGCCTTGTTGATCAATTTCTGCCTTTAGCTGAATACCTTATATATAACTGTATACAACATTCTATATCTGACACTTGCATGGGGTTTAGTGGTACAACACAATTACACAATGGTTACAGTGTGAGACATGAGATATGTACACCCTCAAATGTTATGTACAACTCAGGGGGCAACTAGAATTTTGTAAAATTTAGTACATTTATTGTTACTGAAGTGAACATCAGAACATCATAAGTGTGACTTTTGACCTAACTGCCCTGCCCAAAGCAGGACCTATGAGGAGACACCAGAGATTCCAAGTTCTTAAGTGCTGAATGAGTGACATTTGGCCCTTTCCAATCAGTTTACATTAATATCCCGCAATAGAGTGTGAACCTAGGAAAACCATGAGGTTCACACTATGAGGTTCATTGTTGTGAACCTCATAACATAAATTATCCCTTTTACAGAAAACAGCCTGGCCAATCACAGGGCAGCATTTAGACTCAGTGAATGTCATGAACGTCATCAGTAGAGCTATATAACTCCGTAAAAAACAAATTAGCTTTGCCTGGCACAAGAAACCCTATTGACTTTCATATTCCTTCAATCTGAATACAATTTTGTCACGGGAGAAGCTTTAGAAAGTCTTCTGAGGCCGACAATGCTTCAATTTGTTGACTGTTTGCTTGCTTAAATGTTTTGAAATGGCGACATCATCACCATGGCAACTATTCAGAGTGAGGCAGAACAGATAAAAAAACAAAAAATCCCTACTCAATGCTGCAAAATAGTTCCCACAATAAATTTAAACAGGTTTTATTGTGGGATATAAATAAAACCTAATAACTGTGGTTCAGAGCTTGAACTGCAATCGTGATGAGGTTGGGGAGAACACAAGCGTCCCTACGGACTCGTGGGTTTATCAGCCCCTCCTCATCAATGAAAGATTTATTCTGGCTCTCTCAGAGGGAGACAAATTAAAATATGAAGAAAATACTCAAGTCTAGAGGAGTGTTACAGCAACCAAATGAGTGAGACTCACTCTGAATGAGTGAGACTTGGCATGTCTGGGAGACACAAGCTGTTGTTATGCAAATCCTGGGCAGTAGAGCATCAGCTGGTTTATTGTGGAGAACACAATGTTCTTTTATGCTAGAATGCTGCATATTTCAACAATTAAAGACTATCTGATCGCTCAGTAAAAAGAATTGCAGCTGATGGCTTAGCAAGGCCTGAACCTCTCTTGTTTTTGAGAAGTTGGAGATATTACAGGAGGTAATAACCTAAAAATTATTAACAAAAACGATGTAAAAATAAGTCATGTCGAAGATATTTCACAAGTAAGAGTGTGCCATTGTGGAATTTTACTGTTAGTTGGTTTTCAAAAGTTGTCTTTCATGTACCATGTGCTTTGACTAAGGCTAATGTAACGGGCAGATAAACATAAGGTCTTGAAATGTCAAATTATGGAGTACCGAGCTCATGTAGGTTCACAATGGTAATTTGGTTAATGTTTTCATAGTTGTTAAGTCACCATGCACTTATGTGGTTGGTAACTATGGGTAATTTAAAAAGATTTCAGCTGTTGTGTTCAGTGTATGTAATAAAGTGGTTTGGTCACTGAAGAATATTGACAGTCAACAGACACCTGTACCTGTATAATCCAAGGTATGATGTTACTGATGTTAAATACACATATTAAGTGTTTATACAAATATTTGATAAAAGTGCTATTTTGACAATTTGTTAATAATCAAATAATTACCAGTGTGAAGTGGTACTAATTTCTGATCAATGAGTTGTCATACTGGTTTGAATTTGTGTAATGCAGTTATACAATAATTATTCTGTTACAAGTTATAGTACAGATGTGCAGATTATAGTAGATATTCAATTAATAACTCTGTTTCATCTATTATACTAGTCAAAATTATGCATATTGTGATAAATACTGATGTATACTTTTTTTTCTGTTTTATTATAACCAGATTTACTTTGGTTGACCTGTTGTTCCATTAATAAACTTCACAAAAGACATTGGCATGGTTGTTATGGACTCAAAAGATTTCTAAATCTTACAAAAATATAAAAGTGCATAGATAATATAGAGAGCAATTAATCACATTGATATAAAAATATGATTATTTATTAAATAAAATGATATGTGGTTTTTAACGTACAAAAATATATTTCAATGAATGAATACATTGCTAAATTCGATTATATATTGAATAGAAAAATATATGGTAACAAATTTAACAACAACTGTTATTAAAACATTATTTAGAATTTCTCCTTTATGGCCTCACTGTTATTAGATGTTTGACCACATTCTTTTTTTTTTACTTAAAAACAAAAAAAAATATAATTGCAGTGCTAAATTATTCAAGTGTATGCAGTACAAAAAAGTTTGTCAAAAATATGAATATTTATATAAATTTGTTTACTACAATGTTCCTGCATCATACAAGCATAGTAGTAAATAATAATAACTTTGATGTCCTTGGTATTAATTAGTCTGGTGTTGATTAGCTAATCTGGTTTTGTTGTTGATCAGCTATTTTTCTGGATCTTATGCACTTGAGAATTATCTTTTTCAAAATGCTCTGTTCGTACAGTGGGCAAATTGGTACATAATGCAAAAATTTAGGCCATGAAACATTCCTAAAAAATCTGCAGTTAAAATCGTAGACATCCATCCTTTCTCTCCAAATGGTTTTAGTTCCGGAGCTATCCGTTGGGGTGTCAGCCTCTTCATCATTTTGGGAGCATGTTGTGAAACCTCTGTCTTCATGCGATCCTAGAACAATAACAGGATAGGGATCATTATCATTGTTACACTAGTGGGTGCCGTGGGCCAGTGGATGAGGTGCTGGACTCATACGCACTTGGTCGTGGCTTAAAACCCAGCCCTGGCATGGAGGAACTGAACAGATTCTCCTTGAACCACTGCTTCACTCCACCCAGGTGTAAATGGGTACTTGGCTATAGGCAGTGATGGTAATTGTAAGTGCCTAGCCGCTGCAGGTAATTCTGTGTAACGGGCTGTATACTCCCCAGGGAGTTGAGAAAAGCTCAAGCTAGAACAGGCCTGCCAAGTGCGTAAGTTGTAATGTCGGCTGAGCTCGTTGAGGATAGCCGACACTAAACCCAATTACATACATTACATTAAATTACATTACAATTACATTACCGAAGCTGTGCATCTCATTCATGGCTGCTTTGAACAAGATACATAGAAACAGATTTAAGAGTCATTGTCAGAGAAAATCAACTAAATATGAAAATATTTGGAGAGCAGTAAGTCATGGACTTTATTCAGAACTTCGGATTATTAGAAGGTGCAGTATTCACAGATTGATTAAATATTAGGGCTTAGTGTCAAGAAATGAGGACACCACGGCCATAATTATTTGGCGAATTTAACATCATAGGGAGACCTAGTTGACTATAGGGAGAGCTAGGAATAGGGAGAGACAAATAAGAGCTGTATGACCGACATTTTGTAATAACAGAAATCAACTTTATTTATAAGAGGAAGAAAAGATACCTGGTAAGATGTTGTCCAAAACACAACCAGCGACTGCACCTATAAGTGCGCCATTTGAAACAAGAACTTGTAAAACCCCTGTCTTATCTGTAAAACAAGTTTTCATGAATAATATCAGGTATAATGTGCAGTTGAAAACTTATTAAAAAGTGTTACACCATACAATTCAACAGGAAATAGAAACTTTACCATATGGAAATGCATCAGGAGTTTCTTTCAAGTACATGGGTAAAGCAACTCCTAACAGAACGGAAATGCCTAGAATCATAAGATTTCTTGGCAGCTGCAAAGAAACATACACAACAGAAAATTTGATGCAGAGTTTTTGCAGTGGTTTAAATTTTTACAATCCAATAGTAGCTTCAACCGAAATTGTGATTTAATGAATGGATCTATCTTGCCTTGATAAACCAGCATATTCTTTGGTAAAAACAACTGTCCTGTTGTTTTAACAGTAAAACACTGTCTTAAATTAGATGATCATTTTCCATTCTGCTCATGATCACACAATATATTGATTAGCATTTTTCATTTTTTTAATACAAAGTAAGACTTAAAGACTGTTTTTTTTTACTTTGTATTAAAAAATGAAAAATGCTTCATAAGCAGAATGAAAAATTATCTAATTTAAGACAGTGTTAGTAGTTTATAGTTTGTTAATTTATCTATCACCTGGAATCACCAACAATTTTATACCTTGGGGTTCTACTTTCACAAAATGTGAAGCTTACCTCCAAGTTGACAGTTTTGAGAGCTGATACCCCAGATGAGAATACCATTCCCCCAACTACTAAGAGCATACCACCAGCAATGGGGTCAGGCACCAGAGCTAGTACTCCACCAATTTTACCAAACACTCCAGCAAGGATGAAGACTATGCCAGTCATTTGCCAGGTCAAGCGAGAGGCCACCTAAGCAAAAACAAGGTATTTATAATAACTTTTGTTTTTCAGACAATCTGGCCCACAGTAATATGTCATATATATTCAAAATTTATATTTTCAAGGAAACTGTCATCTTTATGAGACTGACTGTCTAAACATGACTTATTAGGTCATTTCACAGAAATGGCGCACCCTCCCTGAAATGAGGGCAAGGACGAAAAATTTATATCAATTTGTACAATCGAAGTAAAAAAGAGATACGGTAATGAAACAATTTCATCAAATAGGTTTTGAGGGCTCATAGTTATGGAGACAAACACAAGCATTTCATTAAATATTACCGTATCTGGACCATATATTGCAACTACACTAGCTCTATTTTCTTTATTATTGCTGATTATTTATTAAGCAATCATTTCAAAGGAAAAAGTATAAAAGGAAAAAGTATAAACAATGCCAAAATCTCTTTACATGAACCCGGTAGATATATGAGTGAAAACGTACATGATATAGAGCAATACGTAAAATAGTCTTATGAATAAAAATTAACTAATGCATGAGAGTGGGTGGGTGATAAGGGCTTTATGTCCTGTATTTCTGCACCAGTTGGGCTAATAAGGACAGGCAGAGACCATGGCAATGAGACAAAGGATGAAACAGCCATCCAACTTAGGCTCGACCGGGAATCGAACCCGGGACCCAGCAGTTGGAAGCCCAGCAGAGCGCTACCTCTGAGCTAGGCCCCCGGCCTAAACTAATGCATGAGATGTTGACAGATAAGTATAAATATCACCTGTGGTGTTCTGTGAGACAGGCTTACCCCAGTATAGCTAATGTATCCGATGGTGCTACTGTAGGATGTAGTTGCATGACCAGCTCCAAATGCCCCACTCAACACACTTCCAATCCCTTCCATCATAACTGCTCTGTTTACAGCATGTTCAGGAGGTGGTGGAACTTGGCACACAAATGCAGTGATCCTGTAATCCCCAAGACTTTCCAGGATTGATGCAAGAACAGCCGCCAGCATTCCTACCGTAGTTTCTGCGCTAAATGTAAGAGGTCCCCATTGGCCTGTGTTAAAAAAAAAGCCTACTAAAGGATTTCGTAACCATTACATGCTTTAGGAATACAGAGGCCCTCGTGTTATAAATAATGTGGAATGCAGAGGAGGGGATTAAGTAGAGTAATAATTAACAGATAATTAAGTAGAGTAATAATTACCAGATCATTAAGAGTAATAATTACCAGATCATATGCCAGATCAGTTCAACATACAAGATTATGCATTCCTGGCTTACAATAACGCACTCTCAATAATAAAGTAAAACATTTTACACATAGTTACCAAGTTTTTTCTTCACATTCAAAAAAGGTTGTTTTTTTTTCACAATATTCAACAACATGCAATATCCAAAACTGTGTGTCAAAATTAAGACATTCCAAATTTAAATTATTTTTTTACCACAAAAATTCTTCTATTATTTAAAATTTAACCTACTTTTTACCACCACAACAAATATCTTCAATTAATGAAATACGATAATTTTCAGTCGTTATTTAGGGATTTTTTTAACTTTAATTTGCAATGTTGATGTAAAATGTCATCAAGAGGGAGCCCTCTTCAGGCACTTCTAATTAGTTTTAAGATTTATGTCTTAAAAAAAAAAAAATAAGAGTTCTGAGTACCTGGGTAAGGGGCAAATAACCATGGAGCCCTGCTCAGAGCATCAAGCTTAGCATCTGTCCTAGCACTATATGAAGAACTGGATGGATCATTTGGAAATACATCAGTGACAGTGAGAATTAGGCAGAGAACCCAGCAGATAATAATTGCAAACATTGTCTGAAATGCGAAAAAAATATTGCAGCATTCTCACCAATGAAAGGTCACATCGAAGATATTAATCGTTTAAATTACGCCTAAAATACCAGGAACTGTCAATTTTATGTCTCTTGCAGTGGCTTTCAGCTAAGAACTAGCATATATGTTTGATGTTATCATGAAAAATGACTTATTGGTGGATAAGCAACTTTGACAATCAGGAGCAAGGTGCTGAATTTGGGAATGTTATGATTTTGCTACAGAACAGCGACCTCCACAAAAGGTGGCTCTCCACATTTTCAGAGGCATGGGGAAGGGGGGCATTTGCTGTCAGTCAGGAAATCCCCCCCCCCCCCCCCACCATTGGATTGCCCTGAAATTTAATACACAGGTTAAAAAATATATACAATACATATGAAATCTTTTTTTTCACATTGCAGCCTTTGATTTTCTTCTTTTTTTTTTTCTTCTAAGATTTGAAAATTTAACCCCCAAAATGCTACACCGATAAACTCTATTGATAAACAATGTATCAAAGTCTTCTTAAAATACCTACCGAAAATATCCTGAAGACTTGTATTTTGATGGTATGACATCCTCTCTTTTTGCTCCAGGAGGGGCATGGTATCTGAACCTTTGCTAGTCCTACAGTGAATATCACTGTCAGAAAGGTCGCCCTTATAAAATGAAGAAATTGAATATTTCAAGGCTTGTCTGGTTAGTTTTTTTGATAGTTACCTAAGTGAGTAAAAGATTTAAGCCAAACATGGTGGCTGTGCTTAGAACTGTATGCCAAAACTCTATCCAAAATAACATTGAAAAGTATAAAAATACAAGAAATCGGCCTACTCCGACCCGAGCTATGACGTACAGAAGAGCAATTCCCCACTGTGAACGGGATGTTTCTACAACACTAAAAGCCAAGTACATTCCAAGGATGCACATGAGTGGAGTCACAGTTAAAGGACCGATGAATCTGGCCAAAAATCCTGCAAGTCCAGTCAACCCCATGAAGACTTGTACACAAGACGCCAGGGCCAGGCATCCTGAAACCTAATAAAAATAATACAGAAACAATAGATTGGTTGTATTTTGAAAACACAGCGCAGTGTGTATACCTGACCATGTATAATAAACATATCATAAATGTGATAGAAAGTATTCATACCTCTGCCATTCGTGCATTCCATGGCTCTGCATCTTCCGGCTGTGTGTAGTTAGTGGCATTATTATTGCCAAAAGCTGTAATTGTAAAAACACTCCAGTAAAGGCTGCTCTGAATGTCTCAAGATTTAAAAATGAACTAACCAAACAGCCAATCAGAGAGCGTCTGCAGGGCCGTAGCCAGACTTCAAAAATAGAGGAGGCGAAATCCTACTTTCATGGCCTTCACTTCCACATGTTCAACAGGCTTATAACTTCCAAACTAATTGCAAGCAAGAGATGTACACTCAATAGTTTTCCTTTAGTTTATGTACAAAGGCAAGTCACAAATGTTATATTAACAAAAAAAGTCCATCAAAAACAAATGTTTTGCCAATTTTGCCAGAAAATTGGTTAATTTGTCCCAAAATCAGAGGAGGCAACTGCCTCCTCTGCCTCAGCCTGGCTACGGGCCTGGTCTGTGGCACTAAAAACAATCCAAAGTTAACCAGAGTGCAGGACTTTGAAAGTTGATATATCACAGACACTTACTGAACTATGGAGCACAGCCATTACTTATAAAACAGAGAAGGCTATGAACTCCGTTAGATTGCTCATGCGGCAGCAATGAATCAACAACCGATATTCCGCTCAAGAACCATTGATTTTTACACAGCATTGAATACAACATAACTTCTTAACTTATTCTATAGAAGGAAACAAGGTAATTATGCCATCAATAATACTGCTTTTTTAGTGGTATTCTGCGCTGGTAATCGCTTCTCATCTCTAAATCTATTAACAATGATCATTGATGAGTGCGCCTGTGGTCAAATCATCAATCGTATCGTATGGCAATTCAAACCTGGAATAATGGCAGTTCACAGCTCAGTCGGCCAATGAATACACAGAGTCAGTAGGCGTGGACTTGAAATGGCCAATGAGGCTATGGCAATTCAATGACGCCTGCCACTTGAAGTGAGATTCAGATTCAGATTCATTTATTTTATTTCACATTCATAAAACATATATTATAAATTAAATTTTCGAAACATTTTGTACATAACGTGAGGAGACCCCACTAAGAAGGTTATCGTGGGGCCACCTACAGGGATTAAAGATTCATAAATATTTTTTATACCATTTCAAATTAACAAAAATATAAACAGTGCTCTCCATCAATGATGACATATATGAAAGGTATATATAAATATATATGTTATGAATATTATGACACTAATGAAGGTTTGACCTTGAACAAATATAACAATTGGATTTTACAACTCCAGTACGTTCTATCACTCTATTAACAATGACCATTGATGAGTGTGCCGGCAAGCGCCTATGGTCAAGTCTTAAATTATATCGAATTCTGTATTGTATGAATGCTACTGGGTTGAAGCTTAGCCTGGTTGTGGACCCATCAAAGGTGTCCAGGGATGTGATTGATGATTGTTAAAAAAAAACCTGAACATCTCAGGATCAGTAAGTGTGAGTATTCGCTATTCTAGTTGGGGTCCGGACATTTCTTTTTAACAAATAACTTAAATAATGACATTTCAAGCTATTTGAGGGGCCACTTCTAGGTATTACAAGGCAAGACTTCTTGTGTCTGCAACCTTGAGTCAAACTACACTTACCCTTAAGTCATGATACTTGCAGAGCCATCTCCCCTACCTCCCCTCTCCAAAATTTTTTTTTTATTTGCACGAATCACGAGAGTCAATATCGCATGTAAAAAAAACAGATTCTGAAAAAAAAAATAAAATCACATCCCTGGACCGTGTCATAAGCAACTTGCAGGGAGTCACTCTGAAACATTTATTGTATATAGGGCATTAATAATTTTACTTACCACCAGAGGGCGATTTACACTGCCATTTATCTGTTTGCATCATGTACAAAAGTGGAATGAGAAATGTCTGAGAACTCCCTTGTGTGATTGGCAGTCTAAGAATATGATGCAAGAATTTGTTTCACAAAGAAATCATTTCACAACAAGCCAAATAAAACAGTAGATTAAGCACACTTAAAGGCCACAGGTAACATGCTTGGGGCTAATTTTCAAAAATGAATATTTGTCTTACGTTTATTTTTTTCGCTATCACCAAATTCTTTACAAATGATTTCCATTTAGACTTATTTGTTGTCGTAAAATAAAGTTCCAAAATGTCCCTAAGCTTTAATCTTAGATGGTTCTGTAAATTTCGAATGCAAACTTTCAACATTTTCAAAGTATATATACATAGATCTTCAATGTTTGTCATACCTTAGACCAAAAGTGACCTGAAGAAAAGTTGTCAGTCCGCACATGAAAAGACTTGTTGATATGATGGTCACCAAGACTTGAGCATTTCCTTCAGCACAAACGGCCTTGTAAATTATGAAGGACATGCTAAGTATGCTACCTGCTGAGTATATCATCAGCTGGAAAATAAAACATGTACAGTTTTAAGCTCTAATACAAAATTATATTTTTACATAGTTTTTGTCCCTTCCAAATATAAATCAACATCATTTATCCAGCGAACAAGATCATGATATTTTTTATATGAAATGAACTGAATCACAGATGTCCAATGCACAAATGGCTGATTTTTAAGTGCATTCGGCTTTACTACCAGTATTTCATATTTTCTGTTTTGATCTTGCACACCAACACCGCTCTACACTCTGCCAAGGTATTACGCAACTGACATATTTAGGCATATTTAAAAAACTGCCCGTCGTTCTTCCATTGACCGTCCGTGCTGGCACCATCCGTGTCCATCCGTGTCCATCCGTAGCCCTCTCCACCTTCACTGGTGAACCACTTGCCACGCGGCCAAAGCACGTCCGCAGAGCGGATGAGGGACGCCCCTCGAATCTCTTTATGGATGAAGATATTTGGTTTGGATGAATTGATTGGAAAGTTAAGCAAAAATATGACAGCAAATTCAAACCTGGCATAAAGTATTTTGCTTAAAACACAAATAAACAAAAAACTGGGTGTGCCAAGTTTAAATGCAGATTGTTTTAATTGACACCATTTGCTGGTCAATATTAACAAAATTATTCATTTGCAGGGGAACATGATGGTCTAGGTGAAAATAAGCATGTTTCTCATAAAATAGCTAATTTTAAGAATATTTTAATTATATGGGGTAATATGAAAATACTTCAAATAAAAATGAATATTAGTCAATACTTATCTATACAGGAGACTGGACTGAGGTCACAATTTTGATTGAAAGTTAGCAAATAAGCAATGAAAAGGCCAATTATAATGAGTTAGCAATTTTCCTGGCAGCAGGAATCATCAAAGTTCTAAATATGTATATTGTAGTGGTCAAGCTTGCATACTGTGCCGCAAGTGTTTCACTATTTGGCTATATTTTTTAAATAGATCGGCAGATATGGTGGTACACCACCTCTACATTAAAGGTAAAATGTTATCCTAGTACTCTAAAGAATAGGAAGGCCCACTTCCTGGCAAGATAGTTACATAGGATATCTTTGAAATATATAGCCAGAATTAATAAATGCATGGCATGTTGTAGCAATATATTTACAATTTGTTATCTTTTGCTGCCAAGAAATTTGAAAACGCATTGTAAATGTCCTATTCATTGATTATTGTCTCGCTTAAAAATCAATTTGTGACCCCAGTCACTGGCATAGATATGTATTTACTAATATTCGAATCTATTTGACTTCTCATATTACCCAATATCAAAAGTATATTTGAAATTAGCTATTTTATGAGAAACATGCTTAATAGAATAATATATTTATATTGCCTAGCAAATTGTGTCAACTAAAACAATTTGCGTAATAACTTGGCACACCCAGTCTTTCATTTATTTGTGTTTTAATCAAACTTCTTTGTTCCAGGTTTGAAATGCTGTCATGTATTTGCTCAACCTCCCAACTGATTCATCCACACCAAATATCTTCATCCAAAAATGTCAGTTGCATGAAAACTTCATACGCAGCTTACATGTCTCAATTCTTCTAGTCAGCTGATATGCCCGGCTGCAATAGGCAGCCATAATGATGAGATGATAAGGCGTGGAGTCCATGCCATGTTACTCATTTACCCCTTGGGGTGGGGTATTTTATTTGACTCAGCATAGACACGGAGTACACATGCACAAGGCACCTCCGATCTAATGTCTCATGTGAGCTCAACATCAATCCAGCTTCAGTGGGCCTGATGGTTAAGGCATCCGCCAATTCCACATTGGCCAGCTCTGCTGAAGGTCCTGGGTTCGATCCAAGGTCCAGGCACTCTTCATGAGCTACATCCCAGCAGCTGGATGTTATTCGGATGAGACGTTAAATTGGTGGTCCCTTGTACTCGGTGTCTATGCTGAGGTAAGTACAAGATCCCATTCATGGGGTAAATTTGTAACATGGGTGGAGTCCTCCTCTCTCTCTCTCACCTCATCAAGCAACCCTCGATAGCAGCGGGCTTACAAGTGACCTAAACCGCATAATTTCATTAGGCGCTAATATGATAATTAAAAAAATAAAAATAAAAACATTGAATAACATTAAATATGAACCAATGTATAAATGGACTATCGAATATTAAACAATATCACCTTTCATAAAGTTAATTATAAAATTTTAAAGCTGGCTGATCATGAAGCAACATATAAAGCTTCTCTTCGCATACTATAAATTTCAGATACAAATTTTCCAAAGTTATAAACATAATTTTCAGACATCAATATTTTCCATTTCTGTGACTTTGTTGAATTACGGAAGGTGGTACAACTACTCGAAACTAAATCAAATATAATACATCTTTTAACATGGTAAAATTCGCAATCAAAAATGAAGTGATTAATGTTAGTCGGATGTCTATTAAATCTGGCACGCCATATGATAGAATGCAAGATCTGGATGACATCATTTCTACGTTACAACATGTGTCGCGTCACCACACAGCCAAGGGACCTAATTTTGGACATTCTCTATTTAGCCGATAGGCTAAGTGTAGACTTTAGAAATATTCTCTTAAAAATACAAGAGGAATGGATTCATATTTTTTGAGTTTAGGCAATCTTTCTGAATTGCCTGCATGTCAGAACAAGAATCGCGTAAATTCAGCACATGAACATCTAATTATTCTGTAATTTCATTGTTAAATTTTCAATACCATAAGCCAGCCTATGGACTATAAGAGAAATTGAATAATTTACCTTAGATGAGTAAACAAGCAAAACATGTACATAATTAGGTCGCTGGCCTGTGAGGTGATGACACACAGTGGTTTGCTGTTGTTAGGTGTCATCGCGCTGTTGTCTAACCAATGTTTTACAATATCTGGGGTTGCCAGTCTCTGGAATGACTGTTACCTGTAGCCATTATATTAAGACAGTCAAAATCGAATAACAGTGTCAAAAAAATTAAAACTTCTGACCTGGATTGCATTTAGAAGAGCGACACCTAGAGGAATTCGATCAGTGACGCCATACAGGAGGCCCGATATGATTGGTTCTTCTTTTGTCACGTGATCCGTATTGTTTTGATTTTTTCCATTGTCTCCGCTTTGCACACGGCCATTGTCTTCCTTAGATGACGGTTCTGATAGTGTAATGACTGAAGCTGCATGATTCTCCATGATCTAAATGATGATATAGCTTTTGTATAATTCACTAGTAGTTAGTTTTGTGACATAAATAAGAGAAAAAAAAAATCATTGTTTGCTCACAGTCTTAACAAGAAAAGCTCTTTAAAAAAAAAACACCTGTACCAGACTTGTGTGATATTATTGTGATAGTAGATAGTGATCAATAAAGGTTTTTTTTGTTAGGTTTTTTTTTTTTTCAGGTAAACATATTGAAAACAAAAAATTCCCTGGGTTGGATTCGTACCCAGGTCCTTCAAACCCCTTCACTTATTTCTACCAGCGCCTCTGACAGTTTTGCTACTGTAACAGGCTATATATAGCACAACTGTCTTGTCAGATCACAGTCAAATGTAGGCCATGTGGTCAATGGCCCATGTTGTGTAGCTTGTTTTATTGCAGTAAAATACCATGGTTGGCTAAATCAGCTAAAACTGGTCATAGAGCAACAGAGCTACAGAACTACCTTATATGGGCATGCACAGAAAGTGATGATGAAACTTTACCAATCTTCCAATATATTTGTAAACCTGATCACAGAAGTACCTCTTAAGCAGTAAGATATCTTAGTTTAAGGTGTTCTATAGATTTAGATCTGGTACAAAAACAGGTCAGTGTCTGTTCATACAAAATGCACTCCAGTAAACCTTTCCTGGGTGACACAAAATGTGGTTTATTTGAAACTAACAGCATATAATCATTTTCCCAGTGTATTTGTTGCATTCTGCCTAACAACCTCACTACATTGAACTTTTAATTTAGTTGCTAAATTATCGCCTTTACCTAATAATATACTTGATTAAATTAATAAATTGAGAAAATTATTCCCTTGATCTTTGTTAAGTTTGTTTGTTTACTTTCTCAATTAGGCCTACTTACAGTGCCTTGCAAATGTATTGGTACGCCTTGGATTTTGCAAGCAAATGTGTCAGCTATAGTTATGCGCATGACATAAAATGGCACATGCAATCAGCACAAATATTTCAGATGTGATAATTTACAGTGAGTAGTAAAGCTTAAAGCTGATTTGCAGCTGTTATGTAATATTACGTAACTACTTGACATTTTGCATGACATAGTGAGTATTTTCACCGTTTTCATAGAATTTCGCCAGATAATCACTGAATTTGCTAAAATTAACCCTGGCTAACATTTCATCAAAAAAATCATGAAATATCAACCGGCCAGCGCAAACTTTTAGGGAGACTTCTAGCGGAGCGATAAATCGGTGAAAATACTTCAAAAATCAACTATTCAGAATTCAATTTGTAGTACACAATACTCAAACAAATATTGTTAAATGATTCATCATGGAGTAATCAAAAGTGAAAGTTTTCAAATGGACAGCCAAAAAAAAATATTCTCTAATAATAAGAAGTGGAAAATCTTACAAACAAGACACAGCTGCGTAAATCTGAAAAAGTACCAATCGTATGAATGATATTATTCAAATATAGCTACTTTATAACTAGAAAATTTCATCTTAACATGCTGGGTCCTACAATAGCTATGAGACGATAAAACAAATTATTGCTGTACACTCAGATCCCTGATTAAAGGACTTCCCAGATAGCATTCCAAACTGTTTCAACATCGGCCCGATGTCGGCGATGTCAATACAATGTTGTAACGACAGTGGCCTACATGGAAACGATGCTGGGCCGATTTGGAATGCTATCTTGGTTTAGCATGCATTTGATTGCATAATGTTATACAATGATTTGATTGTATGGATCTTTTGTTAATATCTCAAACTATTCATGTCAAAAGATTTATGATGGTTGCATGTGTCATTTATATTATGTCCTGTGCAGTTAGTTATATGCTTGCAAAATCCAGGGGGTGCCAATAATTTTACAAGGTACTGTACATACTTACTTACTTACTCAGTTACTCATTTATCTATAATTTACTTATTCACGCACTTCTTATTCACTCACTTATTTCCTACAATTTTTTTTTACTTACTTACTCAGTCATTTGCTTACTTACTAACTTACTTTTAAAATGTTTTAATAAAGACTTTTACTTGAGGTGTTTCTTTCACATTCATACATCTTCCTATCTAACTATCTAACTATCTATCTATCTATCTATCTATCTATCTATCCCAGATAGCATCTGACATTGTATCACTGTATCATTGTATCTGACTGTACTCAGAACTCAGAACATATTTATTTCATATTACATATATCAATCGTTGATACAATGTAACATATATGAAATAAGAATGAAGTGAAAGATGATACATGTAATATGAGGGGACATCTCTAAGATATTTGATATATCGTTACTGAGATGCCCCCCATGGTTTCCTGAGGACTCCCACCAATTCCATCCAACCTTGATGCTAATATTTAATATCTTTTGACAATGTTTGTGTTAGACACACAGATGATGTAGATGTCTCCATGAAAACGATCTTCAGTTAAATGAAATTCACATACTTTGCAGTATTTTCAGATTGGTAAAATGAAATTGACATATTATATTGCAAAATATTTTCAGTTGATATAGTGGAATAGATGGTATGAATCCCTTGAGTAAATGTACATGGACCGCATGGATGAAATTTAATTGGTTTGAATAGTATAATTAAGTTCCTGTCCATATTTTAATTTTGGATGTGGTTATCCCATACAGGAAAAACGAAAAATACACAAAGGCGGGAAAAGAAGAATAACAAGAGGGAACGCGATAGAACACAACTAGTTATCACTGTACCATGTGATATATGTCTATATATATATATATATATATATATATATATATATATTTAACAAATGTATGTAAACAAGACTTAATGCTCATATTACCATGCTATTGTTCAGCAACCTGGACCATGGATGTGTAGATAATCTATTGATAATGTATACCTTTAACTTTTATACAAATGTATATATATATATATTGAATATAGAAATAGTGAGTAGAAGACTTAGTACACGTTTTTATCTGTTATTTTTGACAAATGATATCACTGTGTCAATAAAAGCATATGTTATTGGGAGTTTTGTTAAGAATAATTGGCAGTTGATATCTGATGCTATTTTCAGCAAATTTATGTTTTATTAAATGTGTCAGGTATAACCTATTTTTTTTGTGTTGAAATTATGGGTTTCTTGCTGATGCATAATTTTAATATGGAGATAAAATTATCTTGGAGGAGATGTTTTGTAAACTTATATATAATGAAACATATATAGTTTAATTGTATAATGTATCTGTTATTGATAGTAATTGATGTTTTTTGAAAAGTGCTCGTGTATGAGCATTATATACAGAGTTTGTAATTATTCTGAGGGCTTTTTTCCGTAGGTTTAATGGTCTATTTGTTTGATAGTCCCAGCATAGAAGACCATAGTGCAGATGTGAATTTCTTAAAGAAATGTATTTAATTTTAAGTGAATGTAGAGGAAGTGTATGTTTCAGTTTTTTCAGTAAGTCTCTTGTTTCGGACATTTTGTTGGCTATTTTATCAACATGATCGTCCAATTTCAAATACTTTTTAGAAAAGATTCCCAAGAAGGCTATCTATCTATCTATCTATCTATAATTCAAGCAATCATTCAATCAATCAATTTATCAATCTATCTATCTATCCATCCATCTATCTAGCCATCCATCCATCCATCTATCTATCTATCTATCTATCTATCTGTTTGTCTATCTATCTATCTATCTATCAATCTATCTATCTATCCATCTACCTATCTACCTATCTATCTATCCATCTATCCATCTGTCTATCCATCTATCCATCTATCGATCTATCTATCTATCGATCTATCAATCTATCAATCTATCAATCTATCCATCTACCTATCTGCCTATCTACCTATCTATCTATCCATCTATCCATCTGTCTATCCATTTATCCATCTGTCTATCTATCTGTCTATCTATCTATCTATCTATCTATCTATCTATCTATCTATCTATCTATCCATCCATCCATCTATCCATCTATCTATCTATCTATCTATCTGTCTATCTGTCTATCTATCTATCAATCTATCTATCTATCCATCTACCTATGTACCTATCTACCTACCTATCTATCTATCTATCCATCTGTCTATCCATCTGTCTATCCATCTATCCATCCATCTATCTATCTATCTATCCATCCATCCATCCATCCATCCATCCATCTATCTATCTCTCTATCTCTCTATCTATCTATCTATCTATCTATCTATCTAACTTTATTGTTGTTTCTCGGTATCATTAATAGTACAAAAACCAAATTAATAACATACCTTGAAAATGTCTTTTCAGCTGAGTAAACATGTAACTTCTGAATATTTGAGAAACCTTTAGATAAAAACAGTAGTGCGTGATGCAGCATGTAGGGCGGGTTTAAGAAAAAGATATATGACACCGGGTCTGTGTTACAGCCAAGTTCATTCACTGGCGGATCCAAGGGGGGGGGGGGCATTGCGGCCATCCGCCCCCGAACCTACCTCAAAGTCTATTGAAATATATCACAGGCCTATGAAATGCCTGGGCCATCTTATGCTTTTGATCCCCCCCCCCCCGTAGAGTCAGGGCTGGATCCGCCAGTGAGCTCGTTTATATTCATTTATACATACATTAACATGCGCCATTGGCGTTTTCATATAAGAACTGTTCACATTAACATAAGCCTTCAAGTGAGCGAGTTAAAGAAAATCAGAAAAAAATAAAGAAAAAAAAAATTAGAAAAACGAGCTTGTCCACAAGCTAAGAGATTATGCCCAACACAAGGGAGTTGCAGTGTCAAAATGTAGATCTTTTAAAGCTGAAACTTGTGTCTGTTGCTACAACCAATAGCTCTGCCTAACTACCCAGACAGCATTCCAAATCGGGCCAGCTCCGTTTCTATATCGGCCGCCTTCGGTACAACATGGTTTCAACATCGCTGACATCGCGCCGATGTTGTTGACACTCCAGATGACATCATGTGAATCCAGAACTCTGATTGGCCGAGGCATTACTGTAACAGGGGAGTATACAGCCAATGAAACTGAATTACCTGCTGGGCCAATTTTACACCTGAGTGGACTGGAGCAATGTACGCGCATTACAGAAGATCTGCTCAGTTCCTAACCACCCCAGGCCTTGAACTATCTCTGTGAATGGTGGAAGGTTGAGCTGACAACATTACATGAAATATACCATTATAGCCACTGGCACACAGTTCGGAGTGTGTTAGTGGTTGCTGAAGGGATAAATACTGGTGGTTGCTGAAGGGATAAATACTGGTGGTTGCTGAAGGGATAAATACTTCAAAGTTTGCAGGTCATTCTCTCCTGCCTGGTTGGTGTGAGCAGAATGTAAATATATGTTCAGCTTCTTTAAATCATGAATGGTATTTGCACTAATCATGTTTTAATTGTTGTACTTCTATAACTTCTGGGTTGCAAATTATCCAAAAGTAAATGATGAAATTGAAATTTGTGTTTTACTTATTTCACCATTTTCTTTTTGTTGAAATAGACCAAAATCTGAAATAGACCCAAATCTCACATTCAATATATACCAACCTCGAGCAGTTAATAGAAAATAGTTTTATTATTGCTTAATCCAAAGATACAGGCAAGTGCCCTGGCAAAGAGGCAAAGGATGAAACAGCCATTTTACTTGGACCCCACTGGGTTTTGAATTGATACCCAACAGTTGGAAGCAGTAAGACCACTGAGCCAGCCAAATCAAATCAGAGAAAACTATTTGCAGTTGGTAATTGCCCTGATGGCATGTCATATCGTCATAACGTCAGAATGACGTTGTTCATGTCTGGTCAACATTGGACTAACGTTGGCCAACATCAGACCGACATCAGGCCAACATCGGGCCAAGCGGGCATCCCCGATGGGTCATGGGGCATGACCTAGATAACAAGCAAAACTGGATCGACATCGGATCGACATTGGCGCGATGTCAGCCTACGGTGGCCGTCGTTGGAATGATGTTGGTCCAATCTTGCATGCTCTCTGGGGAGATGAATAAGTTAGATCAATCTCTACATGAAAAATTTGAATATTTTTATTTACCGTTTATATTTCTTTAATAAACTTGAAAATACATTCCCTTTGTAAAGAGGGATGAATGGCACATAGTGCAAAAACGTTGGCCAAGAAATGTTTCTACAACAAGGAAAATTGAATTTGTAAACTTCCAGCCCTTCCATGCGACTCCAGGTGTTTTGTTTCTCCAATAATGTGTCATTTTCCTTTTGTGTTTCTTGTTCATCTGCAGGAGTTTTGCCAACAAAACCTCTATCCTTTCTGGAACCTTTAAATAGATAATGAATTAAGGACTGTTATTCAGATGACTGTGCTGGTGACTTCACTGAAAATTTCTGTAAGGGTTATTTCAGAAAATAAGAGTATTATATAGACATTCAAATAATGAATGGAATGATGTTCAGGGGGATTTCAATGCGGGTCAATCGAATCATGAAGTTAAATCAGCAAATGCAAGCACCATAGGAGAGAGCCTGTTTTTTTTTGTAAAAATCGTTTGTAGTACACTTTACCTGGAAGAGTATTGTCAAGAAGGAATCCAGTTATGGCTGCTAGCAATGGGCCATTTGTCACAATTACTTGCAGTATCCCAGAGTTATCTGAAATTTGACCATTATACCACAATCACGTTTGCAATATCTCGTACATAACAAGAGTGTACCTTCTTATATTCCATTTCACTTTTCATCTGGGCATTTCAATCATAAAAATTCCCTCTCAGATAAGATAAGATAAGATAAGATAAGATAAGATAAGATAAGATAAGACAAGAAATATCTTTGTTCAAACGAAATTTGTTGGTGCTTTAACGTGCAGTGAAAATTAACATAAAACCTGATACACACCATTATAAAGATTATATATAAACTAAAACACCATTATAATCACATAAGTTTGTTTAGCATTTCAGATACACCATTGGATATGATAATTTGATAAGTGATTAGGATTTTAAAATTTATAAATTGACTTACCGAAGTTAAGGGCATCTGCAGTTTGCTCAACATAGATTGGCACTGCTGCACCTATTATCACAGAGACTCCAAGGACCATCAAATTTCTTGGAAGCTGGAACATATGTAAGGAGTTCATAAAACTTCACAATAAACGCAAAAATAACAAAGTCGTGAATTGTGTCAGACTGGTCAGATCAGCAAAATCAAAGATGCCCCTCCTCTCAGATGTTTAGTATTTTATACCCTAGAGACCTTTTTTGTTCCTCCTTAATCTTAATCAACTCCATAATTGGTCAATTGCCTTTGGCCAATAACTTCACATACATTTAAATATGGATTACAAATACTAAAACTCCCCTAGCTGTATTCAGCCAAGGATTTTCCCAACCTCCCCTAGTTGGTTTGCCCGACACCTGCATCAGAAAATACATTAATACTGGTCAGTACAGAAGTCATACAAAGCCTTGAGGGTGGACAATGGCCATGTGCACACTCACAATCAACTCCCCTCAGTCTATATTCTTAAGCCCCTGGGAATGCCATTCCACATTCCCAGACAGTATCCATGGACCAAGTGCTAATTGAACATTGTGCAGTGTAGCTCAGACCTCTGACTGACCACTACAGCCCTACCCACTTCGCTGGGACTGTGCTCATCAATTCCCTGAGACAAACACCCCCCCCCCCCCCCGCTCTCCATACAGTAACAGTCATTCCCATGGCAACACTCAGGCAAGCTCCAGCATGAGCACCTGTCCAGTTAGTCATTTACATATGAGCCATGTTGAAAAGTATTTAAATATAAGAAAGAAATGTTACAATATGAACTTATTAATTTATTATCATTATTCTGATTTATAGATATTATGCTAAATCACTAACAATAATGTACATTTGTGAATTATAGACATTTACTACATAGAGTAAAAAGCCAGTGCTTTTTACAACATGATGTCTTCTGGAGATTAGTTTCCAAGTCTCTACGATTGGTTTTCAAGTCTATGAAATTGGCTGTTAGTTCATCTTGACTGATATTCAGTAGCTCTGTGTCAACATTGGCCAGCATTGGTTTGACATTGGGTCCCTATTGCCCATTTGGGTTTAACATGTGGTCAAAGTTGTGCATTCTATCTGTATCTGCTTGCTATGTCAGACGAGAACTGATTGACCAGCCCTATAAAGTGTCAGTTTGCCAATACACAAAACTTCGATAAGATTTGATGACATTTATAAAATAGGCCAATGACAGAAATGCCCTACCTCCAAATTTACACTCCTCAAAGCTGCTATGGCTGATGAAAACACCATCCCAGCTCCAATTAATTGCAATCCACCAATAATAGGATCAGGTACCATAGCTAGCACTCCTCCAATTTTACCAACCAATCCAGCAGCTATGTAGAGCACTGCTGCCACTTGCCAAGCTAGTCTGGATGCTACCTTTCAAAAGCAAGAAACATCATTTACATATATATTTGTGGTGAAATGTGTCCATTCTGCAAGGAGGTTTTTTATTCCTTTGTTTTTGTTTTTATTCATTATCACCATTATTCTTTTATCTTATTTGATAGACGCATGGGTACCGATTATCAATCAACCACTAGTGAAATGGTTGGTTGTGATTTATTTTTATGCGGATAATTACTCATTAATTTGTAAAAATGTACTGAAATTCATTCTTGATGATGACTTGAATAAAGTTGAAATATATAAGTATATTTAATATTTGGATTTGCTTTCCTATAATAAATGCAGAAGATTCTTACCCCGGTATAACTGATGTATCCGGCGATTTCGCTGTAAGTGGTAGTAGCATGACAGGCGCCAAATGCCCCACTCAATACACTTCCGATCCCTTCCATCATAACTGCTCTGTTTATAGCATGTTTAGGAGGTGGCGGCACTCGGCAAATAAACGCCGTAACTCTGTAATCCCCCAGGCTTTCCATCATAGATGCAAGAACAGCGCCCATCATGGCTATGGTTGTGGTGGTGCTGAAACTTATTGGTCCCCATTGACCTTGAACACAGAAAATGTAAAACCCTTTTTAGGACTTAGAAATTAATTTGATTTCCAAGCAACTGGGTGGCCTAATGGTTAGGGCATCTGAAGGTCCCAGACTAAATATATAGAGTTTGATTCCTGGCCTGGGCACTCTTTGTGAGCTGCATCCAATTGCATGAGAACTCAAATTGGGTATGGGGTATGGGATGGGTCGGGTTAGGGTTAGTTAACAACATTTTGACCTGAAAGGTCATTAACATCGGACTATGGTATGGATATGGAATTATGGATAACAAGTCAAACAGAAGAATAATAATATGAAAAAGTAAAAAGTGAACATCATAAGCATATAAGTCTTTACTTATGAATGAGGGAGTTTTCTCCACATCTTAGCAAGCTGTTTTGAAGCAACAGAAAGTCAAATCGCAGATGCCTTGTACTCAGTGTCTATGCTGAGGTAAGTAAAGGACCACAACCAACCCATGGGGTGAATATGTAACATGGTGTGGACTCCATGCCTCATCATCTCATCATTAGGTCAACCTGCCAGCATTTCTCCAGATACCCAGGTAGCATCTGACATCGTTTTGACGTTGGCCTCATGTGGGCGACGTTGGGCCGACATCGGGCAGACATTGGGCCGACGTAGCATGTTATCAGGGTAGCATGCCAGATTGGTTTAATGCCACACCAATGTCAGCCATCATTAGTGATGCAGGGCCAATGTCGAGCCGGCATGGCATAATGTCTGGGTTAAGTATCCCAACAATGATTTTTCAAAGAAAGGTTTTTTTATCAAAAGTAAGGATGGTTGCAAACAGTAAAGCCCCATTCACACATAGCCGGATCAGACGCTGGAGCACCCCGGAGTATCACTCCGGCATACTCCGGGTAATACCGTGTAGACCTCGTGTTTATTTCTGGGCCTCTGAGTGAAAAATTAAACATGTTCAATTTTTCATGCCGGAGGTTCCAGAGTAATTTAATTCGTGTTGATCCGTATTGATCCATGTAGACTCCCAGTAGAGTCTGCCGATCCCCGAGAATCTCCGTATTGACTCCGGCTTACTTCGTGTTATCTCCGGCTAAGTCCGGCGTCAACCGGGCATGAAAATTACACTGCCATGTACGCCGGAGAGTACAAGGACCAACAACCGTACATATCCGTGTAGTGACCGTATTCATCCGTGTAAGGACAGTGTTGCTCCTTGTTGACACCGTATTGCCATCGTATACACACCGCCAAAAATTTCTTTTTTCACCATTTCTTTCACTCCGGGACACTCCGGTGTGTGATCTGGCTATGTGTGGAGGGGGCTTAAGTAATTGTTATATCCGGAATAGGAGGGAGTTAACTAAAGCCCCCTTTACACATAGCTGGATCACATGCCGGAGTGACCTGGGGTAATATTTCTTTCACTCCGGGTGGTCCGGGAACAAGAGCTGAGAATGTCAACAACAAAAATAAATGTTCGGCGGTGTGTACACGATGGCAATACGGTGTCAACAAGGAGCAACACGGTCCTTACAGGGATGAATACGGTCGCTACACGGATATGTATGGTTGAAGTACGGCGGTGCCTGGTGCAACACGGAGAGGAACCATGTTGGTCCTTGTACTCTCCGGCGTACATGGCGGTGAAATTTTCATGCCCGGTTGACACCGGACTTAGCCGGACTTAGCCGGAGATAACAGGAAGTATGCCGGAGTCAATATTGAGATTCCCGGAGATCGGCGGAGTCTACTTGGAGTCTACACAGATCAACATGGATTAAATTACTCCGGGACCTCCGGAATGAAAAATTTAACATGTTTAATGTTTCCCCAGGCCCACAGTGGTCTCGGATCGCCCCGGACAATGCCGGAAATAAACACGAGGTCTGCACGGTATTACCCAGAGTATGCCGGAGTGATACTCCGGGATGCTCCGGCGTCTGATCCGGCTATGTGTGAAGGGGGCTTAACACCGAAGGTGGAGGTATATAACCCAACAAAGATACTAGGTAACTTCCGACTATGAGGGATATAACTAACTTATCCTTCATTAGGCATATTTGCTAAATTGTTTGATTGTTTGTTTTGTTTTACTGTCTTTATTACGCAAGACTCAGTTTGGACTCAGGAGGGAGTTAACTAACATTTTCGCTGGTTATATACTGCTCAAAACAATAGCAAAACAGTTTTAGTGGAGTATAATTTTAATATTTTAGACCTGGCATTATTATTTAATGATGAATCATACCTGGATATGGAAAGAAAACCCATGGTGCTTGACTCAAAGCTTCAAGCTTGACATCTGTCCTTGCTCTATATGAAGTACTGGATGGGTCGTCAGGAAAAACATTGGTGACAGTCAGTATGAGACAGAGGAGCCAAGCAAAGCACAGTGCCAATATACTCTGCAAAATAAACCATACAGCTGAAGGCCGCTTCACATTTCTCGTGTCTGATATGGGGAAATGGTCAAGTGTATTGTTGCATGACTGATCACATAGACATTTTTCCCTATCAGACCAATAGTGGATTTTCACGGAAGGTTCTCTGTATTTCCACCAGGTGGCTAAAACAGACTACTGCAATTCTATTGGCTGAAAAAGTTCCCGCCCTTGGCTGTGATTAACTGAAGTAAAGTGCATCCAAGCAGCAGAATTTTTAGTGCATTTTAATGTATATTTGACACTTTATCATTTAGTTGATGTTTGTTATTTTTCTCAGAAAGTTATATTTACTGAATCAGTTAGTTATTACCTACTGTGTCTGAAAAGTAAAATGAGTAATAAGAGGGGAGGAAAGACTTATGTCTGGCTAAATTTAGGGCTGTTCAGTGAAAATACTCTATTGCGTCTGAGGGTCAGTTTCCTAAAAAGTTACTACCACTGTAAGCAACAGCGTGGTGGTAATTTGTGACATGGAAGGTGGTGGGTGGATTAGGGCTTTACGTCCTGTATTTCTGCACCTATCTGGCTAATTAGGACGTGACATGGAAGGTAATTTACTTGATTTAAAAAGAGAGTAAATTCAATGAAATGATAAATCTGTTCTTCAATATTCAAATGGTCTAAATGCAGACTGATCCTCTCTCAATTGTATGTATTTAAATGGAATGCAAGTTTATTGTGTAGCACACTATATTAGCGATTTTAAAAGTTCTTGTACTTTTATTTCATATTCATGCAAATGCATTTGAGCCTGGAATGGCCCTTTAAGTGCTCGACCAAGCAACTCACAGCAAATATTCTGAACACCTGGATCTTGACAAGATGGAAACCTTTTCTTCGATTCCAAGTCAAGCAAGGAACCTGGACTTTGGCAAGTCCAACGTTGAAGAAAATCGTCAAAAAGGCTGTCCTGAAGAAGCACAATTAAGGTTCATAAATAACTGGAGCCTCTTGAGTTTTCAAAAAATTATAAATAATAAGCATTTTGAAATGGTAATGGAACGTAATCTTAGTTTTGTTGTAAAATGCACCATAACATGTATAGGAATTCTCTTGTATCTTAAATGTATCCAGAAGTCCCAGTGTATCTTAAATGTATCCAGAAGTCTCAGTGTATCTTAAATGCAGCTGGAAGTCCCAGTGTATCTTAAATGCAGCTAGAAGTCCCAGTGTATCTTAATGTATCTATAGGTCCCAGTGTAGCAAATACATCTAGAGGTCCCGGTGTATCTTAAACTTATCTAGAGGTCCCAGTGTGCCTTAAGTGTAGCTGGAGCTTCTAGTGTATCTTACTGCCATTTCGCTATAACCACGCACACAAAAGTTAATTTCATTTCAGTCTAAATGACTTGGTACAACATGTTTTACTACGTTGTTGTTTTGTGGTATACCAAGTGGTTTTGTGCCTTCAACGCGTTCAGTCGATCTTTTACAGTTTGTCAGATTTTACCTTCTTTCTTCTTTTCCTGACTTGTGGATGCTTACCATATTGGGAATTTAGTTTGTCTATGATCGTTCTGGGTGTTTTTGGGTCGGTTGATCCTCACGAGTTAGCTTATGCTCGCTTCTCGATTGACATCATGGTGGTCAAAAAAGCTTCCACAGACCCTGAACTGCCTGAGGAGGATAAACAGGGACATGAGGACGGTCACGTTGATTCCGTATCAGTGCACTGGACCCTCGAGTTCCTGGAGTGGGGCCTAGCAGAGAGGCTACCGCTGAGGTTGGCCAATTGGTGGCCATGGTAAATCATTTAACTGAGCATGCATGGAGGATGCCCAACGCAAGTCTTCTGGGACCAAATTATATGGAAATGACCCGCTGTTCACAGAATGTCCCCTCCTGAGGATTTGGAGCCGTCTGGATCTGACAGTGATTCTGCTCAGTCCGGATCGGATCATGGTGTGGTTGAGGATGCTGATGACCCCATGGACAGACTTGGTAAGTGGTCCTAAGTGTATTATCATGCATTGCATTTGGATTGTCGACCCATTGAATGGCATAGATAAGACTTTTCTTAATCCGCATTCTACACGTTCTGCCTCTAGAGGTCCCTGTATATCTTAAAATTACCTATCTAGTAGTCCTAGTGTACCTTAAATGTATCTAGAGGTCCTAGTCTAGGCCTATCTTAAATGTTGCTAAGCGTAAAGTACTATTTCTAAATAAACAAAATAAATGTTAAAGCCACCTACAGTAATGTTATTCCCCATTGGGTTCTGGCAGTTAAGACTATTATTTTTGCCAAACTGAGAGCGATCATACTGAGAAGGGGTGTCACTGTCAGAGGACCAATAAACCGAACCAGAATTCCAATCAACCCAGTTGCACCCAACAGGACCTGAGTACAAGATGCCAGTGCTAAACTCCCAGATATCTGAAATGGCAATGGATACACATGTTGATATGATAATTAATTATGATCAGGCTATCATTGGTCCAACTCATTTGAAGTGGCATCAAAAATACCTAATGTAAGATAAATTATTCATTTTCAAGGCAAACTGTCTACTCCTACTTCATAAAACTTTGTCACATTAAGCAAAAAGTAAACAGTTTTCAGTGAAGAAATGTAAGTAAAAAAAAGTTAGTCAAAACTGAGTAACCATAATTCCAGAGATGAATATATCATGGTAATCCCCAGTAATTTGTTGTAATGCACCATTAATTCTCAACAAATTAATATTTATTTCTTGGTGAAACAATATATATGGTTTTTGTATTTTAATAAGTAAACTTTTCTACCTCTGCGAGTCTTGCATTCCATGGCTGCAATTCTTGAACAGTGCCATTTGAAGTGACATTCAGGTAATTCAAATTTTCTGCAGAAACAAATGAAATATATTTTGTTCAAAAGAATTTGGTATATTGTTATCCTGATGTTCATGAAAGGAATTAAAGCTTGCAATTATGTTTCGGTAGAGTGTGGCATTAACAGTTGACTGATACCCCCATTGCAATTTTATTTTCTTCTCGAATGTTCTTCTTACTTTTTTGTATCCGAATTTAATCTAAATTCCTGGTGGATTGTCATACTGATTTAAATAATTTGTGTAATGCAGTAAGGAAATAATTATTGTGTTACAAGTGTCAAAACACTAAAGATAAAGTAAAGATGTGCAGTTTATAGTAGACATTCTAGTCAAAATTATGTATGATGTGATAATGTGTATACTCTTTTCTGTTTTATTTCAACCAGACTTACTTAGGTTGACCTGTTTTTCTATGAATAAATTTCGGACAACATATTGGCATAGTTCTTGTTGGACACAAAGGATTTCTAAATTATTAAAAAATTCAATAAATCAATAATTATTGTTATTTACTGCAACTCTTGAGGTGAAATTGCAGTGAATATTAATCTGAAATGTATTGCAATAGTTCCAATATAGCTTCTAAATTTGCATTAATTAATTTAATGTATAAGAATATAATGCACTCAGCCAATCACCTTTGAACAGTGGTTTTAAATTAACATCAATGACACACTCAGATGCTAATTTATGGACAACCTGATTTTATGTTGGGCTAACACAATAAGACTCCCCCCCCCCCCCACTTCCCAATGAAAAAAAAAAAAAAAAAAAAAACAACAGGAACAATTTTTCCTGATAGGAAGCTGACTTCCATTGGATTTTATATTTATTTCCCAAACTGCTTTAAACAGCAAATATGCAAACATGTCACATTTTTCTGAATAGAAAGCACATATAGCTTGGATTTCAGAATACTTAATATTTAGGTACTTATATATATTATTATCTTATGATGTCAAAGTATCACTCATTGTTACTCGACAGTGTGACACATTGACCTCCTAGTACTTGACCTCCAGGGCCTTAATAACTGAGGATGTACATACGCTGCCCTCTATAATGTAAGCTGGCGAGAGTCATTCCTGTGCCAATGAAAGGACAAGATGTTTGTCCAATCAGACACCAGCTTACACCATGACGCTATGACATCATATTCCAAATATGGCAAGAACTTGTGCAATAAGTTTATGTTGCATCCAATCAGAAAGGAGATAAATAGCCACACACATTTTGGGCGATCTTCGCCAGGAAAATGATATATTAAAACTAGACAAAATTATATACAAGTTAATAGCAGGACATTAAAAAAAAAAAAAAAAAAAAAAATATATATATATATATATATATATATTATGGTTATACTAACTTGCATGATAGGTCTCTTTTTTATCATTAATATCACAGATGGTGCAAGTGGTCAACTTGCTGAGAAGTGTGGGTAGGTAAAGAAGAGTAGCGAGGATCTTTTAACACTACCATGAAAATGGATAAAGACAATACATTTATATGAAATACCATTTGATTGTTACAGTAATATTTTGAAATAATGTATTACCTTTTCTGTTACCTGCAACTAATACCCTCCAGTCTAAACTACATCAATTCAATTGTCTACTATTTCAACCAGTTCTGATACAGGTTTTTAAAGAGAGCTGTGCTTGTTATCTATTTATATATATTTTTTATTCACTTACCACTAGGGGCAGCATGACAGCGCCATCTCTCGGTTTGCATCATAATCATTATTGGCACCAAGAAAGTTGCAGAACTTCCCTGGATCACAGGCAACCTGGGTGAGGAAAAATGATAGAGAATTACATTTTACAAATTGGAATTGTCTGATGTTGTCATAGCCCTACCCTAAGTCACCTTTTGTTCTCTGGAAGGCAGGCATTATCAATGAATGATCTAACCAATGCTGATATGCTCAATTAAATGTATGAGTAAATATATTAGCCAGAGAGTCACGGTAATAAACCAAATCTAAGACTGTAGACCAAGAGTGGCATACATTTGATTTTAAATGCAGTCAGTTCATACATTTAGTTTTATTAAAAATGGGCGTCAAATTGAAACTAGACAAAGCTGTCACAACTGCCTACTCAAAACCGGATTTAAAAGTACACATTAATGATATATTGGAATAATTACATTTACGAAGGTTTATATTTATCTGGTGATAGATGTAAGCCGATTATTAGCTATAGAAGTGGACAGAAGCAGCTGGCTTTAGCATGTTTAGACCACAGCCAGGTACAGGTCGCTACAGACAGCTGTAGGTGGTTCATGGGTGGATTTGGGCTTTAAATCCTCACCTGATGGGCTAATTAAGACAGGTAGGTGCCATAGCAATGAGATGATGGATGAAACACCCATCTAAACTAAGCTCGACCGGGCATTAAACCAGGGACTCATTGGTTGGAAGCAGAGCACTACCAACGAGATGAGCCCCCACCCCATAGCAGGGTCATTAATCCACCCGCATTTTTGGACACATGTTCTGAGCGTGTTCCAGCAAAGGTCAATGACTTCTACAAAGTGCCCTTATGACAGACAATTACTTTGCATTTGCAAACACATGTGCAAAAAAAGTTTAAGAATGAACATATGAAAATATTAGTTGAACCAAAAACAAAAGTATTTGAAATGTGTTCCTTTTTATTTGACACACGTTCAAAACAAACAAAATATATATAATCAAATGTTATGATAACTTGTTCATTATTTTCTCTACTGCAAAACAAATACATAAAATAAACATACCTTAGACCAAAAGTAACTTGCAGAAATGTGGCCACTCCTACAGAAATTAGACTGGTTGAAATCAAAGTGACCAAAACTTCAGAATTGTCTCCCGCACACACTGCCAGGTATATGAGAAAAGAAATACTGAGGGTGCCACTCACTGAGCTGAAAATTAACTGTAAATATTCCATCAGTAATTCTCAATATCCAAAGCTTATTTATAAATTCACACGGTTTACAAAATTGTCAAATATAAACAAATGCAGGTCACCCCTTGCCACATATAATTCATGCAGGGATTATATTTTTAATGATTTAATTAATCATAACTTTAATTTAATATTTTCTGAAAATCATATATGTCTATATATTTATGGTGAAATATTTGTGCTTGCTCAGCAATGTATACAGTATTTCTAAAAAGGCAGTCAAAATGTCTTAAAAGTTTCCAAAATATTTACTCAAAGAGATCTTTGATGCAGTGCATCTGCTTGTAATAATGAACAACACTTACTTCCTTGCGCTGCTTGTTTCATTTTCGATACAAAATTGCACACTTACTTGCATTGCTTTGTTTTTCTTTTTCCTTGTTTTTCTCCTTAATAACGAACTGCAAACTCACTTGCATTGCACTGGTTTTTAATAATGAATTTTGTACTCACTTGCATTGTATCATTGAAGCTGGTTTGTCCCCAGATTTAGCACATTCAAATAATTTTACAAATCAGTGCTCCCTTTTTGTCTCATGATATTTTTTACCATTACAGGCCTGTTTGTGCACAAAAATGTACTATTAAGTGACAATGAATGATATAGATTTTTTCACAATTTTGACGGATGGAATCATTAGCTTACACTTTAATGTGCCCTTGGTTGAGTGCAGTGCACTTTTTCTTCTCTTAATGAATTTTGCGCTCAAGTGCATTGCACACTCTGCCCCCTTAAATTAAGAGTTGTTTTAAAATTATGAATTGTACACTCACTTGCGGTTCACGTTTTCTTCTGTAAAGAATTTTACGATCATGTGCATTGCACACTCTTCCCCCCTTAAATCATGATTTCTTTAAAAATTATGAATTGTACACTCACTTGGAGTGCACTTTTTCTTCTGTCATGAATTTGCGCTCATGTGCATTGCAAACTCTTTCCCCTTAAATCATGATTCTTTAAAAAAAAATTATGAATTGTACACTCACTTGCAGTGCACTGTTTCATCTGTAATGATTTTTGCTCTCACGTGCATTGCACACTCCCCCCCCCTTTAAATTAAGATTTTTTGTTTTTAACTATGAATTGTACACTCACTTGCAATGCACTGATAATGGCCACCCCTATTGGTGGGTGTTCAGTGACTTTGTAGAGCAAGCCAGAAATTGTTGGTTTAGGTTGGTCCAATTCTTCTTTTAATGCCTCCTCCTCCATTACATAAACATTTTGGTCCTTTTCCGTAGAATCCTTTTCCGTAGAATCCCTTTCTGTATTTTCCATGTTGAAATTCTGTTGAACAGCAGTACTTCTTTGTGTAGATATATATTTTTTTTATTACTTCAGCTATTTCGATCGTTTTGCTTATTGAAAAATCATCTAAATTCTGTGATGGTAATGATAAGATGAAATTTTTATCACTAAGCAATGCCTTCTTTTGTTTGGTTGGATGGAAAAACCAATACAATTGACACAAATGACCGGTTATAGATAACTATGAAAACTAAATAATCTTTTATCTTGAAACATCAACATGTCCAGCTTAAGATAAAATAATGTCAATACATGGCAACTCTCTATCTGGCATGGCCTACTTTAAAGTAGATAACTGTTTGCTATATTCACTACTGCATGCAGTCTTCAGGGATCCTACACTCGGGGTAGCGAGATTGGTCAGGTCATCGAAATTGGCCATCCCTAACAAGTACAATTACACACATTGCAATTTCGTTATTTGTTTATGAAACTAACTGTTCATGTCATTGACAACATTTCAACTCTTTAACAGGCATATATCTTAGAAGTGCTTTGGATAGTTTATTTAGATTGGCAAAGTTAGATGACCCCAAGTGTACCCTATTAAGAAAAGTTTACACATAATATTTACATGTTTTACATCATTTCCGATGATTTAAGTTATATGAATTTAACAGTATTGCAGCGATCCATCAGACATTCTAACGTGTAGATTCTTTCAATTTATATTATAGTACAGTCAACCCTCATTTATCTGCACACGGTCGTCCCACAGTTAACTGTGCAGATTAATGAGCCATATAACTGAATATATATAAATGCACGAAGTAGATTTGTTCCCAGCTAACTGTGTGGATAGCGAGGGAACCGGATAAGTGAGGCCCGGATAAATGAGGGTTGACTGTACACACAGATCCTTGGAAAGGAGTTGCAATGATAAGCATATAATCTACATTTCATAGTGCACCTCTGGTAATTTTGACAACTGTTTAAATTACACTGTGGAATTTATATATTGGCAAAATTATCTTTTTTTTGGCAACTTATACCATGCATAATGTATAACCTAAATTGCTCTGCATGAAAACTGCATTAATTTAGTGCCTATGCCACTTTCCTAGTACATATAAATTGCTCTGGTATAGTGCGATGTTGAATACTTTAATCCTAATATCACAGTACTAATTGACTTGATATATTTGCACTGGTAATAATATTTCACATTTATATTGTACTGTTTACAAAATGTAGCATGGCTGGGCTACCAAACAGCTTATTCCTATTTTAAGGCAAAAATATAATTTCTATCTTGACTGGGCAGCAATATGTACTTCCCATTCAGAATTGCATTCAATCAGTTCTTTATGATATCATTTCATGCACTGGGATGTACACTGTTGTGTCAAAAATGCATTTTATGTAGCATTACATTGTGGCCAATCTCAAATGTTGCTTTTTAAAAAATTCTTGTAAAATATGCTCATTTACGTATTATATAATCCTGCAATTAAGTGGAGTAGAGGCTGAGTTCTCTTTCAAAATATTACTCCAACTAAGGAATATGGAAAATATAAGAAGGACAGCCGCCATTTTTGTCACGTGATGTAAACTAACTGTCACAAAATTAAGAAATCAATCGCTTAACAAAGCAGTGGTATAAGCATGAGAAAGTGGGTTATATTTACAAAACAAACACAAATTATTCAGTTCAGAATAGTTAATGCAAAAAAATAAAACTCATGAAAACTCATGAAAATGGAAGAGAAAAGTCGGAGCAAGAGGTTTGCATCTCTTCAACAGTATTCAGGTTGTCTGTTCAGTCTGAGAGTGACCTCCCTACAAAGACTACAGTTTACGTAATGAAAATATAATATTAATATAATAATAATAAAGGCTTACCTTCAAGCTATATCACGTCTGCATATAGTATACTTATGTATATCATCATTTGCTCACCGTTTGCAGTTTATTACAAACTTATCTCACAATAGATACAAATGCGTTGTTCTCCCGGCCGCACTATCTCGTCAGGGTTCAAAATGTTACAATAAAATGTTATTGTTTTACAAGCCAATAATGTGCAGCTGACTCTTCACAATGCTTTCAAAAATAAACCTGAGCCCAATGTACAAATACTTTACACCACTTAATGATGAGGTGGATTAGTGGAATGGGGCTTTACGTCCTGTATTTCTGCACTGACAGATAGATATATAGATAGACAGATAGATAGATAGACGATAGATAGAAAGAGAGATAGACGATAGATAGAAAGAGAGATAGATAGACAAATAGATAGATAGATAGATAGAGAGGCAGATAGACAGACAGATAGATAGATAGATAGATAGATAGGTAGATAGATAGAGATAGATAGATAGAGATAGATAGATAGATAGATAGATAGATAAGTAGATAGATAGTAGATAGATAGATAGGTAGATAGGTAGATCGATAGATAGATGGAAAGATAGATAGATAGATAGATAGATAGATAGATAGATATGGAAAGTGCATCCCTCTAAGGCAAGGTTTTGCCGCTACTAGCGAGGGTTGATTGATGAGATGAGAGAGAGAGAGAGGTAAGACAGCCATCTAACTCAGGTGCTGAACCCCACAAATAGCAGTTTGATGACCCAGCATACTAAATTTGTAGAGCAAGCCAGGGATGTATGTTGCTCTTTGTCTCATTTTAATATAGTTTATCTACATATTTGTTTATATTAATTTATCTATCTGTTCAGTTATTTCAAATGTATGATATATATAATAGGCTTATTGCAAAACTCGTGACCTATACTGAATTTGTCATATGAGTAAAACATTTCACATTATCTTAATAGTGATAAAATAATTAAAAGTCGGACATCCGTGATAATACTTTCAATTGGTTGAGTTGGTTGTAAAAACAATACAATTAACTTGAAAGCTGGAGTTAATAGATAACCTTTTATCTCCTTAAATAAAGACTCTTCAGGTGTGATAACGTAAATTGTTTGTGTAAACATTTTTAATACCTGGGCCTAGGCCTTTATCATTATAGAACTATCATACTATGTTCTATGACAGACCAGGTATATTTAAGCGAACGAACGCTCTGAGGCTGGAAAATATATGGGTCAACGCAGCAGCAGCGTAGGCAGGGAGGGGGATAGCGCGGTTTCATAGGAAATCCTGCCAAAATGTTTGGTGGTATAGCTGTAAATTGCACACCATTAGAACCGTATACAAACTCGCAACTTATAAACCATAATTTGATGAAGATCCGACCAGTAGAAGCCAAGAAAAGTTTGATTATAGTACAAATTCAAGCCTGTCAAAATCCGTGATTTCTTGACGTCGTGCAGCAGCATAGCCAGCGTAGGTGTGGAAGGGGTTGCCAACGCTATTATACAGTATACTGCATAAGTGAGTACACACCTCTTGCAAGGTTGGTTTTTCAGCCTCAGCTCAGAAAATATAAGAGATACAAGGAATTTGCTGCAACAAAATCTTTATCTAGCAACAAAAAACCATTTCACAAATTATAATCACAATTGGTTAGATCAACAGTTCATATTATATAAATGGTTAAAAATAAAGACAAAGCAAAAATGAGTACACAGTAACATAAAGTAAAGGTAAGTATAGTGTCTTAGTATTTAGTGTGTCCACCCTTGTTTCTCAGCACTGCATCAATCCTCCTAGGCATTGAATGGACAAGTTCAAGGCATACTGAAGCATCAATTTTCCTCCATTCCTCAAGGATGACCTCTTTCAAGGCATTGATACTTTTGGGCCTGTGTTGCTCCACTTTCCTTTTCAAAACATCCCACAGGTGCTCTATTGGGTTCAGATCTGGAGACATGCTAGGCCAATCCAGTTTCTTCACCTTGTGTTTTGTCAGGAACTCAGTGGTGAACTTTGAAGTATGTTTTGGGTCATTGTCTTGTTGAAATATGGCCCCACAACCAAGGGCATGAAGGGAAGGTAGCATCTTTTCCTTGAGAATATGGCAATACATATTAGAATCCATAATGCCATCAATGAAATGGAGTTCTCCAACACCTGCAGAGCTCATACAACCCCATAAGAGGACACTGCCACCACCATGCTTCACTGTGGGTACCATGCACTTTTCATTGTACTCATCACCTGGACGTCTCCAAACCCACTGGATGCCATCAGACCCAAACCGGTTGATTTTGTTCTCATCAGACCACAGGACTTTATTCCAAAAGTTTACATCCTTGCTCTGGTTTGTTGTAGCAAAAGCCATGCGATCCTACTTGTGTCTTGGCTGGAGCAAGGCTTCCTTCGAGGTCGGTAGCCATACAGTCCCATTCTATGCACTGTGCGCCTTATCGTATCAGTGGACACAGTCACCCCAACTTGACTTTCAAGAGCTTTTGCAAGCTCCACAGTACTTGCTTTTCTGTTTTTTTCCAAGGATCTCCCCAGATGTCGCTCATCCCTTGGAGTCAACTTCCTGGGACGACCTGACCGCTTCATGTTTAGCACCTCTCCATTCTTCTTGAATCTCTGAATCACTTTAGCCACTGTGTTTCAGCTTATTTCCAAAGCATTGCTTATTTTCTGGTAACTGTGCCCCTTCTTATGCAGTGTGACTATTCTTTTCCTTATTTGACAAGAAATCTCAGTCCCATGTGGTGCCATTGTTGTCATATCACTTTGAAGATGACTGTTTAAGGAAATTTGACCTATTATACAACTTAAGGGTCTCTTAATTCAGATTAATTGGGTGGAACGCTTCATCAAACATCTCTTATTAAGTATTTGATAAACTGTAAACTTTAATCTGGTTAAATAGCAACATGATAAATTGTTATTTTTGGTGTGCACTCAGTTTTGCACTGACTGTATTATAAACTTTTTCATAATATGAACTGTTGATATAAGCAATTGTGATCATTCTTTGCAAAACAGTTATATGTTGCCAGACAAAGATTTTGTTGCAGCAAATTCCCTGTATTTCTAATATTTTGTGAGCTGAGGCTGAATAACCCACCTTGCAAGGGGTGTGTACTCACTTATGCAGTATACTGTATATAATTTAAAAGCCTGCTGCTCCCCTAATATTCGTTCGAATTTCTCCAAATAAAGACTGAATTGTTTAAGGAAATGTTTAAAACTTAAATCTTAGATCAAACGCTAGATGACAGTACTTTTACATCTTCAAAATGGTTTGTGAAAACAGAACAAATTAGTAGTAATTATATATAGTGTACTTGGGTGGCATAAAACAAAGCATTTTGTGGTCTGATGGGCTATCCAAGGATATTGTAGTGCTAGTCTGATGTTCACTAGTCATAGAGCACCTGTGAAGCAGTTATTAGAAATCTTGTCTATAAATTAAGTGAAAGGATCAACAGGTCTGAAAATAGTATTATTATTACCTCTAGCTTGGTCACACTGCTTGCATTCTACACACAACACCAGGTATCTATTCCATTTTTGAATAAAAATATTCTTGTTTATCATATTGTGCAATGACTTGTTAATACAGTACTTTCTATCTGTTAATGGCCTACTATATAGCAGATAACTGATGCTATGTTTCAAGTTATTGTTAAGGAATCCTAATTAATCAAATACTCATATATGAGAGATTTTGAAGTTAGCTACTTGGCAGTGGCTACTTGACATTTACTTGAACTTGACGTACATGAAAAAAAAGTTCAAGTAAATGCCAAGTAGTTGACTTCCTCGATCTATATTTTAGGTAAAAAATGGTTATGGTGGTCGCTCATTCCGGACAGCCGCCATTTTCGTCATGTGATGTAAATAAACAGTTGCGAAATTAATCAGTTAATCACGTAACAAAGCGATGGTATTACAATGAGAAAGTGTGTTATTTTTACTAAACAAACACAAATTATACATTTTAGTATATTTAACGCATTAAAATCATGAAAATTAAAGAGAAAAGTCGGAGCAAGAGATTTACATCTGCAAGCACTATAAAATTAATACACTCAGTGATTTGGTCAGGGAGATGATGGAAACATGGGAGAAATCAGAAGTAATCAGTGCTAAAATGCCTCTCTTGGTATGGCGTTTGGTGCCCTATGACCTTGCTTCTCTTATCAAAAGGTCACATCTTCTTCTCATTAAAACTCGCTTGGCTAGATGTGACGGGACCCTACACTCTCAATAACATGAGGTGACCGAAACAGTTGCTATTGTCCCTCCAAGAACATCACTGAAGGAAAATGTATAGTTCCCGGTGTTGATGACAAGTAAATATTTGTCAAATCAATATTCTAATTTTTGTTGAAATTTCAAAATGTTCTTTTATTGAGGACATGATCTTCACAATCCATGCTATAAGTTATTCATATGGAATACTGACATTGTTATTGATGACTGGCATGATAGTCATAGTCTCTTAGTTGATAATAATCTAATAGTCTCATGATCTCATAGTCCCAGCTTAAACACATTAAGACAGCTTCTTCACATGACGTTTTGACAGCTCCAGAGAGCAGGCACAGACCTTCCTAAAATGCTAGGCTCTCGGAGCCTAGATCCCCCCCCCCCCCCTTAGTCTTTGCCTGCTGGCTTAATCCATCTCCCCTTGGCCACTGGAAGTCGTCATACTAACTTCCTGCCTTACTTCTCAGAAACTCAGACTGTCCAGCCAAAAGAGGTCTGCTATCCTACACCTAGTTCTCACTTATCTACCAAGTGGCACTTTGGCATAGAAGCAATCTCATTGACATCTAGAGAATACATTGAGAAAGAGTTACCCACTACCTGGCTCCTGCTGATGCCTAATACCTATTTCATGGCATGCCAATGCGTTACCCACAAATTATCTCATCCTTGTTCACCTTGTAAAAATAAATATTTATTGTTTTACCAGCCAATGATGAGCGGCTGACTCATCAAATTCTGTCAATAATAAACTCGATAGAGTATGCTGTAGATAATACCCAACGTTCAATTCATTCACATCTTATTTCTACACTGTATGGGTCAATTAAGACAGGCAGGTGCGATGGCAATTAGGCAAAATATGAAATAGCCATCCAAATTAGGGTCCCTCCTTCCCAATGGTATTGAACCAGGACTCGATAGGCCAAGCAGGGTACCAAGTAAACCCATGCTCACTTAATATTTAATTGCCAAAAATGTGTTCTCACCAAATATTCCTTTGGGGTTGATGCCAGATGGGACATTGAAAATCTTTGTACTGATATTTGGTCCATACTTTAATCAAGGAAAACGTCCATGCTTTAATATTCTGACAATATAGGCCAAACGTTGTGGCACGATTGTCAGTTTATCACAATGTAATCTGTTGTACAATGTTGTACAATCTGTTGTACAATGTAAAACTAGTACTAGAAATTGATTTTTAGACAACCCACCCCCCATCAAAATAAATCATAGCAAAGTAATACAGTTTTTTTTTTAATCAGCAAAAGAAAACATTTTGGCACACAATTACTGCAGTGGAGTGAATGTATTATCATTCTGACACATTACACAGGTAAACGTACCAGTGGTGCCACAGTAAAACAGACAGTAAGTCATACATTTATATTGACTAAATAACCGTTACATCTACATACATTAGAAAGTCACAGTAGTTGTACATGGGGAACATAGCTGTACACAATTGCAAATGACATTGATGTCATTTATGACACAGACTAGAACCATTTCAAAAAGGCAAAAAATTCAACAGTTTGTTATAATTAGCCCGGTAGGCAACAAGACTCAGTCAATACTGGATAAATAAGACATTTTAATTCAGATCTATGTATACATAAACAGTAGTACTTCTTAATAATATGTTACAAGCAAATAACACAATGAAATTAACAATAGCACCTAAATTCAATATAAATAATTTCAGTATCCTAATAAATTACATGCAAATATCACTTTCCAAGTATGTTAAAACTGAACTTGTATGTACATTGTGCAAATGATGGCCTGCACCAGTAGTTAACAAACGATATCTATCACAACAATTAGTGGAAGCGGTATATATGTTTTAATAATGCAACAAAGTTGTTGAATAATATACTAGTATTCATGCCACAACCATTTGCGCATATATCCCCAGTTTCATTACCAATATTAATTGACCATGATATATAACACCACTATGGCCATAAAAAATGATCAGTTTTAAGACAGCACATGCGGTCATTAGACGGTTGACCAAAGAATATTATGCAGCCAGACATGACATATTTTATGATACTCTCATTCCAGGAAAACCTTCAAATTGTTTGTCTCTGAACAGGGGTCACCATCTCTGACCACAGCTCTACATTCTGGACACCGGTTGTTCACCATGGCACCCCCACACTCCACAGTACCACAAATGTGTCCTGAAAGTGCAAATAGATGTACACTGCAAACGAAATGTAGTACAACGGTTTGTCATTTACTTTTCTTCTTTTCTTTATTATTCTGAGTCGTAGTAACACTTTTACAGCAAATTTGCCCGAACATCATTTGACCTTGGAGTTGCCACTTAGTAACATGTTGAGGCAGATAAATAATATATTCATTGGTATGTGATCAGTTTCTATGAACTATTGCCATATTATAGAAGTATTCCATGTGTGTATCAATGCATCAGATTAAAATAGAAACAATGAACTCTAAATCATATTTTCTTCTGGCCAAAAACGTTCATTTATAGAAGTGGTCATTTCAATTAACAACTTTGATTTCATTTTGTACATTAATCAGACTCTTACTATATGAAATCAAATAATACACCCCAGTAACATCAGGTGTATCTCAGGGAACAGTGTTAGGTCAAGCATTGTTCCTCATTTTCATAAATGACATTACAGAAGGCCTAGAACCACCTATTAGACTGTTTGCAGACCACTGCGTCCTCTACAGGAAGATCCAGAGTGACAAGATACTTCAGTGGGTAGAGAAATGGCAATTGAAATTTATTGCCAACATAGGCCAAACTCTATATGTGATAAGATCCAGGATCCAGGCAACACAAACTGCTCTATGAGAGGGGAGCTGCTGAACACGGTCTCAGAATCAGACTAACTGGGTTTCACCTAAACATCAAAATTAACTTGGTCACACCACACCACAAGAATTTCATCAAACGCCAGGCAAACACCACAATTCATCCAGCCCACTTAAGATCTGCACCCTAAGAACTCAGAAAGCACTCATACAAGGCCTTAGACAGAATGCGGAATATGCCACAGTAGTCTGGGATCCCCACACAAAGACCGACAATCAGGCGCTAGCAAAAGATTTGTAACAAAAAGATTTTGGAACACCAGCAGCATCTCAAATGATTGAATCACTGGGACAGCTTGGAGCCACGCCGACTCAAGGGAGGAGCATTATATACAACATAATCCACAACCTCATAGCCATCAATGCAACCCAGCTCCATGACCCCAACAATCACACAGTAATACCATACAAACGACCCACAAGCTTCCCCTTCGACAGGCAAGGACAGACTACCTGAATTACTCCTAACTGGAGCAGACAGTGTAGTGCTCGACTCCCAATCCCAAGGGACTGGGTTCGAGCCTGGCCCACTGCACTTCCGCCTTTGGTATGCCACTTAGACTGTCTACCCAGCAGATGAGTGGGTACCTGGCCCGAGAAGACTTTGATGGATCAAAAGAAAGAAGTATCAGCCACCAAGCACCTGCGTGAAGTACGTGTACCTACTGTATACTCCCCAGGGAGCTGAGTTGGAGAACCAGCGGAGCCACTCTTATATTAAAATTAACGTCAATTTCAGTAATGAATACACATTGTGAAGGGCCTTTGAGCATGCTTGTGCATGAAAAGGGGGCTATAGAAATATTGGATAAAATATAATGATACTTCTACCGAGCCCGTTATCTGGAATGCCTTCCCAGAAGAGATATCAGCCACGGCTTTAAGGCAAGACTGGCAAAGACAACTCTAAAGCCACTATCTCACATAGCCGAGTGACGATGCAGAGTAATGACAATTGCTGGCAAGCAATGAATCGGCTTCACTATTGGTCATTTGCCAGTGAGAAAAAGCAAGTCAGCAACGACTCGCAGATTGCTCGCCGATTGCTCGCAGATTGCTCACCGATTGGTCCCAGATTGCTCGCCGATTGCTCCCAGATTGCTCCTCTTCTTTACACGCCGACCACTCGGTGAGTAAATCATGTCCACACAGCATTCCATATGACCAAGAGTACTCCCAGAGTGACCAAGAGTACTCCCAGAGTGAATGGCGAGTGCAAAGCGAGTTAACCCCATGTAAATCCCGAGCCTCCTACCCCTCCTCCTCCTCCCCCTCCTCCTCTTTTCCCCCTCCTCCCCCTCCAATACACGAATGCATTAGTTGTCTCATCAATAAGAAACCTTTCAGGTGTGCATTATGTAGCTATACCTACGGCTGATATCAAATACTAAACCAAGATTGTACACAACTTAAAAGTCGAAATACGATATTAAATCAACTAGCAGCTTAAAAACTCACATTTCCAAAATGGTATTAACCAGTATGCTAGATAAAGTACATCCAGAGAATTGTGCCTAAACATAGGCTCCCAGACTGCATGAGAGGGGTGTCCCGCCCCCTTGCTGATTGTTTTTTTTTGTCATTAACACAATTAATATTGCTTGTACGGCACTGTCGTGGTGCGAAGGTGTCATGGGGCGAAAGAAGGTGCTGTCGCAGTCCGACAGCTCAACTTTCGGGGGGCGAAGGTTCAACTGTCGGGGGGCGAAACCTCTATGGTCGGGGGCACACCTTCGCACCAAGAATTGAACTCCTCGGCCACCATACCACGTAGAAGATTAGAGGAAGTGTGATGTGTCTGTTAGTAGAGACAAGGGTTTATTAAGAGAGGTAGAAGGATAGCTAATTAATAGCAGAGTGATGCAGCGTGCATAATAAATCAGGCAGTCGGGAATACTCGGCTTTGCACGCCGACCACTCTGGAAAAGCTTTAAAAAACTCGGCTACACTCGTAGACCGATCGTGAAATTTTAAACATGTTTAAAACTTTCTAGGAGTGTCACCGAGCAATTTTGCTCTAGAATTGCTCGGGATTTACATGGGGTTAACTCGCCATGCACTCGCCATTCACGAAAGTTGTACTCTCATAGTACGAAAGTTGGTACTTTTCGTAGCACGAAATTGGTACTGTCGTGGTGCGAAAGTTGGGACTGTCGTGGTGCGAAAGTAACTGCCTCCCCACGAAAACACGAGACCGCGAAGTGTACTCCTCGGCCACCATAACATTGACATATAGATAGATAGATAGATATGTAGGTATATATGTAGGTATATAGAGAGGTAGATAGATAGATAGATAGATAGATAGATAGATAGATAGATAGATGGATAGATAGATAGATAGGATAGATAGGATAGATAGGATAGATAGGATAGATAGATAGATAGATAGGATAGATAGATAGAATAGCGTAGATAGATAGATACTTAATATGGTTTTCTTCATATATATCTGTAAAGTGTTCAGTTATAAATACTAATTTAAATGCCATAGATTTAATGCAAATCAGCAACCCAACAATTCAGTAACTGTTGAAGGGAATATGGCAATTGACAATATATTCCTTCAGTTGCAAAATAAATGTAAACAGCGAGCAAAAAATTTTTTTACTTATAAAGGCATTTAAACGGGTGGGTTGAGTATCATTCCATACAAAATATACCTTTAATATTTGTATTTATTTGAATGTAGACTTTATTTATTTAAATACAAGTAAATACAAGCCTTAAAGGTTGATTTTGAATGAAATTGTACCCAACATCTTTATGTGGCATAACATTGTTGCTGAATTTCATATATATTCCTTAGGATCATTGCCATAGCCCATACTTCTTATTGTGCAAAAAATCTTTGAAATAGAACAATTAAATGGTAAGAAAAGGATAGACAATACTTTTTATGCTCACTTTACTTTACTCTGAACAGAATGGATTGCTACAGGGTTCCTGCAGGTTTACCTTCATAAGAAGTAAGATCTTCGTAAGACATTTTATAATATCATTTGCAAATGAAAAATAAGACTAATATAGTAAACACTAATATTTTAAATTTCATCGTCCAAAATAAATCAGGGTATTTGCTATTAATAAATGCAGTTCTTGTGTATTTAAAGAAAGTTCATAATTTTTATTCATTCATATTCACCAAATTGTCTGAATAAATATTTCTGAATGAAATTCTGTTAGGGTAAGTGCATTAGTGTTCAAGTTCTACTCCGGAAACGAAAGTGTCACGCCTGCCCACCCTGCCGCCCACCCACCCATGGATGGACATCAATTTTCAATGTGATAACAATAACCCTCTTAGACCTTTGTTAGTTGAGGGTTCAAAATGTAATTAAAATGTTTCAATCTCATTAATAAAATTATTCATGGACACTATTAGCAAAATAACTACCTTCAGGACATTTGAACCATAGGCCTTGGTTTAACTGTATGGCTTGAGCATTCTTGATTTTCTCAAACACATCTTTAGAAGTTTGTAATCCTTCATGTTTATTTATCACCTCCAATTTCTCTTTGAATAACTGCCTATGTTGATCATCAAACTGTTTGTTATCTTGAAGAATCAGAAAGACAATTGAGAATTACATTTTAATTATGCTGTGACAATTCTAAATATAAACTTATTCACAAACTGGATTACTGCTACCTTAATCCACTTGTCGATCCTGCCCAAGGCATCATCCAGACAAGTATTCCTAAATTAGTACCAATACACATATTATGTACCTTGATTTGTTCAATGTCTGATTGTACTGCATTAATCACGGACATGTATCAGAGGGTCTTCCTAATCACAGTGCCACATTTCGGACATTTCATGCTGTGTCTCTTTTTCAGTTCCCATCCATTTGTCCATGCCTTCTACTTGCACAATGTGTTTGCAGTCAAGAATAACAAACCTTGCAGTTGGAGAATCTTTATTGCCAAAAGATATTTTAGGGACCTGTATAAATATGGTTGTAATGTTACTGTAAAATTGGGATCGATTCTAAATAAACATATCTCACACAAAAAGCAAATATGCCTACCAGTTTCTTGTACAGATTCTGCAGAGTGCTGGACAAGGTTCTCCACACAATCCAATACAGGGATGGCCGCAATTTAACATCTTAGGGCATGGTTTGTTGCATTTTGGTCTGTCACAGGGCTCACTGCATAGTTTTGAGCATTTGTAATGCTGGCAACTCCTCAAGCAAGGCTCTTTGCAAGGCATGCATGGTTCTCCACAATGTTTATCACATTTTCTGTGGACACATTGTGTCTGACATTGCTCTTTGCATGGAGGGCATGCCTTACTACAAAATTCTTTGCAAGCATGGCCACAAATAAGTGTTTGTTGACACATTCTGTAACACATTTGATGAAGTCGTCCCTGGTGACATGAGCCACACAATCCTGCGAAAATATGGCCACATTTCAACTCTGTGAGACATGGTTTGTTGCAAAGAAAAGTTGCACCATCATCATGGCATTCTTTCTCACACTCACGCTCACATGGTAATTTGCGTGTGACGTTGACATGGCACTTGATCTGACCAATCTCTTTAGATCATTCATGAAGTTCTTGGGGGCATGTGCCACATATTCCAGAGCAGATATGTCCACACTTCAACACTTTTTCACATGGTTTGCTGCATAACTGATGAGCAGGTTCTTTACATTGCATCCGATTTTCATGATTGCACTGATCAGTGACTTCCGTGACTTCAATCATGCATTTTGAATGCAATCGTCCCTGGTCACATGAGCTACATTTTCCAGTGCATATGTGTCCACATTTCAACTCTTTGTGTACAATGTAAAGTTGCTGCATCAATATGGCATTCCATCTCACACTCATGTCCACATGGTAATTTTTGAGTGACTATGACATGGCACTTGATCTCACCCTTTTCTTCAGATACTCCATGAAGATCTCCCTGGGTACATGAACCACATATTCCAGAGCACAGATGTCCACATTTCAACTTTTTTTCACACAGTTCTCTACAAAACCAGGTGGCCGGATCTCTGCTGCATGGCATCCAATTTTCATGGTTGCAGCATTCTGTGACCTCCTTGACTATAACCATACAAGGGCCGCATGGTTCCCAACAAATCTTTGGGCACACATGATCTTCACATAGGTATTTTGTACATGGTTTTGGACATTTGACGTTTCCATGTTTTCTATCATAGCTATGGCACGTAAGTGGGCAATGGTGGTTGCAGTCCAACAAAACATCACATGGCAGAGTACAACCACCTTCTGGTGCTCCATCGAAGTCCTTCGGCAAAGTAGCAGTTATTTTTGTTTCTGGGTGCTGTTGGCAGACTAAGGGCAATGCTGAACTGATTACACCTTCTTCTTCAGCTATTGCTCTGATTTTGGACCATATTTCAGAATGATTTGCCAGGAAATCAAAGTTGCCAATGATATAAAATCCTATCTTTGCTCTTGACAGTGCAACACACACTCTGTTTTCAATCTTCAGAAATCCCAGTATTCCTGCTTCGTTGCTCCTGACCAAAGATAATATGATGATGTCATTTTCTTCTCCTTGGAAGTTATCAACAATTGTGATTTGGACACCCATGCAACATCTCCCTAAGATGCTTTTTAAGCTGGTGAAGTTGACCAGAGTATGGTGTGAGTACTGTAATTTGTGATGGTAGATAATCTTGTTGGAGCAGGTATTTGCATAGCCTCTGAAGATATTCAGCTTCAAATTTGTTTTTCTTAGATTTTTCATGGTGATCCTCCAAATATTTTTGAGAAATGAGGTATAAACTGTGCTGAATTCCTTTGACTTCTGGGTACTGTTGGACAGACTTATCGTCACGTAAATCTTTGTAGAATGGCTTCATGAGTTTCGAGATGATTGGTCTCATCCGGTGTTGCAGCGATAGAGTCTTGATTGGAATGTCACTGTTGACCATTCGTTCAAACAAGGACAGGTCAAGATTGTAGTCTTTTGCAAGTTTATAAACGGCAGGATTTGGCCTCAGTTGTTGGTGATCACTTATAAGAATGAAGTGCTCACAATTTGTGTTGAGAGCAGTCACCACGTGTGCTTCAAAAATCTCAGCTGCTTCTTCAACAATGATGATTTTTGGTTGAACTCCCTGAAGAACATGATGGTAACGAGCAGCTCCTGTTGTTGTCATTCCAACCACTGTTGCATTTTCCATGATTACTTTGTCCAATTGCTGTCTTGCAGACTTTAATTGTTGTGACATCTGCTGGTAGTTTTCTTTATGTGGTTGAACATTCTGACGGATTTTCTTTCTGTAAATCTCTCTCCAGTATTTGTACAACCTTTGACGGTCATACATGTTCATGCTACAGATATCAGTGATGTTGTTGCTTTCTTCTGTTGTCATGGGGATTATGTACCTTTGGGCTTTCATAAGATCCTTCAGAGCCATGGCAACTTGTTTCGGGCTATTATTTCTTTTTTGCTTCTGCCAGTTGTCATAATTACCCTGATTTGTTTGTGGGATTTTCTCTGTGAAGTATTGTTGGCTCACTTCTTGCTGTAATTTCTCTCTATCTTCAGCCATTGCCATCGCTAATTCATTCCTCTCCACATCTTCATCAAGGAGCCTGAGGTCTTCTTCAGAACTTGATTCATCAATGAGTGTTTCTGGGGCACTGACTTCACTTTCAGGAATTGAACGATTGTCGTCTTCACCAGGCTGCTCAACTTGTGGTAGATCTTCCAGGAACCATGCAAAAATAGGGTCAATTCCATCCCCATGATATTTTGTGAACTGTCGTTGGTGATTTGCATCCATGGCTTCCCTCAAAACATTGAACTTCATAATATGGTGGTTACATGTTTCAATAAAGCACGATGCTTTATTAATTTTTTTCTGGAGATCTTTCATGTTTGACAGAAGGTCTCTAAACATACTTTTCAGTATTGGTGGTACCCTCTTTTTCTTCCTCATGATAGCGCGCAAGTTCTTTAAGCTGTAGCTCATAAGCAACTCACTCTGACTTCGACTTCCAACTCGAACAATTTGGTCTGTGAACTGGATAATGCCTTCCAAAAATTGATCCAGGGCGTGGTTTGTGTAACATACAATTAAAATGGGTTTTTGATCTTCATAATATGAATATTGATTCCACTCATTCCAGTTGTGTAACAAAAGCTGCACAACTTTCAACCCAAGAAATGTCTTTCCTGTGCCTGGAGGTCCTTGCACTAGTGCAAATTCTTTGGTGAGACAGTGTTGAAGTGAACTGTATTGGGATTCATCCAATTTTAGTTGTGAAGCTGAAGGCCACTTGTCAAGTTGTAGCAGCGGAACATTTCTAAAATGCTGTTTCCATTAGAATCACATCTGTCATCGGTACGAGAACTCCTCTTTGACATTGTTGATAAATAAGAATTTTCCTGGTTATCAACTAAGGGACTGAAATCAAAATGCAACTTCTTTGTTCGTTTGAGATAACCAGGTGTTTCAATTGCCCCATCACAACTCACAATGTACTTTTGGAATGGGAAGTCTGGCCCAATATTCCTGAGAGCAGTCAAGACGTGTCGATAAGACTCAAAATATGCATTTGGCTCTACCATTGTTAATTTGACATCTGGTCCAAATGAATCAAATTCAGCAGCATCATGCTCAACTTGTACGTTTACTATTCCATTCACCAAATCACGAACATTGTGGTTGACAATTGTGCAAATGTGTATTGTCTCAAAGTCATCTTGGGATAACGCAACAAGTGAACCATAGATTAGATGCTTTGAGTGTTCCCATTTCCATGTCCTGGTCCTTCTTGTGTCAAAACGTAGCCTGTATGCAAGCTCCTGGTCTGTGCACACTGCTCCTAAAATGTGGACATTTTCATAGATAGCAACATCTGTCAGCTTAGTGTTTCTAGGAACCTTGCCATTCTTGATATCAAGATGGGACAAAATCCCGGTTCGTAGTGGATGAATGAAGTCCTCCCTCAGCAAATGATACTGAACCTCCAGGTAATGATTGAGATCTTCATATTTTCCCTCAGTTTGTTTGCTTTGAGCGTCGTCCTGTCATTTTGATAAATATCCTGCAATGTGGGAATGACTGACAAATTAAGGCAAGGGTTTGGGTGATGAAATTTGCTCTGAAAGGCAGTGTCTTGCTGAATGTAGTCTGATTTTGTTTCATTTATCCATCCTCTCCCTCTGCCTCTCCTATTTACATGGCTTGGGAAGCCATGTGTCCTCATCAATCCAAATTTAGTATCATGTTTAATCCTCTGTAATACTCGTTCTCTACTGTTTATAGCTTTTTGTTCACTCATTCTTTGTGGATATGCTCCAAGTATTCCCTTTGTTTGCCTCGTTATCCCTGCCTCTCTTCTTCCTGGTCTTCTCTTGTTTATTGAACTGTTGACTTTTTGGTTTGTCTTCTGCATTCCACTTTCTTTCGATTCCTACAGAGACAATATTTTCACTAAATGATGATTATCACATTGCTATTACATGAAACTATTGTGCTTTATAACACAAAGTAAACAGGTATTTTTCCAACTAGAAAATTTCCGCTAAAACAAGAAAAGACAATAGTACTAAAAACAAAATGTTGCACAAACAACTTTTGATATATGGGTGAAACATATGGGTGAAGGATTTTTAAGGCAATGCGTGCAAGTATTAAATCTATGCTTTACCATTGCTTTGTTTTGAGTCTTGCTGATGTCTGAAACAGAAAAGCTTCAGTTGTTATGTTTGAACAACTTTAAATCTATCAACTTGTGTTTTAAAAGCATATTCGATTTTCTGAAACTTTACCTGGAATCCGCATGGTGTCCTGTCCTCTCCATTTGGCCTTTGCCTTGACCTCTTCCTCTAGCTCGATATGTTATTCCTCGGTCTGTAGTTCCTTGGCCAACAGCTCCTTCAATTTCACTCCCTCCTTCTTCTTCTTTTTTGCCACCTCTTCCTTGTTGCCCTGTACCCCTTCCTTGTGTACATCCTGATCTTACTCCACCTCTAGTTGGTTGATTATCCTTTTTGGAGTCCTGAACATATTCGCAAGTTTTCACTATATATAGCGGATGAACCAGTGGCTTTTTTATGTTAAATTTTTCTACAGAATAACAGCTAATTTCTTAAAAACTTTACTTTCTCACGATTTGGCACTAAAACATTACCCATTTCCTCACTGCCTGATACTATTTTTTTTACTGCAGTTATATTGCATTGTTTCTGCGAAAATCTGTCTTAAATGCTTTTACAGAAACAATGCAATATCACAATTGGTGCATAAAGAAGGGCATACAATTCCCATAATTAAGGCAGTTCAAATGATATGATACAAGTGATATATGTTTTGAGCATTTTTTAACTTTTTGTGTCACACTATTACAGGGATAAATTAAAGGCACCTGTCCATGGTATCCTGTTGCTTTTTTGCTGCTTTCATTCAAGTCTTTTCCAGGTCTGCAATCAAGGATTCCATGTAGAGATATATCAGCTTATTTCAAAAATGTACATACACTCTGAAATCAACTCATAATAAAGGGATAACTGAGGTTCCCAATACTTACGTTTGTTATGATAAGTAAATACTTATGAATGTTTGGATAAATGAAGTAATCCAACTTTTGAAATATGACTGAATAAAAAAAATAAACTTATTTTTTTCCAGTGAAACTTGTTTGGAATTAGAGACATTTGAATATTGAAGCATATTATATTGAGAAATGACTGTATCAACAATACTTACAGGATTTAAATCTTAAAACTAGTGACACAATTTTGCATTACCTAGAATCACTTTTTTGTTCTGTCCTCTCTCTATTCTGTCCAATCTTATTACTTTGGTCTGTAGTTCCTTTGCCAACAGCTCCTTCATTTTTGCTGTCTTCTTCTCGACTTTTTCCCTCACCTCCTCCTCCTCCTCATCCTCCTCCTCTTCCTCCTCCTCCTCCTCTTCCTCCTCCTCCTCCTCCTCCTCTTCATCCTCCTCCTCCTCCTCCTCTACCAAATCCTCTACCTTGTCCTCTGCCTCTTGTCCAATTTCTTTCAGATCCTCTACCTCCTCCTACTCCTATACCTATTCTTCCTCCTCCTCTTCCTAATCCTCTTCCTGTTGCCCAACTTCCTACTCCTGTTCCCCCACTTCCTCCTCCTCCTACTCCTCCTCCTTCTCCTCCTCCTTCTCCTCCTCCTTCTCCTCCTCCTTCTCCTCCTCCTCTTGCCCCAGCTCTTTTAGATCCTCTACCTACTCCTTTACCTCCTCTTCCCGATCCTCTTCCTGTTCCCCCACTTCCTACTCTTCCTCCTTTTCCTCCTTCTCCTCCTCCTCATCCTCCTCGCCTTCCATCTCCTCTTCCTCCTCCCCTTCCATCTCCTCTTCCTCCTCCCCTTCCTTCTCTTCCTCCTCCACTTCCTCCTTCGCTTCCTCTACCTCCTCCTCCTCCTCTTCCTCCTCCTCTTCCTCCCCTTCCTCCTCCCCTTCCTCTTCCTCCTCCTCCTCTTCCTCCTCCCCTTCCTCCTCCTCTTTCTCATCCTCTTCCTCCTCTTCCTCCTCCCCTTCCTCTTCCTCCTCCTCCTCTTCCTCCTCCTCTTCCTCCTCCTCTTCCTCCTCCCCTTCCTCCTCCTCTTCCTCCTCCCCTTCCTCCTCCTCTTTCTCCTCCTCTTCCTCGAGGCCTAGAGGGTCCAGACCATTGGTCATTCATTTTCCACACCTGTAAATACATGTCACTCAATACTATTGTACATAGCAACTAAACGTGAAAAAGTACAGTCGTGAAAATAAGGTTTCTGTATACTCATTAAAATGAGACAATGGATGGCGATGAAATAACCATATTACACCAAAGATTAATTGTTTTACATAATTGTGTATTGATTGACATTCGTTAATTAGGACGTTTCTGGAGCATAACTCCAACACTATTGCATGTACATTGATATAACTTGGTATTTATTTAGTCTTTATAACCTAGTTGTGCCTTTTAATAGTCTCATTGACATGCTTGAGCTATTTCTTACGAAATCAAGAAGAAAAAATTAGTGTTGGAGTTGAGCACAGAACTCCAACATTACTTCACCTATAAAACATGCTTAAACCTTCATCATAATATGGCTAAAATAGTGTGGTTTTTGTGGTGTTTGGGGTTTTATGTCCATAAATAGTACAGAATTCTAATATAATTAATTAGACATTGTCTAATGATGCGGCCACCCCAGGTTAATACATACAAATAAAACGATATAATATTAGACAAATTTTTATTTTGGTCATATATATTATAAACAATTAATGGCACATCTATAACGATATTTTCCCATGATTTTGACAAAAATGAAAAAATCTAGCTTATCCTGTTCATCAATTATCCTCACACTATAACGTAGGCGTGACACATTTTAATATTTTTTGTCTGTCAGTCTAGATTGTCAGGTCAGCAATTTTTGTATTTTTAGGAATTATTTCCAATGGGATCTTTCATTTTAGAGTAACCAGTGTTTACCATGTTGAATTGAGCACATGCAGGCCTTAAGTTAGAAAAATAATTTTAACAGAAAATATAGGGGAAGACGGAGCAAAACGGGAAAGCTAACTTAACCCCCAGATATAACCCCCATATACATCGTAGAGGGCTTTCGCCTGGTACAAAATGGTATACTTGGTTTAACATTTCAATAATGATCGAATATTTTTAATAATGAGTCCTGCTTCATACTGTGAGGCTGTGAGCCTTAAATATTAAGTGGCTGTCAAGAAGGAAGTCCTCAGTGTTGTAAGTTAAGGTTCCTTGGGACAGTTACACTAAAACAAATGTAGGCTGCGCTGCAGCTAAACCCTCAGCTACAGTTTCAATTAAAAAAAAAAAGGTTCAGTAATTTTGTGGTAAAAAAAAGTGGGGTAAAATTGGGGCACCAGCAATGTTATCTGAGTGACCCCATTTTGAACCATCCATATGTCCCCAATTTGCCCCACATAGACTTATTCATGAAATTAATCAACAATCACAAATTATGTCCATTACACTCAAAATGTTTTACTGAAAATCAACTATGGTAATTGTTGTACCAGGGTGAATACCATACCTTACTGAGTCATGTTCAATAAGCTATTGATTACAAATATCAAATGAGCTACATATTATGAAAAATAGGAAGCATCAATAATTCAATTGTATTCTGAATACAGCGTCTGCATCCTCAAAAATAACCAAATGTAATGTAATCAGTATATTAATGCTATTTGAACCTGGTGGCAGTGCTAAACAAGCAAAGCTCTCATTAAAAAAGAGACCTGTAACAGACTTGTGTGATAGCATATTCTCATGTAATAATATTTCAATCATGTTTCATAGTTACTTGACAATATGTGGGTGAATTTAGTCCTTCTTTGTTTGGTATATATTCCATTGTCTAGCCAGTGCACCTGCATCATTTGCATAATTAATGAGGATGCAACTGGCCCCCACAATCCTTTGTTTGAATTGACTGTATATAGCAAGGTCAGACTGGACCTCAGTCAGTTTGGGTGTTTCCACCACAATAAACACCTCTCTCAACCTATACCCCTGGACTTGACTCTATTCTGTTCTCCATACATTACAATATTATAATAGTCAAATATAGATAATGTAGAAAAAAAGTTTGGTAGGATTAGGAGAAATTATACTCTTCTTAAGAAGATATAAATTATATATCTTATAAATGATATATATACATAACAATAAGAAAAACAAAAATTCCCCAGGGTTAGATTTATGCCCTGGTTCCCCCAGCCATTCATAGCAGACCAATGCTTAGACCACTCAGCCACTGTTACAGGCTAAACATTAAATAGCCCAATGTTTCTGGAAATGTTCTGAGTGTATGTAGGTCATGTGCTGCATCAACTGGAAGAACCATGTTGTTTTACAGTACAATTCCATTGCTACCAGTTCAATTATGTCTTAATGCATTTTGAATGTGGTGACCAAGTATTCTTTGCCAAAATTAGCTGAAACTATGGTCATAAAGCACACTCCCCCAAACAGAGCTAGTATGCCTTATAAGGTCAATCCTAATACTGGTACAAAAAAAAGACAATTTTCAATACACCATTTGCCCCGTGACCCCCGTTTTGCCCCGCCTTCCCTACTACAAAATAGCATGCAATTATTCATGAAACGAGTGTGATGTCATAATCAACCCCAGAGAGCCAAGCTACAAAATTGTGAGAAATTGGTTTTATGTATCATACCCTCAAAAAGGTCTTCAAATGGGGTACCCCTATTTATGGCAAAAAAAAAATTTCCAAGGCAATTTTATTTAAAACCTCTAATTCTGAAAACTAGAGGAAATTCTGCACTGGGATCAAGGAAAATCATTGCTGAGAATAAAAAAATAAGAAGACCATTATGCAGATATGAATTATTAGAGAATTGTATGTAGTTATGGCTAGAGTGCATGCAAAGAAGTATATCGTTCAGTTTTTCTCCGCTTGCCTATTGCTTTGGAGATTTTATTGATTGCCACATTTCATATGCTTGAAAACTATGTAAAAAATTGCACGTAATGAACAGTATGATAAGCGATACCTGTCAAAACATTAGCCAAGTTTATGTACTGAATTGGCCTATAGATCAAATTTGCTTGTCTGCTGTATCATGTGTATGTACACAAGGTGTAACTGAGTTTCCTAGAGTTCCATAGTGCAAAGTGAAATATATCCATTATTAGACTCTATGATTTTTCTAAGAATTTATTGGTAAGCCAAATGGTTAAATAATTACATTATATATTATTACGAAAATGCTGTGGGTGCAAAAATAAATTCAAGCTCTCTTGGATTTTTCCTTCACTGTCCGTGCACCCCTAGAAAGCCCAGCCCTTGAGAAGTCAGTGAACAGTGTGGCACCTCTAGTTCCTGGTCATCATATTGTAGGTGGGTGGGTGATTAGGGCTTTACGTCCTGTATTTCTGCACCAGTTGGGCTAATTAGGACAGGCAGAGACCATGGCAATGAGACGAAGGATGAAACAGCCATCCAACTTAGGCTCAACCGGGAATCAAACCCGGGACCCAGCGGTTGGAAGGTCATCATATTGTCATAAGAGTCTGTTGGGCTGATACTTAATGATTCCAGTGGTGTATACTTTCCAGGCACTGCATATAATTGCTTGATGATTAAATGTCTCTCCTTTTTACCCCCAACACAATTCTAGAGTTAGGTTTGACGCTCCATTATCCATTGTCACATGTTACATTGCCGTTAATATTAATTAGAACCATGAAGTAAGCTCTGCTAATAATTGATCTAGTAAACAAGTAATCTACCTACTCAAAGTAAATTAAAGGCTGACAATACTTTAAGAGAGCTGTATTTTGAGAAATGCTGACCTTGCCTCACGCCATATTCATAGTCATGGCTGCTGCTGTTACTGTTGCTGCTGTTACTGTTGCTGCTGTTACTGTTGCTGCTGTTACTGTTGCTGCTGCTGCTGCTGCTGGTAGTGTGTGTGTGTGTCACAGCATGGAGACAAGAGTAGACTTGTCTCCATGGTCACAGGATGGTGAGCAGGTCTAATGGTCAGTGCTTCCAATGTACTATAAATAGCCTATCTGCAATATTAAAATATAACATATAATAAAAAAATAACAATATAATTATATATATAATCAATATATCAAAACATTAGTGTAACTGAACATGAACTTCACATTATTCATGAACATTAGTAATTACCTCAGTCAAGAAGGTTATGGTTTTTTTGGTGGTATTCATGGCTTTATCATTTATGCTTAGCATATCTCGAAAAGTTGTGGATGGACTTTGCCATATTTTGGATAAATTACTGAGTTGTTTACTTATTTATTATCAGTTATTTTCTGTGGAGTTGGCTGACCTGGAATTTGTCCTGTTGTGCTTTTTTCTCTGCATTTATTTTGTTTTATTTTATGTATTATTTCTTCATCCTATCTTTATTCATTTTATTTTGTTTTGACTTATCTTATTCGTAATTATAAGTAAGATAAATTAAAACTAAATAGTTTTTTCTGTTCTTGTTTTCTGTTTTAGGCCTAATCATTTTTTTTCACTTTGGCTATAAGAGCTTTTTTCCTAGGCCCATTCATTTTATTTCATCTTCTTATTCAATCATATCCTATAATTCCTATCTGATCTCATCTTATCTCATCTTATCTCATTATCTGATGAAAAATACCATTCTCATAAATATTAGGCACATTTGGCCTAAATACTATCTTATGAATAAAATATTATTCTATTTCATATTATTTTATTTTAATTTCACGCAGGCCTATTTCATATATTTTATTCTATTTTCAAATTTATTCATTAATTTTTATCCTTACTTTCTTTTCAATATTTTTATCTTCTAATTGGATCTTAATTGCTAAATAACTGGCCCTATCAGGCTATTACTTTTGAAAATCTCGTATAGATATATTAATGAATTGTTACCAAAAAGAATTCTTAACTAATATAACCTAGTGAATCATGAATACCATACACGGAACAGAAACAATTTAAGAGCACTTCACCATACAACACAAATATACAATAATAGTTTTTTGGGGAAGGCACCAGGTCTTTGGTTAAATGTATCACCATCTTTGAAATTAAAAAATAATATAAAAGCTTTTGCTAGGTCTTTTAGGGACAACAGTCTGCTAAGCAGAACTGACAGCAGGTTCTTTTTCTCTTCTCTTTATATCATTTATGTCTTTTTTAAATTTACATGTAATAAATTATATTTAGATAATGTTTTTATTATTTTTATTATTATATATAACTTTTGTTAATTATTTAGTATAATAATATTGCAGGGATGCACAATTAAACATAGTTTCCACGAAACTCTTGTGCATCCCCCTCATCCAAATATTTGTGTGATAATGAAATGTCTTAATAACCATGTATGTTTAAATTTCGATGAAAATAAAGTATCTATCTATCACTGCAGTCCTTATACAATAAGCCTGCAGAACGAATAGGCAGAAAAGTGTACTAAGTAGAACATTGTTGAAGCAATTAGGCACAAGCACATTCAAAGTTACTGTTAGGTTTTCCAATGAATTCACACTTCTTGCTCGTCTAAACCTGCAATAAAAATTAGCTTGTTCAAAATTGACCTTATATGAATGCATCTATTCAGTGTAAAGAATGTATGCAAAGTCACTCTGTGGCATTCCAGTGACTATAAATTTGATGTTTTGTTTTTGTATAAATAATAGAAATATTACATAAAAAGTCCAGTTTTTTTCCATGTATGACCCTCCTCTTCCCCTACCTTGATGTGGGCTTCGACTTCTACTTCCTTGGTTTTTCATTCTGTCATCAGTTGTTTCTCGACTACTTATACTTCTCCACTCTCACCTCCACCTCTTCCTCCACCATGGCTTGTGATCTTCCTTCTTCTTCCATATAAATGTCTATGACCTTCTCTCTCTCCTTCTCCTCTTGCCCCACCACTTTCAAAACCTCTTACTTCTCTTCCTCCTCCTCTAAAAAAGAAAGAAAAAAGAACCAAAAAAGTATATTTATTTTGTAGTAATTGGTCATATACATATTTTGGTCAACGCCTTTATTTTTGGGAGATCTATTTTTGGGAGATATATTTTTGGGAGATCTCCCAAAAGGCTTTTCATGAAAGGTATGGCTGCTACTTTTCCCAGAAACTGACATGGTTGGCGGGCTGGCTGGCTGTGTTTAGCCATTTTGCAGAAAGTGGTCTGGATCCAGCTAAACATATATATCACTTTCAATATAAGAAAAGTATATACATTTTGAGAGTGCAATTTCATACATAGGTATACAGATAGAAACTGCATTCTCAAAAGTAGACTTGTAATGGACATCATCCTTTGAAAATGATTTAGGGAACTCAGTATCAACCTTGTTATAATGGTTTTTGGTCATGTGGAAGATATTTCACATAATAAGATAGCTACAGGGGTCATTCTGAAATTTCTTTGTCGAGGTTGTTTGTAGCAGGGTTTCGAACCATCACCATGTCATGGAGTTGGGCAAATCCCCCCTATAAATTAATATATCTGCCCTCATGTATCAAAAAAGAGTCACAAATACATGACTTCTAAAGTAGAAACATGTATATATTTGGCGCCAAAAGTAAAAGGATCAATTTTGTCATACATACGATATATATGCCCAGAAAAAATTAAGTCTCAAAGCATGGTAAATTTATGCTAACTACTTTTCCCAGAAACTGACATGGATGGCGGGCTGGCTGGCTGGCTGGCTGTGTTTAGCCATTTTGCAGAAAGTGGTCTGGATCTAGCTAAGAATTCACTTATTTGGTGTCTGCAGTACTGCAGTAGCATACCAAGAGGTAAGACAGACAGATTTACTTTTCCGTTTTGTTGTGCATTAGAGATAGCTTAAATTTCTGCTCACTTACCAAAAGATAAGAATTACTGCCAAAAACGTATTACCAAAAATAATTTATAAATCAACTTTGGTATACAGAATTTAAAAAAAAGACATAAGGTAGTATGGTTGAAATCATGAGATTGATTTCAAAGTCTATGAAATTGGCTGTAATTGACAAGTTTTAAAACGAACATAAAATTTCATTTAGCAAAATGAGACTGCACCCTTGAACAATTCTTTAAATGCGTGTCGAGGTGAGGAGGTCAAGGGTTGGGGGATTGGGGCATTACTTCCTGTATTTCTGCACCTGATGGGCTAATTAGGACAGGCTGGGACGCTGGCATAGGCTTGCAATGAGAGAGATGAAGGATGAAACAACCATCCAACTTTGGCTCGACCGGGATTCGAATGCGGGACCCAGTGGGTGGAAGCCCAGAGCACTACTAGAGGTGGTGTAATTGAACGTAGTGGGTTCAAACCCCCACCATAGCATGGACCCCACATACAATTGATGGATAGAAAATACTTTATTATCCTCAATATGGCACTCATGTGACCTCTCGGGGCCCTTGCAGTTGATTCCACACCCATGATTGAATAGTATAACAACTCAAGAAGTGTAACAGTTAAATTTTTTTAAAAGAGATGCCAGTAGCACTTGCTGTCACCTCATCAATCAACCCTTGCTAGTGGCAATAACCTCCCCTAGAGGAATGCACTTTCCATATCTATCTATCTATCTATCTATATATCTACCTATCTATATCTCTATATCTATCTATCTATCTGTCTATCTATCTATACATATGTTTTGTCTTTATCATATGTTTTTCACAATAGTAGGTTTTTTATACACTGTTATTTATCTTAGTTCTGTGATATAAATTATATTCTTCAATTTTTTTTCTGTTATCGTATTTGTGACAGGCCTTTTTGTAAAAGAGCTTTTGCTCAAAACGTTTTGACCCTGCACGTATAAATATTTAACTAGATACATTTCCCAGAATTGTTGTAGTGTTAAAAAACAAGCAGTTTTTTCCCACTATGTAGTGGCAGCGTTTTACAATAATGGCATAGCCAATGGGTCTGGGATACTGAATTAACACGAGCAATAAGTAGAGACGAGCAAACATGTTGTCTGCATAACGACAATACATTATGCAACAACATGGCTATGATCCTCCTGGTTTAAACGTGTTGGTACTATTATTGAGTTTTCACAAAGGTCCCAATGGCTAATCATTAAAAAATACACATTTTGTTCATTTTATAAATCATAGCATCATTATTTAGGATGCATATAATATATAGCAGGCATATACTATATTTTATTAAAACACTATAGTTCATTCTTGTACAATGTATATTATTTCAGATTTCTTGATACTACAGGCAACCCAATCAACATAGTCACAATTAATTTCCCCTTGATTCACAAATTGCATTGTATTATCAAGTGCTAGAAACGTGAGGTAAGGTTTGACGCATACAACCATTTGATAAATATATTCAAAATGTTTATTAATTTAAAAACAAGTAGATTCACTGAACACAATAGTGGATTTTCACAGAAGGTTCTCTGTATTTCCACCAGGTGGCTAAAACAATACTGCAATTCTATCGGCTGAAAAAGTTCCCGCCCTTGGCTGTGATTGGCTGAAGCAAAGTCCTAGCAGCAGTATTTTTAGTGCATTTTAATGTATATTTGACACTTCATCATTTAGTTGATGTTTGTTATTTTTCTGAGAAAGTTATATTTATGGAATCAGTTAGTTATTACATACTGCGTCTGAAAAGCAAAATGAGTTATAAGAGGAGAGGTAAGACTTTTATCTTGCTGAATACAGGGCTGTTCAGTGAAAAGACTCTATTGTATCTCTTATTCTGATACAAGTAGTAAATCATTACAAACTCTTTCTTTATCTAACCACAGCCATGATAATAAATTAACAAGTATGGTATCAAAATATCTAAAGTGTGTCCATTGTGATAATCATTACACATATTTAGTTATATTTAAAGTTTATTCGTTTTTTAACCGGGAGACACTTGCTTTTATCTTATAATATTTCTGGAGACGAATGATTATAATCACTTTTGTCCTTAATTTCAAGAAGTTAAAAAATATAGATCCAATGCAAGAATTATTAATATTTAGTTGCATTTTCTTTTTTAGGACACTGCCTGAAGACGAATGGTTTTTTTTGTACCATGAAGCCATAATCTATATCCAGAAATTGTTGATTTACGCTCACTCTACAATCCAAAATGGAGAAAAACCAGAGAGACAAAATTGGGCAGACCAGGGAATTACTGGAAGTGGAATAAGAGGACAACATGGTAAAGGATGAGACAAACAAAACCACAGAAGATTTAAAGAGCATTCCAAGTAAATTTTAATAATGAAAATATTTGGATAATTTTCTGTGTTCGCGACATTAATTTTGTAAGATGTAATCATCTCGTAACAGATTGCTTGCATTGACATTATCTATACCTGTGATTTATATTGTTCTGGTGACTAAGATTATGACTCAGAGTCTTGCAATTATTTTATTTATTTAATAATAAGCAAGTTACATCTCTTTACTGTATAATGTGTAACTAGTTTCTTTTGTAAAATTTCCTTTGTAACAATACTGCATTTGCATTGTAACTGTTCTTGTGGCGCCAGTTATATAAGCCTTGGCTTCCCTGGTAGCCCTGCATACTTTTGCTAAATCAGGATCCATCCATCCATCCAGTTAAAGTCTGACGAAGGTAATTCACAATGAACTGCTGTAATTGGGACTGTCAAAAAGTGTTTGGTGTAAAAAAAAGGCAAACACCCAATCCTGGATGGTGACCACATTATAACTGGGGACTTTCGTTATAATTGAGCTTGTTTAAATGGGTTTGACTGAATAAAATGTATACCCTGTATTATACTATGGCATTTCAATACTACCTTTCATACAGCATTTTACAGCATATTTCATAGATTTAGGAACTGTACTCTACAGAATGTCATGTGAATCCAGGAGTCCCACTGTGACTGCCTTAACCAATGGGAGTCCTTGATTCAAATGACATCCTCTTGAGTTTGTTTCCAAGTCTGCGAATATGACTGTAATGCATTAAACCAAGAAAAGCAAGAAGAAAAAGTGCAGTATACCGGACCCAGATTTATGACCATATTTAACGAGCCTCATTGACGTAATAATGCTTGAAATAAATGTATGACGTCACAAACTAATGTAGTAATGACGGCGGTTTTCATCTTCACGGTAAAGACAGAGTTTATTTTTTCTATCGCTACTGCCCCAAAGCCCCACTATTCTACACCAAATGTTATTTTATTTGTGCTGGAACTTCATATTTAATGGACGTCAAATATGGGCATAAATTTGGGTCCCCTATACTGCACTAAACCCAAGCAAGACATTGTCGGAACTTGCATATTTTGCAGAATGGATACAGAAGGATTTGAAGATAGAGGGATGACAGAACATCAAGCAGATAGACAAAGTTGGGCAGCCCGGGGATTTCTTGGAGGTGGATACAGAGGGTATGGGGGTCGTGGGTTTCGAGGACATGGATTCAGAGGAAGATATCGAGGTAGAGGAAGAGGTGGACAAGATTGGCGAAGATATCAGGGACATTTTAGGTAAAATTTGGAAATACTTGGGTTGCAGAAAAGTTTTTTATGTTAATAATAGTCCTAAGATGAAGTATATTTCAACCCAAAATTAAAATATTTTCTTGAATGCAGTTCATATATATGCAAGCATGTTTTTCAGGTAAAAACTGTAGTTTGAAAAATGCCACAAATGCTATGAATATTGAAAATTGCCAATATCCGACTGCTCAAAGAGGCAGAAGCAGAATAGGATAACCAAAAATATCATAGAAGGTCACCTTTAAAGGACTTCCCAGATAGCATTCTAAATCGGCCCAGCATCGTTTCCATGAAGGCCACTGTCGTTACAACATCGTATTAACATTGCCGACATCGTTCCAATGTTGAAAAGATTTGGAATGCTATCTGGTCTGTGTTTGTATCTGTATCTGTATGGAGCACCTTGCAATGGTCCATGTATATCTCATCACTGCAAGGGTGATGGATGGCATGTCATCACTCTGAATGGCAGTTAAAAACTTTCTCGATTTTGTTACAAAGTCAGTACTCGCTTGAATGCTTCGAGGCTGGAGCATTTAATGGCTGGTGTTGGTAATATATTCCAGTTGCAGATGGTTCTTGGAATGAAGCTATGCATGCTTGTAAGGATTTATCCTGGTGCTGATTTGGCAGAAATGCAGCTCATGGAATCCTCTTGTTCTTGTGACATAGTTTGGTATTGTGATTGCTACGAGATTGGTGAAGATTCTATCCATCATAAACAGTCTATACTGTTGTCTCCTATGTTGCAGCATTTTAGATTTTAGATTTTCTGATAATGATGTCACTGTTACCTCTTCTCTGCAGTAGTTCTTTTTAACAAATCTTCTGATCTACCTTGTACCATTTCTAATTGTTTTATGTGATTTGCAGAAATGGATCCCAGATGCAACAGGCATACTCTTATTACAGTCTAAATAGAGCAGCGGTCGCTTTCTCTTTGACCTTCTCTGGGAATTTATTGAGATTCCTTAAAATCCTGATGATCTATTGGCTTTCTGACATGCTGTTTTGAGCGGTGTCCAGTACATGTCCAAGAAGCTGATAGTTTTGAACCCAAAGAAGTGCACTGTCCTATTAGTACATAAGCTCTGAAACCCAATGACATTTGCCATTTCACGATCAGCGTAGAGGTGATCTTGTAGTAGATGAATGTCGTCCTGTGATCTAATTTCCCTATAGAGGCACGCATCATCAGCAAACAGACCAAGCTTGGATGTTCTTCCGCTTCCAATATTATTCACGTATATCAGGAACATTAATGGACCAAACACTGTTTCCTGTGGTACACCCAATCCAACTATTACTTTCTGGGATTGCTCTCCATCAACAACAACCCTTTGTCTTTTTGTGGTCGACAGGCTTTCAACCACTGTAATAGTTTTGCTCTGATACCATAGTGCTCCAGCTTCAGTAAAATTTGTTGATGAGCCACATTGTCGAAGGCTCTAATATATATCCACCTGCTGTTTGTGATCCAATGATCTTGCTATATCTTCTGGGGTCACGATTAAGTTTCGCAGGACCTCTTGCGCCAAAGCCATTCTAGTAGTCCACAAGGAAGTTATGCTTATCTAAACTGTACATCATGTGGAGGATAATATGTTCGAAGATCTTGCAAGGGGACTGAAGTAAGTGATACAAGTCGATAATTTGCTCATGTGGATCTATTGCCCTTTTTGAAGAAACAGTTAATGTAAGCAGACCTCCAGTCTTCCGATACTTCTCCATCATTTAATGACTGTTGATAGATGTCAGTTAAGAAAGGGGCTATTTCCTCAGCTGCCTCTTTCATGATCCTGCAATGGACTACATCCGGCCCACTTACTTTCTTGGGATCAATTCCGGTGAGCATTTTCTGTACCCCTGGGGTGGAAACTATGAGTGGTCTGATTGGTGGCAGGCTGGCAGCCGCTGTTCATCATTCATCTGCAGAATGTGGGATAGGTGTTCTTTAGTAAATGAAGATAGAAATTGTCTGCTTGATACTTCTGCTTTGACCTGGTTGCCTTCATGCACTTAGCCATTTTCAATATCAGGAACATTAATGGACCAAACACTGTTCCCTGTGGTACACCGATCCAACTATTACTTTCTGGAAATGCCACATTCTCTCGCCTAATGTTTTATGTATCTCTAGAATTTTTTTGCTGATGTTGATTTTATGCTGATCAGATTCTAGTTTGCTCATCTGGTTCATGTCCACTCTGTGTGGGCTTTCTCAAGCATTGATTTGACTGTTCTTCTTGCATCTTTGAAAGCACTCCAGTCACCATCCTCCTATGTCCATCAGGCTTGGTTGAACAATCTGTAGCTAATCCAAAGTATGTGACCTCTGCCAGAGAGTTGTTTGTGGTATGTTTCGTGTCATCACTGAATGCAGGTTACTTTTAAAAGTCTCTCCGGTTCTCCTCTACAGTGCGAGTGTGCTGTATATCTCTAAAGGTGTAATATGATGTTTTCAGTTGTTGTTTTAAAGTCCAACAAAGAAAACTTCACCTGAAGTCGCATCCATGATTCGACCACTTCCACAGCATTTCTTTTTTCTTTTTTTTTGCATAATGACTTGTTCAAAATCTTAAAAGTGGTCGGTCTAAGGAATCAAAAAATGATTATGAAAATTTTTTGTGTACCGCTGGGTATGAAATAAAGACGATATATATATTAATCTGAAAGTATTGATCAATATTTCCCAAGTCCAACTGATCAATGTTGTATAACATGGTTTATACAGAAATTTGTATCCCCAAATCGTCTAGATCTGTTTGGTTGAGCTACTGACCCAGGAAACAGAATTTGAATTTATTATTAATTTGCATAGCGTACTTATGGTGAAAACATTCTAAGGCACTGCAAATAAGAAGTAAATGAGTACATACAATTTTCATAAATATAATTTGAAATTTAATTAGATTAAATGCAGAATGAGCTTTATAGAAATTTAGTTGGTTCTAAAATGAATGAAATGAAACTTTTCCTGATAATTCCTTTGTAAGCAGGGAGTCAAAATGTCATAACCCAGATGTCATAACAAAATGGCATGACCATGATTATTATTTCCAGAGGAGAAATGAGTGGACCAGAAGAAGCCATGGGCAATCAGAGGATGGAACAGCTTTTGAACAGTTTAGACCACGAAATACTAATCACATTGACAAAAATTTCAAATGGGTTTGATAAAGAGCTTGATTTAGATCACTGTTCCCCAGAGGACCACGACCGAATGATGAACAAACTTGAACTTATTGCTCGATGTTGCTCCTGTGAATCTGCTCCGAGCTACATCTTCCAGTTGCTGAAAATGGTGAATGCAAGTGCTTTGGTTCAACATGGACGTCTTAATAACTTCATCATCGATGTGTCCAAGAATGAGAACATACCAACAGAGAAGTACTCAAAAGGAATAGTGAACATTCTTACTCTAATGGAAACCTTCTTCACTAGAATGCCCAATTCAGACTTTGTGAACAAATCAAAACTCACAATACTAGCTATGGAGGGAACAATAAATGAAAAAAACAAAGCAGTCACAAATGGAATACAAATTTCATTTCAAAGAATTCAGAGTTTACATGCAAAAATATTGGAAAAAAATGAATGCTCAAAAGCACAGTCTGTTTCTAATAAAAGTTCTGAAAAGAAAGTCAGGATACAACCTCCAAACAACTTCCGAGAATTGTCAGTAATTCCATCAATGCAGGATATTCATTTGCATGAGGAAAAGTTTCTCCGAGCCAATAAATTGAAGGGAAAGTATGATGATCTTGATCACTACCTTGATGTTCAATATCGATTACTGAGGGAGGACTTCATTCATCCACTGCGAACTGGCATTGCATTATACCTTGACATCAAGAATGAAAGGGTTCCCAAAAACACTAAGCTGACAGATGTCACAATTTATGAAAATGTCCACATTTTAGGAGCAGTGTGCACAGACCAGGGGCTTGCATACAGGCTACGTTTTGACACCAGAAGGACCAGGAAAGGAAATGGGAACACTCAAAGCATATAATTTACGGTTCGCTTGTTGCATTATCTCGTGATGACTTTCAGACAATGCACATTTGCACAGTGGTCAACCGTAATGTTCCCGATTTGGTGAATGGAATGGTAGAAGTACAAGTTGAGCATGATGCTGCTGAATTTGATTCATTTGGAACAGATGTCACATTCACAATGGCAGAGACAGCAGCCTATTACGAACCTTATCGTCATGTTCTAAGCGCTTTGAAGAATATTGCACCTGCTGATCTACCATTACAGCGGTACATTGTGAGATGCCACGGGACTATTGATGCCCCTAATTACCTGGAACAAGATGAAGATGTGTGTTTCGACTTTTCATCTCTTATTTCCAATGAGCAAGACCACAGTGATTCTGATGACTTAGACCACACTGATTCTGAATCAGTTTTGTCTTGTGCAACTCAATTCAACAATGTCCCTGTCTTGAGACTTGAAAGGTGGCCATCAGCTTCACAACTTAAATTGGATGAATCTCAATACCATGCTCTTCAAAATTGTTTCACCAAGGAATTTGCGCTAGTGCAAGGACCTCCAGGAACAGGAAAGACATATCTTGGGCTTAAAGTTGTGCAACTCCTCTTACACAACTGGACTAAATGGCATCCATGTCATGTGCATGGTGAGGATGATGAACCGATCTTAATCGTATGTTATACGAACCATGCATTGGATCAGTTTTTGGAGGGCATCATCAAATCCACTGACAAAAACATTGTCAGAGTGGGTAGTCGTAGTCAAAGTGATTTGCTGAAGCACTGTAACTTACACAACTTGCGGAATGATATATACCAGCAGCGGAAGGTACCACTCATTCTGCATCATACATTTCGAGAACTTAAATCAGAAATGAGTTCATTGCAGGAAGAGATAAACAGTACAACGTGCATCATGGAATGTCTGGATTCCCATATAATTCATTTCCATACTTTGAAAGATGTCATGTCTCCAAAACATCTGAAACAGTTCCTCAAGTATGCTCACCATGGCAGAGGTGATCCTCTTGTTTCGTGGCTGTTAGAGGGATATTATAATGATACACATGCCAACAATTCACTAGATGACCATCAGGATGAAAACCTCGAGGATGAGTCTAGTCTAATGGATGAAGCTGTAGATCAAGAAGAAGTCATCAATAATGACGTAAATGAGACTGAAAATTCCAGACGTCTTGATGAAGATGATCAGAATGATTTTCAAACAAAAAAGAATAAAGCACGAGAGCAAATAATGCATGATGTAAAAAAAAAGTATTTTACCATGCAAGATCCACTACCAAATGAAGAGCACCTGGGTAACTCAAACTATGAAAGACAGAGAAAAGATAAAAACAAGCAGGCAAAGAAATTTAAATTGGCAGTTCAGAGATTAATACGGCATCAAAGGCACTTGGCACCAATGACAGATGAAGAAAGTGACAACACTGCTGATATTTCCCACTTACAGATGCAGGACCGCCAAAGGTTATACAAATACTGGATAGATCTACACAAGAGAAAGCTCCACCAAGGGATAGCAGAACAGAAAGAGAGCTACCAACAGTTGTCACAACAATTAAAGGAAGCTAGGCACCAGCTAGATAAAGAAATCATGAAAAATGCCACAGTAATCGGAATGACCACAACAGCAGCTGCTCGTTACCATCTTGTTCTTCAGGAAGTCCAACCAAAAATTATCATTGTTGAAGAAGCAGCTGAGGTTCTTGAAGCACACGTGGTGACTGCTCTCAACAAAAATTGTGAGCACTTTATTCTTATTGGTGATCACCAACAACTGAGGCCAAATCCTACTGTGTATGAATTGGCAAAAGACTACAATCTTGACTTGTCCTTGTTTGAGCGAATGGTCAACAATGACTTCCCAATCAAGACTCTATCGCTGCAACATCGTATGCGGCCCATCATCTCAAAACTCATGAAACCATTCTATAAAGATTTATGTGATGACGAGTCCGTCCAACAGTACCCAGATGTCAAAGGGATTCAGCGCAGTTTATATTTCATTTCTCACACAAGTCTTGAAGATCATGAGAAAGAACTGCAGTCCAAGCAAAATAGTTTTGAAGCTGAATATATTCAAAGATTATGCAAGTATCTTCTTCTGCAAGATTATGCCCCATCTCAAATTACTGTTCTCACTCCATACTCTGGTCAACTTCTCCAGCTTAAAACCATTTTTGGGAATACTTGCAAAGGTGTTCAACTCACAGTTGTTGATAACTTCCAAGGAGAAGAGAACGACATCGTCATATTATCTTTGGTCAGAAGCAACAAAGCAGGAAAACTGGGATTTCTGAAGGTTGAAAACAGAGTGTGTGTTGCACTGTCAAGAGCAAAGATAGGATTTTATGTGATTGGCAACTTTGATTTCCTGGCAAATCATTCTGCAATATGGTCCAAAATCAAAGCAATAGCTGAAGAAGAAGGAGTCATCAGTTCTGCATTGCCTTTATTCTGCCAACAGCACCCAGATACGAAATTAAATCCATCTCAACCGAAGGACTTTGATGAGACACCAGAAGGTGGATGTATACTACCATGCGGTGTTCGTTTGGACTGTGGTCATGCTTGTCCTCTGGCTTGCCATAGCTATGATGTAATGCATGAAAGCGTCAAATGTATAAAACCATGCAAAGAGTACCTATGTGAAGATCATGTGTGCCCCAAGTTTTGTTCAGAACCATGTGGTCCTTGTATGGTACCAGTGGAGAAAATCATTGAAAGATGCAATCATAAAGACCATATTCCTTGCCATGAGGATCCGTTCTTTTGGACCTGTCAAAAGCCTTGTGAACGAATTCTGAGTTGTGGACATCGAAGTACCTATGTATGTGGAGATAGATGTACCATGAAATGCCCCACTAAGGTCACTAGAAAATTAGCATGCGAACATGAGTGTGAAATGGAATGTCATGATAATGCAACAACTTTCTCATGCACAAATCCATGTCAAACAGAATTGCAGTGTGGACATCTATGCACAGGAACATGTGGCTCATGTCACCAAGGAAGATTTCATGAATGATGTACCAGTATGTGTCAAAAAACACTTATTTGTGGCCATGTTTGCAAAGAATTTTGTAGTAAGGCATGCCCTCCATGCAAAGAGCAATGCCAGACCCAATGTATCCACAGCAAATGCGATAAACCTTGCGGAGAACCATGCACACCTTGCAAAGAGGCTTGCTTGTGGAGTTGCCAGCATTACAAATGCTCAAAACTATGCAGTGAACCCTGCGACAGACCGAAATGTAATGAGCCATGTCCTGAGATGTTGGAGTGTGAACACCCTTGTATTGGACTGTGTGGAGAAGCTTGTCCAAAACTCTGCAGAATTTGTCACCAAACACAGGTAAGGTTATATACTTTTATTACATGATATGATAGATGATAATCACTGTTTAGAAACCACCACTATCTTGGAATAACATAGCACAATATTACTCACAGGTCACCGAAATATTTTTTGGCAATGAAGATGATCCATCAGCAAGATTTGTCGTTCTTGACTGTCAACACATTGTTGAAGTTGAAAGCATGGATCAGTGGATGGAAACAAAGCATGAGACAGAAAATGAAATTGGTTTAAAGAAATGTCCAAAGTGCAGCACCATAATTAGGAAGACTCCTCGATACAAGTCTGTGATTAATGCAGTGCTATCCGACATTGAACAAATAAAGGTAACCAATATGCAAATTATAATGTGTTATGAATATATAGATTTTCATGCATGTCTTCCAGCAGTGTAGTTATGGTCTCTGCTTCCAGAAACAACATCCTATTTTGTGTTTTTCTTTTCCTTTGAAGGAAAAGGCCTTTGGTCATGTCAATCAAGCGGAGAAGCTCCGAATACTGCTAGAACTATTCAGAAAATTACAGGTTCAAAATAATCACTTTTGTGATAATCTTGTGCAGTATATGAAACTGTATCACTCACGTTTGGACCGATTAGAAAATGAGTCTAGCTGTGAAACCAGATTCATGCGATTCATTCAAGAAAAACCATTGTCAGAGGGTCAGTATGCTTCACTGGAAAATCTGATTAAATTTGCACAAAAAGTTTACACGCGGCGGAGCTATTTTGTTAAAGACAAGATCAATTTCTGCGAGACTCAAAGGAAAGCTTTAATGGGTTGGCTTCACATGATGTCATCCAAATGTTTCTCCATTAGTCTGCAACAGTGCACAGACTTCTGCCATGAACTAGAACGACTCAGGATATGGCAAAATTTGTGCAGGTAAATGAGAAATAGTTTAAACGGTGTACAAAATCGAATCATTGGTTTGTTAAAAGTGTGATAACACCATGGATATTGTTGACTTTATAAATTTCAGGATAAAAATTCAACTCTCAGACATTTACAAAGGCAACAAGTGTAATGAGATACTTAACGCACTTGACAGAATTGAAAATTGGATGAAGGTACTGTACTAGTAAATCAGTTTGTGACAAACTTTGAATTTGTTTCAGCATTATCAAAATTTACTTTTAACTTTTGACCATTAAAGCAGCACTGTCTGTCAAAATTACTTTCTAAAACTTCATCAAATGATTGAAAATCACCTTAATTGATCAAGGCACACTAAATATATGTAAGCTAATGAATCTATCAGGCATTAATTGCAAAAAATAAATGATACATTAAAAGAAAATCCAGGCCAAAATATTGGAAACACAATGGCAATGACATCATCACCCATTGTTCAGTATTGTGACGTCATCACTAGGTTTGTTTACATATTGAATTGTTGATGGCATGAACAACTCTATTTATATTATTTATTTTACCTCAAAGTTAAATTGCTGAGCATGTAATAGCAAAGAATATCATGAGACAAGAAGGTAGTATTGGTTAATATAATTATTTGCCTATGTTAAATCTAGAGACTGTTAAATTTCTTTCAGATTCTTCGAGATGCCAAAAAGTTTGATGAACAAGTTAGACAGGACTTGCAAGAGGATTTCAAAGCGATCAAACAAATGTTGCCTGATGAGGGATTAGGAATAACAGAGGATGAGAAAATCCAGATTGTCCAAGCAATGCAGTTGAAGCAGGGCCACTGGTTCAAATGCCCTAAAGGTAATCGTTTATTCGAACAATTTTGGCCTATTATTGTGTAGCTTTCTGGAATTAAGTCCACATTTATTTTATCTTTAGTGTCTCAGATGTGCCAATATGATGAGAATTATCAATATAAAAATGAAGGAAGTTTTAATGATGTTGTATTACAGCCTCAGTGATGTTTCACCCTCAAATATTTTGTTCTTTTATGGAATGTTATGCAAATTAGCAAATTCCCAGCTTCCTGTACTGTTTGCCTGTTATGTTTGCCTAGGCACTCACAGTAGTATCCATTACAGCTGATTGCACTGAAGCATAGTCAAGACTCAACAGGCCATAAACCATCTTAAAATCTGCTGCCCCAGATAGCATTCAAAATCGTGGGTTAATGCAATGTTGTAACGACAATGGCCTATATGGAAAAAACTAGTAGTAAACGGGGATGACGGGGTGAAAAATGGAAATAAACAAGTAAAGATTGTTATTGATTTCCTCAACAAAATGTTTTGTAAAGAACTAGAAGAAATAGGTCCATGCAAGATGCGAGAGGAATTTACAAAAGATGAGATTATACGAGCTAAAAAATCAATGATAATTTAAATGCAGAATTATTGAAATATGGACCGGAATACATTAGTGAAATGATCGCAGTAATTTTCAATGAAATAGCAGAAACTGGAAATTGTGTAAATGAAATCAAGGAAGGAATTCTTGTACCACTACAAAACCCAGGGAAAAAGAAGGGCCCAGCACGAAATTTCGGCCTGTGATTCTACTGTCAATATTAAGAAAGATATTAGCAATCTGTATGTTAAGAAGATGCTTGACAATAATTCTAAAGCGAGTACCAAAATCACAAGCCTCTTATCAAGGAGGACGTAGCAAAACAGAATTAGTTTTTGCTTTCAAGACACTAGCAGAAAAAGCCACATGTACTGTTACATGAAGTTTTGTTAAATACCTGATGGGAAACACCGTGGTAATATGATGCGGCATAGTATGAACAAAGAATAACTACCAAGAAGCGCCAATCCCTATACTTCACATTGTAAACGCCTGCGCCTCCTTTTCCCAGCATGCATAGCACGCCGGAGTTCTTTAACGCCCCTAGTGGATAATAAAATACGGACTGAAAGTTTTTTCGTCTATCCGTACTTTCGTCTATTTGATGTTTGAAATAAATAAGATCTCATTAACCCAATTTCAGTGCCTAAATGAGCGAATGTAGCAACATATATACCACAATTTACACAATGTTACAAGCATTAGATCTGAACGCTATGTAGGCTTATTATGTCAAATGACGTCATAATCGTCAGTATGATGTCACTCAAAATAGTCGCCGATTGTTCTCTGTTTATGACGTAATTAGCTCGGTTAACGATGCGCCTCCTTTTCCCTGTAGGCATAGCGCGACCTACTTATGAGAGTGCGGGTTCTTGATACTTATTATTCTTTGGTATGACGACAGTATTGGCTATAGAATAACTGGTGGATTGCTTATAAGTTACTTTGTAATGTTTTGGATTCTGTTGCACAAAAGGTGATTATGCCCATCCAAGCGTTTACTAGTCATAATACAACTAACCGACTAGCTGTAATTGTGACCAAAGAAATTAAATCCATTTGTACTTATGGGCTTGACTGGGAACCACACAAGCACGGTAAACTGTGACATCACTAGGACAGTGTGTCAAGTGATTTGCTACACTTCTTAGCAATCCACAGTAATGCCTGTCATTTCTCAGCAACATGATGATGATACTTATTGATTGCAGTGTATGATCTTCACTGAATAGTTGATGATTAAGTATCGATTAACTTAAATTATATGGCATCATTCAACTCCGCCAGACAAAAAATCACTTACCTATGGTCTGTATACTGCGTTGGCAAGCAACCATGGACAACTGATTGATCTGATATATATAAATCTACGTGCAAAATAATAAAAAATAAGAAAAATGGCCAAGCTAAGGCCACACTTATGAGAGATGTGACGACAGAAAGTAAAATGATAGGACATAATGTTAAATATCTAAACACATTTTTTTATTAAATATTTTATTAAGTGACCCTTAAAGATTGCACTGTCAATATGCTAACTGTATGCCAAAAGTGCAAATTCTGTAACTGCAGCAGAATGTATTTTTAAAATATTGCCTTTTGATATGTTGTCATTAGATATATCACTCTCGGAAAAAATAGATATATTTAAACAGGGTAGGTTTACCTAAAGTGGAGTAGAGCTAAAGCCAATAGAAACGAGCTAAGTCACTTATCTGCCCCCTTGCGGATGCTGGGAGCAACACATAACCAACAATGACGTCGTTGCTATCAGCTTCCTGGGGAGCCTGTTTCACATTTACCTGCAGGTAGCTTAGGGCGTTGGCATTCACCTTCTTTTTCCATAGCTTCCCATCAAGCGAGCAGGGCCATTCATTTTTTAAGAAAAGTAGAAATTGCTCCTTTTTTGTAATTTTTGACATAGAGCTCTGCTCCTTTAATTTTTGACATAGAGGTCTACTCCACTTACAAGTAGGGGTTTCTCTGAGAGTGATCCTATTAGCAAGATCGTAGCATTATTTAAAAATGTGTACACTGTCTGCACTGGGTTAGGGTTAGGGTAACCCTAACCCTGACTTTTGAATGCAGCCAATGAACGTATAGCAATACTATTACACATGCCTGTTTTCTAGATGTTGATTATAACTTGTAACTTCAAGCATTTTCCCACACAGGGCGACCCATTCAATGTGCTACACTGTGAATCTTGTGGTTATTTTCGAACTTCAACTGACAAGGTGCTACACCCAATATCATGTGTTCTATGGGCCATTCTGGTTACATATATACAATATGCATCGCTGGTAGTCTTGTTTCTGACCATGACTACTTTTCCATTGCTACAACAATCCATATAACGGTATTTTCAGGACACATCTATGTGATAACAGAGTGCGGTGGAGCCATGGAAGAAAGCAAATGTTCTGAGTGTGGCGCTAAGATTGGAGGTGGTCATCACCGGCTAGTTGCGGATAACCAACTGGCCACTGAGATGGATGGAGCCACAGCCCCAGCTTGGCCCTCGGCCCTGATGCAATGAAAACTGTTTAAAGATGATATATAAATTGGATGAACTAGAGACATTCATCCAAGCTTATAATAACATGAATGAGAACATATTACCTTTTGAATATTTATTAGGTAATTATGAGAACTTGAATTATTTGACTACACTTATAAATGAAATGTAACATTAATGAAACATAATATTGATAGCCTTTTGACTATGCTCGTAAATACTTATAATTTATTTATGAGAACTTTTAATCTTTTGACTGTGTTTATGTAACATTGATGAGAAAATATTACCTTTTAACTATATTCAAAATATTTAGAGTAACACATGATAACATATTACCTTTTTACTATATTTTCATACATAAGTAATCAGCTTTGTGTTTCACGGTATAAGTACACACATGTTTCTGACATTATATTGTTAGTGTACAAGCAACCCATACATACCAAGAGGTCATATGTTGTGTTTATTCAATCAATGATACCATTTTACCTTGTGACTTTGCTTGTGAATGTATGATGATGGCACATTGTGTACCTTATTATATGTAAAAAGATTATGTCTCATCTGCGATATACTTTTATTGAGTAGTAGGATTATTTATCATTTGTCTTTCGTGAAGCAATGAAAAGACTATCCCATTTACGCTGATACAACTTTAAGCAATTAACAAGACTATGTTACCTTTTTACCTGGTTTATGAATACATGTATGCAATTATATTTAACTATTTATAAAACATGTTTTATTTATCAGACAGAATCTATTAAAAAAATTGTTGTGTTGAGAATAAACTAAAAAATCTTAAAATTTTTTGTCCATGTCTTTAAGCGTCAATGCTACTGCTAGATGTTTAGTCCGGAACAAAGCAGAAATGTTTGCAACTCAAATTACGCTCTAACTCCAACAAAAAGGATATTCAAACATATCATGAAGCAGCCTATAAAGACATTCCATCACGTTATTTATTGGTAATTGGTAAAAAAAAGAATTTCATAATTTCAATGAAAAGACAATATTCTATTTCAAAATCGTGAAATTAATTGACCTTATCTCACTTGCTAACATAACGCAGTGGAACATTAAAACCAAAACCTGGTTCTGTTGTGTAATGGTTAGCACTCTGGACTTTGAATCCAGCGATCCGAGTTCAAATCTCGGCAGAACCTGATGATGTCTTTTATTAGTCGATCTGGAATGAAAATTGCCTCAATTACTATAACTGTCAAGTTGTCAAGGTTTTTTAAAAACTTCAAGGAAATCTGATAGCCTGCATCCTGTTTCAAAACGAGGCACACCAAGCGTCCATCATCAAAAACCAGTTTGGCAGCGGTGGGATTCGAACCCACGCCTCCGAAGAGTCTGGTGCCTTAAACCAGCACCTTAGACCGCTCGGCCACGCTACCTTGTTTGTGTTTTATTTGGTCTGGGTAAACTCTCATTTTCCAAATGTCTGTGAGGAAAAATTGATATTTTCGTAAGTGACATGCAAATACTCACATTTGTATGTCCTACAACGATGCTTGAACCAAGGCATTCCTCAGCAATGGAAATCGACCCCTTTTGAATTGACAGAAGTGTCTGCAGTAATTGTTTAACATGAAATCTTTGCCAATAAAACCATTCCCACACCGGGAACCGAACCCTGGCCGCCGGCATGAAAGGCCCGAACCTAACCACTAGACCATATGGGACCATGTATTGGCCCAAGTGGTCTATTCAGCTCCTTCGATCTCTCCAGAAACAGCATGTTGGTGAAGGAAAGAGCAATGAGCCAATGAGGCCCGATAGGCATTCACAGTTTGGCGTTAAATAACTTGAGCTGAAAATTGTTCAACCCCTCGTCTGCATAATGTGTAAACTGTAAAGAAACTGAGGAAAATTAACAGTTTCTCCATAGTCCTGAACAAAGCACAAAGGTGAGCAAGTTAAATTTCATTCTAACTCCAACAAAAAGGAAGTTCAAAGATATCATGACAGAAGTGTCTGCAGTAATTGTTTAACATGCACTCTTTGCCAATAAAACCATTCCCACACCGGGAATCGAACCCGGGCCGCCGGCGTGAAAAGCCGGAATCCTAACCACTAGACCATATGGGACCATGTATTGGCCCAAGTGGTCTATTCAGCTCCTTCGATCTCTCCAGAAACAGCATGTTGGTGAAGGAAAGAGCAATGAGCCAATGAGGCCCGATAGGCATTCACAGTTTGGCGTTAAATAACTTGAGCTGAAAATTGTTCAACCCCTCGTGCGCATAATGTGTAAACTGTGAAGAAACTGAGGAAAATTACCATGTTTCTCCATAGTCCTGAACAAGGCACAAAGGTGAGCAACTCAAATTTCATTCTAACTCCAACAAAAAGGATGTTCAAAGATATCATGACAGAAGTGTCTGCAGTAATAAGTGAGATCGTAAACTCCGCGCCGCCATCTTGTGTCCTCAGAGGTCAAAGGTCAAGTGGGATAAACAAAGCCACGTGGGCCACTGCAGCAATGCTATGAGTGCTTGTTTGTCACGTTTTTTGGAACTTTTGGAGATCAAATAGGGGCCTATGCAAGTTATCACACGACAATAGCTCTCTATATTTACAATTTAGGTAGATATGTCTGATTAAAGTTTAAAATAAAAAGTCATTTGCCCCAGGCCTGCTAAATGTGATGTTCATGTATACATGGTTATCTTAATTTGATCATGTCAATGAGTGGGGTTGCTAGTGTATATTTTTGTGTAGGCCTACGTTTTCTGAAAGGGTAAACTATTATGCATACATGCATGAATTTTGTTGTCTTTTTAATGCATCCATTGAAAAGAATTTTTGTAATTTATCAAGGTGTGGATGGCTGGACATTATGTTTATGAATCTGATGGAAAGGACCATCTGATCTCAATAATATGACTAAAGAATTGCAATAAATGCCCCCCCCCCCCTGTACTTAATAAGAAAATGGTATAATTTTCAGTGATGTTATACTGTGTACATTAACTTCAAAATGCCCAAGACACACGCTTTTTGCATTTGTTGGTGGTCACAATGGATATACAGATGAGAAAAGTGGCAGGAACAATTCTGTGTTTCACATGCCCATGAATCTGTTGTATTTCATAAAAGTTAACACTAAACAACCATTTAATGTCTCACTTCTAAAAGCCTTAAATTTGTAAAATTTTATTTCTATTTAGGCCAACAACGTAAGTACATCTTATGTACTTTGGCTTAATCATTTTATTTTATTTTATTGTGTGCCACACTTATTTGATCTTTAACTTCTCAGATTCTTTCAAATGGGTCAGTCGAAAATCCCCAAATAAAATACATTGAATGTTGGGCATAATGCTTGGAACATCCATTCTCTATTTTTCTTTCAGCAAAATATATTTTCACAACTATTATTGCTGATGTTTCGACATAATTTCAGCAAACTATATGCTAGAGTACATGTAATTATATAATTTCTTTGATAATACATTATAAGAGGAAATTTTCCTTCATCATTGTTCATAAATAATATTGAGTTTGGGATTCTCTTTTGTAAGATGAACAGTGAACAGGCAGAGCAAGTTTATCTAAACTTTAAACGTGTATTGGAAAATGTTAGTTTATACAACATTAAATTGTAAGCATGAATTATTGATATCAATTGATCAGTAATATTTGTTAAACTTAAAAACTATAACACTAAAATGGCAAAAATTGCTGTTTTTCCACCGTTAATGTTGTAATTAAATCAAAACGGCTCAATTGATTTGTCTCAATATTTCAGAGAATGCTCCAGCTTCTACCAAATATGAAATAGATGTACATAAGAACTGTACAATCTGTATTAAAGTGTAGTATAATTGTATTTCATGAGAGACTGAATATGACATGCTGATTTACTATGCAGGTCGTTTTTAAACCTCTAAAATCCATCAGTTAAATATACAATGCAAATCGTATTTCACAAAATACGATTTAATATATGCACCATACATATAGTTGAATACAAAATACAATATACACTGTTATGAGAATTGTTTGCTCTGAAAAAGTGTGGGGGAATCCTTGTTTTTCCAAATAATATACATTGTAAGGATACAAAAAGTGTGAAAAAGTTAAAAATATTTTGTCCCCCTTACCTACATCCTGTACTAAGGCCCATGTACGTATACACATTCAAAAATGCATTTCGACATTATGATTTATTGGATTCCATGTATTTAGCTGCTAAAGTTTTGTATGACAGTGTAAGATCTGGATTAATTTAGTTATCATTCCTCATTTTAAAAAAAACAACATTATAATAGATGTTGTTATTGTCATACTTAGCAGCATATATTCTTCCATAAACTACAATTACACTATACAATTCTCCTTTGGGGACAATGACAACAGCATGATCATTGACTGGATTCCAATTAATTTGGCCCATTTGTTGACCAGCTCCTACGTACGTTAATTTCAACAAACTTTGTAGCAACAAAATCTCAGAAGTATGTACGCCACGCTAGGGGTGCAGCAATAATGGGGGTTTGTTTATCCCACTTGACCTTTGACCTCTGAGTTCACAGCATGACCACAGGAGTTTACGATCTGGCTTATTGTTTAACATGCACTCTTTGCCAATAAGACCATTCCCACACCGGGAATCGAACCCGGGCCGCCGGCGTGAAAAGCCGGAATCCTAACCACTAGACAATATGGGACCATGTATTGGCCCAAGTGGTATATTTAGCTCCTTCGATCTCTCCAGAAACAGCATGTTGGTGAAGGAAAGAACCAATGAGGCCCGATAGGCATTCACAGTTTGGCGTTAAATAACTTGAGCTGAAAATTGTTCAACCCCTCGTCTGCATAATGTGTAAACTGTGAAGAAACTGAGGAAAATTACCAGTTTCTCCAAAGTCCTGAACAAGGCACAAAGGTGAGCAACTCAAATTGCATTATAACTCCAACAAAAAGGATGTTCAAACATATCATGAAGCTGCCTAAAAAGACATTCCATCACGTTATTTATTGGTAATTGGTAAAGAAAAGAATATCTTAATTTCAATGAAGACAATATTCAATTTCAAGCACATGAAATTGATTGACCTTATCTTGCTGACATAATGCAGTGGAACATTAAAACCAAAACCTGGTTCTGTTGTGTAATGGTTAGCACTCTGGACTTTGAATCGAGCGATCTGAGTTCAAATCTCGGCAGAACCTGATGATGTCTTTTATTAGTCGATCTGGAATGAAAATTGCCTCCATTACTATAACTGTCAAGTTGTCAAGGTTTTTTAAAAACTTCAAGGAAATCTGATAGCCTGCACCTGTTTCAAAACAAGGCACACCAAGCGTCAGTCATCAAAAACCAGTTTGGCAGTGGTGGGATTTGAACGCACGCCTCCGAAGAGACTGGTGCCTTAAACCAGCGCCTTAGACAGCTCGGCCACGCTACCTTGTGTTTGTGTTTTATTTGGTCCGGCTAAACTCTCATTTTCCAAATATCTGTGAGGAAAAATTGATATTATCGTAAGTGACATGCAAATACTCACATTTGTATGTCCTACAAAGATGCTTGAACCAAGGCATTCCTCAGCAATGGAAATCGACCCCTTTGCATTGACTGAAGTGTCTGCAGTAATTGTTTAACATGAAATCTTTGCCAATAAAACCATTCCCACACCGGTAATCGAACCCGGGCCGCCGGCGTGAAAGGCCGGAATCCTAACCACTAGACCATATGGGACCATGTATTGGCCCAAGTGGTCTATTCAGCTCCTCGATCTCTCTAGAAACAGCATGTTGGTGAAGGAAAGAGCAATGAGCCAATGAGGCCCGATAGGCATTCACAGTTTGGCGTTACATAACTTGAGCTGAAAATTGTTCAACCCCTCGTCTGCATAATGTGTTAACTGTGAAAAAACTGAGGAAAATTACTAGTTTCTCCATAGTCCTGAACAAAGCACAAAGGTGAGCAACTTAAATTTCATTCTAACTCCAACAAAAAGGATGTTCAAAGATATCATGACAGAAGTGTCTGCAGTAATTGTTTAACATGCACTCTTTGCCAATAAAACCATTCCCACACCGGGAATCGAACCCAGGCCGCCGGCGTAAAAAGCCGGAATCCTAACCACTAGACAATATGGGACCATGTATTTGCCCAAGTGGTCTATTCAGCTCCCTCGATCTCTCCAGAAACAGCATGTTGGTGAAGGAAAGAGCAATGAGCCAATGAGGCTCGATAGTCATTCACAGTTTGGCGTTAGATAACGTGAGCTGAAAATTGTTCAACCCCTCGTGCGCATAATGTGTAAACTGTGAAGAAACTGAGGAAAATTACCAGTTTCTCCATAGTCCTGAACAAAGCACAAAGGTGAGCAACTCAAATTGCATTCTAACTCCAACAAAAAGGATGTTCAAAGATATCATGAGAGAAGTGTCTGCAGTATATGTTTAACATGAACTCTTTGCCAATAAAACCATTCCCACACCGGGAATCGAACCCGGGCCGCCGGCGTGAGGCTCGATAGTCATTCACAGTTTGGTGTTAGATAACTTGAGCTGAAAATTGTTCAACCCCTCGTGTGCATAATGTGTAAACTGTGAGAAACTGAGGAAAATCACCAGTTTCTCCATATTCCTGAACAAAGCACAAAGGTGAGCAACTCAAACTGCATTCTAACTCCAACAAAAAGGATGTTCAAAGATATCATGACAGAAGTGTCTGCAGTATATGTTTAACATGAACTCTTTGCCAATAAAACCATTCCAACGCCGGGAATCGAACCTGGGCCGCCGGCGTGTAAAGCCGGAATCCTAACCACTAGACAATATGGGACCATGTATTGGCCCAAGTGGTCTATTCAGCTCCCTCGATCTCTCCAGAAACAGCATGTTGGTGAAGGAAAGAGCAATGAGCCAATGAGGCTCGATAGTCATTCACAGTTTGGCGTTAGATAACGTGAGCTGAAAATTGTTCAACCCCTCGTGCGCATAATGTGTAAACTGTGAGAAACTGAGGAAAATCACCAGTTTCTCCATATTCCTGAACAAAGCACAAAGGTGAGCAACTCAAATTGCATTCTAACTCCAACAAAAAGGATGTTCAAAGATATCATGACAGAAGTGTCTGCAGTAATTGTTTAACATGAACTCTTTGCCAATAAAACCATTCCCACACCGGGAATCGAACCAGGGCCGCCAGCGTGAAAAGCCGGAATCCTAACCACTAGACAATATGGGACCATGTATTGGCCCAAGTGGTCTATTCAGCTCCCTCGATCTCTTCACAAACAGCATGTTGGTAAAGGAAAGAGTAATGAGCCAATGAAGCACGATAGTCATTAACAGTTTGGCGTTAGATAACTTGAGCTGAAAATTGTTCAACCCCTCGTGTGCATAATGTGTAAACTGTGAGAAACTGAGGAAAATCACCAGTTTCTCCATATTCCTGAACAAAGCACAAAGGTGAGCAACTTAAATTGCATTCTAACTCCAACAAAAAGGATGTTCAAAGATATCATGACAGAAGTGTCTGCAGTAATTGTTTAACATGAACTCTTTGCCAATAAAACCATTCCCACACCGGGAATCGAACCAGGGCCGCCAGCGTGAAAAGCCGGAATCCTAACCACTAGACAATATGGGACCATGTATTGGCCCAAGTGGTCTATTCAGCTCCCTCGATCTCTTCAGAAACAGCATGTTGGTAAAGGAAAGAGCAATGAGCCAATGAAACACGATAGCCATTAACAGTTTGGCGTTAGATAACTTGAGCTGAAAATTGTTCAACCCCTCGTGTGCATAATGTGTAAACTGTGAGAAACTGAGGAAAATCACCAGTTTCTCCATATTCCTGAACAAAGCACAAAGGTGAGCAACTTAAATTGCATTCTAACTCCAACAAAAAGGATGTTCAAAGATATCATGACAGAAGTGTCTGCAGTAAATGTTTAACATGAACTCTTTGCCAATAAAACCATTCCCACACCGGGAATCGAACCCCGGCCGCTGGCGTAAAAAGCCGGAATCCTAACCACTAGACAATATGGGACCATGTATTGGCCCAAGTGGTCTATTCAGCTCCCTCGATCTCTGCAGAAACGGCTTGTTGGTGAAAGAAAGAGCAATGAGCCAATGAGGCTCGACAGTCATTCACAGTTTGGCATTAGATAACTTGAGTTGAAAATTGTTCAACTCCTCATGTGCATAATGTGTAAACTGCCAGAAACTGAGGAAAATCACCATTTTCTCCATATTCCTGAACAAAGCACAAAGGTGAGCAACTCAAATTGCATTCTCACTCCAACAAAAAGGATGTTCAAAGATATCATGACAGAAGTGTCTGCAGTAAATGTTTAACATGAACTCTTTGCCAATAAAACCATTCATACACCGGGAATCAAACCTGGGCCGCCGCTGGAAAAGCCGGAATTCTAACCACTAGACAATATGGGACCATGTATTGGCCCAAGTGGTCTATTCAGCTCCCTCGATCTCCCCAAAAACAGCATGTTGGTGAAGGAAAGAGCAATGAGCCAATGAGGCTCGATAGTCATTCACAGTTTGGCGTTAGATAACGTGAGCTGAAAATTATTCAACCCCTCGTGCGCATAATGTGTAAACTGTGAGAAACTGAGGAAAATTACCAGTTTCTCCATAGTCCTCAACAAAGCACAAAGGTGAGCAACTCAAATTGCATTCTAACGCCAACAAAAAGGATGTTCAAAGATATCATGACAGAAGTGTCTGCAGTATATGTTTAACATGAACTCTTTGCCAATAAAACCATTCCCACACAATCGAACCTGGGCCGCCGGCGTGAAAAGCCGGAATCCTAACCACTAGACAATATGGGACCATGTATTGGCCCAAGTGGTCTATTCAGCTCCCTCGATCTCTCCAGAAACAGCATGTTGGTGAAGGAAAGAGCAATGAGCCAATGAGGCTCAATAGTCATTCACAGTTTGGCGTTAGATAACGTGAGCTGAAAATTGTTCAACCCCTCGTGCGCGTAATGTGTAAACTGTGAGAAACTGAGGAAAATCACCAGTTTCTCCATATTCCTGAACAAAGCACAAAGGTGAGCAACTCAAATTGCATTCTAACTCCAACAAAAAGGATGTTCAAAGATATCATGACAGAAGTGTCTGCAGTAATTGTTTAACATGAACTCTTTGCCAATAAAACCATTCCCACACCGGGAATCGAACCAGGGCCGCCAGCGTGAAAAGCCGGAATCCTAACCACTAGACAATATGGGACCATGTATTGGCCCAAGTGGTCTATTCAGCTCCCTCGATCTCTTCACAAACAGCATGTTGGTAAAGGAAAGAGTAATGAGCCAATGAAGCACGATAGTCATTAACAGTTTGGCGTTAGATAACTTGAGCTGAAAATTGTTCAACCCCTCGTGTGCATAATGTGTAAACTGTGAGAAACTGAGGAAAATCACCAGTTTCTCCATATTCCTGAACAAAGCACAAAGGTGAGCAACTTAAATTGCATTCTAACTCCAACAAAAAGGATGTTCAAAGATATCATGACAGAAGTGTCTGCAGTAAATGTTTAACATGAACTCTTTGCCAATAAAACCATTCCCACACCGGGAATCGAACCCCGGCCGCCGGCGTAAAAAGCCGGAATCCTAACCACTAGACAATATGGGACCATGTATTGGCCCAAGTGGTCTATTCAGCTCCCTCGATCTCTGCAGAAACAGCTTGTTGGTGAAAGAAAGAGCAATGAGCCAATGAGGCTCGACAGTCATTCACAGTTTGGCATTAGATAACTTGAGTTGAAAATTGTTCAACCCCTCATGTGCATAATGTGTAAACTGCCAGAAACTGAGGAAAATCACCAGTTTCTCCATATTCCTGAACAAAGCACAAAGGTGAGCAACTCAAATTGCATTCTCACTCCAACAAAAAGGATGTTCAAAGATATCATGACAGAAGTGTCTGCAGTAAATGTTTAACATGAACTCTTTGCCAATGAAACCATTCATACACCGGGAATCAAACCCGGGCCGCCGCTGGAAAAGCCGGAATTCTAACCACTAGACAATATGGGACCATGTATTGGCCCAAGTGGTCTATTCAGCTCCCTCGATCTCCCCAAAAACAGCATGTTGGTGAAGGAAAGAGCAATGAGCCAATGAGGCTCGATAGTCATTCACAGTTTGGCGTTAGATAACGTGAGCTGAAAATTGTTCAACCCCTCGTGCGCATAATGTGTAAACTGTGAGAAACTGAGGAAAATTACCAGTTTCTCCATAGTCCTCAACAAAGCACAAAGGTGAGCAACTCAAATTGCATTCTAACGCCAACAAAAAGGATGTTCAAAGATATCATGACAGAAGTGTCTGCAGTATATGTTTAACATGAACTCTTTGCCAATAAAACCATTCCCACACAATCGAACCTGGGCCGCCGGCGTGAAAAGCCGGAATCCTAACCACTAGACAATATGGGACCATGTATTGGCCCAAGTGGTCTATTCAGCTCCCTCGATCTCTCCAGAAACAGCATGTTGGTGAAGGAAAGAGCAATGAGCCAATGAGGCTCGATAGTCATTCACAGTTTGGCGTTAGATAACGTGAGCTGAAAATTGTTCAACCCCTCGTGCGCATAATGTGTAAACTGTGAAAAAACTGAGGAAAATCACCAGTTTCTCCATATTCCTGAACAAAGCACAAAGGTGAGCAACTCAAATTGCATTCTAACTCCAACAAAAAGGATGTTCAAAGATATCATGACAGAAGTGTCTGCAGTAATTGTTTAACATGAACTCTTTGCCAATAAAACCATTCCCACACCGGGAATCGAACCCCGGCCGCTGGCTTAAAAAGCCGGAATCCTAACCACTAGACAATATGGGACCATGTATTGGCCCAAGTGGTCTATTCAGCTCCCTCGATCTCTGCAGAAACAGCTTGTTGGTGAAAGAAAGAGCAATGAGCCAATGAGGCTCGACAGTCATTCACAGTTTGGCATTAGATAACTTGAGTTGAAAATTGTTCAACCCCTCATGTGCATAATGTGTAAACTGCCAGAAACTGAGGAAAATCACCAGTTTCTCCATATTCCTGAACAAAGCACAAAGGTGAGCAACTCAAATTGCATTCTCACTCCAACAAAAAGGATGTTCAAAGATATCATGACAGAAGTGTCTGCAGTAAATGTTTAACATGAACTCTTTGCCAATAAAACCATTCATACACCGGGAATCAAACCCGGGCCGCCGGTGGAAAAGCCGGAATTCTAACCACTAGACAATATGGGACCATGTATTGGCCCAAGTGGTCTATTCAGCTCCCTCGATCTCCCCAAAAACAGCATGTTGGTGAAGGAAAGAGCAATGAGCCAATGAGGCTCGATAGTCATTCACAGTTTGGCGTTAGATAACGTGAGCTGAAAATTGTTCAACCCCTCGTGCGCATAATATGTAAACTGTGAGAAACTGAGGAAAATTACCAGTTTCTCCATAGTCCTCAACAAAACACAAAGGTGAGCAACTCAAATTGCATTCTTACTCCAACAAAAAGGATGTTCAAAGATATCATGACAGAAGTGTCTGCAGTATATGTTTAACATGAACTCTTTGCCAATAAAACCATTCCCACACAATCGAACCTGGGCCGCCGGCGTGAAAAGCCGGAATCCTAACCACTAGGCAATATGGGACCATGTATTGGCCCAAGTGGTCTATTCAGCTCCCTCGATCTCTGCAGAAACAGCTTGTTGGTGAAAGAAAGAGCAATGAGCCAATGAGGCTCGACAGTCATTCACAGTTTGGCATTAGATAACTTGAGTTGAAAATTGTTCAACCCCTCATGTGCATAATGTGTAAACTGCCAGAAACTGAGGAAAATCACCAGTTTCTCCATATTCCTGAACAAAGCACAAAGGTGAGCAACTCAAATTGCATTCTCACTCCAACAAAAAGGATGTTCAAAGATATCATGACAGAAGTGTCTGCAGTAAATGTTTAACATGAACTCTTTGCCAATAAAACCATTCATACACCGGGAATCAAACCCGGGCCGCCGGTGGAAAAGCCGGAATTCTAACCACTAGACAATATGGGACCATGTATTGGCCCAAGTGGTCTATTCAGCTCCCTCGATCTCCCCAAAAACAGCATGTTGGTGAAGGAAAGAGCAATGAGCCAATGAGGCTCGATAGTCATTCACAGTTTGGCGTTAGATAACGTGAGCTGAAAATTGTTCAACCCCTCGTGCGCATAATGTGTAAACTGTGAGAAACTGAGGAAAATTACCAGTTTCTCCATAGTCCTCAACAAAGCACAAAGGTGAGCAACTCAAATTGCATTCTAACGCCAACAAAAAGGATGTTCAAAGATATCATGACAGAAGTGTCTGCAGTATATGTTTAACATGAACTCTTTGCCAATAAAACCATTCCCACACAATCGAACCTGGGCCGCCGGCGTGAAAAGCCGGAATCCTAACCACTAGACAATATGGGACCATGTATTGGCCCAAGTGGTCTATTCAGCTCCCTCGATCTCTCCAGAAACAGCATGTTGGTGAAGGAAAGAGCAATGAGCCAATGAGGCTCGATAGTCATTCACAGTTTGGCGTTAGATAACTTGAGCTGAAAATTGTTCAACCCCTCGTGTGCATAATGTGTAAACTGTGAGAAACTGAGGAAAATCACCAGTTTCTCCATATTCCTGAACAAAGCACAAAGGTGAGCAACTCAAATTGCTTTCTAACTCCAACAAAAAGGATGTTCAAAGATATCATGACAGAAGTGTCTGCAGTAAATATTTAACATGAACTCTTTGCCAATAAAACCATTCATACACCGGGCATCAAACGCGGGCCGCCGGCGTGAAAAGCCGGAATTCTAACCACTAGACAATATGGGACCATGTATTGGCCCAAGTGGTCTATTCAGCTCCCTCGATCTCTTCACAAACAGCATGTTGGTAAAGGAAAGAGTAATGAGCCAATGAAGCACGATAGTCATTAACAGTTTGGCGTTAGATAACTTGAGCTGAAAATTGTTCAACCCCTCGTGTGCATAATGTGTAAACTGTGAGAAACTGAGGAAAATCACCAGTTTCTCCATATTCCTGAACAAAGCACAAAGGTGAGCAACTTAAATTGCATTCTAACTCCAACAAAAAGGATGTTCAAAGATATCATGACAGAAGTGTCTGCAGTAAATGTTTAACATGAACTCTTTGCCAATAAAACCATTCCCACACCGGGAATCGAACCCCGGCCGCCGGCGTAAAAAGCCGGAATCCTAACCACTAGACAATATGGGACCATGTATTGGCCCAAGTGGTCTATTCAGCTCCCTCGATCTCTGCAGAAACAGCTTGTTGGTGAAAGAAAGAGCAATGAGCCAATGAGGCTCGACAGTCATTCACAGTTTGGCATTAGATAACTTGAGTTGAAAATTGTTCAAACCCTCATGTGCATAATGTGTAAACTGCCAGAAACTGAGGAAAATCACCAGTTTCTCCATATTCCTGAACAAAGCACAAAGGTGAGCAACTCAAATTGCATTCTCACTCCAACAAAAAGGATGTTCAAAGATATCATGACAGAAGTGTCTGCAGTAAATGTTTAACATGAACTCTTTGCCAATAAAACCATTCATACACCGGGAATCAAACCCGGGCCGCCGCTGGAAAAGCCGGAATTCTAACCACTAGACAATATGGGACCATGTATTGGCCCAAGTGGTCTATTCAGCTCCCTCGATCTCCCCAAAAACAGCATGTTGGTGAAGGAAAGAGCAATGAGCCAATGAGGCTCGATAGTCATTCACAGTTTGGCGTTAGATAACGTGAGCTGAAAATTGTTCAACCCCTCGTGCGCATAATGTGTAAACTGTGAGAAACTGAGGAAAATTACCAGTTTCTCCATAGTCCTCAACAAAGCACAAAGGTGAGCAACTCAAATTGCATTCTAACGCCAACAAAAAGGATGTTCAAAGATATCATGACAGAAGTGTGTGCAGTATATGTTTAACATGAACTCTTTGCCAATAAAACCATTCCCACACCGGGAATCGACCTGGGCCGCCGGTGTGAAAAGCTGGAATCCTAAGCACTAGACAATATGGGAACATGTATTGGCCCAAGTGGTCTATTCAGCTCCCTCGATCTCTCCAGAAACAGCATGTTGGTGAAGGAAAGAGCAATGAGCCAATGAGGCTCGATAGTCATTCACTGTTTGGCGTTAGATAACTTGAGCTGAAAATTGTTCAACCCCTCGTGTGCATAATGTGTAAACTGTGAGAAACTGAGGAAAATCACCAGTTTCTCCATATTCCTGAACAAAGCACAAAGGTGAGCAACTCAAATTGCATTCTAACTCCAACAAAAAGGATGTTCAAAGATATCATGACAGAAGTGTCTGCAGTAATTATTTAAGATGAACTCATTGCCAATAAAACCATTCCCACACCGGGAATCGAACCCGGGCCGCCGGCGTGAAAAGTCAGAATCCTAACCACTAGACAATATGGGACCATGTATTGGCCCAAGTGGTCTATTCAGCTCCCTTGATCTCTTCAGAAACAGCATGTTGGTAAAGGAAAGAGCAATGAGCCAATGAAGCACGATAGTCATTAACTGTTTGGCGTATGATAACTTGAGCTGAAAATTGTTCAATCCCTCGTGTGCATAATGTGTAAACTGTGAGAAACTGAGGAAAATCACCAGTTTCTCCATATTCCTGAACAAAGCACAAAGGTGAGCAACTCAAATTGCATTCTAACTCCAACAAAAAGGATGTTCAAAGACATCAAGACAGAAGTGTCTGCAGTATATGTTTAACATGAACTCTTTGCCAATAAAACCATTCCCACACCGGGAATCGAACCCGGGCCGCCGGCGTGAAAAGCCAGAATCCTAACCACTAGACAATATGGGACCATGTATTGCCCCAAGTGGTCTATTCAGCTCCCTCGATCTCTCCAGAAACAGCATGTTGGTAAAGGAAAGAGCAATGAGCCAATGAGGCTCGATAGTCATTCACAGTTTGGCGTTAGATAACGTGAGCTGAAAATTGTTCAACCCCTCGTGCGCATAATGTGTAAACTGTGAGAAACTGAGGAAAATCACCAGTTTCTCCATATTCCTGAACAAAGCACAAAGGTGAGCAACTCAAATTGCATTCTAACTCCAACAAAAAGGATGTTCAAAGATATCATGACAGAAGTGTCTGCAGTAATTGTTTAACATGAACTCTTTGCCAATAAAACCATTCCCACACCGGGAATCGAACCAGGGCCGCCAGCGTGAAAAGCCGGAATCCTAACCACTAGACAATATGGGACCATGTATTGGCCCAAGTGGTCTATTTAGCTCCCTCGATCTCTTCACAAACAGCATGTTGGTAAAGGAAAGAGTAATGAGCCAATGAAGCACGATAGTCATTAACAGTTTGGCGTTAGATAACTTGAGCTGAAAATTGTTCAACCCCTCGTGTGCATAATGTGTAAACTGTGAGAAACTGAGGAAAATCACCAGTTTCTCCATATTCCTGAACAAAGCACAAAGGTGAGCAACTCAAATTGCATTCTAACTCCAACAAAAAGGATGTTCAAAGATATCATGACAGAAGTGTCTGCAGTAATTGTTTAACATGAACTCTTTGCCAATAAAACCATTCCCACACCGGGAATCGAACCCCGGCCGCTGGCGTAAAAAGCCGGAATCCTAACCACTAGACAATATGGGACCATGTATTGGCCCAAGTGGTCTATTCAGCTCCCTCGATCTCTGCAGAAACAGCTTGTTGGTGAAAGAAAGAGCAATGAGCCAATGAGGCTCGACAGTCATTCACAGTTTGGCATTAGATAACTTGAGTTGAAAATTGTTCAACCCCTCATGTGCATAATGTGTAAACTGCCAGAAACTGAGGAAAATCACCAGTTTCTCCATATTCCTGAACAAAGCACAAAGGCGAGCAACTCAAATTGCATTCTCACTCCAACAAAAAGGATGTTCAAAGATATCATGACAGAAGTGTCTGCAGTAAATGTTTAACATGAACTCTTTGCCAATAAAACCATTCATACACCGGGAATCAAACCGGGCCGCCGGTGGAAAAGCCGGAATTCTAACCACTAGACAATATGGGACCATGTATTGGCCCAAGTGGTCTATTCAGCTCCCTCGATCTCCCCAAAAACAGCATGTTGGTGAAGGAAAGAGCAATGAGCCAATGAGGCTCGATAGTCATTCACAGTTTGGCGTTAGATAACGTGAGCTGAAAATTGTTCAACCCCTCGTGCGCATAATGTGTAAACTGTGAGAAACTGAGGAAAATTACCAGTTTCTCCATAGTCCTCAACAAAACACAAAGGTGAGCAACTCAAATTGCATTCTAACTCCAACAAAAAGGATGTTCAAAGATATCATGACAGAAGTGTCTGCAGTATATGTTTAACATGAACTCTTTGCCAATAAAACCATTCCCACACAATCGAACCTGGGCCGCCGGCGTGAAAAGCCGGAATCCTAACCACTAGGCAATATGGGACCATGTATTGGCCCAAGTGGTCTATTCAGCTCCCTCGATCTCTGCAGAAACAGCTTGTTGGTGAAAGAAAGAGCAATGAGCCAATGAGGCTCGACAGTCATTCACAGTTTGGCATTAGATAACTTGAGTTGAAAATTGTTCAACCCCTCATGTGCATAATGTGTAAACTGCCAGAAACTGAGGAAAATCACCAGTTTCTCCATATTCCTGAACAAAGCACAAAGGTGAGCAACTCAAATTGCATTCTCACTCCAACAAAAAGGATGTTCAAAGATATCATGACAGAAGTGTCTGCAGTAAATGTTTAACATGAACTCTTTGCCAATAAAACCATTCATACACCGGGAATCAAACCCGGGCCGCCGGTGGAAAAGCCGGAATTCTAACCACTAGACAATATGGGACCATGTATTGGCCCAAGTGGTCTATTCAGCTCCCTCGATCTCCCCAAAAACAGCATGTTGGTGAAGGAAAGAGCAATGAGCCAATGAGGCTCGATAGTCATTCACAGTTTGGCGTTAGATAACGTGAGCTGAAAATTGTTCAACCCCTCGTGCGCATAATGTGTAAACTGTGAGAAACTGAGGAAAATTACCAGTTTCTCCATAGTCCTCAACAAAGCACAAAGGTGAGCAACTCAAATTGCATTCTAACGCCAACAAAAAGGATGTTCAAAGATATCATGACAGAAGTGTCTGCAGTATATGTTTAACATGAACTCTTTGCCAATAAAACCATTCCCACACAATCGAACCTGGGCCGCCGACGTGAAAAGCCGGAATCCTAACCACTAGGCAATATGGGACCATGTATTGGCCCAAGTGGTCTATTCAGCTCCCTCGATCTCTGCAGAAACAGCTTGTTGGTGAAAGAAAGAGCAATGAGCCAATGAGGCTCGACAGTCATTCACAGTTTGGCATTAGATAACTTGAGTTGAAAATTGTTCAACCCCTCATGTGCATAATGTGTAAACTGCCAGAAACTGAGGAAAATCACCAGTTTCTCCATATTCCTGAACAAAGCACAAAGGTGAGCAACTCAAATTGCATTCTCACTCAAACAAAAAGGATGTTCAAAGATATCATGACAGAAGTGTCTGCAGTAAATGTTTAACATGAACTCTTTGCCAATAAAACCATTCATACACCGGGAATCAAACCCGGGCCGCCGGTGGAAAAGCCGGAATTCTAACCACTAGACAATATGGGACCATGTATTGGCCCAAGTGGTCTATTCAGCTCCCTCGATCTCCCCAAAAACAGCATGTTGGTGAAGGAAAGAGCAATGAGCCAATGAGGCTCGATAGTCATTCACAGTTTGGCGTTAGATAACGTGAGCTGAAAATTGTTCAACCCCTCGTGCGCATAATGTGTAAACTGTGAGAAACTGAGGAAAATTACCAGTTTCTCCATAGTCCTCAACAAAGCACAAAGGTGAGCAACTCAAATTGCATTCTAACGCCAACAAAAAGGATGTTCAAAGATATCATGACAGAAGTGTCTGCAGTATATGTTTAACATGAACTCTTTGCCAATAAAACCATTCCCACACAATCGAACCTGGGCCGCCGGCGTGAAAAGCCGGAATCCTAACCACTAGACAATATGGGACCATGTATTGGCCCAAGTGGTCTATTCAGCTCCCTCGATCTCCCCAAAAACAGCATGTTGGTGAAGGAAAGAGCAATGAGCCAATGAGGCTCGATAGTCATTCACAGTTTGGCGTTAGATAACGTGAGCTGAAAATTGTTCAACCCCTCGTGCGCATAATGTGTAAACTGTGAGAAACTGAGGAAAATTACCAGTTTCTCCATAGTCCTCAACAAAGCACAAAGGTGAGCAACTCAAATTGCTTTCTAACTCCAACAAAAAGGATGTTCAAAGATATCATGACAGAAGTGTCTGCAGTAAATATTTAACATGAACTCTTTGCCAATAAAACCATTCATACACCGGGCATCAAACGCGGGCCGCCGGCGTGAAAAGCCGGAATTCTAACCACTAGACAATATGGGACCATGTATTGGCCCAAGTGGTCTATTCAGCTCCCTCGATCTCTTCACAAACAGCATGTTGGTAAAGGAAGGAGTAATGAGCCAATGAAGCACGATAGTCATTAACAGTTTGGCGTTAGATAACTTGAGCTGAAAATTGTTCAACCCCTCGTGTGCATAATGTGTAAACTGTGAGAAACTGAGGAAAATCACCAGTTTCTCCATATTCCTGAACAAAGCACAAAGGTGAGCAACTTAAATTGCATTCTAATTCCAACAAAAAGGATGTTCAAAGATATCATGACAGAAGTGTCTGCAGTAAATGTTTAACATGAACTCTTTGCCAATAAAACCATTCATACACCGGGAATCAAACCCGGGCCGCCGCTGGAAAAGCCGGAATTCTAACCACTAGACAATATGGGACCATGTATTGGCCCAAGTGGTCTATTCAGCTCCCTGGATCTCCCCAAAAACAGCATGTTGGTGAAGGAAAGAGCAATGAGCCAATGAGGCTCGATAGTCATTCACAGTTTGGCGTTAGATAACGTGAGCTGAAAATTGTTCAACCCCTCGTGCGCATAATGTGTAAACTGTGAGAAACTGAGGAAAATTACCAGTTTCTCCATAGTCCTCAACAAAGCACAAAGGTGAGCAACTCAAATTGCATTCTAACGCCAACAAAAAGGATGTTCAAAGATATCATGACAGAAGTGTCTGCAGTATATGTTTAACATGAACTCTTTGCCAATAAAACCATTCCCACACAATCGAACCTGGGCCGCCGGCGTGAAAAGCCGGAATCCTAACCACTAGACAATATGGGACCATGTATTGGCCCAAGTGGTCTATTCAGCTCCCTCGATCTCTCCAGAAACAGCATGTTGGTGAAGGAAAGAGCAATGAGCCAATGAGGCTCGATAGTCATTCACAGTTTGGCGTTAGATAACGTGAGCTGAAAATTGTTCAACCCCTCGTGCGCATAATGTGTAAACTGTGAGAAACTGAGGAAAATCACCAGTTTCTCCATATTCCTGAACAAAGCACAAAGGTGAGCAACTCAAATTGCATTCTAACTCCAACAAAAAGGATGTTCAAAGATATCATGACAGAAGTGTCTGCAGTAATTGTTTAACATGAACTCTTTGCCAATAAAACCATTCCCACACCGGGAATCGAACCAGGGCCGCCAGCGTGAAAAGCCGGAATCCTAACCACTAGACAATATGGGACCATGTATTGGCCCAAGTGGTCTATTTAGCTCCCTCGATCTCTTCACAAACAGCATGTTGGTAAAGGAAAGAGTAATGAGCCAATGAAGCACGATAGTCATTAACAGTTTGGGGTTAGATAACTTGAGCTGAAAATTGTTCAACCCCTCGTGTGCATAATGTGTAAACTGTGAGAAACTGAGGAAAATCACCAGTTTCTCCATATTCCTGAACAAAGCACAAAGGTGAGCAACTTAAATTGCATTCTAACTCCAACAAAAAGGATGTTCAAAGATATCATGACAGAAGTGTCTGCAGTAAATGTTTAACATGAACTCTTTGCCAATAAAACCATTCCCACACCGGGAATCGAACCCCGGCCGCTGGCGTAAAAAGCCGGAATCCTAACCACTAGACAATATGGGACCATGTATTGGCCCAAGTGGTCTATTCAGCTCCCTCGATTTCTGCAGAAACAGCTTGTTGGTGAAAGAAAGAGCAATGAGCCAATGAGGCTCGACAGTCATTCACAGTTTGGCATTAGATAACTTGAGTTGAAAATTGTTCAACCCCTCATGTGCATAATGTGTAAACTGCCAGAAACTGAGGAAAATCACCAGTTTCTCCATATTCCTGAACAAAGCACAAAGGTGAGCAACTCAAATTGCATTCTAACGCCAACAAAAAGGATGTTCAAAGATATCATGACAGAAGTGTCTGCAGTATATGTTTAACATGAACTCTTTGCCAATAAAACCATTCCCACACAATCGAACCTGGGCCGCCGGCGTGAAAAGCCGGAATCCTAACCACTAGACAATATGGGACCATGTATTGGCCCAAGTGGTCTATTCAGCTCCCTCGATCTCTCCAGAAACAGCATGTTGGTGAAGGAAAGAGCAATGAGCCAATGAGGCTCGATAGTCATTCACAGTTTGGCGTTAGATAACGTGAGCTGAAAATTGTTCAACCCCTCGTGCGCATAATGTGTAAACTGTGAGAAACTGAGGAAAATCACCAGTTTCTCCATATTCCTGAACAAAGCACAAAGGTGAGCAACTCAAATTGCATTCTAACTCCAACAAAAAGGATGTTCAAAGATATCATGACAGAAGTGTCTGCAGTAATTGTTTAACATGAACTCTTTGCCAATAAAACCATTCCCACACCGGGAATCGAACCAGGGCCGCCAGCGTGAAAAGCCGGAATCCTAACCACTAGACAATATGGGACCATGTATTGGCCCAAGTGGTCTATTTAGCTCCCTCGATCTCTTCACAAACAGCATGTTGGTAAAGGAAAGAGTAATGAGCCAATGAAGCACGATAGTCATTAACAGTTTGGGGTTAGATAACTTGAGCTGAAAATTGTTCAACCCCTCGTGTGCATAATGTGTAAACTGTGAGAAACTGAGGAAAATCACCAGTTTCTCCATATTCCTGAACAAAGCACAAAGGTGAGCAACTTAAATTGCATTCTAACTCCAACAAAAAGGATGTTCAAAGATATCATGACAGAAGTGTCTGCAGTAAATGTTTAACATGAACTCTTTGCCAATAAAACCATTCCCACACCGGGAATCGAACCCCGGCCGCTGGCGTAAAAAGCCGGAATCCTAACCACTAGACAATATGGGACCATGTATTGGCCCAAGTGGTCTATTCAGCTCCCTCGATCTCTGCAGAAACAGCTTGTTGGTGAAAGAAAGAGCAATGAGCCAATGAGGCTCGACAGTCATTCACAGTTTGGCATTAGATAACTTGAGTTGAAAATTGTTCAACCCCTCATGTGCATAATGTGTAAACTGCCAGAAACTGAGGAAAATCACCAGTTTCTCCATATTCCTGAACAAAGCACAAAGGTGAGCAACTCAAATTGCATTCTCACTCCAACAAAAAGGATGTTCAAAGATATCATGACAGAAGTGTCTGCAGTAAATGTTTAACATGAACTCTTTGCCAATAAAACCATTCATACACCGGGAATCAAACCCGGGCCGCCGGTGGAAAAGCCGGAATTCTAACCACTAGACAATATGGGACCATGTATTGGCCCAAGTGGTCTATTCAGCTCCCTCGATCTCCCCAAAAACAGCATGTTGGTGAAGGAAAGAGCAATGAGCCAATGAGGCTCGATAGTCATTCACAGTTTGGCGTTAGATAACGTGAGCTGAAAATTGTTCAACCCCTCGTGCGCATAATGTGTAAACTGTGAGAAACTGAGGAAAATTACCAGTTTCTCCATAGTCCTCAACAAAACACAAAGGTGAGCAACTCAAATTGCATTCTAACGCCAACAAAAAGGATGTTCAAAGATATCATGACAAAAGTGTCTGCAGTATATGTTTAACATGAACTCTTTGCCAATAAAACCATTCCCACACAATCGAACCTGGGCCGCCGGCGTGAAAAGCCGGAATCCTAACCACTAGGCAATATGGGACCATGTATTGGCCCAAGTGGTCTATTCAGCTCCCTCGATCTCTGCAGAAACAGCTTGTTGGTGAAAGAAAGAGCAATGAGCCAATGAGGCTCGACAGTCATTCACAGTTTGGCATTAGATAACTTGAGTTGAAAATTGTTCAACCCCTCATGTGCATAATGTGTAAACTGCCAGAAACTGAGGAAAATCACCAGTTTCTCCATATTCCTGAACAAAGCACAAAGGTGAGCAACTCAAATAGCATTCTCACTCCAACAAAAAGGATGTTCAAAGATATCATGACAGAAGTGTCTGCAGTAAATGTTTAACATGAACTCTTTGCCAATAAAACCATTCATACACCGGGAATCAAACCCGGGCCGCCGGTGGAAAAGCCGGAATTCTAACCACTAGACAATATGGGACCATGTATTGGCCCAAGTGGTCTATTCAGCTCCCTCGATCTCCCCAAAAACAGCATGTTGGTGAAGGAAAGAGCAATGAGCCAATGAGGCTCGATAGTCATTCACAGTTTGGCGTTAGATAACGTGAGCTGAAAATTGTTCAACCCCTCGTGCGCATAATGTGTAAACTGTGAGAAACTGAGGAAAATTACCAGTTTCTCCATAGTCCTCAACAAAGCACAAAGGTGAGCAACTCAAATTGCATTCTAACGCCAACAAAAAGGATGTTCAAAGATATCATGACAGAAGTGTCTGCAGTATATGTTTAACATGAACTCTTTGCCAATAAAACCATTCCCACACAATCGAACCTGGGCCGCCGGCGTGAAAAGCCGGAATCCTAACCACTAGACAATATGGGACCATGTATTGGCCCAAGTGGTCTATTCAGCTCCCTCGATCTCTCCAGAAACAGCATGTTGGTGAAGGAAAGAGCAATGAGCCAATGAGGCTCGATAGTCATTCACAGTTTGGCGTTAGATAACTTGAGCTGAAAATTGTTCAACCCCTCGTGTGCATAATGTGTAAACTGTGAGAAACTGAGGAAAATCACCAGTTTCTCCATATTCCTGAACAAAGCACAAAGGTGAGCAACTCAAATTGCTTTCTAACTCCAACAAAAAGGATGTTCAAAGATATCATGACAGAAGTGTCTGCAGTAAATATTTAACATGAACTCTTTGCCAATAAAACCATTCATACACCGGGCATCAAACGCGGGCCGCCGGCGTGAAAAGCCGGAATTCTAACCACTAGACAATATGGGACCATGTATTGGCCAAAGTGGTCTATTCAGCTCCCTCGATCTCTCCAGAAACAGCATGTTGGTGAAGGAAAGAGCAATGAGCCAATGAGGCTCGATAGTCATTCACAGTTTGGCGTTAGATAACGTGAGCTGAAAATTGTTCAACCCCTCGTGCGCATAATGTGTAAACTGTGAGAATCTGAGGAAAATTACCAGTTTCTCCATAGTCCTCAACAAAGCACAAAGGTGAGCAACTCAAATTGCATTCTAACTCCAACAAAAAGGATGTTCAAAGATATCATGACAGAAGTGTCTGCAGTATATGTTTAACATGAACTCTTTGCCAATAAAACCATTCCCACACCGGGAATCGACCTGGGCCGCCGGTGTGAAAAGCTGGAATCCTAAGCACTAGACAATATGGGAACATGTATTGGCCCAAGTGGTCTATTCAGCTCCCTCGATCTCTCCAGAAACAGCATGTTGGTGAAGGAAAGAGCAATGAGCCAATGAGGCTCGATAGTCATTCACTGTTTGGCGTTAGGTAACTTGAGCTGAAAATTGTTCAACCCCTCGTGTGCATAATGTGTAAACTGTGAGAAACTGAGGAAAATCACCAGTTTCTCCATATTCCTGAACAAAGCACAAAGGTGAGCAACTCAAATTGCATTCTAACTCCAACAAAAAGGATGTTCAAAGATATCATGACAGAAGTGTCTGCAGCAATTGTTTAACATGAACTCTTTGCCAATAAAACCATTCCCACACCGGGAATCGAACCAGGGCCGCCAGCGTGAAAAGCCGGAATCCTAACCACTAGACAATATGGGACCATGTATTGGCCCAAGTGGTCTTTTAAGCTCCCTCGATCTCTTCACAAACAGCATGTTGGTAAAGGAAAGAGTAATGAGCCAATGAAGCACGATAGTCATTAACAGTTTGGCGTTAGATAACTTGAGCTGAAAATTGTTCAACCCCTCGTGTGCATAATGTGTAAACTGTGAGAAACTGAGGAAAATCACCAGTTTCTCCATATTCCTGAACAAAGCACAAAGGTGAGCAACTTAAATTGCATTCTAACTCCAACAAAAAGGATGTTCAAAGATATCATGACAGAAGTGTCTGCAGTAAATGTTTAACATGAACTCTTTGCCAATAAAACCATTCCCACACCGGGAATCGAACCCCGGCCGCTGGCGTAAAAAGCCGGAATCCTAACCACTAGACAATATGGGACCATGTATTGGCCCAAGTGATCTATTCAGCTCCCTCGATCTCTGCAGAAACAGCTTGTTGGTGAAAGAAAGAGCAATGAGCCAATGAGGCTCGACAGTCATTCACAGTTTGGCATAAGATAACTTGAGTTGAAAATTGTTCAACCCCTCATGTGCATAATGTGTAAACTGTGAGAAACTGAGGAAAATCACCAGTTTCTCCATATTCCTGAACAAAGCACAAAGGTGAGCAACTCAAATTGCATTCTCACTCCAACAAAAAGGATGTTCAAAGATTACATGACAGAAGTGTCTGCAGTAAATGTTTAACATGAACTCTTTGCCAATAAAACCATTCATACACCGGGAATCAAACCCGGGCCGCCGGTGGAAAAGCCGGAATTCTAACCACTAGACAATATGGGACCATGTATTGGCCCAAGTGGTCTATTCAGCTCCCTCGATCTCCCCAAAAACAGCATGTTGGTGAAGGAAAGAGCAATGAGCCAATGAGGCTCGATAGTCATTCACAGTTTGGCGTTAGATAACGTGAGCTGAAAATTGTTCAACCCCTCGTGCGCATAATGTGTAAACTGTGAGAAACTGAGGAAAATTACCAGTTTCTCCATAGTCCTCAACAAAACACAAAGGTGAGCAACTCAAATTGCATTCTAACGCCAACAAAAAGGATGTTCAAAGATATCATGACAGAAGTGTCTGCAGTATATGTTTAACATGAACTCTTTGCCAATAAAACCATTCCCACACAATCGAACCTGGGCCGCCGGCGTGAAAAGCCGGAATCCTAACCACTAGACAATATGGGACCATGTATTGGCCCAAGTGGTCTATTCAGCTCCCTCGATCTCTCCAGAAACAGCATGTTGGTGAAGGAAAGAGCAATGAGCCAATGAGGCTCGATAGTCATTCACAGTTTGGCGTTAGATAACTTGAGCTGAAAATTGTTCAACCCCTCATGTGCATAATGTGTAAACTGTGAGAAACTGAGGAAAATCACCAGTTTCTCCATATTCCTGAACAAAGCACAAAGGTGAGCAACTCAAATTGCTTTCTAACTCCAACAAAAAGGATGTTCAAAGATATCATGACAGAAGTGTCTGCAGTAAATATTTAACATGAACTCTTTGCCAATAAAACCATTCATACACCGGCCATCAAACGCGGGCCGCCGGCGTGAAAAGCCGGAATTCTAACCACTAGACAATATGGGACCATGTATTGGCCAAAGTGGTCTATTCAGCTCCCTCGATCTCTCCAGAAACAGCATGTTGGTGAAGGAAAGAGCAATGAGCCAATGAGGCTCGATAGTCATTCACAGTTTGGCGTTAGATAACGTGAGCTGAAAATTGTTCAACCCCTCGTGCGCATAATGTGTAAACTGTGAGAATCTGAGGAAAATTACCAGTTTCTCCATAGTCCTCAACAAAGCACAAAGGTGAGCAACTCAAATTGCATTCTAACTCCAACAAAAAGGATGTTCAAAGATATCATGACAGAAGTGTCTGCAGTATATGTTTAACATGAACTCTTTGCCAATAAAACCATTCCCACACCGGGAATCGACCTGGGCCGCCGGTGTGAAAAGCTGGAATCCTAAGCACTAGACAATATGGGACCATGTATTGGCCCAAGTGGTCTATTCAGCTCCCTCGATCTCTCCAGAAACAGCATGTTGGTGAAGGAAAGAGCAATGAGCCAATGAGGCTCGATAGTCATTCACTGTTTGGCGTTAGATAACTTGAGCTGAAAATTGTTCAACCCCTCGTGTGCATAATGTGTAAACTGTGAGAAACTGAGGAAAATCACCAGTTTCTCCATATTCCTGAACAAAGCACAAAGGTGAGCAACTCAAATTGCATTCTAACTCCAACAAAAAGGATGTTCAAAGATATCATGACAGAAGTGTCTGCAGTATATGTTTAACATGAACTCTTTGCCAATAAAACCATTCCCACACAATCGAACCTGGGCCCCCGGCGTGAAAAGCCGGAATCCTAACCACTAGGCAATATGGGACCATGTATTGGCCCAAGTGGTCTATTCAGCTCCCTCGATCTCTGCAGAAACAGCTTGTTGGTGAAAGAAAGAGCAATGAGCCAATGAGGCTCGACAGTCATTCACAGTTTGGCATTAGATAACTTGAGTTGAAAATTGTTCAACCCCTCATGTGCATAATGTGTAAACTGCCAGAAACTGAGGAAAATCACCAGTTTCTCCATATTCCTGAACAAAGCACAAAGGTGAGCAACTCAAATTGCATTCTCACTCCAACAAAAAGGATGTTCAAAGATATCATGACAGAAGTGTCTGCAGTAAATGTTTAACATGAACTCTTTGCCAATAAAACCATTCATACACCGGGAATCAAACCCGGGCCGCCGGTGGAAAAGCCGGAATTCTAACCACTAGACAATATGGGACCATGTATTGGCCCAAGTGGTCTATTCAGCTCCCTCGATCTCCCCAAAAACAGCATGTTGGTGAAGGAAAGAGCAATGAGCCAATGAGGCTCGATAGTCATTCACAGTTTGGCGTTAGATAACGTGAGCTGAAAATTGTTCAACCCCTCGTGCGCATAATGTGTAAACTGTGAGAAACTGAGGAAAATTACCAGTTTCTCCATAGTCCTCAACAAAGCACAAAGGTGAGCAACTCAAATTGCATTCTAACGCCAACAAAAAGGATGTTCAAAGATATCATGACAGAAGTGTCTGCAGTATATGTTTAACATGAACTCTTTGCCAATAAAACCATTCCCACACAATCGAACCTGGGCCGCCGGCGTGAAAAGCCGGAATCCTAACCACTAGACAATATGGGACCATGTATTGGCCCAAGTGGTCTATTCAGCTCCCTCGATCTCTCCAGAAACAGCATGTTGGTGAAGGAAAGAGCAATGAGCCAATGAGGCTCGATAGTCATTCACAGTTTGGCGTTAGATAACTTGAGCTGAAAATTGTTCAACCCCTCGTGTGCATAATGTGTAAACTGTGAGAAACTGAGGAAAATCACCAGTTTCTCCATATTCCTGAACAAAGCACAAAGGTGAGCAACTCAAATTGCTTTCTAACTCCAACAAAAAGGATGTTCAAAGATATCATGACAGAAGTGTCTGCAGTAAATATTTAACATGAACTCTTTGCCAATAAAACCATTCATACACCGGGCATCAAACGCGGGCCGCCGGCGTGAAAAGCCGGAATTCTAACCAGTAGACAATATGGGACCATGTATTGGCCAAAGTGGTCTATTCAGCTCCCTCGATCTCTCCAGAAACAGCATGTTGGTGAAGGAAAGAGCAATGAGCCAATGAGGCTCGATAGTCATTCACAGTTTGGCGTTAGATAACGTGAGCTGAAAATTGTTCAACCCCTCGTGCGCATAATGTGTAAACTGTGAGAATCTGAGGAAAATTACCAGTTTCTCCATAGTCCTCAACAAAGCACAAAGGTGAGCAACTCAAATTGCATTCTAACTCCAACAAAAAGGATGTTCAAAGATATCATGACAGAAGTGTCTGCAGTATATGTTTAACATGAACTCTTTGCCAATAAAACCATTCCCACACCGGGAATCGACCTGGGCCGCCGGTGTGAAAAGCTGGAATCCTAAGCACTAGACAATATGGGAACATGTATTGGCCCAAGTGGTCTATTCAGCTCCCTCGATCTCTCCAGAAACAGCATGTTGGTGAAGGAAAGAGCAATGAGCCAATGAGGCTCGATAGTCATTCACAGTTTGGCGTTAGATAACTTGAGCTGAAAATTGTTCAACCCCTCGTGTGCATAATGTGTAAACTGTGAGAAACTGAGGAAAATCACCAGTTTCTCCATATTCCTGAACAAAGCACAAAGGTGAGCAACTCAAATTGCATTCTAACTCCAACAAAAAGGATGTTCAAAGATATCATGACAGAAGTGTCTGCAGTAATTGTTTAACATGAACTCATTGCCAATAAAACCATTCCCACACCGGGAATCGAACCCGGGCCGCCGGCGTGAAAAGTCAGAATCCTAACCACTAGACAATATGGGACCATGTATTGGCCCAAGTGGTCTATTCAGCTCCCTTGATCTCTTCAGAAACAGCATGTTGGTAAAGGAAAGAGCAATGAGCCAATGAAGCACGATAGTCATTAACTGTTTGGCGTATGATAACTTGAGCTGAAAATTGTTCAATCCCTCGTGTGCATAATGTGTAAACTGTGAGAAACTGAGGAAAATCACCAGTTTCTCCATATTCCTGAACAAAGCACAAAGGTGAGCAACTCAAATTGCATTCTAACTCCAACAAAAAGGATGTTCAAAGACATCAAGACAGAAGTGTCTGCAGTATATGTTTAACATGAACTCTTTGCCAATAAAACCATTCCCACACCGGGAATCGAACCCGGGCCGCCGGCGTGAAAAGCCAGAATCCTAACCACTAGACAATATGGGACCATGTATTGCCCCAAGTGGCCTATTCAGCTCCCTCGATCTCTCCAGAAACAGCATGTTGGTAAAGGAAAGAGCAATGAGCCAATGAAGCACGATAGTCATTAACAGTTTGGCGTTAGATAACTTGAGCTGAAAATTGTTCAACCCTTCGTGTGCATAATGTGTAAACTGTGAGAAACTGAGGAATATCACCAGTTTCTCCATATTCCTGAACAAAGCACAAAGGTGAGCAACTCAAATTGCATTCTAACGCCAACAAAAAGGATGTTCAAAGATATCATGACAGAAGTGTCTGCAGGATATGTTTAACATGAACTCTTTGCCAATAAAACCATTCCCACACAATCGAACCTGGGCCGCCGGCGTGAAAAGCCGGAATTCTAACCACTAGACAATATGGGACCATGTATTGGCCAAAGTGGTCTATTCAGCTCCCTCGATCTCTCCAGAAACAGCATGTTGGTGAAGGAAAGAGCAATGAGCCAATGAGGCTCGATAGTCATTCACAGTTTGGCGTTAGATAACGTGAGCTGAAAATTGTTCAACCCCTCGTGCGCATAATGTGTAAACTGTGAGAATCTGAGGAAAATTACCAGTTTCTCCATAGTCCTCAACAAAGCACAAAGGTGAGCAACTCAAATTGCATTCTAACTCCAACAAAAAGGATGTTCAAAGATATCATGACAGAAGTGTCTGCAGTATATGTTTAACATGAACTCTTTGCCAATAAAACCATTCCCACACCGGGAATCGACCTGGGCCGCCGGTGTGAAAAGCTGGAATCCTAAGCACTAGACAATATGGGAACATGTATTGGCCCAAGTGGTCTATTCAGCTCCCTCGATCTCTCCAGAAACAGCATGTTGGTGAAGGAAAGAGCAATGAGCCAATGAGGCTCGATAGTCATTCACTGTTTGGCGTTAGATAACTTGAGCTGAAAATTGTTCAACCCCTCGTGTGCATAATGTGTAAACTGTGAGAAACTGAGGAAAATCACCAGTTTCTCCATATTCCTGAACAAAGCACAAAGGTGAGCAACTCAAATTGCATTCTAACTCCAACAAAAAGGATGTTCAAAGATATCATGACAGAAGTGTCTGCAGTAATTGTTTAACATGAACTCATTGCCAATAAAACCATTCCCACACCGGGAATCGAACCCGGGCCGCCGGCGTGAAAAGTCAGAATCCTAACCACTAGACAATATGGGACCATGTATTGGCCCAAGTGGTCTATTCAGCTCCCTTGATCTCTTCAGAAACAGCATGTTGGTAAAGGAAAGAGCAATGAGCCAATGAAGCACGATAGTCATTAACTGTTTGGCGTATGATAACTTGAGCTGAAAATTGTTCAATCCCTCGTGTGCATAATGTGTAAACTGTGAGAAACTGAGGAAAATCACCAGTTTCTCCATATTCCTGAACAAAGCACAAAGGTGAGCAACTCAAATTGCATTCTAACTCCAACAAAAAGGATGTTCAAAGACATCAAGACAGAAGTGTCTGCAGTATATGTTTAACATGAACTCTTTGCCAATAAAACCATTCCCACACCGGGAATCGAACCCGGGCCGCCGGCGTGAAAAGCCAGAATCCTAACCACTAGACAATATGGGACCATGTATTGCCCCAAGTGGTCTATTCAGCTCCCTCGATCTCTCCAGAAACAGCATGTTGGTAAAGGAAAGAGCAATGAGCCAATGAAGCACGATAGTCATTAACAGTTTGGCGTTAGATAACTTGAGCTGAAAATTGTTCAACCCTTCGTGTGCATAATGTGTAAACTGTGAGAAACTGAGGAATATCACCAGTTTCTCCATATTCCTGAACAAAGCACAAAGGTGAGCAACTCAAATTGCATTCTAACGCCAACAAAAAGGATGTTCAAAGATATCATGACAGAAGTGTCTGCAGTATATGTTTAACATGAACTCTTTGCCAATAAAACCATTCCCACACAATCGAACCTGGGCCGCCAGCGTGAAAAGCCGGAATCCTAACCACTAGACAATATGGGACCATGTATTGGCCCAAGTGGTCTATTCAGCTCCCTCGATCTCTCCAGAAACAGCATGTTGGTGAAGGAAAGAGCAATGAGCCAATGAGGCTCGATAGTCATTCACAGTTTGGCGTTAGATAACTTGAGCTGAAAATTGTTCAACCCCTCGTGCGCATAATGTGTAAACTGTGAGAAACTGAGGAAAATCACCAGTTTCTCCATATTCCTGAACAAAGCACAAAGGTGAGCAACTCAAATTGCATTCTAACTCCAACAAAAAGGATGTTCAAAGACATCAAGACAGAAGTGTCTGCAGTATATGTTTAACATGAACTCTTTGCCAATAAAACCATTCCCACACCGGGAATCGAACCCGGGCCGCCGGCGTGAAAAGCCAGAATCCTAACCACTAGACAATATGGGACCATGTATTGCCCCAAGTGGTCTATTCAGCTCCCTCGATCTCTCCAGAAACAGCATGTTGGTAAAGGAAAGAGCAATGAGCCAATGAAGCACGATAGTCATTAACAGTTTGGCGTTAGATAACTTGAGCTGAAAATTGTTCAACCCTTCGTGTGCATAATGTGTAAACTGTGAGAAACTAAGGAATATCACCAGTTTCTCCATATTCCTGAACAAAGCACAAAGGTGAGCAACTCAAATTGCATTCTAACGCCAACAAAAAGGATGTTCAAAGATATCATGACAGAAGTGTCTGCAGTATATGTTTAACATGAACTCTTTGCCAATAAAACCATTCCCACACAATCGAACCTGGGCCGCCGGCGTGAAAAGCCGGAATTCTAACCACTAGACAATATGGGACCATGTATTGGCCAAAGTGGTCTATTCAGCTCCCTCGATCTCTCCAGAAACAGCATGTTGGTGAAGGAAAGAGCAATGAGCCAATGAGGCTCGATAGTCATTCACAGTTTGGCGTTAGATAACGTGAGCTGAAAATTGTTCAACCCCTCGTGCGCATAATGTGTAAACTGTGAGAATCTGAGGAAAATTACCAGTTTCTCCATAGTCCTCAACAAAGCACAAAGTTGAGCAACTCAAATTGCATTCTAACTCCAACAAAAAGGATGTTCAAAGATATCATGACAGAAGTGTCTGCAGTATATGTTTAACATGAACTCTTTGCCAATAAAACCATTCCCACACCGGGAATCGACCTGGGCCGCCGGTGTGAAAAGCTGGAATCCTAAGCACTAGACAATATGGGAACATGTATTGGCCCAAGTGGTCTATTCAGCTCCCTCGATCTCTCCAGAAACAGCATGTTGGTGAAGGAAAGAGCAATGAGCCAATGAGGCTCGATAGTCATTCACTGTTTGGCGTTAGATAACTTGAGCTGAAAATTGTTCAACCCCTCGTGTGCATAATGTGTAAACTGTGAGAAACTGAGGAAAATCACCAGTTTCTCCATATTCCTGAACAAAGCACAAAGGTGAGCAACTCAAATTGCATTCTAACTCCAACAAAAAGGATGTTCAAAGATATCATGACAGAAGTGTCTGCAGTAATTGTTTAACATGAACTCATTGCCAATAAAACCATTCCCACACCGGGAATCGAACCCGGGCCGCCGGCGTGAAAAGTCAGAATCCTAACCACTAGACAATATGGGACCATGTATTGGCCCAAGTGGTCTATTCAGCTCCCTTGATCTCTTCAGAAACAGCATGTTGGTAAAGGAAAGAGCAATGAGCCAATGAAGCACGATAGTCATTAACTGTTTGGCGTATGATAACTTGAGCTGAAAATTGTTCAATCCCTCGTGTGCATAATGTGTAAACTGTGAGAAACTGAGGAAAATCACCAGTTTCTCCATATTCCTGAACAAAGCACAAAGGTGAGCAACTCAAATTGCATTCTAACTCCAACAAAAAGGATGTTCAAAGACATCAAGACAGAAGTGTCTGCAGTATATGTTTAACATGAACTCTTTGCCAATAAAACCATTCCCACACCGGGAATCGAACCCGGGCCGCCGGCGTGAAAAGCCAGAATCCTAACCACTAGACAATATGGGACCATGTATTGCCCCAAGTGGTCTATTCAGCTCCCTCGATCTCTCCAGAAACAGCATGTTGGTAAAGGAAAGAGCAATGAGCCAATGAAGCACGATAGTCATTAACAGTTTGGCGTTAGATAACTTGAGCTGAAAATTGTTCAACCCTTCGTGTGCATAATGTGTAAACTGTGAGAAACTGAGGAATATCACCAGTTTCTCCATATTCCTGAACAAAGCACAAAGGTGAGCAACTCAAATTGCATTCTAACGCCAACAAAAAGGATGTTCAAAGATATCATGACAGAAGTGTCTGCAGTATATGTTTAACATGAACTCTTTGCCAATAAAACCATTCCCACACAATCGAACCTGGGCCGCCGGCGTGAAAAGCCGGAATCCTAACCACTAGACAATATGGGACCATGTATTGGCCCAAGTGGTCTATTCAGCTCCCTCGATCTCTCCAGAAACAGCATGTTGGTGAAGGAAAGAGCAATGAGCCAATGAGGCTCGATAGTCATTCACAGTTTGGCGTTAGATAACGTGAGCTGAAAATTGTTCAACCCCTCGTGCGCACAATGTGTAAACTGTGAGAAACTGAGGAAAATCACCAGTTTCTCCATATTCCTGAACAAAGCACAAAGGTGAGCAACTCAAATTGCATTCTAACTCCAACAAAAAGGATGTTCAAAGATATCATGACAGAAGTGTCTGCAGTAATTGTTTAACATGAACTCTTTGCCAATAAAACCATTCCCACACCGGGAATCGAACCAGGGCCGCCAGCGTGAAAAGACGGAATCCTAACCACTAGACAATATGGGACCATGTATTGGCCCAAGTGGTCTATTTAGCTCCCTCGATCTCTTCACAAACAGCATGTTGGTAAAGGAAAGAGTAATGAGCCAATGAAGCACGATAGTCATTAACAGTTTGGCGTTAGATAACTTGAGCTGAAAATTGTTCAACCCCTCGTGTGCATAATGTGTAAACTGTGAGAAACTGAGGAAAATCACCAGTTTCTCCATATTCCTGAACAAAGTACAAAGGTGAGCAACTTAAATTGCATTCTAACTCCAACAAAAAGGATGTTCAAAGATATCATGACAGAAGTGTCTGCAGTAAATGTTTAACATGAACTCTTTGCCAATAAAACCATTCCCACACCGGGAATCGAACCCCGGCCGCTGGCGTAAAAAGCCAGAATCCTAACCACTAGACAATATGGGACCATGTATTGGCCCAAGTGATCTATTCAGCTCCCTCGATCTCTGCAGAAACAGCTTGTTGGTGAAAGAAAGAGCAATGAGCCAATGAGGCTCGACAGTCATTCACAGTTTGGCATTAGATAACTTGAGTTGAAAATTGTTCAACCCCTCATGTGCATAATGTGTAAACTGCCAGAAACTGAGGAAAATCACCAGTTTCTCCATATTCCTGAACAAAGCACAAAGGTGAGCAACTCAAATTGCATTCTCACTCCAACAAAAAGGATGTTCAAAGATATCATGACAGAAGTGTCTGCAGTAAATGTTTAACATGAACTCTTTGCCAATAAAACCATTCATACACCGGGAATCAAACCCGGGCCGCCGGTGGAAAAGCCGGAATTCTAACCACTAGACAATATGGGACCATGTATTGGCCCAAGTGGTCTATTCAGCTCCCTCGATCTCCCCAAAAACAGCATGTTGGTGAAGGAAAGAGCAATGAGCTAATGAGGCTCGATAGTCATTCACAGTTTGGCGTTAGATAACGTGAGCTGAAAATTGTTCAACCCCTCGTGCGCATAATGTGTAAACTGTGAGAAACTGAGGAAAATTACCAGTTTCTCCATAGTCCTCAACAAAACACAAAGGTGAGCAACTCAAATTGCATTCTAACGCCAACAAAAAGGATGTTCAAAGATATCATGACAGAAGTGTCTGCAGTATATGTTTAACATGAACTCTTTGCCAATAAAACCATTCCCACACAATCGAACCTGGGCCGCCGGCGTGAAAAGCCGGAATCCTAACCACTAGGCAATATGGGACCATGTATTGGCCCAAGTGGTCTATTCAGCTCCCTCGATCTCTGCAGAAACAGCTTGTTGGTGAAAGAAAGAGCAATGAGCCAATGAGGCTCGACAGTCATTCACAGTTTGGCATTAGATAACTTGAGTTGAAAATTGTTCAACCCCTCATGTGCATAATGTGTAAACTGCCAGAAACTGAGGAAAATCACCAGTTTCTCCATATTCCTGAACAAAGCACAAAGGTGAGCAACTCAAATTGCATTCTCACTCCAACAAAAAGGATGTTCAAAGATATCATGACAGAAGTGTCTGCAGTAAATGTTTAACATGAACTCTTTGCCAATAAAACCATTCATACACCGGGAATCAAACCCGGGCCGCCGGTGGAAAAGCCGGAATTCTAACCACTAGACAATATGGGACCATGTATTGGCCCAAGTGGTCTATTCAGCTCCCTCGATCTCCCCAAAAACAGCATGTTGGTGAAGGAAAGAGCAATGAGCCAATGAGGCTCGATAGTCATTCACAGTTTGGCGTTAGATAACGTGAGCTGAAAATTGTTCAACCCCTCGTGCGCATAATGTGTAAACTGTGAGAAACTGAGGAAAATTACCAGTTTCTCCATAGTCCTCAACAAAGCACAAAGGTGAGCAACTCAAATTGCATTCTAACGCCAACAAAAAGGATGTTCAAAGATATCATGACAGAAGTGTCTGCAGTATATGTTTAACATGAACTCTTTGCCAATAAAACCATTCCCACACAATCGAACCTGGGCCGCCGGCGTGAAAAGCCGGAATCCTAACCACTAGACAATATGGGACCATGTATTGGCCCAAGTGGTCTATTCAGCTCCCTCGATCTCTCCAGAAACAGCATGTTGGTGAAGGAAAGAGCAATGAGCCAATGAGGCTCGATAGTCATTCACAGTTTGGCGTTAGATAACTTGAGCTGAAAATTGTTCAACCCCTCGTGTGCATAATGTGTAAACTGTGAGAAACTGAGGAAAATCACCAGTTTCTTCATATTCCTGAACAAAGCACAAAGGTGAGCAACTCAAATTGCTTTCTAACTCCAACAAAAAGGATGTTCAAAGATATCATGACAGAAGTGTCTGCAGTAAATATTTAACATGAACTCTTTGCCAATAAAACCATTCATACACCGGGCATCAAACGCGGGCCGCCGGCGTGAAAAGCCGGAATTCTAACCACTAGACAATATGGGACCATGTATTGGCCAAAGTGGTCTATTCAGCTCCCTCGATCTCTCCAGAAACAGCATGTTGGTGAAGGAAAGAGCAATGAGCCAATGAGGCTCGATAGTCATTTACAGTTTGGCGTTAGATAACGTGAGCTGAAAATTGTTCAACCCCTCATGCGCATAATGTGTAAACTGTGAGAATCTGAGGAAATATACCAGTTTCTCCATAGTCCTCAACAAAGCACAAAGGTGAGCAACTCAAATTGCATTCTAACTCCAACAAAAAGGATGTTCAAAGATATCATGACAGAAGTGTCTGCAGTATATGTTTAACATGAACTCTTTGCCAATAAAACCATTCCCACACCGGGAATCGACCTGGGCCGCCGGTGTGAAAAGCTGGAATCCTAAGCACTAGACAATATGGGACCATGTATTGGCCCAAGTGGTCTATTCAGCTCCCTCGATCTCTCCAGAAACAGCATGTTGGTGAAGGAAAGAGCAATGAGCCAATGAGGCTCGATAGTCATTCACTGTTTGGCGTTAGATAACTTGAGCTGAAAATTGTTCAACCCCTCGTGTGCATAATGTGTAAACTGTGAGAAACTGAGGAAAATCACCAGTTTCTCCATATTCCTGAACAAAGCACAAAGGTGAGCAACTCAAATTGCATTCTAACTCCAACAAAAAGGATGTTCAAAGATATCATGACAGAAGTGTCTGCAGTAATTGTTTAACATGAACTCATTGCCAATAAAACCATTCCCACACCGGGAATCGAACCCGGGCCGCCGGCGTGAAAAGTCAGAATCCTAACCACTAGACAATATGGGACCATGTATTGGCCCAAGTGGTCTATTCAGCTCCCTTGATCTCTTCAGAAACAGCATGTTGGTAAAGGAAAGAGCAATGAGCCAATGAAGCACGATAGTCATTAACTGTTTGGCGAATGATAACTTGAGCTGAAAATTGTTCAATCCCTCGTGTGCATAATGTGTAAACTGTGAGAAACTGAGGAAAATCACCAGTTTCTCCATATTCCTGAACAAAGCACAAAGGTGAGCAACTCAAATTGCATTCTCACTCCAACAAAAAGGATGTTCAAAGATATCATGACAGAAGTGTCTGCAGTAAATGTTTAACATGAACTCTTTGCCAATAAAACCATTCCCACACCGGGAATCGAACCCGGGCCGCCGGCGTGAAAAGCCGGAATCCTAACCACTAGACAATATGGGACCATGTATTGCCCCAAGTGGTCTATTCATCTCCCTCGATCTCTCCAGAAACAGCATGTTGGTAAAGGAAAGAGCAATGAGCCAATGAAACACGATAGTCATTAACAGTTTGGCGTTAGATAACTTGAGCTGAAAATTGTTCAACCCTTCGTGTGCATAATGTGTAAACTGTGAGAAACTGAGGAATATCACCAGTTTCTCCATATTCCTGAACAAAGCACAAAGGTGAGCAACTCAAATTGCATTCTAACTCCAACAATAAGGATGTTCAAAGATATCATGACAGAAGTGTCTGCAGTAAATGTTTAACATGAACTCTTTGCCAATAAAACCATTCCCACACCGGGAATCGAACCCGGGCCGCCGGCGTGAAAAGCCGGAATCCTAACCACTAGAAAATATGAGACCATGTATTGCCCCAAGTGGTCTATTTAGCTCCCTCGATCTCTCCAGAAACAGCATGTTGGTAAAGGAAAGAGCAATGAGCCAATGAGGCTCGATAGTCATTAACAGTTTGGCGTTAGATAACTTGAGCTGAAAATTGTTCAACCCCTCGTGTGCATAATGTGTAAACTGTGAGAAACTGAGGAAAATCACCAGTTTCTCCATATTCCTGAACAAAGCACAAAGGTGAGCAACTTAAATTGCATTCTAACTCCAACAAAAAGGATGTTCAAAGATATCATGACAGAAGTGTCTGCAGTAAATGTTTAACATGAACTCTTTGCCAATAAATCCATTCCCACACCAGGAATCGAACCCCGGCCGCCGGCGTAAAAAGCCGGAATCCTAACCACTAGACAATATGGGACCATGTATTGGCCCAAGTGGTCTATTCAGCTCCCTCGATCTCTGCAGAAACAGCTTGTTGGTGAAAGAAAGAGCAATGAGCCAATGAGGCTCGACAGTCATTCACAGTTTGGCATTAGAAAACTTGAGTTGAAAATTGTTCAACCCCTCATGTGCATAATGTGTAAACTGCCAGAAACTGAGGAAAATCACCAGTTTCTCCATATTCCTGAACAAAGCACAAAGTTGAGCAACTCAAATTGCATTCTCACTCCAACAAAAAGGATGTTCAAAGATATCATGACAGAAGTGTCTGCAGTAAATGTTTAACATGAACTCTTTGCCAATAAAACCATTCATACACCGGGAATCAAACCCGGGCCGCCGGTGGAAAAGCCGGAATTCTAACCACTAGACAATATGGGACCATGTATTGGCCCAAGTGGTCTATTCAGCTCCCTCGATCTCCCCAAAAACAGCATGTTGGTGAAGGAAAGAGCAATGAGCCAATGAGGCTCGATAGTCATTCACAGTTTGGCGTTAGATAACGTGAGCTGAAAATTGTTCAACCCCTCGTGCGCATAATGTGTAAACTGTGAGAAACTGAGGAAAATTACCAGTTTCTCCATAGTCCTCAACAAAGCACAAAGGTGAGCAACTCAAATTGCATTCTAACGCCAACAAAAAGGATGTTCAAAGATATCATGACAGAAGTGTCTGCAGTATATGTTTAACATGAACTCTTTGCCAATAAAACCATTCCCACACAATCGAACCTGGGCCGCCGGCGTGAAAAGCCGGAATCCTAACCACTAGACAATATGGGACCATGTATTGGCCCAAGTGGTCTATTCAGCTCCCTCGATCTCTGCAGAAACAGCTTGTTGGTGAAAGAAAGAGCAATGAGCCAATGAGGCTCGACAGTCATTCACAGTTTGGCATTAGATAACTTGAGTTAAAAATTGTTCAACCCCTCATGTGCATAATGTGTAAACTGCCAGAAACTGAGGAAAATCACCAGTTTCTTCATATTCCTGAACAAAGCACAAAGGTGAGCAACTCAAATTGCATTCTCACTCCAACAAAAAGGATGTTCAAAGATATCATGACAGAAGTGTCTGCAGTATATGTTTAACATGAACTCTTTGCCAATAAAACCTTTCCCACACCGGGAATCGAACCCGGGCCGCCGGCGTGAAAAGCCTGAATCCTAACCACTAGACAATATGGGACCATGTATTGGCCCAAGTGGTCTATTTAGCTCCTTCGATCTCTTCAGAAACAGCATGTTGGTAAAGGAAAGAGCAATGAGCCAATGAAGCACGATAGTCATTAAGAGTTTGGCGTTAGATAACTTGAGCTGAAAATTGTTCAACCCCTCGTGTGCATAATGTGTAAACTATGAGAAACTGAGGAAAATCACCAGTTTCTCCATATTCCTGAACAAAGCACAAAGGTGAGCAACTCAAATTGCATTCTAACTCCAACAAAAAGGATGTTCAAAGATATCATAAAAGAATTGTCTGCAGTAATTGTTTAACATGAACTCTTTGCCAATAAAACCATTCCCACACCGGGAATCTAACCCGGGCCGCCGGCGTGAAAAGCCGGAATCCTAACCACTAGACAATATGGGACCATGTATTGGCCCAAGTGGTCTATTCAGCTCCCTCGATCTCTCCAGAAACAGCATGTTGGTGAAGGAAAGAGCAATGAGCCAATAAGGCTCGATAGTCATTCACAGTGAGCTGAAAATTGTTCAACCCTTCGTGTGCATAATGTGTAAACTATGAGAAACTGAGGAAAATTACCAGTTTCTCAATAGTCCTGAACAAAGCACAAAGGTGAGCAACTCAAATTGCATTCTAACTCCAACAAAAAGGAGGTTCAAAGATATCATGACAGAAATGTCTGCAGAAAATGTTTAACATGAACTCTTTGCCAATAAAACCATTCCCACACCGGGAATCGAACCCAGGCCGCCGGCGTGAAAAGCCGGAATCCTAACCACTAGACAATATGGGACCATGTATTGCCCCAAGTGGTCTATTCAGCTCCCTCGATCTCTTCAGAAACAGCATGTTGGTAAAGGAAAGAGCAATGAGCCAATGAAGCACGATAGTCATTAAGAGTTTGGCGTTAGATAACTTGAGCTGAAAATTGTTCAACCCTTCGTGTGCATAATGTGTAAACTGTGAGAAACTGAGGAATATCACCAGTTTCTCCATATTCCTGAACAAAGCACATAGGTGAGCAACTCAAATTGCATTCTAACTCCAACAAAAAGGATGTTCAAAGATATCATGACAGAAGTGTCTGCAGTATATGTTTAACATGAACTCTTTGCCAATAAAACCATTCCCACACCGGGAATCGAACCCGGGCCGCCGGCGTGAAAAGCCGGAATCCTAACCACTAGACAATATGGGACCGTGTATTGGCCCAAGTGGTCTATTCAGCTCCCTCGATCTCTCCAGAAACAGCATGTTGGTGAAGGAAAGAGCAATGAGCCAATGAGGCTCGATAGTCATTCACAGTGAGCTGAAAATTGTTCAACCCTTCGTGTTTATAATGTGTAAACTGTGAGAAACTGAGGAATATCACCAGTTTCTCCATATTCCTGAACAAAGCACATAGGTGAGCAACTCAAATTGCATTCTAACTCCAACAAAAAGGATGTTCAAAGATATCATGACAGAAGTGTCTGCAGTATATGTTTAACATGAACTCTTTGCCAATAAAACCATTCCCACACCGGGAATCGAACCCGGGCCGCCGGCGTGAAAAGCCGGAATCCTAACCACTAGACAATATGGGACCATGTATTGGCCCAAGTGGTCTATTCAGCTCCCTCGATCTCTCCAGAAACAGCATGTTGGTGAAGGAAAGAGCAATGAGCCAATGAGGCTCGATAGTCATTCACAGTGAGCTGAAAATTGTTCAACCCTTCGTGTTTATAATGTGTAAACTGTGAGAAACTGAGGAATATCACCAGTTTCTCCATATTCCTGAACAAAGCACATAGGTGAGCAACTCAAATTGCATTCTAACTCCAACAAAAAGGATGTTCAAAGATATCATGACAGAAGTGTCTGCAGTATATGTTTAACATGAACTCTTTGCCAATAAAACCATTCCCACACCGGGAATCGAACCCGGGCCGCCGGCGTGAAAAGCCGGAATCCTAACCACTAGACAATATGGGACCATGTATTGGCCCAAGTGGTCTATTCAGCTCCCTCGATCTCTCCAGAAACAGCATGTTGGTGAAGGAAAGAGCAATGAGCCAATGAGGCTCGATAGTCATTCACAGTGAGCTGAAAATTGTTCAACCCTTCGTGTGCATAATGTGTAAACTATGAGAAACTGAGGAAAATTACCAGTTTCTCAATAGTCCTGAACAAAGCACAAAGGTGAGCAACTCAAATTGCATTCTAACTCCAACAAAAAGGATGTTCAAAGATATCATGACAGAAGTGTCTGCAGTATATGTTTAACATGAACTCTTTGCCAATAAAACCATTCCCACACCGGGAATCGAACCCGGGCCGCCGGCGTGAAAAGCCGGAATCCTAACCACTAGACAATATGGGACCATGTATTGGCCCAAGTGGTCTATTCAGCTCCCTCGATCTCTCCAGAAACAGCATGTTGGTGAAGGAAAGAGCAATGAGCCAATGAGGCTCGATAGTCATTCACAGTGAGCTGAAAATTGTTCAACCCTTCGTGTTTATAATGGTTAAACTGTGAGAAACTGAGGAATATCACCAGTTTCTCCATATTCCTGAACAAAGCACATAGGTGAGCAACTCAAATTGCATTCTAACTCCAACAAAAAGGATGTTCAAAGATATCATGACAGAAGTGTCTGCAGTATATGTTTAACATGAACTCTTTGCCAATAAAACCATTCCCACACCGGGAATCGAACCCGGGCCGCCGGCGTGAAAAGCCGGAATCCTAACCACTAGACAATATGGGACCATGTATTGGCCCAAGTGGTCTATTCAGCTCCCTCGATCTCTCCAGAAACAGCATGTTGGTGAAGGAAAGAGCAATGAGCCAATGAGGCTCGATAGTCATTCACAGTGAGCTGAAAATTGTTCAACCCTTCGTGTTTATAATGTGTAAACTGTGAGAAACTGAGGAATATCACCAGTTTCTCCATATTCCTGAACAAAGCACATAGGTGAGCAACTCAAATTGCATTCTAACTCCAACAAAAAGGATGTTCAAAGATATCATGACAGAAGTGTCTGCAGTATATGTTTAACATGAACTCTTTGCCAATAAAACCATTCCCACACCGGGAATCGAACCCGGGCCGCCGGCGTGAAAAGCCGGAATCCTAACCACTAGACAATATGGGACCATGTATTGGCCCAAGTGGTCTATTCAGCTCCCTCGATCTCTCCAGAAACAGCATGTTGGTGAAGGAAAGAGCAATGAGCCAATGAGGCTCGATAGTCATTCACAGTGAGCTGAAAATTGTTCAACCCTTCGTGTGCATAATGTGTAAACTATGAGAAACTGAGGAAAATTACCAGTTTCTCAATAGTCCTGAACAAAGCACAAAGGTGAGCAACTCAAATTGCATTCTAACTCCAACAAAAAGGAGGTTCAAAGATATCATGACAGAAGTGTCTGCAGTAAATGTTTAACATGAACTCTTTGCCAATAAAACCATTCCCACACCGGGAATCGAACCCGGGCCGCCGGCGTGAAAAGCCGGAATCCTAACCACTAGACAATATGGGACCATGTATTGCCCCAAGTGGTCTATTCAGCTCCCTCGATCTCTTCAGAAACAGCATGTTGGTAAAGGAAAGAGCAATGAGCCAATGAAGCACGATAGTCATTAAGAGTTTGGCGTTAGATAACTTGAGCTGAAAATTGTTCAACCCTTCGTGTGCATAATGTGTAAACTGTGAGAAACTGAGGAATATCACCAGTTTCTCCATATTCCTGAACAAAGCACATAGGTGAGCAACTCAAATTGCATTCTAACTCCAACAAAAAGGATGTTCAAAGATATCATGACAGAAGTGTCTGCAGTATATGTTTAACATGAACTCTTTGCCAATAAAACCATTCCCACACCGGGAATCGAACCCGGGCCGCCGGCGTGAAAAGCCGGAATCCTAACCACTAGACAATATGGGACCATGTATTGGCCCAAGTGGTCTATTCAGCTCCCTCGATCTCTCCAGAAACAGCATGTTGGTGAAGGAAAGAGCAATGAGCCAATGAGGCTCGATAGTCATTCACAGTGAGCTGAAAATTGTTCAACCCTTCGTGTTTATAATGTGTAAACTGTGAGAAACTGAGGAATATCACCAGTTTCTCCATATTCCTGAACAAAGCACATAGGTGAGCAACTCAAATTGCATTCTAACTCCAACAAAAAGGATGTTCAAAGATATCATGACAGAAATGTCTGCAGTATATGTTTAACATGAACTCTTTGCCAATAAAACCATTCCCACACCGGGAATCGAACCCGGGCCGCCGGCGTGAAAAGCCGGAATCCTAACCACTAGACAATATGGGACCATGTATTGCCCCAAGTGGTCTATTCAGCTCCCTCGATCTCTTCAGAAACAGCATGTTGGTAAAGGAAAGAGCAATGAGCCAATGAAGCACGATAGTCATTAAGAGTTTGGCGTTAGATAACTTGAGCTGAAAATTGTTCAACCCTTCGTGTGCATAATGTGTAAACTGTGAGAAACTGAGGAATATCACCAGTTTCTCCATATTCCTGAACAAAGCACATAGGTGAGCAACTCAAATTGCATTCTAACTCCAACAAAAAGGATGTTCAAAGATATCATGACAGAAGTGTCTGCAGTATATGTTTAACATGAACTCTTTGCCAATAAAACCATTCCCACACCGGGAATCGAACCCGGGCCGCCGGCGTGAAAAGCCGGAATCCTAACCACTAGACAATATGGGACCGTGTATTGGCCCAAGTGGTCTATTCAGCTCCCTCGATCTCTCCAGAAACAGCATGTTGGTGAAGGAAAGAGCAATGAGCCAATGAGGCTCGATAGTCATTCACAGTGAGCTGAAAATTGTTCAACCCTTCGTGTTTATAATGTGTAAACTGTGAGAAACTGAGGAATATCACCAGTTTCTCCATATTCCTGAACAAAGCACATAGGTGAGCAACTCAAATTGCATTCTAACTCCAACAAAAAGGATGTTCAAAGATATCATGACAGAAGTGTCTGCAGTATATGTTTAACATGAACTCTTTGCCAATAAAACCATTCCCACACCGGGAATCGAACCCGGGCCGCCGGCGTGAAAAGCCGGAATCCTAACCACTAGACAATATGGGACCATGTATTGGCCCAAGTGGTCTATTCAGCTCCCTCGATCTCTCCAGAAACAGCATGTTGGTGAAGGAAAGAGCAATGAGCCAATGAGGCTCGATAGTCATTCACAGTGAGCTGAAAATTGTTCAACCCTTCGTGTTTATAATGTGTAAACTGTGAGAAACTGAGGAATATCACCAGTTTCTCCATATTCCTGAACAAAGCACATAGGTGAGCAACTCAAATTGCATTCTAACTCCAACAAAAAGGATGTTCAAAGATATCATGACAGAAGTGTCTGCAGTATATGTTTAACATGAACTCTTTGCCAATAAAACCATTCCCACACCGGGAATCGAACCCGGGCCGCCGGCGTGAAAAGCCGGAATCCTAACCACTAGACAATATGGGACCATGTATTGGCCCAAGTGGTCTATTCAGCTCCCTCGATCTCTCCAGAAACAGCATGTTGGTGAAGGAAAGAGCAATGAGCCAATGAGGCTCGATAGTCATTCACAGTGAGCTGAAAATTGTTCAACCCTTCGTGTGCATAATGTGTAAACTATGAGAAACTGAGGAAAATTACCAGTTTCTCAATAGTCCTGAACAAAGCACAAAGGTGAGCAACTCAAATTGCATTCTAACTCCAACAAAAAGGAGGTTCAAAGATATCATGACAGAAGTGTCTGCAGTAAATGTTTAACATGAACTCTTTGCCAATAAAACCATTCCCACACCGGGAATCGAACCCGGGCCGCCGGCGTGAAAAGCCGGAATCCTAACCACTAGACAATATGGGACCATGTATTGCCCCAAGTGGTCTATTCAGCTCCCTCGATCTCTTCAGAAACAGCATGTTGGTAAAGGAAAGAGCAATGAGCCAATGAAGCACGATAGTCATTAAGAGTTTGGCGTTAGATAACTTGAGCTGAAAATTGTTCAACCCTTCGTGTGCATAATGTGTAAACTGTGAGAAACTGAGGAATATCACCAGTTTCTCCATATTCCTGAACAAAGCACATAGGTGAGCAACTCAAATTGCATTCTAACTCCAACAAAAAGGATGTTCAAAGATATCATGACAGAAGTGTCTGCAGTATATGTTTAACATGAACTCTTTGCCAATAAAACCATTCCCACACCGGGAATCGAACCCGGGCCGCCGGCGTGAAAAGCCGGAATCCTAACCACTAGACAATATGGGACCATGTATTGGCCCAAGTGGTCTATTCAGCTCCCTCGATCTCTCCAGAAACAGCATGTTGGTGAAGGAAAGAGCAATGAGCCAATGAGGCTCGATAGTCATTCACAGTGAGCTGAAAATTGTTCAACCCTTCGTGTTTATAATGTGTAAACTGTGAGAAACTGAGGAATATCACCAGTTTCTCCATATTCCTGAACAAAGCACATAGGTGAGCAACTCAAATTGCATTCTAACTCCAACAAAAAGGATGTTCAAAGATATCATGACAGAAATGTCTGCAGTATATGTTTAACATGAACTCTTTGCCAATAAAACCATTCCCACACCGGGAATCGAACCCGGGCCGCCGGCGTGAAAAGCCGGAATCCTAACCACTAGACAATATGGGACCATGTATTGCCCCAAGTGGTCTATTCAGCTCCCTCGATCTCTTCAGAAACAGCATGTTGGTAAAGGAAAGAGCAATGAGCCAATGAAGCACGATAGTCATTAAGAGTTTGGCGTTAGATAACTTGAGCTGAAAATTGTTCAACCCTTCGTGTGCATAATGTGTAAACTGTGAGAAACTGAGGAATATCACCAGTTTCTCCATATTCCTGAACAAAGCACATAGGTGAGCAACTCAAATTGCATTCTAACTCCAACAAAAAGGATGTTCAAAGATATCATGACAGAAGTGTCTGCAGTATATGTTTAACATGAACTCTTTGCCAATAAAACCATTCCCACACCGGGAATCGAACCCGGGCCGCCGGCGTGAAAAGCCGGAATCCTAACCACTAGACAATATGGGACCGTGTATTGGCCCAAGTGGTCTATTCAGCTCCCTCGATCTCTCCAGAAACAGCATGTTGGTGAAGGAAAGAGCAATGAGCCAATGAGGCTCGATAGTCATTCACAGTGAGCTGAAAATTGTTCAACCCTTCGTGTTTATAATGTGTAAACTGTGAGAAACTGAGGAATATCACCAGTTTCTCCATATTCCTGAACAAAGCACATAGGTGAGCAACTCAAATTGCATTCTAACTCCAACAAAAAGGATGTTCAAAGATATCATGACAGAAGTGTCTGCAGTATATGTTTAACATGAACTCTTTGCCAATAAAACCATTCCCACACCGGGAATCGAACCCGGGCCGCCGGCGTGAAAAGCCGGAATCCTAACCACTAGACAATATGGGACCATGTATTGGCCCAAGTGGTCTATTCAGCTCCCTCGATCTCTCCAGAAACAGCATGTTGGTGAAGGAAAGAGCAATGAGCCAATGAGGCTCGATAGTCATTCACAGTGAGCTGAAAATTGTTCAACCCTTCGTGTTTATAATGTGTAAACTGTGAGAAACTGAGGAATATCACCAGTTTCTCCATATTCCTGAACAAAGCACATAGGTGAGCAACTCAAATTGCATTCTAACTCCAACAAAAAGGATGTTCAAAGATATCATGACAGAAGTGTCTGCAGTATATGTTTAACATGAACTCTTTGCCAATAAAACCATTCCCACACCGGGAATCGAACCCGGGCCGCCGGCGTGAAAAGCCGGAATCCTAACCACTAGACAATATGGGACCATGTATTGGCCCAAGTGGTCTATTCAGCTCCCTCGATCTCTCCAGAAACAGCATGTTGGTGAAGGAAAGAGCAATGAGCCAATGAGGCTCGATAGTCATTCACAGTGAGCTGAAAATTGTTCAACCCTTCGTGTGCATAATGTGTAAACTATGAGAAACTGAGGAAAATTACCAGTTTCTCAATAGTCCTGAACAAAGCACAAAGGTGAGCAACTCAAATTGCATTCTAACTCCAACAAAAAGGATGTTCAAAGATATCATGACAGAAGTGTCTGCAGTATATGTTTAACATGAACTCTTTGCCAATAAAACCATTCCCACACCGGGAATCGAACCCGGGCCGCCGGCGTGAAAAGCCGGAATCCTAACCACTAGACAATATGGGACCATGTATTGGCCCAAGTGGTCTATTCAGCTCCCTCGATCTCTCCAGAAACAGCATGTTGGTGAAGGAAAGAGCAATGAGCCAATGAGGCTCGATAGTCATTCACAGTGAGCTGAAAATTGTTCAACCCTTCGTGTTTATAATGGTTAAACTGTGAGAAACTGAGGAATATCACCAGTTTCTCCATATTCCTGAACAAAGCACATAGGTGAGCAACTCAAATTGCATTCTAACTCCAACAAAAAGGATGTTCAAAGATATCATGACAGAAGTGTCTGCAGTATATGTTTAACATGAACTCTTTGCCAATAAAACCATTCCCACACCGGGAATCGAACCCGGGCCGCCGGCGTGAAAAGCCGGAATCCTAACCACTAGACAATATGGGACCATGTATTGGCCCAAGTGGTCTATTCAGCTCCCTCGATCTCTCCAGAAACAGCATGTTGGTGAAGGAAAGAGCAATGAGCCAATGAGGCTCGATAGTCATTCACAGTGAGCTGAAAATTGTTCAACCCTTCGTGTTTATAATGTGTAAACTGTGAGAAACTGAGGAATATCACCAGTTTCTCCATATTCCTGAACAAAGCACATAGGTGAGCAACTCAAATTGCATTCTAACTCCAACAAAAAGGATGTTCAAAGATATCATGACAGAAGTGTCTGCAGTATATGTTTAACATGAACTCTTTGCCAATAAAACCATTCCCACACCGGGAATCGAACCCGGGCCGCCGGCGTGAAAAGCCGGAATCCTAACCACTAGACAATATGGGACCATGTATTGGCCCAAGTGGTCTATTCAGCTCCCTCGATCTCTCCAGAAACAGCATGTTGGTGAAGGAAAGAGCAATGAGCCAATGAGGCTCGATAGTCATTCACAGTGAGCTGAAAATTGTTCAACCCTTCGTGTGCATAATGTGTAAACTATGAGAAACTGAGGAAAATTACCAGTTTCTCAATAGTCCTGAACAAAGCACAAAGGTGAGCAACTCAAATTGCATTCTAACTCCAACAAAAAGGAGGTTCAAAGATATCATGACAGAAGTGTCTGCAGTAAATGTTTAACATGAACTCTTTGCCAATAAAACCATTCCCACACCGGGAATCGAACCCGGGCCGCCGGCGTGAAAAGCCGGAATCCTAACCACTAGACAATATGGGACCATGTATTGCCCCAAGTGGTCTATTCAGCTCCCTCGATCTCTTCAGAAACAGCATGTTGGTAAAGGAAAGAGCAATGAGCCAATGAAGCACGATAGTCATTAAGAGTTTGGCGTTAGATAACTTGAGCTGAAAATTGTTCAACCCTTCGTGTGCATAATGTGTAAACTGTGAGAAACTGAGGAATATCACCAGTTTCTCCATATTCCTGAACAAAGCACATAGGTGAGCAACTCAAATTGCATTCTAACTCCAACAAAAAGGATGTTCAAAGATATCATGACAGAAGTGTCTGCAGTATATGTTTAACATGAACTCTTTGCCAATAAAACCATTCCCACACCGGGAATCGAACCCGGGCCGCCGGCGTGAAAAGCCGGAATCCTAACCACTAGACAATATGGGACCATGTATTGGCCCAAGTGGTCTATTCAGCTCCCTCGATCTCTCCAGAAACAGCATGTTGGTGAAGGAAAGAGCAATGAGCCAATGAGGCTCGATAGTCATTCACAGTGAGCTGAAAATTGTTCAACCCTTCGTGTTTATAATGTGTAAACTGTGAGAAACTGAGGAATATCACCAGTTTCTCCATATTCCTGAACAAAGCACATAGGTGAGCAACTCAAATTGCATTCTAACTCCAACAAAAAGGATGTTCAAAGATATCATGACAGAAGTGTCTGCAGTATATGTTTAACATGAACTCTTTGCCAATAAAACCATTCCCACACCGGGAATCGAACCCGGGCCGCCGGCGTGAAAAGCCGGAATCCTAACCACTAGACAATATGGGACCATGTATTGGCCCAAGTGGTCTATTCAGCTCCCTCGATCTCTCCAGAAACAGCATGTTGGTGAAGGAAAGAGCAATGAGCCAATGAGGCTCGATAGTCATTCATAGTGAGCTGAAAATTGTTCAACCCTTCGTGTGCATAATGTGTAAACTATGAGAAACTGAGGAAAATTACCAGTTTCTCAATAGTCCTGAACAAAGCACAAAGGTGAGCAACTCAAATTGCATTCTAACTCCAACAAAAAGGAGGTTCAAAGATATCATGACAGAAGTGTCTGCAGTAAATGTTTAACATGAACTCTTTGCCAATAAAACCATTCCCACACCGGGAATCGAACCCGGGCCGCCGGCGTGAAAAGCCGGAATCCTAACCACTAGACAATATGGGACCATGTATTGCCCCAAGTGGTCTATTCAGCTCCCTCGATCTCTTCAGAAACAGCATGTTGGTAAAGGAAAGAGCAATGAGCCAATGAAGCACGATAGTCATTAAGAGTTTGGCGTTAGATAACTTGAGCTGAAAATTGTTCAACCCTTCGTGTGCATAATGTGTAAACTGTGAGAAACTGAGGAATATCACCAGTTTCTCCATATTCCTGAACAAAGCACATAGGTGAGCAACTCAAATTGCATTCTAACTCCAACAAAAAGGATGTTCAAAGATATCATGACAGAAGTGTCTGCAGTATATGTTTAACATGAACTCTTTGCCAATAAAACCATTCCCACACCGGGAATCGAACCCGGGCCGCCGGCGTGAAAAGCCGGAATCCTTACCACTAGACAATATGGGACCATGTATTGGCCCAAGTGGTCTATTCAGCTCCCTCGATCTCTCCAGAAACAGCATGTTGGTAAAGGAAAGTGCAATAAGCCTATGAAGCACGATAGTCATTAACAGTTTGGCGTTAGATAACTTGAGCTTAAAATTGTTCAACCCTTCGTGTGCATAATGTGTAAACTGTGAGAAACTGAGGAAAATTACCAGTTTCTCAATAGTCCTGAACAAAGCACAAAGGTGAGCAACTCAAATTGCATTCTAACTCCAACAAAAAGGATGTTCAAAGATATCATGACAGAAGTGTCTGCAGTATATGTTTAACATGAACTCTTTGCCAATAAAACCTTTCCCACACCGGGAATCGAACCCGGGCCGCCGGCGTGAAAAGCCGGAATCCTAACCACTAGACAATATGGGACCATGTATTGCCCCAAGTGGTCTATTTAGCTCCTTCGATCTCTTCAGAAACAGCATGTTGGTAAAGGAAAGAGCAATGAGCCAATGAAGCACGATAGTCATTAAGAGTTTGGCCTTAGATAACTTGAGCTGAAAATTGTTCAACCCCTCGTGTGCATAATGTGTAAACTATGAGAAACTGAGGAAAATCACCAGTTTCTCCATATTCCTGAACAAAGCACAAAGGTGAGCAACTCAAATTGCATTCTAACGCCAACAAAAAGGATGTTCAAAGATATCATGACAGAAGTGTCTGCAGTATATGTTTAACATGAACTCTTTGCCAATAAAACCATTCCCACACAATCGAACCTGGGCCGCCGGCGTGAAAAGCCGGAATCCTAACCACTAGACAATATGGGACCATGTATTGGCCCAAGTGGTCTATTCAGCTCCCTCGATCTCTCCAGAAACAGCATGTTGGTGAAGGAAAGAGCAATGAGCCAATGAGGCTCGATAGTCATTCACAGTTTGGCGTCAGATAACTTGAGCTGAAAATTGTTCAACCCCTCGTGTGCATAATGTGTAAACTGTGAGAAACTGAGGAAAATCACCAGTTTCTCCATATTCCTGAACAAAGCACAAAGGTGAGCAACTCAAATTGCTTTCTAACTCCAACAAAAAGGATGTTCAAAGATATCATGACAGAAGTGTCTGCAGTAAATATTTAACATGAACTCTTTGCCAATAAAACCATTCATACACCGGGCATCAAACGCGGGCCGCCGGCGTGAAAAGCCGGAATTCTAACCACTAGACAATATGGGACCATGTATTGGCCAAAGTGGTCTATTCAGCTCCCTCGATCTCTCCAGAAACAGCATGTTGGTGAAGGAAAGAGCAATGAGCCAATGAGGCTCGATAGTCATTCACAGTTTGGCGTTAGATAACATGAGCTGAAAATTGTTCAACCCCTCGTGCGCATAATGTGTAAACTGTGAGAATCTGAGGAAAATTACCAGTTTCTCCATAGTCCTCAACAAAGCACAAAGGTGAGCAACTCAAATTGCATTCTAACTCCTACAAAAAGGATGTTCAAAGATATCATGACAGAAGTGTCTGCAGTAATTGTTTAACATGAACTCATTGCCAATAAAACCATTCCCACACCGGGAATCGAACCCGGGCCGCCGGCGTGAAAAGCCGGAATCCTAACCACTAGACAATATGGGACCATGTATTGGCCCAAGTGGTCTATTCAGCTCCCTCGATCTCTCCAGAAACAGCATGTTGGTGAAGGAAAGAGCAATGAGCCAATGAGGCTCGATAGTCATTCACAGTGAGCTGAAAATTGTTCAACCCTTCGTGTGCATAATGTGTAAACTATGAGAAACTGAGGAAAATTGCCAGTTTCTCAATAGTCCTGAACAAAGCACAAAGGTGAGCAACTCAAATTGCATTCTAACTCCAACAAAAAGGAGGTTCAAAGATATCATGACAGAAGTGTCTGCAGTAAATGTTTAACATGAACTCTTTGCCAATAAAACCATTCCCACACCGGGAATCGAACCCGGGCCGCCGGCGTGAAAAGCCGGAATCCTAACCACTAGACAATATGGGACCATGTATTGCCCCAAGTGGTCTATTCAGCTCCCTCGATCTCTTCAGAAACAGCATGTTGGTAAAGGAAAGAGCAATGAGCCAATGAAGCACGATAGTCATTAAGAGTTTGGCGTTAGATAACTTGAGCTGAAAATTGTTCAACCCTTCGTGTGCATAATGTGTAAACTGTGAGAAACTGAGGAATATCACCAGTTTCTCCATATTCCTGAACAAAGCACATAGGTGAGCAACTCAAATTGCATTCTAACTCCAACAAAAAGGATGTTCAAAGATATCATGACAGAAGTGTCTGCAGTATATGTTTAACATGAACTCTTTGCCAATAAAACCATTCCCACACCGGGAATCGAACCCGGGCCGCCGGCGTGAAAAGCCGGAATCCTAACCACTAGACAATATGGGACCATGTATTGGCCCAAGTGGTCTATTCAGCTCCCACGATCTCTCCAGAAACAGCATGTTGGTAAAGGAAAGTGCAATAAGCCTATGAAGCACGATAGTCATTAACAGTTTGGCGTTAGATAACTTGAGCTTAAAATTGTTCAACCCTTCGTGTGCATAATGTGTAAACTGTGAGAAACTGAGGAAAATTACCAGTTTCTCAATAGTCCTGAACAAAGCACAAAGGTGAGCAACTCAAATTGCATTCTAACTCCAACAAAAAGGATGTTCAAAGATATCATGACAGAAGTGTCTGCAGTATATGTTTAACATGAACTCTTTGCCAATAAAACCTTTCCCACACCGGGAATCGAACCCGGGCCGCCGGCGTGAAAAGCCGGAATCCTAACCACTAGACAATATGGGACCATGTATTGCCCCAAGTGGTCTATTTAGCTCCTTCGATCTCTTCAGAAACAGCATGTTGGTAAAGGAAAGAGCAATGAGCCAATGAAGCACGATAGTCATTAAGAGTTTGGCGTTAGATAACTTGAGCTGAAAATTGTTCAACCCCTCGTGTGCATAATGTGTAAACTATGAGAAACTGAGGAAAATCACCAGTTTCTCCATATTCCTGAACAAAGCACAAAGGTGAGCAACTCAAATTGCATTCTAACGCCAACAAAAAGGATGTTCAAAGATATCATGACAGAAGTGTCTGCAGTATATGTTTAACATGAACTCTTTGCCAATAAAACCATTCCCACACAATCGAACCTGGGCCGCCGGCGTGAAAAGCCGGAATCCTAACCACTAGACAATATGGGACCATGTATTGGCCCAAGTGGTCTATTCAGCTCCCTCGATCTCTCCAGAAACAGCATGTTGGTGAAGGAAAGAGCAATGAGCCAATGAGGCTCGATAGTCATTCACAGTTTGGCGTTAGATAACTTGAGCTGAAAATTGTTCAACCCCTCGTGTGCATAATGTGTAAACTGTGAGAAACTGAGAAAAATCACCAGTTTCTCCATATTCCTGAACAAAGCACAAAGGTGAGCAACTCAAATTGCTTTCTAACTCCAACAAAAAGGATGTTGAAAGATATCATGACAGAAGTGTCTGCAGTAAATATTTAACATGAACTCTTTGCCAATAAAACCATTCATACACCGGGCATCAAACGCGGGCCGCCGGCGTGAAAAGCCGGAATTCTAACCACTAGACAATATGGGACCATGTATTGGCCAAAGTGGTCTATTCAGCTCCCTCGATCTCTCCAGAAACAGTATGTTGGTGAAGGAAAGAGCAATGAGCCAATGAGGCTCGATAGTCATTCACAGTTTGGCGTTAGATAACATGAGCTGAAAATTGTTCAACCCCTCATGCGCATAATGTGTAAACTGTGAGAATCTGAGGAAAATTACCAGTTTCTCCATAGTCCTCAACAAAGCACAAAGGTGAGCAACTCAAATTGCATTCTAACTCCTACAAAAAGGATGTTCAAAGATATCATGACAGAAGTGTCTGCAGTAATTGTTTAACATGAACTCATTGCCAATAAAACCATTCCCACACCGGGAATCGAACCCGGGCCGCCGGCGTGAAAAGTCAGAATCCTAACCACTAGACAATATGGGACCATGTATTGGCCCAAGTGGTCTATTCAGCTCCCTTGATCTCTTCAGAAACAGCATGTTGGTAAAGGAAAGAGCAATGAGCCAATGAAGCACGATAGTCATTAACTGTTTGGCGTATGATAACTTGAGCTGAAAATTGTTCAATCCCTCGTGTGCATAATGTGTAAACTGTGAGAAACTGAGGAAAATCACCAGTTTCTCCATATTCCTAAACAAAGCACAAAGGTGAGCAACTCAAATTGCATTCTAACTCCAACAAAAAGGATGTTCAAAGACATCAAGACAGAAGTGTCTGCAGTATATGTTTAACATGAACTCTTTGCCAATAAAACCATTCCCACACCGGGAATCGAACCCGGGCCGCCGGCGTGAAAAGCCAGAATCCTAACCACTAGACAATATGGGACCATGTATTGCCCCAAGTGGTCTATTCAGCTCCCTCGATCTCTCCAGAAACAGCATGTTGGTAAAGGAAAGAGCAATGAGCCAATGAAGCACGATAGTCATTAACAGTTTGGCGTTAGATAACTTGAGCTGAAAATTGTTCAACCCTTCGTGTGCATAATGTGTAAACTGTGAGAAACTGAGGAATATTACCAGTTTCTCCATATTCCTGAACAAAGCACAAAGGTGAGCAACTCAAATTGCATTCTAACTCCAACAATAAGGATGTTCAAAGATATCATGACAGAAGTGTCTGCAGTAAATGTTTAACATGAACTCTTTGCCAATAAAACCATTCCCACACCGGGAATCGAACCCGGGCCGCCGGCGTGAAAAGCCGGAATCCTAACCACTAGAAAATATGAGACCATGTATTGCCCCAAGTGGTCTATTTAGCTCCCTCGATCTCTCCAGAAACAGCATGTTGGTAAAGGAAAGAGCAATGAGCCAATGAGGCTCGATAGTCATTCACTGTTTGGCGTTAGATAACTTGAGCTGAAAATTGTTCAATCCCTCGTGTGCATAATGTGTAAACTGTGAGAAACTGAGGAAAATCACCAGTTTCTCCATATTCCTGAACAAAGCACAAAGGTGAGCAACTCAAATTGCATTCTAACTCCAACAAAAAGGATGTTCAAAGATATCATGACAGAAGTGTCTGCAGTAATTGTTTAACATGAACTCTTTGCCAATAAAACCATTCCCACACCGGGAATCGAACCAGGGCCGCCAGCGTGAAAAGCCGGAATCCTAACCACTAGACAATATGGGACCATGTATTGGCCCAAGTGGTCTATTCAGCTCCCTCGATCTCTTCACAAACAGCATGTTGGTAAAGGAAAGAGTAATGAGCCAATGAAGCACGATAGTCATTAACAGTTTGGCGTTAGATAACTTGAGCTGAAAATTGTTCAACCCCTCGTGTGCATAATGTGTAAACTGTGAGAAACTGAGGAAAATCACCAGTTTCTCCATATTCCTGAACAAAGCACAAAGGTGAGCAACTTAAATTGCATTCTAACTCCAACAAAAAGGATGTTCAAAGATATCATGACAGAAGTGTCTGCAGTAAATGTTTAACATGAACTCTTTGCCAATAAATCCATTCCCACACAGGGAATCGAACCCCGGCCGCCGGCGTAAAAAGCCGGAATCCTAACCACTAGACAATATGGGACCATGTATTGGCCCAAGTGGTCTATTCAGCTCCCTCGACCTCTTCACAAACAGCATGTTGGTAAAGGAAAGAGTAATGAGCCAATGAAGCACGATAGTCATTAACAGTTTGGCGTTAGATAACTTGAGCTGAAAATTGTTCAACCCCTCGTGTGCATAATGTGTAAACTGTGAGAAACTGAGGAAAATCACCAGTTTCTCCATATTCCTGAACAAAGCACAAAGGTGAGCAACTTAAATTGCATTCTAACTCCAACAAAAAGGATGTTCAAAGATATCATGACAGAAGTGTCTGCAGTAAATGTTTAACATGAACTCTTTGCCAATAAATCCATTCCCACACCAGGAATCGAACCCCGGCCGGCGGCGTAAAAAGCCGGAATCCTAACCACTAGACAATATGGGACCATGTATTGGCCCAAGTGGTCTATTCAGCTCCCTCGATCTCTGCAGAAACAGCTTGTTGGTGAAAGAAAGAGCAATGAGCCAATGAGGCTCGACAGTCATTCACAGTTTGGCATTAGAAAACTTGAGTTGAAAATTGTTCAACCCCTCATGTGCATAATGTGTAAACTGCCAGAAACTGAGGAAAATCACCAGTTTCTCCATATTCCTGAACAAAGCACAAAGGTGAGCAACTCAAATTGCATTCTCACTCGAACAAAAAGGATGTTCAAAGATATCATGACAGAAGTGTCTGCAGTAAATGTTTAACATGAACTCTTTGCCAATAAAACCATTCATACACCGGGAATCGAACCCGGGCCGCCGGTGGAAAAGCCGGAATTCTAACCACTAGACAATATGGGACCATGTATTGGCCCAAGTGGTCTATTCAGCTCCCTCGATCTCCCCAAAAACAGCATGTTGGTGAAGGAAAGAGCAATGAGCCAATGAGGCTCGATAGTCATTCACAGTTTGGCGTTAGATAACGTGAGCTGAAAATTGTTCAACCCCTCATGCGCATAATGTGTAAACTGTGAGAAACTGAGGAAAATTACCAGTTTCTCCATAGTCCTCAACAAAGCACAAAGGTGAGCAACTCAAATTGCATTCTAACGCCAACAAAAAGGATGTTCAAAGATATCATGACAGAAGTGTCTGCAGTATATGTTTAACATGAACTCTTTGCCAATAAAACCATTCCCACACCGGGAATCGACCTGGGCCGCCGGCGTGAAAAGCCGGAATCCTAACCACTAGACAATATGGGACCATGTATTGGCCCAAGTGGTCTATTCAGCTCCCTCGATCTCTTCACAAACAGCATGTTGGTTAAGGAAAGAGTAATGAGCCAATGAAGCACGATAGTCATTCACTGTTTGGCGTTAGATAACTTGAGCTGAAAATTGTTCAACCCCTCGTGTGCATAATGTGTAAACTGTGAGAAACTGAGGAAAATCACCAGTTTCTCCATATTCCTGAACAAAGCACAAAGGTGAGCAACTTAAATTGCATTCTAACTCCAACAAAAAGGATGTTCAAAGATATCATGACAGAAGTGTCTGCAGTAAATGTTTAACATGAACTCTTTGCCAATAAATCCATTCCCACACAGGGAATCGAACCCCGGCCGCCGGCGTAAAAAGCCGGAATCCTAACCACTAGACAATATGGGACCATGTATTGGCCCAAGTGGTCTATTCAGCTCCCTCGATCTCTTCACAAACAGCATGTTGGTTAAGGAAAGAGTAATGAGCCAATGAAGCACGATAGTCATTAACAGTTTGGCGTTAGATAACTTGAGCTGAAAATTGTTCAACCCCTCGTGTGCATAATGTGTAAACTGTGAGAAACTGAGGAAAATCACCAGTTTCTCCATATTCCTGAACAAAGCACAAAGGTGAGCAACTTAAATTGCATTCTAACTCCAACAAAAAGGATGTTCAAAGATATCATGACAGAAGTGTCTGCAGTAAATGTTTAACATGAACTCTTTGCCAATAAAGCCATTCCCACACAGGGAATCGAACCCCGGCCGCCGGCGTAAAAAGCCGGAATCCTAACCACTAGACAATATGGGACCATGTATTGGCCCAAGTGGTCTATTCAGCTCCCTCGATCTCTTCACAAACAGCATGTTGGTAAAGGAAAGAGTAATGAGCCAATGAAGCACGATAGTCATTAACAGTTTGGCGTTAGATAACTTGAGCTGAAAATTGTTCAACCCCTCGTGTGCATAATGTGTAAACTGTGAGAAACTGAGGAAAATCACCAGTTTCTTCATATTCCTGAACAAAGCACAAAGGTGAGCAACTTAAATTGCATTCTAACTCCAACAAAAAGGATGTTCAAAGATATCATGACAGAAGTGTCTGCAGTAAATGTTTAACATGAACTCTTTGCCAATAAATCCATTCCCACACCAGGAATCGAACCCCGGCCGGCGGCGTAGAAAGCCGGAATCCTAACCACTAGACAATATGGGACCATGTATTGGCCCAAGTGGTCTATTCAGCTCCCTCGATCTCTGCAGAAACAGCTTGTTGGTGAAAGAAAGAGCAATGAGCCAATGAGGCTCGACAGTCATTCACAGTTTGGCATTAGAAAACTTGAGTTGAAAATTGTTCAACCCCTCATGTGCATAATGTGTAAACTGCCAGAAACTGAGGAAAATCACCAGTTTCTCCATATTCCTGAACAAAGCACAAAGGTGAGCAACTCAAATTGCATTCTCACTCGAACAAAAAGGATGTTCAAAGATATCATGACAGAAGTGTCTGCAGTAAATGTTTAACATGAACTCTTTGCCAATAAAACCATTCATACACCGGGAATCAAACCCGGGCCGCCGGTGGAAAAGCCGGAATTCTAACCACTAGACAATATGGGACCATGTATTGGCCCAAGTGGTCTATTCAGCTCCCTCGATCTCCCCAAAAACAGCATGTTGGTGAAGGAAAGAGCAATGAGCCAATGAGGCTCGATAGTCATTCACAGTTTGGCGTTAGATAACGTGAGCTGAAAATTGTTCAACCCCTCATGCGCATAATGTGTAAACTGTGAGAAACTGAGGAAAATCACCAGTTTCTCCATATTCCTGAACAAAGCACAAAGGTGAGCAACTCAAATTGCATTCTAACTCCAACAAAAAGGATGTTCAAAGATATCATGACAGAAGTGTCTGCAGTAATTGTTTAACATGAACTCTTTGCCAATAAAACCATTCCCACACCGGGAATCGAACCCGGGCCGCCGGCGTGAAAAGCCGGAATCCTAACCACTAGACAATATGGGACCATGTATTGGCCCAAGTGGTCTATTTAGTTCCCTCGATCTCTCCAGAAACAGCATGTTGGTAAAGGAAAGAGCAATCAGCCAATGAGGCCCGATAGTCATTCACAGTGAGCTGAAAATTGTTCAACCCTTCGTGTGCATAATGTGTAAACTGTGAGAAACTGAGGAAAATTACCAGTTTCTCAATAGTCCTGAACAAAGCACAAAGGTGAGCAACTCAAATTGCATTCTAACTCCAACAATAAGGATGTTCAAAGATATCATGACAGAAGTGTCTGCAGTAAATGTTTAACATGAACTCTTTGCCAATAAAACCATTCCCACACCGGGAATCGAACCCGGGCCGCCGGCGTGAAAAGCCGGAATCCTAACCACTAGAAAATATGGGACCATGTATTGCGCCAAGTGGTCTATTTAGCTCCCTCGATCTCTCCAGAAACAGCATGTTGGTAAAGGAAAGAGCAATGAGCCAATGAAGCACGTTAGTCATTAACAGTTTGGCGTTAGATAACTTGAGCTGAAAATTGTTCAACCCCTCGTGTGCATAATGTGTAAACTGTGAGAAACTGAGGAAAATCACCAGTTTCTCCATATTCCTGAACAAAGCACATAGGTGAGCAACTCAAATTGCATTCTTACTCCAACAAAAAGGATGTTCAAAGATATCATGACAGAAGTGTCTGCAGTAATTGTTTTACATGAACTCTTTGCCAATAAAACCATTCCCACACCGGGAATCGAACCCGGGCCGCCGGCGTGAAAAGCCGGAATCCTAACCACTAGACAATATGGGACCATGTATTGGCCCAAGTGGTCTATTCAGCTCCCTCGATCTCTCCAGAAACAGCATGTTGGTGAAGGAAAGAGCAATGAGCCAATGAGGCTCGATAGTCATTCACAGTGAGCTGAAAATTGTTCAACCCTTCGTGTGCATAATGTGTAAACTGTGAGAAACTGAGGAAAATTACCAGTTTATCCATAGTCCTGAACAAAGCACAAAGGTGAGCAACTCAAATTGCATTCTAACTCCAACAAAAAGGAGGTTCAAAGATATCATGACAGAAGTGTCTGCAGTAAATGTTTAACATGAACTCTTTGCCAATAAAACCATTCCCACACCGGGAATCGAACCCGGGCCGCCGGCGTGAAAAGCCGGAATCCTAACCACTAGACAATATGGGACCATGTATTGGCCCAAGTGGTCTATTCAGCTCCCTCGATCTCTCCAGAAACAGCATGTTGGTAAAGGAAAGAGCAATGAGCCAATGAAGCACGATAGTCATTAACAGTTTGGCGTTAGATAACTTGAGCTGAAAATTGTTCAACCCTTCGTGTGCATAATGTGTAAACTGTGAGAAACTGAGGAATATCACCAGTTTCTCCATATTCCTGAACAAAGCACATAGGTGAGCAACTCAAATTGCATTCTAACTCCAACAAAAAGGATGTTCAAAGATATCATGACAGAAGTGTCTGCAGTATATGTTTAACATGAACTCTTTGCCAATAAAACCTTTCCCACACCGGGAATCGAACCCGGGCCGCCGGCGTGAAAAGCCGGAATCCTAACCACTAGACAATATGGGACCATGTATTGGCCCAAGTGGTCTATTTAGCTCCTTCGATCTCTTCAGAAACAGCATGTTGGTAAAGGAAAGAGCAATGAGCCAATGAAGCACGATAGTCATTAAGAGTTTGGCGTTAGATAACTTGAGCTGAAAATTGTTCAACCCCTCGTGTGCATAATGTGTAAACTATGAGAAACTGAGGAAAATCACCAGTTTCTCCATATTCCTGAACAAAGCACAAAGGTGAGCAACTCAAATTGCATTCTAACTCCAACAAAAAGGATGTTCAAAGATATCATGACAGAAGTGTCTGCAGTAAATGTTTAACATGAACTCTTTGCCAATAAAACCATTCCCACACCGGGAATCGAACCCGGGCCGCCGGCGTGAAAAGCCGGAATCCTAACCACTAGAAAATATGGGACCATGTATTGCCCCAAGTGGTCTATTTAGCTCCCTCGATCTCTCCAGAAACAGCATGTTGGTAAAGGAAAGAGCAATGAGCCAATGAAGCACGTTAGTCATTAACAGTTTGGCGTTAGATAACTTGAGCTGAAAATTGTTCAACCCCTCGTGTGCATAATGTGTAAACTGTGAGAAACTGAGGAAAATCACCAGTTTCTCCATATTCCTGAACAAAGCACAAAGGTGAGCAACTCAAATTGCATTCTTACTCCAACAAAAAGGATGTTCAAAGATATCATGACAGAAGTGTCTGCAGTAATTGTTTTACATGAACTCTTTGCCAATAAAACCATTCCCACACCGGGAATCAAACCCGGGCCGCCGGCGTGAAAAGCCGGAATCCTAACCACTAGACAATATGGGACCATGTATTGGCCCAAGTGGTCTATTCAGCTCCCTCGATCTCTCCAGAAACAGCATGTTGGTGAAGGAAAGAGCAATGAGCCAATGAGGCTCGATAGTCATTCACAGTGAGCTGAAAATTGTTCAACCCTTCGTGTGCATAATGTGTAAACTGTGAGAAACTGAGGAAAATTACCAGTTTATCCATAGTCCTGAACAAAGCACAAAGGTGAGCAACTCAACTTGCATTCTAACTCCAACAAAAAGGAGGTTCAAAGATATCATGACAGAAGTGTCTGCAGTAAATGTTTAACATGAACTCTTTGCCAATAAAACCATTCCCACACCGGGAATCGAACCCGGGCCGCCGGCGTGAAAAGCCGGAATCCTAACCACTAGACAATATGGGACCATGTATTGGCCCAAGTGGTCTATTCAGCTCCCTCGATCTCTCCAGAAACAGCATGTTGGTAAAGGAAAGAGCAATGAGCCAATGAAGCACGATAGTCATTAACAGTTTGGCGTTAGATAACTTGAGCTGAAAATTGTTCAACCCTTCGTGTGCATAATGTGTAAACTGTGAGAAACTGAGGAATATCACCAGTTTCTCCATATTCCTGAACAAAGCACATAGGTGAGCAACTCAAATTGCATTCTAACTCCAACAAAAAGGATGTTCAAAGATATCATGACAGAAGTGTCTGCAGTATATGTTTAACATGAACTCTTTGCCAATAAAACCTTTCCCACACCGGGAATCGAACCCGGGCCGCCGGCGTGAAAAGCCGGAATCCTAACCACTAGACAATATGGGACCATGTGTTGGCCAAAGTGGTCTATTTAGCTCCTTCGATCTCTTCAGAAACAGCATGTTGGTAAAGGAAAGAGCAATGAGCCAATGAAGCACGATAGTCATTAAGAGTTTGGCGTTAGATAACTTGAGCTGAAAATTGTTCAACCCCTCGTGTGCATAATGTGTAAACTATGAGAAACTGAGGAAAATCAGCAGTTTCTCCATATTCCTGAACAAAGCACAAAGGTGAGCAACTCAAATTGCATTCTAACTCCAACAAAAAGGATGTTCAAAGATATCATGACAGAAGTGTCTGCAGTAAATGTTTAACATGAACTCTTTGCCAATAAAACCATTCCCACACCGGGAATCGAACCCGGGCCGCCGGCGTGAAAAGCCGGAATTCTTACCACTAGACAATATGGGACCATGTGTTGCCCCAAGTGGTCTATTCAGCTCCCTCGATGTCTTCAGAAACAGCATGTTGGTAAAGGAAAGAGCAATGAGCCAATGAAGCACGATAGTCATTAAGAGTTTGGCGTTAGATAACTTGAGCTGAAAATTGTTCAACCCTTCGTGTGCATAATGTGTAAACTGTGAGAAACTGAGGAATATCACCAGTTTCTCCATATTCCTGAACAAAGCACATAGGTGAGCAACTCAAATTGCATTCTAACTCCAACAAAAAGGATGTTCAAAGATATCATGACAGAATTGTCTGCAGTAATTGTTTAACATGAACTCTTTGCCGATAAAACCATTCCCACACCGGGAATCGAACCCGGGCCGCCGGCGTGAAAAGCCGGAATCCTAACCACTAGACAATATGGGACCATGTATTGGCCCAAGTGGTCTATTTCGCTCCTTCGATCTCTTCAGCAACAGCATGTTGGTAAAGGAAAGAGCAATGAGCCAATGAAGCACGATAGTCATTAAGAGTTTGGCGTTAGATAACTTGAGCTGAAAATTGTTCAACCCCTCGTGTGCATAATGTGTAAACTGTGAGAAACTGAGGAAAATCACCAGTTTCTCCATATTCCTGAACAAAGCACAAAGGTGAGCAACTCAAATTGCATTCTTACTCCAACAAAAAGGATGTTCAAAGATATCATGACAGAAGTGTCTGCAGTATATGTTTAACATGAACTCATTGCCAATAAAACCATTCCCACACCTGGAATCGAACCCGGGCCGCCAGCGTGAAAAGCCAGAATCCTAACCACTAGACAATATGGGACCATGTATTGGCCCAAGTGGTCTATTCAGCTCCCTCGATCTCTTCAGAAACAGCATGTTGGTAAAGGAAAGAGCAATGAGCCAATGAAGCACGATAGTCATTAACAGTTTGGCGTATGATAACTTGAGCTGAAAATTGTTCAACCCCTCGTGTGCATAATGTGTAAACTATGAGAAACTGAGGAAAATCACCAGTTTCTCCATATTCCTGAACAAAGCACAAAGGTGAGCAACTCAAATTGCATTCTAACTCCAACAAAAAGGATGTTCAAAGATATCATGACAAAAGTGTCTGCAGTAAATGTTTAACATGAACTCTTTGCCAATAAAACCATTCCCACACCGGGAATCGAACCCGGGCCGCCGGCGTGAAAAGCCGGAATCCTAACCACTAGACAATATGGGACCATGTATTGCCCCAAGTGGTCTATTCAGCTCCCTCGATCTCTCCAGAAACAGCATGTTGGTAAAGGAAAGAGCAATGAGCCAATGTAGCACGATAGTCATTAACAGTTTGGCGTTAGATTACTTGAGCTGAAAATTGTTCAACCCTTCGTGTGCATAATGTGTAAACTGTGAGAAACTGAGGAATATCACCAGTTTCTCCATATTCCTGAACAAAGCACATAGGTGAGCAACTCAAATTGCATTCTAACTCCAACAAAAAGGATGTTCAAAGATATCATGACAGAAGTGTCTACAGTATATGTTTAACATGAACTCTTTGCCAATAAAACCATTCCCACACCGGGAATCGAACCCGGGCCGCCAGCGTGAAAAGCCAGAATCCTAACCACTAGACAATATGGGACCATGTATTGGCTCAAGTGGTCTATTCAGCTCCCTCGTTCTCTCCAGAAACAGCATGTTGGTAAAGGAAAGAGCAATAAGCCTATGAAGCACGATAGTCATTAACAGTTTAGCGTTAGATAACTTGAGCTGAAAATTGTTCAACCCTTCGTGTGCATAATGTGTAAACTGTGAGAAACTGAGGAAAATCACCAGTGTTTCCATATTCCTGAACAAAGCACAAAGGTGAGCAACTCAAATTGCATTCTAACTCCAACAAAAAGGATGTTCAAATATATCATGACAGAATTGTCTGCAGTAATTGTTTAACATGAACTCTTTGCCAATAAAACCATTCCCACACCGGGAATCGAACCCGGGCCGCCGGCGTGAAAAGCCGGAATCCCAACCACTAGACAATATGGGACCATGTATTGCCCCAAGTGGTCTATTTAGTTCCCTCGATCTTTCCAGAAACAGCATGTTGGTAAAGGAAAGAGCAATCAGCCAATGAGGCCCGATAGTCATTCACAGTGAGCTGAAAATTGTTCAACCCTTCGTGTGCATAATGTGTAAACTGTGAGAAACTGAGGAAAATTACCAGTTTATCCATAGTCCTGAACAAAGCACAAAGGTGAGCAACTCAAATTGCATTCTAACTCCAACAAAAAGGAGGTTCAAAGATATCATGACAGAAGTGTCTGCAGTAAATGTTTAACATGAACTCTTTGCCAATAAAACCATTCCCACACCGGGAATCGAACCCGGGCCGCCGGCGTGAAAAGCCGGAATCCTAACCACTAGACAATATGGGACCATGTATTGGCCCAAGTGGTCTATTCAGCTCCCTCGATCTCTCCAGAAACAGCATGTTGGTAAAGGAAAGAGCAATGAGCCAATGAAGCACGATAGTCATTAACAGTTTGGCGTTAGATAACTTGAGCTGAAAATTGTTCAACCCTTCGTGTGCATAATGTGTAAACTGTGAGAAACTGAGGAATATCACCAGTTTCTCCATATTCCTGAACAAAGCACATAGCTGAGCAACTCAAATTGCATTCTAACTGCAACAAAAAGGATGTTCAAAGATATCATGACAGAAGTGTCTGCAGTATATGTTTAACATGAACTCTTTGCCAATAAAACCTTTCCCACACCGGGAATCGAACCCGGGCCGCCGGCGTGAAAAGCCGGAATCCTAACCACAAGACAATATGGGACCATGTATTGGCCCAAGTGGTCTATTTAGCTCCCTCGATCTCTTCAGAAACAGCATGTTGGTAAAGGAAAGAGCAATGAGCCAATGAAGCACGATAGTCATTAAGAGTTTGGCGTTAGATAACTTGAGCTGAAAATTGTTCAACCCCTCGTGTGCATAATGTGTAAACTATGAGAAACTGAGGAAAATCACCAGTTTCTCCATATTCCTGAACAAAGCACAAAGGTGAGCAACTCAAATTGCATTCTAACTCCAACAAAAAGGATGTTCAAAGATATCATGACAGAAGTGTCTGCAGTAAATGTTTAACATGAACTCTTTGCCAATAAAACCATTCCCACACCGGGAATCGAACCCGGGCCGCCGGCGTGAAAAGCCGGAATCCTAACCACTAGAAAATATGGGACCATGTATTGCCCCAAGTGGTCTATTTAGCTCCCTCGATCTCTCCAGAAACAGCATGTTGGTAAAGGAAAGAGCAATGAGCCAATGAAGCACGTTAGTCATTAACAGTTTGGCGTTAGATAACTTGAGCTGAAAATTGTTCAACCCCTCGTGTGCATAATGTGTAAACTGTGAGAAACTGAGGAAAATCACCAGTTTCTCCATATTCCTGAACAAAGCACAAAGGTGAGCAACTCAAATTGCATTCTTACTCCAACAAAAAGGATGTTCAAAGATATCATGACAGAAGTGTCTGCAGTAATTGTTTTACAAGAACTCTTTGCCAATAAAACCATTCCCACACCGGGAATCGAACCCGGCCGCCGGCGTGAAAAGCCGGAATCCTAACCACTAGACAATATGGGACCATGTATTGGCCCAAGTGGTCTATTCAGCTCCCTCGATCTCTCCAGAAACAGCATGTTGGTGAAGGAAAGAGCAATGAGCCAATGAGGCTCGATAGTCATTCACAGTGAGCTGAAAATTGTTCAACCCTTCGTGTGCATAATGTGTAAACTGTGAGAAACTGAGGAAAATTACCAGTTTATCCATAGTCCTGAACAAAGCACAAAGGTGAGCAACTCAAATTGCATTCTAACTCCAACAAAAAGGAGGTTCAAAGATATCATGACAGAAGTGTCTGCAGTAAATGTTTAACATGAACTCTTTGCCAATAAAACCATTCCCACACCGGGAATCGAACCCGGGCCGCCGGCGTGAAAAGCCGGAATCCTAACCACTAGACAATATGGGACCATGTATTGGCCCAAGTGGTCTATTCAGCTCCCTCGATCTCTCCAGAAACAGCATGTTGGTAAAGGAAAGAGCAATGAGCCAATGAAGCACGATAGTCATTAACAGTTTGGCGTTAGATAACTTGAGCTGAAAATTGTTCAACCCTTCGTGTGCATAATGTGTAAACTGTGAGAAACTGAGGAATATCACCAGTTTCTCCATATTCCTGAACAAAGCACATAGCTGAGCAACTCAAATTGCATTCTAACTCCAACAAAAAGGATGTTCAAAGATATCATGACAGAAGTGTCTGCAGTATATGTTTAACATGAACTCTTTGCCAATAAAACCTTTCCCACACCGGGAATCGAACCCGGGCCGCCGGCGTGAAAAGCCAGAATCCTAACCACTAGACAATATGGGACCATGTATTGGCCCAAGTGGTCTATTTAGCTCCTTCGATCTCTTCAGAAACAGCATGTTGGTAAAGGAAAGAGCAATGAGCCAATGAAGCACGATAGTCATTAAGAGTTTGGCGTTAGATAACTTGAGCTGAAAATTGTTCAACCCCTCGTGTGCATAATGTGTAAACTATGAGAAACTGAGGAAAATCACCAGTTTCTCCATATTCCTGAACAAAGCACAAAGGTGAGCAACTCAAATTGCATTCTAACTCCAACAAAAAGGATGTTCAAAGATATCATGACAGAAGTGTCTGCAGTAAATGTTTAACATGAACTCTTTGCCAATAAAACCATTCCCACACCGGGAATCGAACCCGGGCCGCCGGCGTGAAAAGCCGGAATCCTAACCACTAGAAAATATGGGACCATGTATTGCCCCAAGTGGTCTATTTAGCTCCCTCGATCTCTCCAGAAACAGCATGTTGGTAAAGGAAAGAGCAATGAGCCAATGAAGCACGTTAGTCATTAACAGTTTGGCGTTAGATAACTTGAGCTGAAAATTGTTCAACCCCTCGTGTGCATAATGTGTAAACTGTGAGAAACTGAGGAAAATCACCAGTTTCTCCATATTCCTGAACAAAGCACAAAGGTGAGCAACTCAAATTGCATTCTTACTCCAACAAAAAGGATGTTCAAAGATATCATGACAGAAGTGTCTGCAGTAATTGTTTTACATGAACTCTTTGCCAATAAAACCATTCCCACACCGGGAATCGAACCCGGCCGCCGGCGTGAAAAGCCGGAATCCTAACCACTAGACAATATGGGACCATGTATTGGCCCAAGTGGTCTATTCAGCTCCCTCGATCTCTCCAGAAACAGCATGTTGGTGAAGGAAAGAGCAATGAGCCAATGAGGCTCGATAGTCATTCACAGTGAGCTGAAAATTGTTCAACCCTTCGTGTGCATAATGTGTAAACTGTGAGAAACTGAGGAAAATTACCAGTTTATCCATAGTCCTGAACAAAGCACAAAGGTGAGCAACTCAAATTGCATTCTAACTCCAACAAAAAGGAGGTTCAAAGATATCATGACAGAAGTGTCTGCAGTAAATGTTTAACATGAACTCTTTGCCAATAAAACCATTCCCACACCGGGAATCGAACCCGGGCCGCCGGCGTGAAAAGCCGGAATCCTAACCACTAGACAATATGGGACCATGTATTGGCCCAAGTGGTCTATTCAGCTCCCTCGATCTCTCCAGAAACAGCATGTTGGTAAAGGAAAGAGCAATGAGCCAATGAAGCACGATAGTCATTAACAGTTTGGCGTTAGATAACTTGAGCTGAAAATTGTTCAACCCTTCGTGTGCATAATGTGTAAACTGTGAGAAACTGAGGAATATCACCAGTTTCTCCATATTCCTGAACAAAGCACATAGGTGAGCAACTCAAATTGCATTCTAACTCCAACAAAAAGGATGTTCAAAGATATCATGACAGAAGTGTCTGCAGTATATGTTTAACATGAACTCTTTGCCAATAAAACCTTTCCCACACCGGGAATCGAACCCGGGCCGCCGGCGTGAAAAGCCGGAATCCTAACCACTAGACAATATGGGACCATGTATTGGCCAAAGTGGTCTATTTAGCTCCTTCGATCTCTTCAGAAACAGCATGTTGGTAAAGGAAAGAGCAATGAGCCAATGAAGCACGATAGTCATTAAGAGTTTGGCGTTAGATAACTTGAGCTGAAAATTGTTCAACCCCTCGTTTGCATAATGTGTAAACTATGAGAAACTGAGGAAAATCACCAGTTCCTCCATATTCCTAAACAAAGCACAAAGGTGAGCAACTCAAATTGCATTCTAACTCCAACAAAAAGGATGTTCAAAGATATCATGACAGAAGTGTCTGCAGTAAATGTTTTACATGAAATCTTTGCCAATAAAACCATTCCTACACCGGGAATCGAACCCGGGCCGCCGGCGTGAAAAGCCGGAATCCTAACCACTAGACAATATGGGACCATGTATTGGCCCAAGTGGTCTATTCAGCTCCCTCGATCTCTCCAGAAACAGCATGTTGGTAAAGGAAAGAGCAATGAGCCAATGAAGCACGATAGTCATTAACAGTTTGGCGTATGATAACTTGAGCTGAAAATTGTTCAACCCCTCGTGTGCATAATGTGTAAACTATGAGAAACTGAGGAAAATCACCAGTTTCTCCATATTCCTGAACAAAGCACAAAGGTGAGCAACTCAAATTGCATTCTAACTCCAACAAAAAGGATGTTCAAAGATATCATGACAAAAGTGTCTGCAGTAAATGTTTAACATGAACTCTTTGCCAATAAAACCATTCCCACACCGGGAATCGAACCCGGGCCGCCGGCGTGAAAAGCCGGAATCCTAACCACTAGACAATATGGGACCATGTATTGCCCCAAGTGGTCTATTCAGCTCCCTCGATCTCTCCAGAAACAGCATGTTGGTAAAGGAAAGAGCAATGAGCCAATGTAGCACGATAGTCATTAACAGTTTGGCGTTAGATTACTTGAGCTGAAAATTGTTCAACCCTTCGTGTGCATAATGTGTAAACTGTGAGAAACTGAGGAATATCACCAGTTTCTCCATATTCCTGAACAAAGCACATAGGTGAGCAACTCAAATTGCATTCTAACTCCAACAAAAAGGATGTTCAAAGATATCATGACAGAAGTGTCTACAGTATATGTTTAACATGAACTCTTTGCCAATAAAACCATTCCCACACCGGGAATCGAACCCGGGCCGCCAGCGTGAAAAGCCAGAATCCTAACCACTAGACAATATGGGACCATGTATTGGCTCAAGTGGTCTATTCAGCTCCCTCGTTCTCTCCAGAAACAGCATGTTGGTAAAGGAAAGAGCAATAAGCCTATGAAGCACGATAGTCATTAACAGTTTAGCGTTAGATAACTTGAGCTGAAAATTGTTCAACCCTTCGTGTGCATAATGTGTAAACTGTGAGAAACTGAGGAAAATCACCAGTGTTTCCATATTCCTGAACAAAGCACAAAGGTGAGCAACTCAAATTGCATTCTAACTCCAACAAAAAGGATGTTCAAATATATCAAGACAGAATTGTCTGCAGTAATTGTTTAACATGAACTCTTTGCCAATAAAACCATTCCCACACCGGGAATTGAACCCGGGCCGCCGGCGTGAAAAGCCGGAATCCCAACCACTAGACAATATGGGACCATGTATTGCCCCAAGTGGTCTATTTAGTTCCCTCGATCTCTCCAGAAACAGCATGTTGGTAAAGGAAAGAGCAATCAGCCAATGAGGCCCGATAGTCATTCACAGTGAGCTGAAAATTGTTCAACCCTTCGTGTGCATAATGTGTAAACTGTGAGAAACTGAGGAAAATTACCAGTTTATCCATAGTCCTGAACAAAGCACAAAGGTGAGCAACTCAAATTGCATTCTAACTCCAACAAAAAGGATGTTCAAAGATATCATGACAAAAGTGTCTGCAGTAAATGTTTAACATGAACTCTTTGCCAATAAAACCATTCCCACACCGGGAATCGAACCCGGGCCGCCGGCGTGAAAAGCCGGAATCCTAACCACTAGACAATATGGGACCATGTATTGCCCCAAGTGGTCTATTCAGCTCCCTCGATCTCTCCAGAAACAGCATGTTGGTAAAGGAAAGAGCAATGAGCCAATGTAGCACGATAGTCATTAACAGTTTGGCGTTAGATTACTTGAGCTGAAAATTGTTCAACCCTTCGTGTGCATAATGTGTAAACTGTGAGAAACTGAGGAATATCACCAGTTTCTCCATATTCCTGAACAAAGCACATAGGTGAGCAACTCAAATTGCATTCTAACTCCAACAAAAAGGATGTTCAAAGATATCATGACAGAAGTGTCTACAGTATATGTTTAACATGAACTCTTTGCCAATAAAACCATTCCCACACCGGGAATCGAACCCGGGCCGCCAGCGTGAAAAGCCAGAATCCTAACCACTAGACAATATGGGACCATGTATTGGCTCAAGTGGTCTATTCAGCTCCCTCGTTCTCTCCAGAAACAGCATGTTGGTAAAGGAAAGAGCAATAAGCCTATGAAGCACGATAGTCATTAACAGTTTAGCGTTAGATAACTTGAGCTGAAAATTGTTCAACCCTTCGTGTGCATAATGTGTAAACTGTGAGAAACTGAGGAAAATCACCAGTGTTTCCATATTCCTGAACAAAGCACAAAGGTGAGCAACTCAAATTGCATTCTAACTCCAACAAAAAGGATGTTCAAATATATCATGACAGAATTGTCTGCAGTAATTGTTTAACATGAACTCTTTGCCAATAAAACCATTCCCACACCGGGAATCGAACCCGGGCCGCCGGCGTGAAAAGCCGGAATCCCAACCACTAGACAATATGGGACCATGTATTGCCCCAAGTGGTCTATTTAGTTCCCTCGATCTCTCCAGAAACAGCATGTTGGTAAAGGAAAGAGCAATCAGCCAATGAGGCCCGATAGTCATTCACAGTGAGCTGAAAATTGTTCAACCCTTCGTGTGCATAATGTGTAAACTGTGAGAAACTGAGGAAAATTACCAGTTTATCCATAGTCCTGAACAAAGCACAAAGGTGAGCAACTCAAATTGCATTCTAACTCCAACAAAAAGGAGGTTCAAAGATATCATGACAGAAGTGTCTGCAGTAAATGTTTAACATGAACTCTTTGCCAATAAAACCATTCCCACACCGGGAATCGAACCCGGGCCGCCGGCGTGAAAAGCCGGAATCCTAACCACTAGACAATATGGGACCATGTATTGGCCCAAGTGGTCTATTCAGCTCCCTCGATCTCTCCAGAAACAGCATGTTGGTAAAGGAAAGAGCAATGAGCCAATGAAGCACGATAGTCATTAACAGTTTGGCGTTAGATAACTTGAGCTGAAAATTGTTCAACCCTTCGTGTGCATAATGTGTAAACTGTGAGAAACTGAGGAATATCACCAGTTTCTCCATATTCCTGAACAAAGCACATAGCTGAGCAACTCAAATTGCATTCTAACTCCAACAAAAAGGATGTTCAAAGATATCATGACAGAAGTGTCTGCAGTATATGTTTAACATGAACTCTTTGCCAATAAAACCTTTCCCACACCGGGAATCGAACCCGGGCCGCCGGCGTGAAAAGCCGGAATCCTAACCACTAGACAATATGGGACCATGTATTGGCCCAAGTGGTCTATTTAGCTCCTTCGATCTCTTCAGAAACAGCATGTTGGTAAAGGAAAGAGCAATGAGCCAATGAAGCACGATAGTCATTAAGAGTTTGGCGTTAGATAACTTGAGCTGAAAATTGTTCAACCCCTCGTGTGCATAATGTGTAAACTATGAGAAACTGAGGAAAATCACCAGTTTCTCCATATTCCTGAACAAAGCACAAAGGTGAGCAACTCAAATTGCATTCTAACTCCAACAAAAAGGATGTTCAAAGATATCATGACAGAAGTGTCTGCAGTAAATGTTTAACATGAACTCTTTGCCAATAAAACCATTCCCACACCGGGAATCGAACCCGGGCCGCCGGCGTGAAAAGCCGGAATCCTAACCACTAGAAAATATGGGACCATGTATTGCCCCAAGTGGTCTATTTAGCTCCCTCGATCTCTCCAGAAACAGCATGTTGGTAAAGGAAAGAGCAATGAGCCAATGAAGCACGTTAGTCATTAACAGTTTGGCGTTAGATAACTTGAGCTGAAAATTGTTCAACCCCTCGTGTGCATAATGTGTAAACTGTGAGAAACTGAGGAAAATCACCAGTTTCTCCATATTCCTGAACAAAGCACAAAGGTGAGCAACTCAAATTGCATTCTTACTCCAACAAAAAGGATGTTCAAAGATATCATGACAGAAGTGTCTGCAGTAATTGTTTTACATGAACTCTTTGCCAATAAAACCATTCCCACACCGGGAATCGAACCCGGGCCGCCGGCGTGAAAAGCCGGAATCCTAACCACTAGACAATATGGGACCATGTATTGGCCCAAGTGGTCTATTCAGCTCCCTCGATCTCTCCAGAAACAGCATGTTGGTGAAGGAAAGAGCAATGAGCCAATGAGGCTCGATAGTCATTCACAGTGAGCTGAAAATTGTTCAACCCTTCGTGTGCATAATGTGTAAACTGTGAGAAACTGAGGAAAATTACCAGTTTATCCATAGTCCTGAACAAAGCACAAAGGTGAGCAACTCAAATTGCATTCTAACTCCAACAAAAAGGAGGTTCAAAGATATCATGACAGAAGTGTCTGCAGTAAATGTTTAACATGAACTCTTTGCCAATAAAACCATTCCCACACCGGGAATCGAACCCGGGCCGCCGGCGTGAAAAGCCGGAATCCTAACCACTAGACAATATGGGACCATGTATTGGCCCAAGTGGTCTATTCAGCTCCCTCGATCTCTCCAGAAACAGCATGTTGGTAAAGGAAAGAGCAATGAGCCAATGAAGCACGATAGTCATTAACAGTTTGGCGTTAGATAACTTGAGCTGAAAATTGTTCAACCCTTCGTGTGCATAATGTGTAAACTGTGAGAAACTGAGGAATATCACCAGTTTCTCCATATTCCTGAACAAAGCACATAGGTGAGCAACTCAAATTGCATTCTAACTCCAACAAAAAGGATGTTCAAAGATATCATGACAGAAGTGTCTGCAGTATATGTTTAACATGAACTCTTTGCCAATAAAACCTTTCCCACACCGGGAATCGAACCCGGGCCGCCGGCGTGAAAAGCCGGAATCCTAACCACTAGACAATATGGGACCATGTATTGGCCAAAGTGGTCTATTTAGCTCCTTCGATCTCTTCAGAAACAGCATGTTGGTAAAGGAAAGAGCAATGAGCCAATGAAGCACGATAGTCATTAAGAGTTTGGCGTTAGATAACTTGAGCTGAAAATTGTTCAACCCCTCGTTTGCATAATGTGTAAACTATGAGAAACTGAGGAAAATCACCAGTTCCTCCATATTCCTGAACAAAGCACAAAGGTGAGCAACTCAAATTGCATTCTAACTCCAACAAAAAGGATGTTCAAAGATATCATGACAGAAGTGTCTGCAGTAAATGTTTTACATGAAATCTTTGCCAATAAAACCATTCCTACACCGGGAATCGAACCCGGGCCGCCGGCGTGAAAAGCCGGAATCCTAACCACTAGACAATATGGGACCATGTATTGGCCCAAGTGGTCTATTCAGCTCCCTTGATCTCTCCAGAAACAGCATGTTGGTGAAGGAAAGAGCAATGAGCCAATGAGGCTCGATAGTCATTCACAGTGAGCTGAAAATTGTTCAACCCTTCGTGTGCATAATGTGTAAACTGTGAGAAACTGAGGAAAATTACCAGTTTATCCATAGTCCTGAACAAAGCACAAAGGTGAGCAACTCAAATTGCATTCTAACTCCAACAAAAAGGAGGTTCAAAGATATCATGACAGAAGTGTCTGCAGTAAATGTTTAACATGAACTCTTTGCCAATAAAACCATTCCCACACCGGGAATCGAACCCGGGCCGCCGGCGTGAAAAGCCGGAATCCTAACCACTAGACAATATGGGACCATGTATTGGCCCAAGTGGTCTATTCAGCTCCCTCGATCTCTCCAGAAACAGCATGTTGGTAAAGGAAAGAGCAATGAGCCAATGAAGCACGATAGTCATTAACAGTTTGGCGTTAGATAACTTGAGCTGAAAATTGTTCAACCCTTCGTGTGCATAATGTGTAAACTGTGAGAAACTGAGGAATATCACCAGTTTCTCCATATTCCTGAACAAAGCACATAGGTGAGCAACTCAAATTGCATTCTAACTCCAACAAAAAGGATGTTCAAAGATATCATGACAGAAGTGTCTGCAGTATATGTTTAACATGAACTCTTTGCCAATAAAACCTTTCCCACACCGGGAATCGAACCCGGGCCGCCGGCGTGAAAAGCCGGAATCCTAACCACTAGACAATATGGGACCATGTATTGGCCAAAGTGGTCTATTTAGCTCCTTCGATCTCTTCAGAAACAGCATGTTGGTAAAGGAAAGAGCAATGAGCCAATGAAGCACGATAGTCATTAAGAGTTTGGCGTTAGATAACTTGAGCTGAAAATTGTTCAACCCCTCGTTTGCATAATGTGTAAACTATGAGAAACTGAGGAAAATCACCAGTTCCTCCATATTCCTGAACAAAGCACAAAGGTGAGCAACTCAAATTGCATTCTAACTCCAACAAAAAGGATGTTCAAAGATATCATGACAGAAGTGTCTGCAGTAAATGTTTTACATGAAATCTTTGCCAATAAAACCATTCCTACACCGGGAATCGAACCCGGGCCGCCGGCGTGAAAAGCCGGAATCCTAACCACTAGACAATATGGGACCATGTATTGGCCCAAGTGGTCTATTCAGCTCCCTCAATCTCTCCAGAAACAGCATGTTGGTGAAGGAAAGAGCAATGAGCCAATGAGGCTCGATAGTCATTCACAGTGAGCTGAAAATTGTTCAACCCTTCGTGTGCATAATGTGTAAACTGTGAGAAACTGAGGAAAATTACCAGTTTATCCATAGTCCTGAACAAAGCACAAAGGTGAGCAACTCAAATTGCATTCTAACTCCAACAAAAAGGAGGTTCAAAGATATCATGACAGAAGTGTCTGCAGTAAATGTTTAACATGAACTCTTTGCCAATAAAACCATTCCCACACCGGGAATCGAACCCGGGCCGCCGGCGTGAAAAGCCGGAATCCTAACCACTAGACAATATGGGACCATGTATTGGCCCAAGTGGTCTATTCAGCTCCCTCGATCTCTCCAGAAACAGCATGTTGGTAAAGGAAAGAGCAATGAGCCAATGAAGCACGATAGTCATTAACAGTTTGGCGTTAGATAACTTGAGCTGAAAATTGTTCAACCCTTCGTGTGCATAATGTGTAAACTGTGAGAAACTGAGGAATATCACCAGTTTCTCCATATTCCTGAACAAAGCACATAGCTGAGCAACTCAAATTGCATTCTAACTCCAACAAAAAGGATGTTCAAAGATATCATGACAGAAGTGTCTGCAGTATATGTTTAACATGAACTCTTTGCCAATAAAACCTTTCCCACACCGGGAATCGAACCCGGGCCGCCGGCGTGAAAAGCCGGAATCCTAACCACTAGACAATATGGGACCATGTATTGGCCCAAGTGGTCTATTTAGCTCCTTCGATCTCTTCAGAAACAGCATGTTGGTAAAGGAAAGAGCAATAAGCCAATGAAGCACGATAGTCATTAAGAGTTTGGCGTTAGATAACTTGAGCTGAAAATTGTTCAACCCCTCGTGTGCATAATGTGTAAACTATGAGAAACTGAGGAAAATCACCAGTTTCTCCATATTCCTGAACAAAGCACAAAGGTGAGCAACTCAAATTGCATTCTAACTCCAACAAAAAGGATGTTCAAAGATATCATGACAGAAGTGTCTGCAGTAAATGTTTAACATGAACTCTTTGCCAATAAAACCATTCCCACACCGGGAATCGAACCCGGGCCGCCGGCGTGAAAAGCCGGAATCCTAACCACTAGAAAATATGGGACCATGTATTGCCCCAAGTGGTCTATTTAGCTCCCTCGATCTCTCCAGAAACAGCATGTTGGTAAAGGAAAGAGCAATGAGCCAATGAAGCACGTTAGTCATTAACAGTTTGGCGTTAGATAACTTGAGCTGAAAATTGTTCAACCCCTCGTGTGCATAATGTGTAAACTGTGAGAAACTGAGGAAAATCACCAGTTTCTCCATATTCCTGAACAAAGCACAAAGGTGAGCAACTCAAATTGCATTCTTACTCCAACAAAAAGGATGTTCAAAGATATCATGACAGAAGTGTCTGCAGTAATTGTTTTACATGAACTCTTTGCCAATAAAACCATTCCTACACCGGGAATCGAACCCGGGCCGTCGGCGTGAAAAGCCGGAATCCTAACCACTAGACAATATGGGACCATGTATTGGCCCAAGTGGTCTATTCAGCTCCCTCGATCTCTCCAGAAACAGCATGTTGGTGAAGGAAAGAGCAATGAGCCAATGAGGCTCGATAGTCATTCACAGTGAGCTGAAAATTGTTCAACCCTTCGTGTGCATAATGTGTAAACTGTGAGAAACTGAGGAAAATTACCAGTTAATCCATAGTCCTGAACAAAGCACAAAGGTGAGCAACTCAAATTGCATTCTAACTCCAACAAAAAGGAGGTTCAAAGATATCATGACAGAAGTGTCTGCAGTAAATGTTTAACATGAACTCTTTGCCAATAAAACCATTCCCACACCGGGAATCGAACCCGGGCCGCCGGCGTGAAAAGCCGGAATCCTAACCACTAGACAATATGGGACCATGTATTGGCCCAAGTGGTCTATTCAGCTCCCTCGATCTCTCCAGAAACAGCATGTTGGTAAAGGAAAGAGCAATGAGCCAATGAAGCACGATAGTCATTAACAGTTTGGCGTTAGATAACTTGAGCTGAAAATTGTTCAACCCTTCGTGTGCATAATGTGTAAACTGTGAGAAACTGAGGAATATCACCAGTTTCTCCATATTCCTGAACAAAGCACATAGGTGAGCAACTCAAATTGCATTCTAACTCCAACAAAAAGGATGTTCAAAGATATCATGACAGAAGTGTCTGCAGTATATGTTTAACATGAACTCTTTGCCAATAAAACCTTTCCCACACCGGGAATCGAACCCGGGCCGCCGGCGTGAAAAGCCGGAATCCTAACCACTAGACAATATGGGACCATGTATTGGCCCAAGTGGTCTATTTAGCTCCTTCGATCTCTTCAGAAACAGCATGTTGGTAAAGGAAAGAGCAATGAGCCAATGAAGCACGATAGTCATTAAGAGTTTGGCGTTAGATAACTTGAGCTGAAAATTGTTCAACCCCTCGTGTGCATAATGTGTAAACTATGAGAAACTGAGGAAAATCACCAGTTCCTCCATATTCCTGAACAAAGCACAAAGGTGAGCAACTCAAATTGCATTCTAACTCCAACAAAAAGGATGTTCAAAGATATCATGACAGAAGTGTCTGCAGTAAATGTTTAACATGAACTCTTTGTCAATAAAACCATTCCCACACCGGGAATCGAACCCGGGCCGCCGGCGTGAAAAGCCGGAATCCTAACCACTAGACAATATGGGACCATGTATTGGCCCAAGTGGTCTATTCAGCTCCCTCGATCTCTCCAGAAACAGCATGTTGGTAAAGGAAAGAGCAATGAGCCAATGAAGCACGATAGTCATTAACAGTTTGGCGTTAGATAACTTGAGCTGAAAATTGTTCAACCCTTCGTGTGCATAATGTGTAAACTGTGAGAAACTGAGGAATATCACCAGTTTCTCCATATTCCTGAACAAAGCACATAGGTGAGCAACTCAAATTGCATTCTAACTCCAACAAAAAGGATGTTCAAAGATATCATGACAGAAGTGTCTGCAGTATATGTTTAACATGAACTCTTTGCCAATAAAACCTTTCCCACACCGGGAATCGAACCCGGGCCGCCGGCGTGAAAAGCCGGAATCCTAACCACTAGACAATATGGGACCATGTATTGGCCAAAGTGGTCTATTTAGCTCCTTCGATCTCTTCAGAAACAGCATGTTGGTAAAGGAAAGAGCAATGAGCCAATGAAGCACGATAGTCATTAAGAGTTTGGCGTTAGATAACTTGAGCTGAAAATTGTTCAACCCCTCGTTTGCATAATGTGTAAACTATGAGAAACTGAGGAAAATCACCAGTTCCTCCATATTCCTGAACAAAGCACAAAGGTGAGCAACTCAAATTGCATTCTAACTCCAACAAAAAGGATGTTCAAAGATATCATGACAGAAGTGTCTGCAGTAAATGTTTTACATGAAATCTTTGCCAATAAAACCATTCCTACACCGGGAATCGAACCCGGGCCGCCGGCGTGAAAAGCCGGAATCCTAACCACTAGACAATATGGGACCATGTATTGGCCCAAGTGGTCTATTCAGCTCCCTCAATCTCTCCAGAAACAGCATGTTGGTGAAGGAAAGAGCAATGAGCCAATGAGGCTCGATAGTCATTCACAGTGAGCTGAAAATTGTTCAACCCTTCGTGTGCATAATGTGTAAACTGTGAGAAACTGAGGAAAATTACCAGTTTATCCATAGTCCTGAACAAAGCACAAAGGTGAGCAACTCAAATTGCATTCTAACTCCAACAAAAAGGAGGTTCAAAGATATCATGACAGAAGTGTCTGCAGTAAATGTTTAACATGAACTCTTTGCCAATAAAACCATTCCCACACCGGGAATCGAACCCGGGCCGCCGGCGTGAAAAGCCGGAATCCTAACCACTAGACAATATGGGACCATGTATTGGCCCAAGTGGTCTATTCAGCTCCCTCGATCTCTCCAGAAACAGCATGTTGGTAAAGGAAAGAGCAATGAGCCAATGAAGCACGATAGTCATTAACAGTTTGGCGTTAGATAACTTGAGCTGAAAATTGTTCAACCCTTCGTGTGCATAATGTGTAAACTGTGAGAAACTGAGGAATATCACCAGTTTCTCCATATTCCTGAACAAAGCACATAGCTGAGCAACTCAAATTGCATTCTAACTCCAACAAAAAGGATGTTCAAAGATATCATGACAGAAGTGTCTGCAGTATATGTTTAACATGAACTCTTTGCCAATAAAACCTTTCCCACACCGGGAATCGAACCCGGGCCGCCGGCGTGAAAAGCCGGAATCCTAACCACTAGACAATATGGGACCATGTATTGGCCCAAGTGGTCTATTTAGCTCCTTCGATCTCTTCAGAAACAGCATGTTGGTAAAGGAAAGAGCAATAAGCCAATGAAGCACGATAGTCATTAAGAGTTTGGCGTTAGATAACTTGAGCTGAAAATTGTTCAACCCCTCGTGTGCATAATGTGTAAACTATGAGAAACTGAGGAAAATCACCAGTTTCTCCATATTCCTGAACAAAGCACAAAGGTGAGCAACTCAAATTGCATTCTAACTCCAACAAAAAGGATGTTCAAAGATATCATGACAGAAGTGTCTGCAGTAAATGTTTAACATGAACTCTTTGCCAATAAAACCATTCCCACACCGGGAATCGAACCCGGGCCGCCGGCGTGAAAAGCCGGAATCCTAACCACTAGAAAATATGGGACCATGTATTGCCCCAAGTGGTCTATTTAGCTCCCTCGATCTCTCCAGAAACAGCATGTTGGTAAAGGAAAGAGCAATGAGCCAATGAAGCACGTTAGTCATTAACAGTTTGGCGTTAGATAACTTGAGCTGAAAATTGTTCAACCCCTCGTGTGCATAATGTGTAAACTGTGAGAAACTGAGGAAAATCACCAGTTTCTCCATATTCCTGAACAAAGCACAAAGGTGAGCAACTCAAATTGCATTCTTACTCCAACAAAAAGGATGTTCAAAGATATCATGACAGAAGTGTCTGCAGTAATTGTTTTACATGAACTCTTTGCCAATAAAACCATTCCTACACCGGGAATCGAACCCGGGCCGTCGGCGTGAAAAGCCGGAATCCTAACCACTAGACAATATGGGACCATGTATTGGCCCAAGTGGTCTATTCAGCTCCCTCGATCTCTCCAGAAACAGCATGTTGGTGAAGGAAAGAGCAATGAGCCAATGAGGCTCGATAGTCATTCACAGTGAGCTGAAAATTGTTCAACCCTTCGTGTGCATAATGTGTAAACTGTGAGAAACTGAGGAAAATTACCAGTTAATCCATAGTCCTGAACAAAGCACAAAGGTGAGCAACTCAAATTGCATTCTAACTCCAACAAAAAGGAGGTTCAAAGATATCATGACAGAAGTGTCTGCAGTAAATGTTTAACATGAACTCTTTGCCAATAAAACCATTCCCACACCGGGAATCGAACCCGGGCCGCCGGCGTGAAAAGCCGGAATCCTAACCACTAGACAATATGGGACCATGTATTGGCCCAAGTGGTCTATTCAGCTCCCTCGATCTCTCCAGAAACAGCATGTTGGTAAAGGAAAGAGCAATGAGCCAATGAAGCACGATAGTCATTAACAGTTTGGCGTTAGATAACTTGAGCTGAAAATTGTTCAACCCTTCGTGTGCATAATGTGTAAACTGTGAGAAACTGAGGAATATCACCAGTTTCTCCATATTCCTGAACAAAGCACATAGGTGAGCAACTCAAATTGCATTCTAACTCCAACAAAAAGGATGTTCAAAGATATCATGACAGAAGTGTCTGCAGTATATGTTTAACATGAACTCTTTGCCAATAAAACCTTTCCCACACCGGGAATCGAACCCGGGCCGCCGGCGTGAAAAGCCGGAATCCTAACCACTAGACAATATGGGACCATGTATTGGCCCAAGTGGTCTATTTAGCTCCTTCGATCTCTTCAGAAACAGCATGTTGGTAAAGGAAAGAGCAATGAGCCAATGAAGCACGATAGTCATTAAGAGTTTGGCGTTAGATAACTTGAGCTGAAAATTGTTCAACCCCTCGTGTGCATAATGTGTAAACTATGAGAAACTGAGGAAAATCACCAGTTCCTCCATATTCCTGAACAAAGCACAAAGGTGAGCAACTCAAATTGCATTCTAACTCCAACAAAAAGGATGTTCAAAGATATCATGACAGAAGTGTCTGCAGTAAATGTTCAACATGAACTCTTTGCCAATAAAACCATTCCCACACCGGGAATCGAACCCGGGCCGCCGGCGTGAAAAGCCGGAATTCTTACCACTAGACAATATGGGACCATGTATTGCCCCAAGTGGTCTATTCAGCTCCCTCGATCTCTTCAGAAACAGCATGTTGGTAAAGGAAAGAGCAATGAGCCAATGAAGCACGATAGTCATTAACAGTTTGGCGTTAGATAACTTGAGCTGAAAATTGTTCAACCCTTCGTGTGCATAATGTGTAAACTGTGAGAAACTGAGGAATATCACCAGTTTCTCCATATTCCTGAACAAAGCACATAGGTGAGCAACTCAAATTGCATTCTAACTCCAACAAAAAGGATGTTCAAAGATATCATGACAGAAGTGTCTGCAGTATATGTTTAACATGAACTCTTTGCCAATAAAACCTTTCCCACACCGGGAATCGAACCCGGGCCGCCGGCGTGAAAAGCCGGAATCCTAACCACTAGACAATATGGGACCATGTATTGGCCAAAGTGGTCTATTTAGCTCCTTCGATCTCTTCAGAAACAGCATGTTGGTAAAGGAAAGAGCAATGAGCCAATGAAGCACGATAGTCATTAAGAGTTTGGCGTTAGATAACTTGAGCTGAAAATTGTTCAACCCCTCGTTTGCATAATGTGTAAACTATGAGAAACTGAGGAAAATCACCAGTTCCTCCATATTCCTGAACAAAGCACAAAGGTGAGCAACTCAAATTGCATTCTAACTCCAACAAAAAGGATGTTCAAAGATATCATGACAGAAGTGTCTGCAGTAAATGTTTTACATGAAATCTTTGCCAATAAAACCATTCCTACACCGGGAATCGAACCCGGGCCGCCGGCGTGAAAAGCCGGAATCCTAACCACTAGACAATATGGGACCATGTATTGGCCCAAGTGGTCTATTCAGCTCCCTCGATCTCTCCAGAAACAGCATGTTGGTGAAGGAAAGAGCAATGAGCCAATGAGGCTCGATAGTCATTCACAGTGAGCTGAAAATTGTTCAACCCTTCGTGTGCATAATGTGTAAACTGTGAGAAACTGAGGAAAATTACCAGTTTATCCATAGTCCTGAACAAAGCACAAAGGTGAGCAACTCAAATTGCATTCTAACTCCAACAAAAAGGAGGTTCAAAGATATCATGACAGAAGTGTCTGCAGTAAATGTTTAACATGAACTCTTTGCCAATAAAACCATTCCCACACCGGGAATCGAACCCGGGCCGCCGGCGTGAAAAGCCGGAATCCTAACCACTAGACAATATGGGACCATGTATTGGCCCAAGTGGTCTATTCAGCTCCCTCGATCTCTCCAGAAACAGCATGTTGGTAAAGGAAAGAGCAATGAGCCAATGAAGCACGATAGTCATTAACAGTTTGGCGTTAGATAACTTGAGCTGAAAATTGTTCAACCCTTCGTGTGCATAATGTGTAAACTGTGAGAAACTGAGGAATATCACCAGTTTCTCCATATTCCTGAACAAAGCACATAGCTGAGCAACTCAAATTGCATTCTAACTCCAACAAAAAGGATGTTCAAAGATATCATGACAGAAGTGTCTGCAGTATATGTTTAACATGAACTCTTTGCCAATAAAACCTTTCCCACACCGGGAATCGAACCCGGGCCGCCGGCGTGAAAAGCCGGAATCCTAACCACTAGACAATATGGGACCATGTATTGGCCCAAGTGGTCTATTTAGCTCCTTCGATCTCTTCAGAAACAGCATGTTGGTAAAGGAAAGAGCAATAAGCCAATGAAGCACGATAGTCATTAAGAGTTTGGCGTTAGATAACTTGAGCTGAAAATTGTTCAACCCCTCGTGTGCATAATGTGTAAACTATGAGAAACTGAGGAAAATCACCAGTTTCTCCATATTCCTGAACAAAGCACAAAGGTGAGCAACTCAAATTGCATTCTAACTCCAACAAAAAGGATGTTCAAAGATATCATGACAGAAGTGTCTGCAGTAAATGTTTAACATGAACTCTTTGCCAATAAAACCATTCCCACACCGGGAATCGAACCCGGGCCGCCGGCGTGAAAAGCCGGAATCCTAACCACTAGAAAATATGGGACCATGTATTGCCCCAAGTGGTCTATTTAGCTCCCTCGATCTCTCCAGAAACAGCATGTTGGTAAAGGAAAGAGCAATGAGCCAATGAAGCACGTTAGTCATTAACAGTTTGGCGTTAGATAACTTGAGCTGAAAATTGTTCAACCCCTCGTGTGCATAATGTGTAAACTGTGAGAAACTGAGGAAAATCACCAGTTTCTCCATATTCCTGAACAAAGCACAAAGGTGAGCAACTCAAATTGCATTCTTACTCCAACAAAAAGGATGTTCAAAGATATCATGACAGAAGTGTCTGCAGTAATTGTTTAACATGAACTCTTTGCCAATAAAACCATTCCCACACCGGGAATCGAACCCGGGCCGCCGGCGTGAAAAGCCGGAATCCTAACCACTACACAATATGGGACCATGTATTGGCCCAAGTGGTCTATTCAGCTCCCTCGATCTCTCCAGAAACAGCATGTTGGTGAAGGAAAGAGCAATGAGCCAATGAGGCTCGATAGTCATTCACAGTGAGCTGAAAATTGTTCAACCCTTCGTGTGCATAATGTGTAAACTGTGAGAAACTGAGGAAAATTACCAGTTAATCCATAGTCCTGAACAAAGCACAAAGGTGAGCAACTCAAATTGCATTCTAACTCCAACAAAAAGGAGGTTCAAAGATATCATGACAGAAGTGTCTGCAGTAAATGTTTAACATGAACTCTTTGCCAATAAAACCATTCCCACACCGGGAATCGAACCCGGGCCGCCGGCGTGAAAAGCCGGAATTCTTACCACTAGACAATATGGGACCATGTATTGCCCCAAGTGGTCTATTCAGCTCCCTCGATCTCTTCAGAAACAGCATGATGGTAAAGGAAAGAGCAATGAGCCAATGAAGCACGATAGTCATTAAGAGTTTGGCGTTAGATAACTTGAGCTGAAAATTGTTCAACCCTTCGTGTGCATAATGTGTAAACTGTGAGAAACTGAGGAATATCACCAGTTTCTCCATATTCCTGAACAAAGCACATAGGTGAGCAACTCAAATTGCATTCTAACTCCAACAAAAAGGAGGTTCAAAGATATCATGACAGAAGTGTCTGCAGTAAATGTTTAACATGAACTCTTTGCCAATAAAACCATTGCCACACCGGGAATCGAACCCGGGCCGCCGGCGTGAAAAGCCGGAATCCTAACCACTAGACAATATGGGACCATGTATTGGCCCAAGTGGTCTATTCAGCTCCCTCGATCTCTCCAGAAACAGCATGTTGGTAAAGGAAAGAGCAATGAGCCAATGAAGCACGATAGTCATTAACAGTTTGGCGTTAGATAACTTGAGCTGAAAATTGTTCAACCCTTCGTGTGCATAATGTGTAAACTGTGAGAAACTGAGGAATATCACCAGTTTCTCCATATTCCTGAACAAAGCACATAGGTGAGCAACTCAAATTGCATTCTAACTCCAACAAAAAGGATGTTCAAAGATATCATGACAGAAGTGTCTGCAGTATATGTTTAACATGAACTCTTTGCCAATAAAACCATTCCCACACCGGGAATCGAACCCGGGCCGCCGGCGTGAAAAGCCGGAATCCTAACCACTAGACAATATGGGACCATGTATTGGCCCAAGTGGTCTATTCAGCTCCCTCGATCTCTCCAGAAACAGCATGTTGGTGAAGGAAAGAGCAATGAGCCAATGAGGCTCGATAGTCATTCACAGTGAGCTGAAAATTGTTCAACCCTTCGTGTGCATAATGTGTAAACTGTGAGAAACTGAGGAATATCACCAGTTTCTCCATATTCCTGAACAAAGCACATAGGTGAGCAACTCAAATTGCATTCTAACTCCAACAAAAAGGATGTTCAAAGATATCATGACAGAAGTGTCTGCAGTATATGTTTAACATGAACTCTTTGCCAATAAAACCATTCCCACACCGGGAATCGAACCCGGGCCGCCGGCGTGAAAAGCCGGAATCCTAACCACTAGACAATATGGGACCATGTATTGGCCCAAGTGGTCTATTCAGCTCCCTCGATCTCTCCAGAAACAGCATGTTGGTAAAGGAAAGAGCAATAAGCCTATGAAGCACGTTAGTCATTAACAGTTTGGCATTAGATAACTTGAGCTGAAAATTGTTCAACCCTTCGTGTGCATAATGTGTAAACTGTGAGAAACTGAGGAAAATCACCAGTGTTTCCATATTCCTGAACAAAGCACAAAGGTGAGCAACTCAAATTGCATTCTAACTCCAACAAAGAGGATGTTCAAATATATCATGACAGAATTGTCTGCAGTAATTGTTTAACATGAACTCTTTGCCAATAAAACCATTCCCACACCGGGAATCGAACCCGGGCCGTCGGCGTGAAAAGCCGGAATCCTAACCACTAGACAATATGGGACCATGTATTGGCCCAAGTGGTCTATTTAGTTCCCTCGATCTCTCCAGAAACAGCATGTTGGTAAAGGAAAGAGCAATCAGCCAATGAGGCCCGATAGTCATTCACAGTGAGCTGAAAATTGTTCAACCCTTCGTGTGCATAATGTGTAAACTGTGAGAAACTGAGGAAAATTACCAGTTTCTCAATAGTCCTGAACAAAGCACAAAGGTGAGCAACTCAAATTGCATTCTAACTCCAACAATAAGGATGTTCAAAGATATCATGACAGAAGTGTCTGCAGCAAATGTTTAACATGAACCCTTTGCCAATAAAACCATTCCCACACCGGGAATCGAACCCGGGCCGCCGGCGTGAAAAGCCGGAATCCTAACCGCTAGAAAATATGAGACCATGTATTGCCCCAAGTGGTCTATTTAGCTCCCTCGATCTCTCCAGAAACAGCATGTTGGTAAAGGAAAGAGCAATGAGCCAATGAAGCACGTTAGTCATTAACAGTTTGGCGTTAGATAACTTGAGCTGAAAATTGTTCAACCCCTCGTGTGCATAATGTGTAAACTGTGAGAAACTGAGGAAAATCACCAGTTTCTCCATATTCCTGAACAAAGCACAAAGGTGAGCAACTCAAATTGCATTCTAACTCCAACAAAAAGGATGTTCAAAGATATCATGACAGAAATGTCTGCAGTAATTGTTTTACATGAACTCTTTGCCAATAAAACCATTCCCACACCGGGAATCGAACCCGGGCCGCCGGCGTGAAAAGCCGGAATCCTAACCACTAGACAATATGGGACCATGTATTGGCCCAAGTGGTCTATTCAGCTCCCTCGATCTCTCCAGAAACAGCATGTTGGTGAAGGAAAGAGCAATGAGCCAATGAGGCTCGATAGTCATTCACAGTGAGCTGAAAATTGTTCAACCCTTCGCGTGCATAATGTGTAAACTGTGAGAAACTGAGGAAAATTACCAGTTTATCCATAGTCCTGAACAAAGCACAAAGGTGAGCAACTCAAATTGCATTCTAACTCCAACAAAAAGGAGGTTCAAAGATATCATGACAGAAGTGTCTGCAGTAAATGTTTAACATGAACTCTTTGCCAATAAAACCATTCCCACCCCGGGAATCGAACCCGGGCCGCCGGCGTGAAAAGCCGGAATCCTAACCACTAGACAATATGGGACCATGTATTGGCCCAAGTGGTCTATTCAGCTCCCTCGATCTCTCCAGAAACAGCATGTTGGTAAAGGAAAGAGCAATGAGCCAATGAAGCACGATAGTCATTAAGAGTTTGGCGTTAGATAACTTGAGCTGAAAATTGTTCAACCCTTCGTGTGCATAATGTGTAAACTGTGAGAAACTGAGGAATATCACCAGTTTCTCCATATTCCTGAACAAAGCACATAGGTGAGCAACTCAAATTGCATTCTAACTCCAACAAAAAGGATGTTCAAAGATATCATGACAGAAGTGTCTGCAGTATATGTTTAACATGAACTCTTTGCCAATAAAACCATTCCCACACCGGGAATCGAACCCCGGCCGCCGGCGTGAAAAGCCGGAATCCTAACCACTAGACAATATGGGACCATGTATTGGCCCAAGTGGTCTATTCAGCTCCCTCGATCTCTCCAGAAACAGCATGTTGGTGAAGGAAAGAGCAATGAGCCAATGAGGCTCGATAGTCATTCACAGTGAGCTGAAAATTGTTCAACCCTTCGTGTGCATAATGTGTAAACTGTGAGAAACTGAGGAATATCACCAGTTTCTCCATATTCCTGAACAAAGCACAAAGGTGAGCAACTCAAATTGCATTCTAACTCCAACAAAAAGGATGTTCAAAGATATCATGACAGAAGTGTCTGCAGTATATGTTTAACATGAACTCTTTGCCAATAAAACCATTCCCACACCGGGAATCGAACCCGGGCCGCCGGCGTGAAAAGCCGGAATCCTAACCACTAGACAATATGGGACCATGTATTGGCCCAAGTGGTCTATTTAGTTCCCTCGATCTCTCCAGAAACAGCATGTTGGTAAAGGAAAGAGCAATCAGCCAATGAGGCCCGATAGTCATTCACAGTGAGCTGAAAATTGTTCAACCCTTCGTGTGCATAATGTGTAAACTGTGAGAAACTGAGGAAAATTACCAGTTTCTCAATAGTCCTGAACAAAGCACAAAGGTGAGCAATTCAAATTGCATTCTAACTCCAACAATAAGGATGTTCAAAGATATCATGACAGAAGTGTCTGCAGCAAATGTTTAACATGAACCCTTTGCCAATAAAACCATTCCCACACTGAGAATCGAACCCGGGCCGCCGGCGTGAAAAGCCGGAATCCTAACCGCTAGAAAATATGAGACCATGTATTGCTCCAAGTGGTCTATTTAGCTCCCTCGATCTCTCCAGAAACAGCATGTTGGTAAAGGAAAGAGCAATGAGCCAATGAAGCACGATAGTCATTAAGAGTTTGGCGTTAGATAACTTGAGCTGAAAATTGTTCAACCCTTCGTGTGCATAATGTGTAAACTGTGAGAAACTGAGGAATATCACCAGTTTCTCCATATTCCTGAACAAAGCACATAGGTGAGCAACTCAAATTGCATTCTAACTCCAACAAAAAGGATGTTCAAAGATATCATGACAGAAGTGTCTGCAGTATATGTTTAACATGAACTCTTTGCCAATAAAACCATTCCCACACCGGGAATCGAACCCCGGCAGCCGGCGTGAAAAGCCGGAATCCTAACCACTAGACAATATGGGACCATGTATTGGCCCAAGTGGTCTATTCAGCTCCCTCGATCTCTCCAGAAACAGCATGTTGGTGAAGGAAAGAGCAATGAGCCAATGAGGCTCGATAGTCATTCACAGTGAGCTGAAAATTGTTCAACCCTTCGTGTGCATAATGTGTAAACTGTGAGAAACTGAGGAATATCACCAGTTTCTCCATATTCCTGAACAAAGCACAAAGGTGAGCAACTCAAATTGCATTCTAACTCCAACAAAAAGGATGTTCAAAGATATCATGACAGAAGTGTCTGCAGTATATGTTTAACATGAACTCTTTGCCAATAAAACCATTCCCACACCGGGAATCGAACCCGGGCCGCCGGCGTGAAAAGCCGGAATCCTAACCACTAGACAATATGGGACCATGTATTGGCCCAAGTGGTCTATTTAGTTCCCTCGATCTCTCCAGAAACAGCATGTTGGTAAAGGAAAGAGCAATCAGCCAATGAGGCCCGATAGTCATTCACAGTGAGCTGAAAATTGTTCAACCCTTCGTGTGCATAATGTGTAAACTGTGAGAAACTGAGGAAAATTACCAGTTTCTCAATAGTCCTGAACAAAGCACAAAGGTGAGCAACTCAAATTGCATTCTAACTCCAACAATAAGGATGTTCAAAGATATCATGACAGAAGTGTCTGCAGCAAATGTTTAACATGAACCCTTTGCCAATAAAACCATTCCCACACTGAGAATCGAACCCGGGCCGCCGGCGTGAAAAGCCGGAATCCTAACCGCTAGAAAATATGAGACCATGTATTGCTCCAAGTGGTCTATTTAGCTCCCTCGATCTCTCCAGAAACAGCATGTTGGTAAAGGAAAGAGCAATGAGCCAATGAAGCACGTTAGTCATTAACAGTTTGGCGTTAGATAACTTGAGCTGAAAATTGTTCAACCCCTCGTGTGCATAATGTGTAAACTGTGAGAAACTGAGGAAAATCACCAGTTTCTCCATATTCCTGAACAAAGCACAAAGGTGCGCAACTCAAATTGCATTCTAACTCCAACAAAAAGGATGTTCAAAGATATCATGACAGAAGTGTCTGCAGTAATTGTTTTACATGAACTCTTTGCCAATAAAACCATTCCCACACCGGGAATCGAACCCGGGCCGCCGGCGTGAAAAGCCGGAATCCTAACCACTAGACAATATGGGACCATGTATTGGCCCAAGTGGTCTATTCAGCTCCCTCGATCTCTCCAGAAACAGCATGTTGGTGAAGGAAAGAGCAATGAGCCAATGAGGCTCGATAGTCATTCACAGTGAGCTGAAAATTGTTCAACCCTTCGTGTGCATAATGTGTAAACTGTGAGAAACTGAGGAAAATTACCAGTTTATCCATAGTCCTGAACAAAGCACAAAGGTGAGCAACTCAAATTGCATTCTAACTCCAACAAAAAGGAGGTTCAAAGATATCATGACAGAAGTGTCTGCAGTAAATGTTTAACATGAACTCTTTGCCAATAAAACCATTCCCACACCGGGAATCAAACCCGGGCCGCCGGCGTGAAAAGCCGGAATCCTAACCACTAGACAATATGGGACCATGTATTGGCCCAAGTGGTCTATTCAGCTCCCTCGATCTCTCCAGAAACAGCATGTTGGTAAAGGAAAGAGCAATGAGCCAATGAAGCACGATAGTCATTAACAGTTTGGCGTTAGATAACTTGAGCTGAAAATTGTTCAACCCTTCGTGTGCATAATGTGTAAACTGTGAGAAACTGAGGAATATCACCAGTTTCTCCATATTCCTGAACAAAGCACATAGGTGAGCAACTCAAATTGCATTCTAACTCCAACAGAAAGGATGTTCAAAGATATCATGACAGAAGTGTCTGCAGTATATGTTTAACATGAACTCTTTGCCAATAAAACCATTCCCACACCGGGAATCGAACCCGGGCCGCCCGCGTGAAAAGCCGGAATCCTAACCACTAGACAATATGGGACCATGTATTGGCCCAAGTGGTCTATTCAGCTCCCTCGATCTCTCCAGAAACAGCATGTTGGTGAAGGAAAGAGCAATGAGCCAATGAGGCTCGATAGTCATTCACAGTGAGCTGAAAATTGTTCAACCCTTCGTGTGCATAATGTGTAAACTGTGAGAAACTGAGGAAAATTACCAGTTTCTCAATAGTCCTGAACAAAGCACAAAGGTGAGCAACTCAAATTGCATTCTAACTCCAACAATAAGGATGTTCAAAGATATCATGACAGAAGTGTCTGCAGTAAATGTTTAACATGAACCCTTTGCCAATAAAACCATTCCCACACCGGGAATCGAACCCGGGCCGCCGGCGTGAAAAGCCGGAATCCTAACCACTAGAAAATATGAGACCATGTATTGCCCCAAGTGGTCTATTTAGCTCCCTCGATCTCTCCAGAAACAGCATGTTGGTAAAGGAAAGAGCAATGAGCCAATGAAGCACTATAGTCATTAACAGTTTGGCGTCAGATAACTTGAGCTGAAAATTGTTCAACCCCTCGTGTGCATAATGTGTAAACTGTGAGAAACTGAGGAAAATCACCAGTTTCTCCATATTCCTGAACAAAGCACAAAGGTGAGCAACTCAAATTGCATTCTAACTCCAACAAAAAGGATGTTCAAAGATATCATGACAGAATTGTCTGCAGTAATTGTTTAACGTGAACTCTTTGCCAATAAAACCATTCCCACACCGGTAATCGAACCCGGGCCGCCGGCGTGAAAAGCCGGAATCCTAACCACAAGAAAATATGGGACCATGTATTGCCCCAAGTGGTCTATTTAGCTCCCTCGATCTCTCCAGAAACAGCATGTTGGTAAAGGAAAGAGCAATGAGCCAATGAAGCACGATAGTCATTAACAGTTTGGAGTTAGATAACTTGACCTCAAAATTGTTCAACCCCTCGTGTGCATAATGTGTAAACTGTGAGAAACTGAGGAAAATCACCAGTGTTTCCATATTCCTGAACAAAGCACAAAGGTGAGCAACTCAAATTGCATTCTAACTCCAACAAAAAGGATGTTCAAAGATATCATGACAGAAGTGTCTGCAGTATATGTTTAACATGAACTCTTTGCCAATAAAACCATTCCCACACCGGGAATCAAACCCGGGCCGCCGGCGTGAAAAGCCGGAATCCTAACCACTAGACAATATGGGACCATGTATTGGCCCAAGTGGTCTATTTAGCTCCCTCGATCTCTCCAGAAACAGCATGTTGGTGAAGGAAAGAGCAATGAGCCAATGAGGCTCGATAGTCATTCACAGTGAGCTGAAAATTGTTCAACCCTTCGTGTGCATAATGTGTAAACTGAGAAACTGAGGAATATCACCAGTTTCTCCATATTCCTGAACAAAGCACATAGGTGAGCAACTCAAATTGCATTCTAACTCCAACAAAAAGGATGTTCAAAGATATCATGACAGAAGTGTCTGCAGTATATGTTTAACATGAACTCTTTGCCAATAAAACCATTCCCACACCTGGAATCGAACCCGGGCCGCCGGCGTGAAAAGCCGGAATCCTAACCACTAGACAATATGGGACCATGTATTGGCCCAAGTGGTCTATTCAGCTCCCTCGATCTCTCCAGAAACAGCATGTTGGTAAAGGAAAGAGCAATAAGCCTATGAAGCACGATAGTCATTAACAGTTTGTCGTTAGATAACTTGAGCTGAAAATTGTTCAACCCTTCGTGTGCATAATGTGTAAACTGTGAGAAACTGAGGAAAATCACCAGTTTATCCATATTCCTGAACAAAGCACAAAGGTGAGCAACTCAAATTGCATTCTTACTCCAACAAAAAGGATGTTCAAAGATATCATGACAGAAGTGTCTGCAGTAAATGTTTAACATGGACTCTTTGCCAATAAAACCATTCCCACACCGGGAATCGAAGCCGGGCCGCCGGCGTGAAACGCCGGAATCCTAACCACTAGACAATATGGGACCATGTATTGGCCCAAGTGGTCTATTTAGCTCCTTCGATCTCTTCAGAAACAGCATGTTGGTAAAGGAAAGAGCAATGAGCCAATGAAGCACGATAGTCATTCAGAGTTTGGCGTTAGATAACTTGAGCTGAAAATTGTTCAACCCCTCGTGTGCATAATGTGTAAACTGTGAGAAACTGAGGAAAATCACCAGTTTCTCCATATTCCTGAACAAAGCACAAAGGTGAGCAACTCAAATTGCATTCTTACTCCAACAAAAAGGATGTTCAAAGATATCATGACAGAAGTGTCTGCAGTATATGTTTAACATGAACTCATTGGTAATAAAACCATTCCCACACCGGGAATCGAACCCGGGCCGCCGGCGTGAAAAGCCAGAATCCTAACCACTAGACAATATGGGACCATGTATTGGCCCAAGTGGTCTATTCAGCTCCCTCGATCTCTTCAGAAACACAATGTTGGTAAAGGAAAGAGAAATGAGCCAATGACGCACGTTAGTCATTAACAGTTTGGCGTATGATAACTTGAGCTGAAAATTGTTCAACCCCTCGTGTGCATAATGTGTAAACTGTGAGAAACTGAGGAAAATCACCAGTTTCTCCATATTCCTGAACAAAGCACAAAGGTGAGCAACTCAAATTGCATTCTAACTCCAACAAAAAGGATGTTCAAAGATATCAAGACAGAAGTGTCTGCAGTATATGTTTAACATGAACTCTTTGCCAATAAAACCATTCCCACACCGGGAATCGAACCCGGGCCGCCGGCGTGAAAAGCCAGAATCCTAACCACTAGACAATATGGGACCATGTATTGGCCCAAGTAGTCTATTCAGCTCCTTCGATCTCTTCAGAAACAGCATGTTGGTAAAGGAAAGAGGAATGAGCCAATGAAGCACGATAGTCATTAACAGTTTGGCGTTAGATAACTTGAGCTGAAAATTGTTCAACCCTTCGTGTGCATAATGTGTAAACTGTGAGAAACTGAGGAAAATCACCAGTGTTTCCATATTCCTGAACAAAGCACAAAGGTGAGCAACTCAAATTGCATTCTAACTCCAACAAAGAGGATGTTCAAATATATCATGACATAATTGTCTGCAGTAATTGTTTAACATGAACTCTTTGCCAATAAAACCATTCCCACACCGGGAATCGAACCCGGGCCGCCGGCGTGAAAAGCCGGAATCCTAACCACTAGACAATATGGGACCATGTATTGGCCCAAGTGGTCTATTTAGTTCCCTCGATCTCTCCAGAAACAGCATGTTGGTAAAGGAAAGAGCAATCAGCCAATAAGGCCCGATAGTCATTCACAGTTAGCTGAAAATTGTTCAACCCTTCGTGTGCATAATGTGTAAACTGTGAGAAACTGAGGAAAATTACCAGTTTCTCAATAGTCCTGAACAAAGCACAAAGGTGAGCAACTCAAATTGCATTCTAACTCCAACAATAAGGATGTTCAAAGATATCATGACAGAAGTGTCTGCAGTAAATGTTTAACATGAACTCTTTGCCAATAAAACCATTCCCACACCGGGAATCGAACCCGGGCCGCCGGCGTGAAAAGCCGGAATCCTAACCACTAGACAATATGGGACCATGTATTGGCCCAAGTGGTCTATTCAGCTCCCTCGATCTCTCCAGAAACAGCATGTTGGTGAAGGAAAGAGCAATGAGCCAATGAGGCTCGATAGTCATTCACAGTGAGCTGAAAATTGTTCAACCCTTCGTGTGCATAATGTGTAAACTGTGAGAAACTGAGGAATATCACCAGTTTCTCCATATTCCTGAACAAAGCACATAGGTGAGCAACTCAAATTGCATTCTAACTCCAACAAAAAGGATGTTCAAAGATATCATGACAGAAGTGTCTGCAGTATATGTTTAACATGAACTCTTTGCCAATAAAACCATTCCCACACCGGGAACCGAACCCGGGCCGCCGGCGTGAAAAGCCGGAATCCTAACCACTAGACAATATGGGACCATGTATTGGCCCAAGTGGTCTATTCAGCTCCCTCGATCTCTCCAGAAACAGCATGTTGGTAAAGGAAAGAGCAATAAGCCTATGAAGCACGATAGTCATTAACAGTTTGGCATTAGATAACTTGAGCTGAAAATTGTTCAACCCTTCGTGTGCATAATGTGTAAACTGTGAGAAACTGAGGAAAATCACCAGTGTTTCCATATTCCTGAACAAAGCACAAAGTTGAGCAACTCAAATTGCATTCTAACTCCAACAAAGAGGATGTCCAAATATATCATGACAGAATTGTCTGCAGTAATTGTTTAACATGAACTCTTTGCCAATAAAACCATTCCCACAACGGGAATCGAACCCGGGCCGTCGGCGTGAAAAGCCGGAATCCTAACCACTAGACAATATGGGACCATGTATTGGCCCAAGTGGTCTATTTAGTTCCCTCGATCTCTCCAGAAACAGCATGTTGGTAAAGGAAAGAGCAATCAGCCAATGAGGCCCGATAGTCATTCACAGTGAGCTGAAAATTGTTCAACCCTTCGTGTGCATAATGTGTAAACTGTGAGAAACTGAGGAATATCACCAGTTTCTCCATATTCCTGAACAAAGCACATAGGTGAGCAACTCAAATTGCATTCTAACTCCAACAAAAAGGATGTTCAAAGATATCATGACAGAAGTGTCTGCAGTATATGTTTAACATGAACTCTTTGCCAATAAAACCATTCCCACACCGGGAATCGAACCCGGGCCGCCGGCGTGAAAAGCCGGAATCCTAACCACTAGACAATATGGGACCATGTATTGGCCCAAGTGGTCTATTCAGCTCCCTCGATCTCTCCAGAAACAGCATGTTGGTAAAGGAAAGAGCAATAAGCCTATGAAGCACGATAGTCATTAACAGTTTGGCATTAGATAACTTGAGCTGAAAATTGTTCAACCCTTCGTGTGCATAATGTGTAAACTGTGAGAAACTGAGGAAAATCACCAGTGTTTCCATATTCCTGAACAAAGCACAAAGGTGAGCAACTCAAATTGCATTCTAACTCCAACAAAGAGGATGTTCAAATATATCATGACAGAATTGTCTGCAGTAATTGTTTAACATGAACTCTTTGCCAATAAAACCATTCCCACACCGGTAATCGAACCCGGGCCGCCGGCGTGAAAAGCCGGAATCCTAACCACAAGAAAATATGGAACATGTATTGCCCCAAGTGGTCTATTTAGCTCCCTCGATCTCTCCAGAAACAGCATGTTGGTAAAGGAAAGAGCAATGAGCCAATGAAGCACGATAGTCATTACCAGTTTGGAGTTAGATAACTTGACCTGAAAATTGTTCAACCCCTCGTGTGCATAATGTGTAAACTGTGAGAAACTGAGGAAAATCACCAGTGTTTCCATATTCCTGAACAAAGCACAAAGGTGAGCAACTCAAATTGCATTCTAACTCCAACAAAAAGGATGTTCAAAGATATCATGACAGAAGTGTCTGCAGTATATGTTTTACATGAACTCTTTGCCAATAAAACCATTCCCACACCGGGAATCGAACCCGGGCCACCGGCATGAAAAGCCGGAATCCTAACCACTAGACAATATGGGACCATGTATTGGCCCAAGTGGTCTATTTAGCTCCCTCGATCTCTCCAGAAACAGCATGTTGGTGAAGGAAAGAGCAATGAGCCAATGAGGCTCGATAGTCATTCACAGTGAGCTGAAAATTGTTCAACCCTTCGTGTGCATAATGTGTAAACTGAGAAACTGAGGAATATCACCAGTTTCTCCATATTCCTGAACAAAGCACATAGGTGAGCAACTCAAATTGCATTCTAACTCCAACAAAAAGGATGTTCAAAGATATCATGACAGAAGTGTCTGCAGTATATGTTTAACATGAACTCATTGCTAATAAAACCATTCCCACACCGGGAATCGAACCCGGGCCGCCGGCGTGAAAAGCCAGAATCCTAACCACTAGACAATATGGGACCATGTATTGGCCCAAGTGGTCTATTCAGCTCCCTCGATCTCTTCAGAAACAGCATGTTGGTAAAGGAAAGAGAAATGAGCCAATGACGCACGTTAGTCATTAACAGTTTGGCGTATGATAACTTGAGCTGAAAATTGTTCAACCCCTCGTGTGCATAATGTGTAAACTGTGAGAAACTGAGGAAAATCACCAGTGTTTCCATATTCCTGAACAAAGCACAAAGGTGAGCAACTCAAATTGCATTCTAACTCCAACAAAAAGGATGTTCAAAGATATCATGACAGAAGTGTCTGCAGTATATGTTTTACATGAACTCTTTGCCAATAAAACCATTCCCACACCGGGAATCGAACCCGGGCCACCGGCATGAAAAGCCGGAATCCTAACCACTAGACAATATGGGACCATGTATTGGCCCAAGTGGTCTATTTAGCTCCCTCGATCTCTCCAGAAACAGCATGTTGGTGAAGGAAAGAGCAATGAGCCAATGAGGCTCGATAGTCATTCACAGTGAGCTGAAAATTGTTCAACCCTTCGTGTGCATAATGTGTAAACTGAGAAACTGAGGAATATCACCAGTTTCTCCATATTCCTGAACAAAGCACATAGGTGAGCAACTCAAATTGCATTCTAACTCCAACAAAAAGGATGTTCAAAGATATCATGACAGAAGTGTCTGCAGTATATGTTTAACATGAACTCTTTGCCAATAAAACCATTCCCACACCTGGAAACGAACCCGGGCCGCCGGCGTGAAAAGCCGGAATCCTAACCACTAGACAATATGGGACCATGTATTGGCCCAAGTGGTCTATTCAGCTCCCTCGATCTCTCCAGAAACAGCATGTTGGTAAAGGAAAGAGCAATAAGCCTATGAAGCACGATAGTCATTAACAGTTTGTCGTTAGATAACTTGAGCTGAAAATTGTTCAACCCTTCGTGTGCATAATGTGTAAACTGTGAGAAACTGAGGAAAATCACCAGTTTCTCCATATTCCTGAACAAAGCACAAAGGTGAGCAACTCAAATTGCATTCTTACTCCAACAAAAAGGATGTTCAAAGATATCATGACAGAAGTGTCTGCAGTAAATGTTTAACATGAACTCTTTGCCAATAAAACCATTCCCACACCGGGAATCGAAGCCGGGCCGCCGGCGTGAAACGCCGGAATCCTAACCACTAGACAATATGGGACCATGTATTGGCCCAAGTGGTCTATTTAGCTCCTTCGATCTCTTCAGAAACAGCATGTTGGTAAAGGAAAGAGCAATGAGCCAATGAAGCACGATAGTCATTCAGAGTTTGGCGTTAGATAACTTGAGCTGAAAATTGTTCAACCCCTCGTGTGCATAATGTGTAAACTGTGAGAAACTGAGGAAAATCACCAGTTTCTCCATATTCCTGAACAAAGCACAAAGGTGAGCAACTCAAATTGCATTCTTACTCCAACAAAAAGGATGTTCAAAGATATCATGACAGAAGTGTCTGCAGTATATGTTTAACATGAACTCATTGCTAATAAAACCATTCCCACACCGGGAATCGAACCCGGGCCGCCGGCGTGAAAAGCCAGAATCCTAACCACTAGACAATATGGGACCATGTATTGGCCCAAGTGGTCTATTCAGCTCCCTCGATCTCTTCAGAAACAGCATGTTGGTAAAGGAAAGAGAAATGAGCCAATGACGCACGTTAGTCATTAACAGTTTGGCGTATGATAACTTGAGCTGAAAATTGTTCAACCCCTCGTGTGCATAATGTGTAAACTGTGAGAAACTGAGGAAAATCACCAGTTTCTCCATATTCCTGAACAAAGCACAAAGGTGAGCAACTCAAATTGCATTCTAACTCCAACAAAAAGGATGTTCAAATATATCATGACAGAATTGTCTGCAGTAATTGTTTAACATGAACTCTTTGCCAATAAAACCATTCCCACACCGGGAATCGAACCCGGGCCGCCGGCGTGAAAAGCCGGAATCCTAACCACTAGACAATATGGGACCATGTATTGGCCCAAGTGGTCTATTTAGATCCCTCGATCTCTCCAGAAACAGCATGTTGGTGAAGGAAAGAGCAATCAGCCAATAAGGCCCGATAGTCATTCACAGTTAGCTGAAAATTGTTCAACCCTTCGTGTGCATAATGTGTAAACTGTGAGAAACTGAGGAAAATCACCAGTTTCTCCATATTCCTGAACAAAGCACAAAGGTGAGCAACTCAAATTGCATTCTTACTCCAACAAAAAGGATGTTCAAAGATATCATGACAGAAGTGTCTGCAGTATATGTTTAACATGAACTCATTGCTAATAAAACCATTCCCACACCGGGAATCGAACCCGGGCCGCCGGCGTGAAAAGCCAGAATCCTAACCACTAGACAATATGGGACCATGTATTGGCCCAAGTGGTCTATTCAGCTCCCTCGATCTCTTCAGAAACAGCATGTTGGTAAAGGAAAGAGAAATGAGCCAATGACGCACGTTAGTCATTAACAGTTTGGCGTATGATAACTTGAGCTGAAAATTGTTCAACCCCTCGTGTGCATAATGTGTAAACTGTGAGAAACTGAGGAAAATCACCAGTTTCTCCATATTCCTGAACAAAGCACAAAGGTGAGCAACTCAAATTGCATTCTAACTCCAACAAAAAGGATGTTCAAATATATCATGACAGAATTGTCTGCAGTAATTGTTTAACATGAACTCTTTGCCAATAAAACCATTCCCACACCGGGAATCGAACCCGGGCCGCCGGCGTGAAAAGCCGGAATCCTAACCACTAGACAATATGGGACCATGTATTGGCCCAAGTGGTCTATTTAGATCCCTCGATCTCTCCAGAAACAGCATGTTGGTGAAGGAAAGAGCAATCAGCCAATAAGGCCCGATAGTCATTCACAGTTAGCTGAAAATTGTTCAACCCTTCGTGTGCATAATGTGTAAACTGTGAGAAACTGAGGAAAATTACCAGTTTCTCAATAGTCCTGAACAAAGCACAAAGGTGAGCAACTCAAATTGCATTCTAACTCCAACAATATGGATGTTCAAAGATATCATGACAGAAGTGTCTGCAGTAAATGTTTAACATGAACTCTTTGCCAATAAAACCATTCCCACACCGGGAATCGAACCCGGGCCGCCGGCGTGAAAAGCCGGAATCCTAACCACTAGACAATATGGGACCATGTATTGGCCCAAGTGGTCTATTCAGCTCCCTAGATCTCTCCAGAAACAGCATGTTGGTGAAGGAAAGAGCAATGAGCCAATGAGGCTCGATAGTCATTCACAGTGAGCTGAAAATTGTTCAACCCTTCGTGTGCATAATGTGTAAACTGTGAGAAACTGAGGAATATCACCAGTTTCTCCATATTCCTGAACAAAGCACATAGGTGAGCAACTCAAATTGCATTCTAACTCCAACAAAAAGGATGTTCAAAGATATCATGACAGAAGTGTCTGCAGTATATGTTTAACATGAACTCTTTGCCAATAAAACCATTCCCACACCGGGAATCGAACCCGGGCCGCCAGCGTGAAAAGCCGGAATCCTAACCACTAGACAATATGGGACCATGTATTGGCCCAAGTGGTCTATTCAGCTCCCTCGATCTCTCCAGAAACAGCATGTTGGTAAAGGAAAGAGCAATAAGCTTATGAAGCACGATAGTCATTAACAGTTTGGCATTAGATAACTTGAGCTGAAAATTGTTCAACCCTTCGTGTGCATAATGTGTAAACTGTGAGAAACTGAGGAAAATCACCAGTGTTTCCATATTCCTGAACAAAGCACAAAGGTGAGCAACTCAAATTGCATTCTAACTCCAACAAAGAGGATGTCCAAATATATCATGACAGAATTGTCTGCAGTAATTGTTTAACATGAACTCTTTGCCAATAAAACCATTCCCACAACGGGAATCGAACCCGGGCCGTCGGCGTGAAAAGCCGGAATCCTAACCACTAGACAATATGGGACCATGTATTGGCCCAAGTGGTCTATTTAGTTCCCTCGATCTCTCCAGAAACAGCATGTTGGTAAAGGAAAGAGCAATCAGCCAATGAGGCCCGATAGTCATTCACAGTGAGCTGAAAATTGTTCAACCCTTCGTGTGCATAATGTGTAAACTGTGAGAAACTGAGGAATATCACCAGTTTCTCCATATTCCTGAACAAAGCACATAGGTGAGCAACTCAAATTGCATTCTAACTCCAACAAAAAGGATGTTCAAAGATATCATGACAGAAGTGTCTGCAGTATATGTTTAACATGAACTCTTTGCCAATAAAACCATTCCCACACCGGGAATCGAACCCGGGCCGCCGGCGTGAAAAGCCGGAATCCTAACCACTAGACAATATGGGACCATGTATTGGCCCAAGTGGTCTATTCAGCTCCCTCGATCTCTCCAGAAACAGCATGTTGGTAAAGGAAAGAGCAATAAGCCTATGAAGCACGATAGTCATTAACAGTTTGGCATTAGATAACTTGAGCTGAAAATTGTTCAACCCTTCGTGTGCATAATGTGTAAACTGTGAGAAACTGAGGAAAATCACCAGTGTTTCCATATTCCTGAACAAAGCACAAAGGTGAGCAACTCAAATTGCATTCTAACTCCAACAAAGAGGATGTCCAAATATATCATGACAGAATTGTCTGCAGTAATTGTTTAACATGAACTCTTTGCCAATAAAACCATTCCCACAACGGGAATCGAACCCGGGCCGTCGGCGTGAAAAGCCGGAATCCTAACCACTAGACAATATGGGACCATGTATTGGCCCAAGTGGTCTATTTAGATCCCTCGATCTCTCCAGAAACAGCATGTTGGTGAAGGAAAGAGCAATCAGCCAATAAGGCCCGATAGTCATTCACAGTTAGCTGAAAATTGTTCAACCCTTCGTGTGCATAATGTGTAAACTGTGAGAAACTGAGGAAAATTACCAGTTTCTCAATAGTCCTGAACAAAGCACAAAGGTGAGCAACTCAAATTGCATTCTAACTCCAACAATAAGGATGTTCAAAGATATCATGACAGAAGTGTCTGCAGTAAATGTTTAACATGAACTCTTTGCCAATAAAACCATTCCCACACCGGGAATCGAACCCGGGCCGCCGGCGTGAAAAGCCGGAATCCTAACCACTAGACAATATGGGACCATGTATTGGCCCAAGTGGTCTATTCAGCTCCCTCGATCTCTCCAGAAACAGCATGTTGGTGAAGGAAAGAGCAATGAGCCAATGAGGCTCGATAGTCATTCACAGTGAGCTGAAAATTGTTCAACCCTTCGTGTGCATAATGTGTAAACTGTGAGAAACTGAGGAATATCACCAGTTTCTCCATATTCCTGAACAAAGCACATAGGTGAGCAACTCAAATTGCATTCTAACTCCAACAAAAAGGATGTTCAAAGATATCATGACAGAAGTGTCTGCAGTATATGTTTAACATGAACTCTTTGCCAATAAAACCATTCCCACACCGGGAATCGAACCCGGGCCGCCGGCGTGAAAAGCCGGAATCCTAACCACTAGACAATATGGGACCATGTATTGGCCCAAGTGGTCTATTCAGCTCCCTCGATCTCTCCAGAAACAGCATGTTGGTAAAGGAAAGAGCAATAAGCCTATGAAGCACGATAGTCATTAACAGTTTGGCATTAGATAACTTGAGCTGAAAATTGTTCAACCCTTCGTGTGCATAATGTGTAAACTGTGAGAAACTGAGGAAAATCACCAGTGTTTCCATATTCCTGAACAAAGCACAAAGGTGAGCAACTCAAATTGCATTCTAACTCCAACAATAAGGATGTTCAAAGATATCATGACAGAATTGTCTGCAGTAATTGTTTAACATGAACTCTTTGCCAATAAAACCATTCCCACAACGGGAATCGAACCCGGGCCGTCGGCGTGAAAAGCCGGAATCCTAACCACTAGACAATATGGGACCATGTATTGGCCCAAGTGGTCTATTTAGTTCCCTCGATCTCTCCAGAAACAGCATGTTGGTAAAGGAAAGAGCAATCAGCCAATGAGGCCCGATAGTCATTCACAGTGAGCTGAAAATTGTTCAACCCTTCGTGTGCATAATGTGTAAACTGTGAGAAACTGAGGAATATCACCAGTTTCTCCATATTCCTGAACAAAGCACATAGGTGAGCAACTCAAATTGCATTCTAACTCCAACAAAAAGGATGTTCAAAGATATCATGACAGAAGTGTCTGCAGTATATGTTTAACATGAACTCTTTGCCAATAAAACCATTCCCACACCGGGAATCGAACCCGGGCCGCCGGCGTGAAAAGCCGGAATCCTAACCACTAGACAATATGGGACCATGTATTGGCCCAAGTGGTCTATTCAGCTCCCTCGATCTCTCCAGAAACAGCATGTTGGTAAAGGAAAGAGCAATAAGCCTATGAAGCACGATAGTCATTAACAGTTTGGCATTAGATAACTTGAGCTGAAAATTGTTCAACCCTTCGTGTGCATAATGTGTAAACTGTGAGAAACTGAGGAAAATCACCAGTGTTTCCATATTCCTGAACAAAGCACAAAGGTGAGCAACTCAAATTGCATTCTAACTCCAACAAAGAGGATGTCCAAATATATCATGACAGAATTGTCTGCAGTAATTGTTTAACATGAACTCTTTGCCAATAAAACCATTCCCACAACGGGAATCGAACCCGGGCCGTCGGCGTGAAAAGCCGGAATCCTAACCACTAGACAATATGGGACCATGTATTGGCCCAAGTGGTCTATTTAGTTCCCTCGATCTCTCCAGAAACAGCATGTTGGTAAAGGAAAGAGCAATCAGCCAATGAGGCCCGATAGTCATTCACAGTGAGCTGAAAATTGTTCAACCCTTCGTGTGCATAATGTGTAAACTGTGAGAAACTGAGGAATATCACCAGTTTCTCCATATTCCTGAACAAAGCACATAGGTGAGCAACTCAAATTGCATTCTAACTCCAACAAAAAGGATGTTCAAAGATATCATGACAGAAGTGTCTGCAGTATATGTTTAACATGAACTCTTTGCCAATAAAACCATTCCCACACCGGGAATCGAACCCGGGCCGCCGGCGTGAAAAGCCGGAATCCTAACCACTAGACAATATGGGACCATGTATTGGCCCAAGTGGTCTATTCAGCTCCCTCGATCTCTCCAGAAACAGCATGTTGGTAAAGGAAAGAGCAATAAGCCTATGAAGCACGATAGTCATTAACAGTTTGGCATTAGATAACTTGAGCTGAAAATTGTTCAACCCTTCGTGTGCATAATGTGTAAACTGTGAGAAACTGAGGAAAATCACCAGTGTTTCCATATTCCTGAACAAAGCACAAAGGTGAGCAACTCAAATTGCATTCTAACTCCAACAAAGAGGATGTCCAAATATATCATGACAGAATTGTCTGCAGTAATTGTTTAACATGAACTCTTTGCCAATAAAACCATTCCCACAACGGGAATCGAACCCGGGCCGTCGGCGTGAAAAGCCGGAATCCTAACCACTAGACAATATGGGACCATGTATTGGCCCAAGTGGTCTATTTAGTTCCCTCGATCTCTCCAGAAACAGCATGTTGGTAAAGGAAAGAGCAATCAGCCAATGAGGCCCGATAGTCATTCACAGTGAGCTGAAAATTGTTCAACCCTTCGTGTGCATAATGTGTAAACTGTGAGAAACTGAGGAAAATTACCAGTTTCTCAATAGTCCTGAACAAAGCACAAAGGTGAGCAACTCAAATTGCATTCTAACTCCAACAATAAGGATGTTCAAAGATATCATGACAGAAGTGTCGTCAGTAAATGTTTAACATGAACCCTTTGCCAATAAAACCATTCCCACACCGGGAATCGAACCCGGGCCGCCGGCGTGAAAAGCCGGAATCCTAACCACTAGAAAATATGAGACCATGTATTGCCCCAAGTGGTCTATTTAGCTCCCTCGATCTCTCCAGAAACAGCATGTTGGTAAAGGAAAGAGCAATGAGCCAATGAAGCACTATAGTCATTAACAGTTTGGAGTTAGATAACTTGACCTGAAAATTGTTCAACCCCTCGTGTGCATAATGTGTAAACTGTGAGAAACTGAGGAAAATCACCAGTGTTTCCATATTCCTGAACAAAGCACAAAGGTGAGCAACTCAAATTGCATTCTAACTCCAACAAAAAGGATGTTCAAAGATATCATGACAGAAGTGTCTGCAGTATATGTTTAACATGAACTCTTTGCCAATAAAACCATTCCCACACCGGGAATCGAACCCGGGCCGCCGGCGTGAAAAGCCGGAATCCTAACCACTAGACAATATGGGACCATGTATTGGCCCAAGTGGTCTATTTAGCTCCCTCGATCTCTCCAGAAACAGGATGTTGGTGAAGGAAAGAGCAATGAGCCAATGAGGCTCGATAGTCATTCACAGTGAGCTGAAAATTGTTCAACCCTTCGTGTGCATAATGTGTAAACTGTGAGAAACTGAGGAAAATTACCAGTTTCTCAATAGTCTTGAACAAAGCACAAAGGTGAGCAACTCAAATTGCATTCTAACTCCAACAAAAAGGATGTTCAAAGATATCATGACAGAAGTGTCCGCAGTAAATGTTTAACATGAACTCTTTGCCAATAAAACCATTCCCACACCGGGAATCGAAGCCGGGCCGCCGGCGTGAAAAGCCGGAATCCTAACCACTAGACAATATGGGACCATGTATTGGCCCAAGTGGTCTATTTAGCTCCTTCGATCTCTTCAGAAACAGCATGTTGGTAAAGGAAAGAGCAATGAGCCAATGAAGCATGATAGTCATTAAGAGTTTGGCGTTAGATAACTTGAGCTGAAAATTGTTCAACCCTTCGTGTGCATAATGTGTAAACTGTGAGAAACTGAGGAAAATTACCAGTTTCTCAATAGTCCTGAACAAAGCACAAAGGTGAGCAACTCAAATTGCATTCTAACTCCAACAAAAAGGATGTTCAAAGATATCATGACAGAAGTGTCTGCAGTAAATGTTTAACATGAACTCTTTGCCAATAAAACCATTCCCACACCGGGAATCGAAGCCGGGCCGCCGGCGTGAAACGCCGGAATCCTAACCACTAGACAATATGGGACCATGTATTGGCCCAAGTGGTCTATTTAGCTCCCTCGATCTCTCCAGAAACAGGATGTTGGTGAAGGAAAGAGCAATGAGCCAATGAGGCTCGATAGTCATTCACAGTGAGCTGAAAATTGTTCAACCCTTCGTGTGCATAATGTGTAAACTGTGAGAAACTGAGGAAAATTACCAGTTTCTCAATAGTCTTGAACAAAGCACAAAGGTGAGCAACTCAAATTGCATTCTAACTCCAACAAAAAGGATGTTCAAAGATATCATGACAGAAGTGTCCGCAGTAAATGTTTAACATGAACTCTTTGCCAATAAAACCATTCCCACACCGGGAATCGAAGCCGGGCCGCCGGCGTGAAAAGCCGGAATCCTAACCACTAGACAATATGGGACCATGTATTGGCCCAAGTGGTCTATTTAGCTCCTTCGATCTCTTCAGAAACAGCATGTTGGTAAAGGAAAGAGCAATGAGCCAATGAAGCACGATAGTCATTAAGAGTTTGGCGTTAGATAACTTGAGCTGAAAATTGTTCAACCCTTCGTGTGCATAATGTGTAAACTGTGAGAAACTGAGGAAAATTACCAGTTTCTCAATAGTCCTGAACAAAGCACAAAGGTGAGCAACTCAAATTGCATTCTAACTCCAACAAAAAGGATGTTCAAAGATATCATGACAGAAGTGTCTGCAGTAAATGTTTAACATGAACTCTTTGCCAATAAAACCATTCCCACACCGGGAATCGAAGCCGGGCCGCCGGCGTGAAACGCCGGAATCCTAACCACTAGACAATATGGGACCATTTATTGGCCCAAGTAGTCTATTCAGCTCCTTCGATCTCTTCAGAAACAGCATGTTGGTAAAGGAAAGAGGAATGAGCCAATGAAGCACGATAGTCATTAACAGTTTGGCGTTAGATAACTTGAGCTGAAAATTGTTCAACCCTTCGTGTGCATAATGTGTAAACTGTGAGAAACTGAGGAAAATCACCAGTGTTTCCATATTCCTGAACAAAGCACAAAGGTGAGCAACTCAAATTGCATTCTAACTCCAACAAAGAGGATGTTCAAATATATCATGACAGAATTGTCTGCAGTAATTGTTTAACATGAACTCTTTGCCAATAAAACCATTCCCACACCGGGAATCGAACCCGGGCCGCCGGCGTGAAAAGCCGGAATCCTAACCACTAGACAATATGGGACCATGTATTGGCCCAAGTGGTCTATTTAGTTCCCTCGATCTCTCCAGAAACAGCATGTTGGTGAAGGAAAGAGCAATGAGCCAATGAGGCTCGATAGTCATTCACAGTGAGCTGAAAATTGTTCAACCCTTCGTGTGCATAATGTGTAAACTGAGAAACTGAGGAATATCACCAGTTTCTCCATATTCCTGAACAAAGCACATAGGTGAGCAACTCAAATTGCATTCTAACTCCAACAAAAAGGATGTTCAAAGATATCATGACAGAAGTGTCTGCAGTATATGTTTAACATGAACTCATTGCTAATAAAACCATTCCCACACCGGGAATCGAACCCGGGCCGCCGGCGTGAAAAGCCAGAATCCTAACCACTAGACAATATGGGACCATGTATTGGCCCAAGTGGTCTATTCAGCTCCCTCGATCTCTTCAGAAACAGCATGTTGGTAAAGGAAAGAGAAATGAGCCAATGACGCACGTTAGTCATTAACAGTTTGGCGTATGATAACTTGAGCTGAAAATTGTTCAACCCCTCGTGTGCATAATGTGTAAACTGTGAGAAACTGAGGAAAATCACCAGTGTTTCCATATTCCTGAACAAAGCACAAAGGTGAGCAACTCAAATTGCATTCTAACTCCAACAAAAAGGATGTTCAAAGATATCATGACAGAAGTGTCTGCAGTATATGTTTTACATGAACTCTTTGCCAATAAAACCATTCCCACACCGGGAATCGAACCCGGGCCACCGGCATGAAAAGCCGGAATCCTAACCACTAGACAATATGGGACCATGTATTGGCCCAAGTGGTCTATTTAGCTCCCTCGATCTCTCCAGAAACAGCATGTTGGTGAAGGAAAGAGCAATGAGCCAATGAGGCTCGATAGTCATTCACAGTGAGCTGAAAATTGTTCAACCCTTCGTGTGCATAATGTGTAAACTGAGAAACTGAGGAATATCACCAGTTTCTCCATATTCCTGAACAAAGCACATAGGTGAGCAACTCAAATTGCATTCTAACTCCAACAAAAAGGATGTTCAAAGATATCATGACAGAAGTGTCTGCAGTATATGTTTAACATGAACTCTTTGCCAATAAAACCATTCCCACACCTGGAAACGAACCCGGGCCGCCGGCGTGAAAAGCCGGAATCCTAACCACTAGACAATATGGGACCATGTATTGGCCCAAGTGGTCTATTCAGCTCCCTCGATCTCTCCAGAAACAGCATGTTGGTAAAGGAAAGAGCAATAAGCCTATGAAGCACGATAGTCATTAACAGTTTGTCGTTAGATAACTTGAGCTGAAAATTGTTCAACCCTTCGTGTGCATAATGTGTAAACTGTGAGAAACTGAGGAAAATCACCAGTTTCTCCATATTCCTGAACAAAGCACAAAGGTGAGCAACTCAAATTGCATTCTTACTCCAACAAAAAGGATGTTCAAAGATATCATGACAGAAGTGTCTGCAGTAAATGTTTAACATGAACTCTTTGCCAATAAAACCATTCCCACACCGGGAATCGAAGCCGGGCCGCCGGCGTGAAACGCCGGAATCCTAACCACTAGACAATATGGGACCATGTATTGGCCCAAGTGGTCTATTTAGCTCCTTCGATCTCTTCAGAAACAGCATGTTGGTAAAGGAAAGAGCAATGAGCCAATGAAGCACGATAGTCATTCAGAGTTTGGCGTTAGATAACTTGAGCTGAAAATTGTTCAACCCCTCGTGTGCATAATGTGTAAACTGTGAGAAACTGAGGAAAATCACCAGTTTCTCCATATTCCTGAACAAAGCACAAAGGTGAGCAACTCAAATTGCATTCTTACTCCAACAAAAAGGATGTTCAAAGATATCATGACAGAAGTGTCTGCAGTATATGTTTAACATGAACTCATTGCTAATAAAACCATTCCCACACCGGGAATCGAACCCGGGCCGCCGGCGTGAAAAGCCAGAATCCTAACCACTAGACAATATGGGACCATGTATTGGCCCAAGTGGTCTATTCAGCTCCCTCGATCTCTTCAGAAACAGCATGTTGGTAAAGGAAAGAGAAATGAGCCAATGACGCACGTTAGTCATTAACAGTTTGGCGTATGATAACTTGAGCTGAAAATTGTTCAACCCCTCGTGTGCATAATGTGTAAACTGTGAGAAACTGAGGAAAATCACCAGTTTCTCCATATTCCTGAACAAAGCACAAAGGTGAGCAACTCAAATTGCATTCTAACTCCAACAAAAAGGATGTTCAAATATATCATGACAGAATTGTCTGCAGTAATTGTTTAACATGAACTCTTTGCCAATAAAACCATTCCCACACCGGGAATCGAACCCGGGCCGCCGGCGTGAAAAGCCGGAATCCTAACCACTAGACAATATGGGACCATGTATTGGCCCAAGTGGTCTATTTAGATCCCTCGATCTCTCCAGAAACAGCATGTTGGTGAAGGAAAGAGCAATCAGCCAATAAGGCCCGATAGTCATTCACAGTTAGCTGAAAATTGTTCAACCCTTCGTGTGCATAATGTGTAAACTGTGAGAAACTGAGGAAAATTACCAGTTTCTCAATAGTCCTGAACAAAGCACAAAGGTGAGCAACTCAAATTGCATTCTAACTCCAACAATATGGATGTTCAAAGATATCATGACAGAAGTGTCTGCAGTAAATGTTTAACATGAACTCTTTGCCAATAAAACCATTCCCACACCGGGAATCGAACCCGGGCCGCCGGCGTGAAAAGCCGGAATCCTAACCACTAGACAATATGGGACCATGTATTGGCCCAAGTGGTCTATTCAGCTCCCTAGATCTCTCCAGAAACAGCATGTTGGTGAAGGAAAGAGCAATGAGCCAATGAGGCTCGATAGTCATTCACAGTGAGCTGAAAATTGTTCAACCCTTCGTGTGCATAATGTGTAAACTGTGAGAAACTGAGGAATATCACCAGTTTCTCCATATTCCTGAACAAAGCACATAGGTGAGCAACTCAAATTGCATTCTAACTCCAACAAAAAGGATGTTCAAAGATATCATGACAGAAGTGTCTGCAGTATATGTTTAACATGAACTCTTTGCCAATAAAACCATTCCCACACCGGGAATCGAACCCGGGCCGCCAGCGTGAAAAGCCGGAATCCTAACCACTAGACAATATGGGACCATGTATTGGCCCAAGTGGTCTATTCAGCTCCCTCGATCTCTCCAGAAACAGCATGTTGGTAAAGGAAAGAGCAATAAGCTTATGAAGCACGATAGTCATTAACAGTTTGGCATTAGATAACTTGAGCTGAAAATTGTTCAACCCTTCGTGTGCATAATGTGTAAACTGTGAGAAACTGAGGAAAATCACCAGTGTTTCCATATTCCTGAACAAAGCACAAAGGTGAGCAACTCAAATTGCATTCTAACTCCAACAAAGAGGATGTCCAAATATATCATGACAGAATTGTCTGCAGTAATTGTTTAACATGAACTCTTTGCCAATAAAACCATTCCCACAACGGGAATCGAACCCGGGCCGTCGGCGTGAAAAGCCGGAATCCTAACCACTAGACAATATGGGACCATGTATTGGCCCAAGTGGTCTATTTAGTTCCCTCGATCTCTCCAGAAACAGCATGTTGGTAAAGGAAAGAGCAATCAGCCAATGAGGCCCGATAGTCATTCACAGTGAGCTGAAAATTGTTCAACCCTTCGTGTGCATAATGTGTAAACTGTGAGAAACTGAGGAATATCACCAGTTTCTCCATATTCCTGAACAAAGCACATAGGTGAGCAACTCAAATTGCATTCTAACTCCAACAAAAAGGATGTTCAAAGATATCATGACAGAAGTGTCTGCAGTATATGTTTAACATGAACTCTTTGCCAATAAAACCATTCCCACACCGGGAATCGAACCCGGGCCGCCGGCGTGAAAAGCCGGAATCCTAACCACTAGACAATATGGGACCATGTATTGGCCCAAGTGGTCTATTCAGCTCCCTCGATCTCTCCAGAAACAGCATGTTGGTAAAGGAAAGAGCAATAAGCCTATGAAGCACGATAGTCATTAACAGTTTGGCATTAGATAACTTGAGCTGAAAATTGTTCAACCCTTCGTGTGCATAATGTGTAAACTGTGAGAAACTGAGGAAAATCACCAGTGTTTCCATATTCCTGAACAAAGCACAAAGGTGAGCAACTCAAATTGCATTCTAACTCCAACAAAGAGGATGTCCAAATATATCATGACAGAATTGTCTGCAGTAATTGTTTAACATGAACTCTTTGCCAATAAAACCATTCCCACAACGGGAATCGAACCCGGGCCGTCGGCGTGAAAAGCCGGAATCCTAACCACTAGACAATATGGGACCATGTATTGGCCCAAGTGGTCTATTTAGATCCCTCGATCTCTCCAGAAACAGCATGTTGGTGAAGGAAAGAGCAATCAGCCAATAAGGCCCGATAGTCATTCACAGTTAGCTGAAAATTGTTCAACCCTTCGTGTGCATAATGTGTAAACTGTGAGAAACTGAGGAAAATTACCAGTTTCTCAATAGTCCTGAACAAAGCACAAAGGTGAGCAACTCAAATTGCATTCTAACTCCAACAATAAGGATGTTCAAAGATATCATGACAGAAGTGTCTGCAGTAAATGTTTAACATGAACTCTTTGCCAATAAAACCATTCCCACACCGGGAATCGAACCCGGGCCGCCGGCGTGAAAAGCCGGAATCCTAACCACTAGACAATATGGGACCATGTATTGGCCCAAGTGGTCTATTCAGCTCCCTCGATCTCTCCAGAAACAGCATGTTGGTGAAGGAAAGAGCAATGAGCCAATGAGGCTCGATAGTCATTCACAGTGAGCTGAAAATTGTTCAACCCTTCGTGTGCATAATGTGTAAACTGTGAGAAACTGAGGAATATCACCAGTTTCTCCATATTCCTGAACAAAGCACATAGGTGAGCAACTCAAATTGCATTCTAACTCCAACAAAAAGGATGTTCAAAGATATCATGACAGAAGTGTCTGCAGTATATGTTTAACATGAACTCTTTGCCAATAAAACCATTCCCACACCGGGAATCGAACCCGGGCCGCCGGCGTGAAAAGCCGGAATCCTAACCACTAGACAATATGGGACCATGTATTGGCCCAAGTGGTCTATTCAGCTCCCTCGATCTCTCCAGAAACAGCATGTTGGTAAAGGAAAGAGCAATAAGCCTATGAAGCACGATAGTCATTAACAGTTTGGCATTAGATAACTTGAGCTGAAAATTGTTCAACCCTTCGTGTGCATAATGTGTAAACTGTGAGAAACTGAGGAAAATCACCAGTGTTTCCATATTCCTGAACAAAGCACAAAGGTGAGCAACTCAAATTGCATTCTAACTCCAACAAAGAGGATGTCCAAATATATCATGACAGAATTGTCTGCAGTAATTGTTTAACATGAACTCTTTGCCAATAAAACCATTCCCACAACGGGAATCGAACCCGGGCCGTCGGCGTGAAAAGCCGGAATCCTAACCACTAGACAATATGGGACCATGTATTGGCCCAAGTGGTCTATTTAGTTCCCTCGATCTCTCCAGAAACAGCATGTTGGTAAAGGAAAGAGCAATCAGCCAATGAGGCCCGATAGTCATTCACAGTGAGCTGAAAATTGTTCAACCCTTCGTGTGCATAATGTGTAAACTGTGAGAAACTGAGGAATATCACCAGTTTCTCCATATTCCTGAACAAAGCACATAGGTGAGCAACTCAAATTGCATTCTAACTCCAACAAAAAGGATGTTCAAAGATATCATGACAGAAGTGTCTGCAGTATATGTTTAACATGAACTCTTTGCCAATAAAACCATTCCCACACCGGGAATCGAACCCGGGCCGCCGGCGTGAAAAGCCGGAATCCTAACCACTAGACAATATGGGACCATGTATTGGCCCAAGTGGTCTATTCAGCTCCCTCGATCTCTCCAGAAACAGCATGTTGGTAAAGGAAAGAGCAATAAGCCTATGAAGCACGATAGTCATTAACAGTTTGGCATTAGATAACTTGAGCTGAAAATTGTTCAACCCTTCGTGTGCATAATGTGTAAACTGTGAGAAACTGAGGAAAATCACCAGTGTTTCCATATTCCTGAACAAAGCACAAAGGTGAGCAACTCAAATTGCATTCTAACTCCAACAAAGAGGATGTCCAAATATATCATGACAGAATTGTCTGCAGTAATTGTTTAACATGAACTCTTTGCCAATAAAACCATTCCCACAACGGGAATCGAACCCGGGCCGTCGGCGTGAAAAGCCGGAATCCTAACCACTAGACAATATGGGACCATGTATTGGCCCAAGTGGTCTATTTAGTTCCCTCGATCTCTCCAGAAACAGCATGTTGGTAAAGGAAAGAGCAATCAGCCAATGAGGCCCGATAGTCATTCACAGTGAGCTGAAAATTGTTCAACCCTTCGTGTGCATAATGTGTAAACTGTGAGAAACTGAGGAATATCACCAGTTTCTCCATATTCCTGAACAAAGCACATAGGTGAGCAACTCAAATTGCATTCTAACTCCAACAAAAAGGATGTTCAAAGATATCATGACAGAAGTGTCTGCAGTATATGTTTAACATGAACTCTTTGCCAATAAAACCATTCCCACACCGGGAATCGAACCCGGGCCGCCGGCGTGAAAAGCCGGAATCCTAACCACTAGACAATATGGGACCATGTATTGGCCCAAGTGGTCTATTCAGCTCCCTCGATCTCTCCAGAAACAGCATGTTGGTAAAGGAAAGAGCAATAAGCCTATGAAGCACGATAGTCATTAACAGTTTGGCATTAGATAACTTGAGCTGAAAATTGTTCAACCCTTCGTGTGCATAATGTGTAAACTGTGAGAAACTGAGGAAAATCACCAGTGTTTCCATATTCCTGAACAAAGCACAAAGGTGAGCAACTCAAATTGCATTCTAACTCCAACAAAGAGGATGTCCAAATATATCATGACAGAATTGTCTGCAGTAATTGTTTAACATGAACTCTTTGCCAATAAAACCATTCCCACAACGGGAATCGAACCCGGGCCGTCGGCGTGAAAAGCCGGAATCCTAACCACTAGACAATATGGGACCATGTATTGGCCCAAGTGGTCTATTTAGTTCCCTCGATCTCTCCAGAAACAGCATGTTGGTAAAGGAAAGAGCAATCAGCCAATGAGGCCCGATAGTCATTCACAGTGAGCTGAAAATTGTTCAACCCTTCGTGTGCATAATGTGTAAACTGTGAGAAACTGAGGAAAATTACCAGTTTCTCAATAGTCCTGAACAAAGCACAAAGGTGAGCAACTCAAATTGCATTCTAACTCCAACAATAAGGATGTTCAAAGATATCATGACAGAAGTGTCGTCAGTAAATGTTTAACATGAACCCTTTGCCAATAAAACCATTCCCACACCGGGAATCGAACCCGGGCCGCCGGCGTGAAAAGCCGGAATCCTAACCACTAGAAAATATGAGACCATGTATTGCCCCAAGTGGTCTATTTAGCTCCCTCGATCTCTTCAGAAACAGCATGTTGGTAAAGGAAAGAGCAATGAGCCAATGAAGCACTATAGTCATTAACAGTTTGGAGTTAGATAACTTGACCTGAAAATTGTTCAACCCCTCGTGTGCATAATGTGTAAACTGTGAGAAACTGAGGAAAATCACCAGTGTTTCCATATTCCTGAACAAAGCACAAAGGTGAGCAACTCAAATTGCATTCTAACTCCAACAAAAAGGATGTTCAAAGATATCATGACAGAAGTGTCTGCAGTATATGTTTAACATGAACTCTTTGCCAATAAAACCATTCCCACACCGGGAATCGAACCCGGGCCGCCGGCGTGAAAAGCCGGAATCCTAACCACTAGACAATATGGGACCATGTATTGGCCCAAGTGGTCTATTTAGCTCCCTCGATCTCTCCAGAAACAGGATGTTGGTGAAGGAAAGAGCAATGAGCCAATGAGGCTCGATAGTCATTCACAGTGAGCTGAAAATTGTTCAACCCTTCGTGTGCATAATGTGTAAACTGTGAGAAACTGAGGAAAATTACCAGTTTCTCAATAGTCTTGAACAAAGCACAAAGGTGAGCAACTCAAATTGCATTCTAACTCCAACAAAAAGGATGTTCAAAGATATCATGACAGAAGTGTCCGCAGTAAATGTTTAACATGAACTCTTTGCCAATAAAACCATTCCCACACCGGGAATCGAAGCCGGGCCGCCGGCGTGAAAAGCCGGAATCCTAACCACTAGACAATATGGGACCATGTATTGGCCCAAGTGGTCTATTTAGCTCCTTCGATCTCTTCAGAAACAGCATGTTGGTAAAGGAAAGAGCAATGAGCCAATGAAGCACGATAGTCATTAAGAGTTTGGCGTTAGATAACTTGAGCTGAAAATTGTTCAACCCTTCGTGTGCATAATGTGTAAACTGTGAGAAACTGAGGAAAATTACCAGTTTCTCAATAGTCCTGAACAAAGCACAAAGGTGAGCAACTCAAATTGCATTCTAACTCCAACAAAAAGGATGTTCAAAGATATCATGACAGAAGTGTCTGCAGTAAATGTTTAACATGAACTCTTTGCCAATAAAACCATTCCCACACCGGGAATCGAAGCCGGGCCGCCGGCGTGAAACGCCGGAATCCTAACCACTAGACAATATGGGACCATGTATTGGCCCAAGTGGTCTATTTAGCTCCCTCGATCTCTCCAGAAACAGGATGTTGGTGAAGGAAAGAGCAATGAGCCAATGAGGCTCGATAGTCATTCACAGTGAGCTGAAAATTGTTCAACCCTTCGTGTGCATAATGTGTAAACTGTGAGAAACTGAGGAAAATTACCAGTTTCTCAATAGTCTTGAACAAAGCACAAAGGTGAGCAACTCAAATTGCATTCTAACTCCAACAAAAAGGATGTTCAAAGATATCATGACAGAAGTGTCCGCAGTAAATGTTTAACATGAACTCTTTGCCAATAAAACCATTCCCACACCGGGAATCGAAGCCGGGCCGCCGGCGTGAAAAGCCGGAATCCTAACCACTAGACAATATGGGACCATGTATTGGCCCAAGTGGTCTATTTAGCTCCTTCGATCTCTTCAGAAACAGCATGTTGGTAAAGGAAAGAGCAATGAGCCAATGAAGCACGATAGTCATTAAGAGTTTGGCGTTAGATAACTTGAGCTGAAAATTGTTCAACCCTTCGTGTGCATAATGTGTAAACTGTGAGAAACTGAGGAAAATTACCAGTTTCTCAATAGTCCTGAACAAAGCACAAAGGTGAGCAACTCAAATTGCATTCTAACTCCAACAAAAAGGATGTTCAAAGATATCATGACAGAAGTGTCTGCAGTAAATGTTTAACATGAACTCTTTGCCAATAAAACCATTCCCACACCGGGAATCGAAGCCGGGCCGCCGGCGTGAAACGCCGGAATCCTAACCACTAGACAATATGGGACCATTTATTGGCCCAAGTAGTCTATTCAGCTCCTTCGATCTCTTCAGAAACAGCATGTTGGTAAAGGAAAGAGGAATGAGCCAATGAAGCACGATAGTCATTAACAGTTTGGCGTTAGATAACTTGAGCTGAAAATTGTTCAACCCTTCGTGTGCATAATGTGTAAACTGTGAGAAACTGAGGAAAATCACCAGTGTTTCCATATTCCTGAACAAAGCACAAAGGTGAGCAACTCAAATTGCATTCTAACTCCAACAAAGAGGATGTTCAAATATATCATGACAGAATTGTCTGCAGTAATTGTTTAACATGAACTCTTTGCCAATAAAACCATTCCCACACCGGGAATCGAACCCGGGCCGCCGGCGTGAAAAGCCGGAATCCTAACCACTAGACAATATGGGACCATGTATTGGCCCAAGTGGTCTATTTAGTTCCCTCGATCTCTCCAGAAACAGCATGTTGGTGAAGGAAAGAGCAATCAGCCAATAAGGCCCGATAGTCATTCACAGTTAGCTGAAAATTGTTCAACCCTTCGTGTGCATAATGTGTAAACTGTGAGAAACTGAGGAAAATTACCAGTTTCTCAATAGTCCTGAACAAAGCACAAAGGTGAGCAACTCAAATTGCATTCTAACTCCAACAATAAGGATGTTCAAAGATATCATGACAGAAGTGTCTGCAGTAAATGTTTAACATGAACTCTTTGCCAATAAAACCATTCCCACACCGGGAATCGAACCCGGGCCGCCGGCGTGAAAAGCCGGAATCCTAACCACTAGACAATATGGGACCATGTATTGGCCCAAGTGGTCTATTCAGCTCCCTCGATCTCTCCAGAAACAGCATGTTGGTGAAGGAAAGAGCAATGAGCCAATGAGGCTCGATAGTCATTCACAGTGAGCTGAAAATTGTTCAACCCTTCGTGTGCATAATGTGTAAACTGTGAGAAACTGAGGAAAATTACCAGTTTCTCAATAGTCCTGAACAAAGCACAAAGGTGAGCAACTCAAATTGCATTCTAACTCCAACAAAAAGGATGTTCAAAGATATCATGACAGAAGTGTCTGCAGTAAATGTTTAACATGAACTCTTTGCCAATAAAACCATTCCCACACCGGGAATCGAAGCCGGGCCGCCGGCGTGAAAAGCCGGAATCCTAACCACTAGACAATATGGGACCATGTATTGGCCCAAGTGGTCTATTTAGCTCCTTCGATCTCTTCAGAAACAGCATGTTGGTAAAGGAAAGAGCAATGAGCCAATGAAGCACGATAGTCATTAAGAGTTTGGCGTTAGATAACTTGAGCTGAAAATTGTTCAACCCCTCGTGTGCATAATGTGTAAACTGTGAGAAACTGAGGAAAATCACCAGTTTCTCCATATTCCTGAACAAAGCACAAAGGTGAGCAACTCAAATTGCATTCTTACTCCAACAAAAAGGATGTTCAAAGATATCATGACAGAAGTGTCTGCAGTATATGTTTAACATGAACTCATTGCCAATAAAACCATTCCCACACCGGGAATCAAACCCGGGCCGCCGGCGTGAAAAGCCAGAATCCTAACCACTAGACAATATGGGACCATGTATTGGCCCAAGTGGTCTATTCAGCTCCCTCGATCTCTTCAGAAACAGCATGTTGGTAAAGGAAAGAGCAATGAGCCAATGAAGCACGATAGTCATTATCAGTTTGGCGTATGATAACTTGAGCTGAAAATTGTTCAACCCCTCGTGTGCATAATGTGTAAACTGTGAGAAACTGAGGAAAATCACCAGTTTCTCAATAGTCCTGAACAAAGCACAAAGGTGAGCAACTCAAATTGCATTCTAACTCCAACAATAAGGATGTTCAAAGATATCATGACAGAAGTGTCTGCAGTAAATGTTTAACATGAACTCTTTGCCAATAAAACCATTCCCACACCGGGAATCGAACCCGGGCCGCCGGCGTGAAAAGCCGGAATCCTAACCACTAGACAATATGGGACCATGTATTGGCCCAAGTGGTCTATTCAGCTCCCTCGATCTCTCCAGAAACAGCATGTTGGTGAAGGAAAGAGCAATGAGCCAATGAGGCTCGATAGTCATTCACAGTGAGCTGAAAATTGTTCAACCCTTCGTGTGCATAATGTGTAAACTGTGAGAAACTGAGGAATATCACCAGTTTCTCCATATTCCTGAACAAAGCACATAGGTGAGCAACTCAAATTGCATTCTAACTCCAACAAAAAGGATGTTCAAAGATATCATGACAGAAGTGTCTGCAGTATATGTTTAACATGAACTCTTTGCCAATAAAACCATTCCCACACCAGGAATCGAACCTGGGCCGCCGGCCTAAAAAGCCGGAATCCTAACCACTAGACAATATGGGACCATTTATTGGCCCAAGTGGTCTATTCAGCTCCCTCGATCTCTCCAGAAACAGCATGTTGGTAAAGGAAAGAGCAATAAGCCTATGAAGCACGATAGTCATTAACAGTTTGGCGTTAGATAACTTGAGCTGAAAATTGTTCAACCCTTCGTGTGCATAATGTGTAAACTGTGAGAAACTGAGGAAAATTACCAGTTTCTCAATAGTCCTGAACAAAGCACAAAGGTGAGCAACTCAAATTGCATTCTAACTCCAACAAAAAGGATGTTCAAAGATATCATGACAGAAGTGTCTGCAGTAAATGTTTAACATGAACTCTTTGCCAATAAAACCATTCCCACACCGGGAATCGAAGCCGGGCCGCCGGCGTGAAAAGCTGGAATCCTAACCACTAGACAATATGGGACCATGTATTGGCCCAAGTGGTCTATTTAGCTCCTTCGATCTCTTCAGAAACAGCATGTTGGTAAAGGAAAGAGCAATGAGCCAATGAAGCACGATAGTCATTAAGAGTTTGGCGTTAGATAACTTGAGCTGAAAATTGTTCAACCCCTCGTGTGCATAATGTGTAAACTGTGAGAAACTGAGGAAAATCACCAGTTTCTCCATATTCCTGAACAAAGCACAAAGGTGAGCAACTCAAATTGCATTCTTACTCCAACAAAAAGGATGTTCAAAGATATCATGACAGAAGTGTCTGCAGTATATGTTTAACATGAACTCATTGCCAATAAAACCATTCCCACACCGGGAATCAAACCCGGGCCGCCGGCGTGAAAAGCCAGAATCCTAACCACTAGACAATATGTGACCATGTATTGGCCCAAGTGGTCTATTCAGCTCCCTCGATCTCTTCAGAAACAGCATGTTGGTAAAGGAAAGAGCAATGAGCCAATGAAGCACGATAGTCATTATCAGTTTGGCGTATGATAACTTGAGCTGAAAATTGTTCAACCCCTTGTGTGCATAATGTGTAAACTGTGAGAAACTGAGGAAAATCACCAGTTTCTCAATAGTCCTGAACAAAGCACAAAGGTGAGCAACTCAAATTGCATTCTAACTCCAACAATAAGGATGTTCAAAGATATCATGACAGAAGTGTCTGCAGTAAATGTTTAACATGAACTCTTTGCCAATAAAACCATTCCCACACCGGGAATCGAACCCGGGCCGCCGGCGTGAAAAGCCGGAATCCTAACCACTAGAAAATATGGGACCATTTATTGCCCCAAGTGGTCTATTTAGCTCCCTCGATCTCTCCAGAAACAGCATGTTGGTAAAGGAAAGAGCAATGAGCCAATGAAGCACGTTAGTCATTAACAGTTTGGCGTTAGATAACTTGAGCTGAAAATTGTTCAACCCCTCGTGTGCATAATGTGTAAACTGTGAGAAACTGAGGAAAATCACCAGTTTCTCCATATTCCTGAACAAAGCACAAAGGTGAGCAACTCAAATAGCATTCTTACTCCAACAAAAAGGATGTTCAAAGATATCATGACAGAAGTGTCTGCAGTATATGTTTAACATGAACTCATTGCCAATAAAACCATTCCCACACCGGGAATCAAACCCGGGCCGCCGGCGTGAAAAGCCAGAATCCTAACCACTAGACAATATGGGACCATGTATTGGCCCAAGTGGTCTATTCAGCTCCCTCGATCTCTTCAGAAACAGCATGTTGGTAAAGGAAAGAGCAATGAGCCAATGAAGCACGATAGTCATTATCAGTTTGGCGTATGATAACTTGAGCTGAAAATTGTTCAACCCCTTGTGTGCATAATGTGTAAACTGTGAGAAACTGAGGAAAATCACCAGTTTCTCAATAGTCCTGAACAAAGCACAAAGGTGAGCAACTCAAATTGCATTCTAACTCCAACAATAAGGATGTTCAAAGATATCATGACAGAAGTGTCTGCAGTAAATGTTTAACATGAACTCTTTGCCAATAAAACCATTCCCACACCGGGAATCGAACCCGGGCCACCGGCGTGAAAAGCCGGAATCCTAACCACTAGAAAATATGGGACCATGTAATGCCCCAAGTGGTCTATTTAGCTCCCTCGATCTCTTCAGAAACAGCATGTTGGTAAAGGAAAGAGCAATGAGCCAATGAAGCACGTTAGTCATTAACAGTTTGGCGTTAGATAACTTGAGCTGAAAATTGTTCAACCCTTCGTGTGCATAATGTGTAAACTGTGAGAAACTGAGGAAATCACCAGTGTTTCCATATTCCTGAACAAAGCACAAAGGTGAGCAACTCAAATTGCATTCTAACTCCAACAAAAAGGATGTTCAAATATATCATGACAGAATTGTCTGAAGTAATTGTTTAACATGAACTCTTTGCCAATAAAACCATTCCCACACCGGGAATCGAACCCGTGCCGCCGGCGTGAAAAGCCGGAATCCTAACCACTAGACAATATAGGACCATGTATTGGCCCAAGTGGTCTATTTAGTTCCCTCGATCTCTCCAGAAACAGCATGTTGGTAAAGGAAAGAGCAATCAGCCAATGAGGCCCGATAGTCATTCACAGTGAGCTGAAAATTGTTCAACCCTTCGTGTGCATAATGTGTAAACTGTGAGAAACTGAGGAAAATCACCAGTTTCTCCATATTCCTGAACAAAGCACAAAGGTGAGCAACTCAAATTGCATTCTTACTCCAACAAAAAGGATGTTCAAAGATATCATGACAGAAGTGTCTGCAGTATATGTTTAACATGAACTCTTTGCCAATAAAACCATTCCCACACCGGGAATCGAACCCGGGCCGCCGGCGTGAAAAGCCGGAATCCTAACCACTAGACAATATGGGACCATGTATTGGCCCAAGTGGTCTATTCAGCTCCATCGATCTCTCCAGAAACAGCATGTTGGTAAAGGAAAGAGCAATAAACCTATGAAGCACGATAGTCATTAACAGTTTGGCGTTAGATAACTTGAGCTGAAAATTGTTCAACCCTTCGTGTGCATAATGTGTAAACTGTGAGAAACTGAGGAAAATCACCAGTGTTTCCATATTCCTGAACAAAGCACAAAGGTGAGCAACTCAAATTGCATTCTAACTCCAACAAAGAGGATGTTCAAATATATCAGGACAGAATTGTCTGCAGTAATTGTTTAACATGAACTCTTTGCCAATAAAACCATTCCCACACCGGGAATCGAACCCGGGCCGCCGGCGTGAAAAGCCGGAATCCTTACCACTAGACAATATGGGACCATGTATTGGCCCAAGTGGTCTATTTAGTTCCCTCGATCTCTCCAGAAACAGCATGTTGGTAAAGGAAAGAGCAATCAGCCAATGAGGCCCGATAGTCATTCACAGTGAGCTGAAAATTGTTCAACCCTTCGTGTGCATAATGTGTAAACTGTGAGAAACTGAGGAAAATTACCAGTTTCTCAATAGTCCTGAACAAAGCACAAAGGTGAGCAACTCAAATTGCATTCTAACTCCAACAAAAAGGATGTTCAAAGATATCATGACAGAAGTGTCTGCAGTAAATGTTTAACATGAACTCTTTGCCAATGAAACCATTCCCACACCGGGAATCGAACCCGGGCCGCCGGCGTGAAAAGCCGGAATCCTAACCACTAGACAATATGGGACCATGTATTGGCCCAAGTGGTCTATTCAGCTCCCTCGATCTCTCCAGAAACAGCATGTTGGTAAAGGAAAGAGCAATGAGCCAATGAAGCACGATAGTCATTAACAGTTTGGCGTTAGATAACTTGAGCTGAAAATTGTTCAACCCCTCGTGTGCATAATGTGTAAACTGTGAGAAACTGAGGAAAATCACCAGTTTCTCCATATTCCTGAACAAAGCACAAAGGTGAGCAACTCAAATTGCATTCTAACTCCAACAATAAGGATGTTCAAAGATATCATGACAGAAGTGTCTGCAGTAATTGTTTTACATGAACTCTTTGCCAATAAAACCATTCCCACACCGGGAATCGAACCCGGGCCGCCGGCGTGAAAAGCCGGAATCCTAACCACTAGACAATATGGGACCATGTATTGGCCCAAGTGGTCTATTCAGCTCCCTCGATCTCTCCAGAAACAGCATGTTGGTGAAGGAAAGAGCAATGAGCCAATAAGGCTCGATAGTCATTCACAGTGAGCTGAAAATTGTTCAACCCTTCGTGTGCATAATGTGTAAACTGTGAGAAACTGAGGAAAATCACCAGTTTCTCCATATTCCTGAACAAAGCACAAAGGTGAGCAACTCAAATTGCATTCTTACTCCAACAAAAAGGATGTTCAAAGATATCATGACAGAAGTGTCTGCAGTATTTGTTTAACATGAACTCTTTGCCAATAAAACCATTCCCACACCGGGAATCGAACCCGGGCCGCCGGCGCGAAAAGCCGGAATCCTAACCACTAGACAATATGGGACCATGTATTGGCCCAAGTGGTCTATTCAGCTCCATCGATCTCTCCAGAAACAGCATGTTGGTAAAGGAAAGAGCAATAAACCTATGAAGCACGATAGTCATTAACAGTTTGGCGTTAGATAACTTGAGCTGAAAATTGTTCAACCCTTCGTGTGCATAATGTGTAAACTGTGAGAAACTGAGGAAAATTACCAGTTTCTCAATAGTCCTGAACAAAGCACAAAGGTGAGCAACTCAAATTGCATTCTAACTCCAACAAAAAGGATGTTCAAAGATATCATGACAGAAGTGTCTGCAGTAAATGTTTAACATGAACTCTTTGCCAATAAAACCATTCCCACACCGGGAATCGAACCCGGGCCGCCGGCGTGAAAAGCCGGAATCCTAACCACTAGACAATATGGGACCATGTATTGGCCCAAGTGGTCTATTCAGCTCCCTCGATCTCTCCAGAAACAGCATGTTGGTAAAGGAAAGAGCAATGAGCCAATGAAGCACGATAGTCATTAACAGTTTGGCGTTAGATAACTTGAGCTGAAAATTGTTCAACCCTTCGTGTGCATAATGTGTAAACTGTGAGAAACTGAGGAATATCACCAGTTTCTCAATAGTCCTGAACAAAGCACAAAGGTGAGCAACTCAAATTGCATTCTAACTCCAACAAAAAGGATGTTCAAAGATATCATGACAGAAGTGTCTGCAGTAATTGTTTAACATGAACTCTTTGCCAATAAAACCATTCCCACACCGGGAATCGAACCCGGGCCGCCGGCATGAAAAGCCGGAATCCTAACCACTAGACAATATGGGACCATGTATTGGCCCAAGTGGTCTATTTAGCTCCTTCGATCTCTTCAGAAACAGCATGTTGGTAAAGGAAAGAGGAATGAGCCAATGAAGCACGATAGTCATTAAGAGTTTGGCGTTAGATAACTTGAGCTGAAAATTGTTCAACCCCTCGTGTGCATAATGTGTAAACTGTGAGAAACTGAGGAAAATCACCAGTTTCTCCATATTCCTGAACAAAGCACAAAGGCGAGCAACTCAAATTGCATTCTTACTCCAACAAAAAGGAGGTTCAAAGATATCATGACAGAAGTGTCTGCAGTATATGTTTAACATGAACTCATTGCCAATAAAACCATTCCCACACCGGGAATCGAACCCGGGCCGCCGGCGTGAAAAGCCGGAATCCTAACCACTAGACAATATGGGACCATGTATTGGCCCAAGTGGTCTATTCAGCTCACTCGATATCTTCAGAAACAGCATGTTGGTAAAGGAAAGAGCAATGAACCAATGAAGCACGATAGTCATTAACAGTTTGGCGTATGATAACTTGAGCTGAAAATTGTTCAACCCTTCGTGTGCATAATGTGTAAACTGTGAGAAACTGAGGAAAATCACCAGTTTCTCCATATTCCTGAACAAAGCACAAAGGTGAGCAACTCAAATTGCATTCTAACTCCAACAAAAAGGATGTTCAAAGATTTCAAGACAGAAGTGTCTGCAGTATATGTTTAACATGAACTCTTTGCCAATAAAACCATTCCCACACCGGGAATCGAACCCGGGCCGCCGGCGTGAAAAGCCAGAATCCTAACCACTAGACAATATGGGACCATGTATTGGCCCAAGTGGTCTATTCAGCTCCTTCGATCTCTTCAGAAACAGCATGTTGGTAAAGGAAAGAGGAATGAGCCAATGAAGCACGATAGTCATTAACAGTTTGGCGTTAGATAACTTGAGCTGAAAATTGTTCAACCCCTCATGTGCATAATGTGTAAACTGTGAGAAACTGAGGAAAATCACCAGTTTCTCCATATTCCTGAACAAAGCACAAAGGTGAGCAACCCAAATTGCATTCTAACTCCAGCAAAAAGGATGTTCAAAGATATCATGACAGAAGTGTCTACAGTATATGTTTAACATGAACTCTTTGCCAATAAAACCATTCCCACACCGGGAATCGAACCCGGGCCGCCGGCGTGAAAAGCCGGAATCCTAACCACTAGACAATATGGGACCATGTATTGGCCCAAGTGGTCTATTCAGCTCCCTCGATCTCTCCAGAAACGGCATGTTGGTAAAGGAAAGAGCAATGAGCCAATGAAGCACGATAGTCATTAACAGTTTGGCGTTAGATAACTTGAGCTGAAAATTGTTCAACCCCTCGTGTGCATAATGTGTAAACTGTGAGAAACTGAGGAATATCACCAGTTTCTCCATATTCCTGAACAAAGCACATAGGTGAGCAACTCAAATTGCATTCTTACTCCAACAAAAAGGATGTTCAAAGATATCATGACAGAAGTGTCTGCAGTATATGTTTAACATGAACTCTTTGCCAATAAAACCATTCCCACACCGGGAATCGAACCCGGGCCGCCGGCGTGAAAAGCCGGAATCCTAACCACTAGACAATATGGGACCATGTATTGGCCCAAGTGGTCTATTCAGCTCCCTCGATCTCTCCAGAAACAGCATGTTGATAAAGGAAAGAGCAATAAGCCTATGAAGCACGATAGTCATTAACAGTTTGGCGTTAGATAACTTGAGCTGAAAATTGTTCAACCCTTCGTGTGCATAATGTGTAAACTGTGAGAAACTGAGGAAAATTACCAGTTTCTCAATAGTCCTGAACAAAGCACAAAGGTGAGCAACTCAAATTGCATTCTAACTCCAACAAAAAGGATGTTCAAAGATATCATGACAGAAGTGTCTGCAGTAAATGTTTAACATGAACTCTTTGCCAATAAAACCATTCCCACACCGGGAATCGAAGCCGGGCCGCCGGCGTGAAAAGCCGGAATCCTAACCACTAGACAATATGGGACCATGTATTGGCCCAAGTGGTCTATTTAGCTCCTTCGATCTCTTCAGAAACAGCATGTTGGTAAAGGAAAGAGCAATGAGCCAATGAAGCACGATAGTCATTAAGAGTTTGGCGTTAGATAACTTGAGCTGAAAATTGTTCAACCCCTCGTGTGCATAATGTGTAAACTGTGAGAAACTGAGGAAAATCACCAGTTTCTCCATATTCCTGAACAAAGCACAAAGGCGAGCAACTCAAATTGCATTCTTACTCCAACAAAAAGGAGGTTCAAAGATATCATGACAGAAGTGTCTGCAGTATATGTTTAACATGAACTCATTGCCAATAAAACCATTCCCACACCGGGAATCGAACCCGGGCCGCCGGCGTGAAAAGCCGGAATCCTAACCACTAGACAATATGGGACCATGTATTGGCCCAAGTGGTCTATTCAGCTCACTCGATATCTTCAGAAACAGCATGTTGGTAAAGGAAAGAGCAATGAACCAATGAAGCACGATAGTCATTAACAGTTTGGCGTATGATAACTTGAGCTGAAAATTGTTCAACCCCTCGTGTGCATAATGTGTAAACTGTGAGAAACTGAGGAAAATCACCAGTTTCTCCATATTCCTGAACAAAGCACAAAGGTGAGCAACTCAAATTGCATTCTAACTCCAACAAAAAGGATGTTCAAAGATATCAAGACCGAAGTGTCTGCAGTATATGTTTAACATGAACTCTCTACCAATAAAACCATTCCCACACCGGGAATCGAACCCGGGCCGCCGGCGTGAAAAGCCAGAATCCTAACCACTAGACAATATGGGACCATGTATTGGCCCAAGTGGTCTATTCAGCTCCTTCGATCTCTTCAGAAACAGCATGTTGGTAAAGGAAAGAGGAATGAGCCAATGAAGCACGATAGTCATTAACAGTTTGGCGTTAGATAACTTGAGCTGAAAATTGTTCAACCCCTCGTGTGCATAATGTGTAAACTGTGAGAAACTGAGGAAAATCACCAGTTTCTCCATATTCCTGAACAAAGCACAAAGGTGAGCAACCCAAATTGCATTCTAACTCCAGCAAAAAGGATGTTCAAAGATATCATGACAGAAGTGTCTGCAGTAAATGTTTAACATGAACTCTTTGCCAATAAAACGTTTCCCACACCGGGAATCAAACCCGGGCCGCCGGCGTGAAAAGCCGGAATCCTAACCACTAGACAATATGGGACCATGTATTGGCCCAAGTGGTCTATTCAGCTCCCTCGATCTCTCCAGAAACAGCATGTTGGTAAAGGAAAGAGCAATGAGCCAATGAAGCACGATAGTCATTAACAGTTTGGCGTTAGATAACTTGAGCTGAAAATTGTTCAACCCCTCGTGTGCATAATGTGTAAACTGTGAGAAACTGAGGAATATCACCAGTTTCTCCATATTCCTGAACAAAGCACAAAGGCGAGCAACTCAAATTGCATTCTTACTCCAACAAAAAGGAGGTTCAAAGATATCATGACAGAAGTGTCTGCAGTCAATGTTTAACATGAACTCATTGCCAATAAAACCATTCCCACACCGGGAATCGAACCCGGGCCGCCGGCGTGAAAAGCCGGAATCCTAACCACTAGACAATATGGGACCATGTATTGGCCCAAGTGGTCTATTCAGCTCACTCGATATCTTCAGAAACAGCATGTTGGTAAAGGAAAGAGCAATGAACCAATGAAGCACGATAGTCATTAACAGTTTGGCGTATGATAACTTGAGCTGAAAATTGTTCAACCCCTCGTGTGCATAATGTGCAAACTGTGAGAAACTGAGGAAAATCACCAGTTTCTCCATATTCCTGAACAAAGCACAAAGGTGAGCAACTCAAATTGCATTCTAACTCCAACAAAAAGGATGTTCAAAGATATCAAGACAGAAGTGTCTGCAGTATATGTTTAACATGAACTCTTTGCCAATAAAACCATTCCCACACCGGGAATCGAACCCGGGCCGCCGGCGTGAAAAGCCAGAATCCTAACCACTAGACAATATGGGACCATGTATTGGCCCAAGTGGTCTATTCAGCTCCTTCGATCTCTTCAGAAACAGCATGTTGGTAAAGGAAAGAGCAATGAGCCAATGAAGCACGATAGTCATTAACAGTTTGGCGTTAGATAACTTGAGCTGAAAATTGTTCAACCCCTCGTGTGCATAATGTGTAAACTGTGAGAAACTGAGGAAAATCACCAGTTTCTCCATATTCCTGAACAAAGCACAAAGGTGAGCAACCCAAATTGCATTCTAACTCCAGCAAAAAGGATGTTCAAAGATATCATGACAGAAGTGTCTGCAGTAAATGTTTAACATGAACTCTTTGCCAATAAAACCATTCCCACACCGGGAATCGAACCCGGGCCGCCGGCGTGAAAAGCCGGAATCCTAACCACTAGACAATATGGGACCATGTATTGGCCCAAGTGGTCTATTCAGCTCCCTCGATCTCTCCAGAAACAGCATGTTGGTAAAGGAAAGAGCAATGAGCCAATGAAGCACGATAGTCATTAACAGTTTGGCGTTAGATAACTTGAGCTGAAAATTGTTCAACTCCTCGTGTGCATAATGTGTAAACTGTGAGAAACTGAGGAATATCACCAGTTTCTCCATATTCCTGAACAAAGCACATAGGTGAGCAACTCAAATTGCATTCTTACTCCAACAAAAAGGATGTTCAAAGATATCATGACAGAAGTGTCTGCAGTATATGTTTAACATGAACTCTTTGCCAATAAAACCATTCCCACACCGGGAATCGAACCCGGGCCGCCGGCGTGAAAAGCCGGAATCCTAACCACTAGACAATATGGGACCATGTATTGGCCCAAGTGGTCTATTCAGCTCCCTCGATCTCTCCAGAAACAGCATGTTGATAAAGGAAAGAGCAATAAGCCTATGAAGCACGATAGTCATTAACAGTTTGGCGTTAGATAACTTGAGCTGAAAATTGTTCAACCCTTCGTGTGCATAATGTGTAAACTGTGAGAAACTGAGGAAAATTACCAGTTTCTCAATAGTCCTGAACAAAGCACAAAGGTGAGCAACTCAAATTGCATTCTAACTCCAACAAAAAGGATGTTCAAAGATATCATGACAGAAGTGTCTGCAGTAAATGTTTAACATGAACTCTTTGCCAATAAAACCATTCCCACACCGGGAATCGAACCCGGGCCGCCGGCGTGAAAAGCCGGAATCCTAACCACTAGACAATATGGGACCATGTATTGGCCCAAGTGGTCTATTCAGCTCCTTTGATCTCTTCAGAAACAGCATGTTGGTAAAGGAAAGAGCAATGAGCCAATGAAGCACGATAGTCATTAAGAGTTTGGCGTTAGATAACTTGAGCTGAAAATTGTTCAACCCCTCGTGTGCATAATGTGTAAACTGTGAGAAACTGAGGAAAATCACCAGTTTCTCCATATTCCTGAACAAAGCACAAAGGCGAGCAACTCAAATTGCATTCTTACTCCAACAAAAAGGATGTTCAAAGATATCATGACAGAAGTGTCTGCAGTATATGTTTAACATGAACTCATTGCCAATAAAACCATTCCCACACTGGGAATCGAACCCGGGCCGCCGGCGTGAAAAGCCAGAATCCTAACCACTAGACAATATGGGACCATGTATTGGCCCAAGTGGTCTATTCAGCTCACTCGATCTCTTCAGAAACAGCATGTTGGTAAAGGAAAGAGCAATAAGCCTATGAAGCACGATAGTCATTAACAGTTTGGCGTTAGATAACTTGAGCTGAAAATTGTTCAACCCTTCGTGTGCATAATGTGTAAACTGTGAGAAACTGAGGAAAATTACCAGTTTCTCAATAGTCCTGAACAAAGCACAAAGGTGAGCAACTCAAATTGCATTCTAACTCCAACAAAAAGGATGTTCAAAGATATCATGACAGAAGTGTCTGCAGTAAATGTTTAACATGAACTCTTTGCCAATAAAACCATTCCCACACCGGGAATCGAACCCGGGCCGCCGGCGTGAAAAGCCGGAATCCTAACCACTAGACAATATGGGACCATGTATTGGCCCAAGTGGTCTATTCAGCTCCTTTGATCTCTTCAGAAACAGCATGTTGGTAAAGGAAAGAGCAATGAGCCAATGAAGCACGATAGTCATTAAGAGTTTGGCGTTAGATAACTTGAGCTGAAAATTGTTCAACCCCTCGTGTGCATAATGTGTAAACTGTGAGAAACTGAGGAAAATCACCAGTTTCTCCATATTCCTGAACAAAGCACAAAGGCGAGCAACTCAAATTGCATTCTTACTCCAACAAAAAGGATGTTCAAAGATATCATGACAGAAGTGTCTGCAGTATATGTTTAACATGAACTCATTGCCAATAAAACCATTCCCACACTGGGAATCGAACCCGGGCCGCCGGCGTGAAAAGCCAGAATCCTAACCACTACACAATATGGGACCATGTATTGGCCCAAGTGGTCTATTCAGCTCACTCGATCTCTTCAGAAACAGCATGTTGGTAAAGGAAAGAGCAATGAGCCAATGAAGCACGATAGTCATTAACAGTTTGGCGTATGATAACTTGAGCTGAAAATTGTTCAACCCCTCGTGTGCATAATGTGTAAACTGTGAGAAACTGAGGAAAATCACCAGTTTCTCCATATTCCTGAACAAAGCACAAAGGTGAGCAACTCAAATTGCATTCTAACTCCAACAAAAAGGATGTTCAAAGATATCAAGACAGAAGTGTCTGCAGTATATGTTTAACATGAAATCTTTGTCAATAAAACCATTCCCACACCGGGAATCGAACCCGGGCCGCCGGCGTGAAAAGCCAGAATCCTAACCACTAGACAATATGGGACCATGTATTGGCCCAAGTGGTCTATTCAGCTCCTTCGATCTCTTCAGAAACAGCATGTTGGTAAAGGAAAGAGGAATGAGCCAATGAAGCACGATAGTCATTAACAGTTTGGCGTTAGATAACTTGAGCTGAAAATTGTTCAACCCCTCGTGTGCATAATGTGTAAACTGTGAGAAACTGAGGAAAATCACCAGTTTCTCCATATTCCTGAACAAAGCACAAAGGTGAGCAACTCAAATTGCATTCTATCTCCAGCAAAAAGGATGTTCAAAGATATCATGACAGAAGTGTCTGCAGTCAATGTTTAACATGAACTCTTTGCCAATAAAACCATTCCCACACCGGGAATCGAAGCCGGGCCGCCGGCGTGAAAAGCCGGAATCCTAACCACTAGACAATATGGGACCATGTATTGGCCCAAGTGGTCTATTCAGCTCCCTCGATCTCTCCAGAAACAGCATGTTGGTAAAGGAAAGAGCAATGAGCCAATGAAGCACGATAGTCATTAACAGTTTGGCGTTAGATAACTTGAGCTGAAAATTGTTCAACCCCTCGTGTGCATAATGTGTAAACTGTGAGAAACTGAGGAATATCACCAGTTTCTCCATATTCCTGAACAAAGCACATAGGTGAGCAACTCAAATTGCATTCTTACTCCAACAAAAAGGATGTTCAAAGATATCATGACAGAAGTGTCTGCAGTATATGTTTAACATGAACTCTTTGCCAATAAAACCATTCCCACACCGGGAATCGAACCCGGGCCGCCGGCGTGAAAAGCCGGAATCCTAACCACTAGACAATATGGGACCATGTATTGGCCCAAGTGGTCCATTCAGCTCCTTCGATCTCTTCAGAAACAGCATGTTGGTAAAGGAAAGAGGAATGAGCCAATGAAGCACGATAGTCATTAAGAGTTTGGCGTTAGATAACTTGAGCTGAAAATTGTTCAACCCTTCGTGTGCATAATGTGTAAACTGTGAGAAACTGAGGAAAATTACCAGTTTCTCAATAGTCCTGAACAAAGCACAAAGGTGAGCAACTCAAATTGCATTCTAACTCCAGCAAAAAGGATGTTCAAAGATATCATGACAGAAGTGTCTGCAGTAAATGTTTAACATGAACTCTTTGCCAATAAAACCATTCCCACACCGGGAATCGAACCCGGGCCGCCGGCGTGAAAAGCCGGAATCCTAACCACTAGACAATATGGGACCATGTATTGGCCCAAGTGGTCTATTCAGCTCCCTCGATCTCTCCAGAAACAGCATGTTGGTAAAGGAAAGAGCAATGAGCCAATGAAGCACGATAGTCATTAACAGTTTGGCGTTAGATAACTTGAGCTGAAAATTGTTCAACCCCTCGTGTGCATAATGTGTAAACTGTGAGAAACTGAGGAATATCACCAGTTTCTCCATATTCCTGAACAAAGCACATAGGTGAGCAACTCAAATTGCATTCTTACTCCAACAAAAAGGATGTTCAAAGATATCATGACAGAAGTGTCTGCAGTATATGTTTAACATGAACTCTTTGCCAATAAAACCATTCCCACACCGGGAATCGAACCCGGGCCGCCGGCGTGAAAAGCCGGAATCCTAACCACTAGACAATATGGGACCATGTATTGGCCCAAGTGGTCTATTCAGCTCCCTCGATCTCTCCAGAAACAGCATGTTGATAAAGGAAAGAGCAATAAGCCTATGAAGCACGATAGTCATTAACAGTTTGGCGTTAGATAACTTGAGCTGAAAATTGTTGAACCCTTCGTGTGCATAATGTGTAAACTGTGAGAAACTGAGGAAAATTACCAGTTTCTCAATAGTCCTGAACAAAGCACAAAGGTGAGCAACTCAAATTGCATTCTAACTCCAACAAAAAGGATGTTCAAAGATATCATGACAGAAGTGTCTGCAGTCAATGTTTAACATGAACTCTTTGCCAATAAAACCATTCCCACACCGGGAATCGAAGCCGGGCCGCCGGCGTGAAAAGCCGGAATCCTAACCACTAAACAATATGGGACCATGTATTGGCCCAAGTGGTCTATTTAGCTCCTTCGATCTCTTCAGAAACAGCATGTTGGTAAAGGAAAGAGCAATGAGCCAATGAAGCACGATAGTCATTAAGAGTTTGGCTTTAGATAACTTGAGCTGAAAATTGTTCAACCCCTCGTGTGCATAATGTGTAAACTGTGAGAAACTGAGGAAAATCACCAGTTTCTCCATATTCCTGAACAAAGCACAAAGGTGAGCAACTCAAATTGCATTGTTACTCCAACAAAAAGGATGTTCAAAGATATCATGACAGAATTGTCTGCAGTATATGTTTAACATGAACTCATTGCCAATAAAACCATTCCCACACCGGGAATCGAACCCGGGCCGCCGGCGTGAAAAGCCAGAATCCTAACCACTAGACAATATGGGACCATGCATGGGCCCAAGTGGTCTATTCAGCTCCCTCGATCTCTTCAGAAACAGCATGTTGGTAAAGGAAAGAGCAATGAGCCAATGAAGCACGATAGTCATTAACAGTTTGGCGTATGATAACTTGAGCTGAAAATTGTTCAACCCCTCGTGTGCATAATGTGTAAACTGTGAGAAACTGAGGAAAATCACCAGTTTCTCCATATTCCTGAACAAAGCACAAAGGTGAGCAACTCAAATTGCATTCTAACTCCAACAATAAGGATGTTCAAAGATATCATGACAGAAGTGTCTGCAGTAAATGTTTAACATGAACTCTTTGCCAATAAAACCATTCCCACACCGGGAATCGAACCCGGGCCGGCGGCGTGAAAAGCCGGAATCCTAACCACTAGAAAATATGGGACCATGTATTGCCCCAAGTGGTCTATTTAGCTCCCTCGATCTCTCCAGAAACAGCATGTTGGTAAAGGAAAGAGCAATGAGCCAATGAAGCACGTTAGTCATTAACAGTTTGGCGTTAGATAACTTGAGCTGAAAATTGTTCAACCCTTCGTGTGCATAATGTGTAAACTGTGAGAAACTGAGGAAAATCACCAGTGTTTCCATATTCCTGAACAAAGCACAAAGGTGAGCAACTCAAATTGCATTCTAACTCCAACAAAAAGGATGTTCAAATATATCATGACAGAATTGTCTGCAGTAATTGTTTAACATGAACTCTTTGCCAATAAAACCATTCTAACACCGGGAATCGAACCCCGGCCGCCGGCGTGAAAAGCCGGAATCCTAACCACTAGACAATATGGGACCATGTATTGGCCCAAGTGGTCTATTTAGTTCCCTCGATCTCTCCAGAAACAGCATGTTGGTAAAGGAAAGAGCAATCAGCCAATGAGGCCCGATAGTCATTCACAGTGAGCTGAAAATTGTTCAACCCTTCGTGTGCATAATGTGTAAACTGTGAGAAACTGAGGAAAATTACCAGTTTCTCAATAGTCCTGAACAAAGCACAAAGGTGAGCAACTCAAATTGCATTCTAACTCCAACAATAAGGATGTTCAAAGATATCATGACAGAAGTGTCGGCAGTAAATGTTTAACATGAACTCTTTGCCAATAAAACCATTCCCACACCGGGAATCGAAGCCGGGCCGCCGGCGTGAAAAGCCGGAATCCTAACCACTAGACAATATGGGACCATGTATTGGCCCAAGTGGTCTATTTAGCTCCTTCGATCTCTTCAGAAACAGCATGTTGGTAAAGGAAAGAGCAATGAGCCAATGAAGCACGATAGTCATTAAGAGTTTGGCGTTAGATAACTTGAGCTGAAAATTGTTCAACCCCTCGTGTGCATAATGTGTAAACTGTGAGAAACTGAGGAAAATCACCAGTTTCTCCATATTCCTGAACAAAGCACAAAGGTGAGCAACTCAAATTGCATTCTAACTCCAACAAAAAGGATGTTCAAAGATATCAAGACAGAAGTGTCTGCAGTATATGTTTAACATGAACTCTTTGCCAATAAAACCATTCCCACACCGGGAATCGAACCCGGGCCGCCGGCGTGAAAAGCCAGAATCCTAACCACTAGACAATATGGGACCATGCATTGGCCCAAGTGGTCTATTCAGCTCCTTCGATCTCTTCAGAAACAGCATGTTGGTAAAGGAAAGAGGAATGAGCCAATGAAGCACGATAGTCATTAACAGTTTGGCGTTAGATAACTTGAGCTGAAAATTGTTCAACCCTTCGTGTGCATAATGTGTAAACTGTGAGAAACTGAGGAAAATTACCAGTTTCTCAATAGTCCTGAACAAAGCACAAAGGTGAGCAACTCAAATTGCATTCTAACTCCAGCAAAAAGGATGTTCAAAGATATCATGACAGAAGTGTCTGCAGTAAATGTTTAACATGAACTCTTTGCCAATAAAACCATTCCCACACCGGGAATCGAACCCGGGCCGCCGGCGTGAAAAGCCGGAATCCTAACCACTAGACAATATGGGACCATGTATTGGCCCAAGTGGTCTATTCAGCTCCCTCGATCTCTCCAGAAACAGCATGTTGGTAAAGGAAAGAGCAATGAGCCAATGAAGCACGATAGTCATTAACAGTTTGGCGTTAGATAACTTGAGCTGAAAATTGTTCAACCCCTCGTGTGCATAATGTGTAAACTGTGAGAAACTGAGGAATATCACCAGTTTCTCCATATTCCTGAACAAAGCACATAGGTGAGCAACTCAAATTGCATTCTTACTCCAACAAAAAGGATGTTCAAAGATATCATGACAGAAGTGTCTGCAGTATATGTTTAACATGAACTCTTTGCCAATAAAACCATTCCCACACCGGGAATCGAACCCGGGCCGCCGGCGTGAAAAGCCGGAATCCTAACCACTAGACAATATGGGACCATGTATTGGCCCAAGTGGTCTATTCAGCTCCCTCGATCTCTCCAGAAACAGCATGTTGATAAAGGAAAGAGCAATAAGCCTATGAAGCACGATAGTCATTAACAGTTTGGCGTTAGATAACTTGAGCTGAAAATTGTTGAACCCTTCGTGTGCATAATGTGTAAACTGTGAGAAACTGAGGAAAATTACCAGTTTCTCAATAGTCCTGAACAAAGCACAAAGGTGAGCAACTCAAATTGCATTCTAACTCCAACAAAAAGGATGTTCAAAGATATCATGACAGAAGTGTCTGCAGTCAATGTTTAACATGAACTCTTTGCCAATAAAACCATTCCCACACCGGGAATCGAAGCCGGGCCGCCGGCGTGAAAAGCCGGAATCCTAACCACTAAACAATATGGGACCATGTATTGGCCCAAGTGGTCTATTTAGCTCCTTCGATCTCTTCAGAAACAGCATGTTGGTAAAGGAAAGAGCAATGAGCCAATGAAGCACGATAGTCATTAAGAGTTTGGCTTTAGATAACTTGAGCTGAAAATTGTTCAACCCCTCGTGTGCATAATGTGTAAACTGTGAGAAACTGAGGAAAATCACCAGTTTCTCCATATTCCTGAACAAAGCACAAAGGTGAGCAACTCAAATTGCATTGTTACTCCAACAAAAAGGATGTTCAAAGATATCATGACAGAATTGTCTGCAGTATATGTTTAACATGAACTCATTGCCAATAAAACCATTCCCACACCGGGAATCGAACCCGGGCCGCCGGCGTGAAAAGCCAGAATCCTAACCACTAGACAATATGGGACCATGCATGGGCCCAAGTGGTCTATTCAGCTCCCTCGATCTCTTCAGAAACAGCATGTTGGTAAAGGAAAGAGCAATGAGCCAATGAAGCACGATAGTCATTAACAGTTTGGCGTATGATAACTTGAGCTGAAAATTGTTCAACCCCTCGTGTGCATAATGTGTAAACTGTGAGAAACTGAGGAAAATCACCAGTTTCTCCATATTCCTGAACAAAGCACAAAGGTGAGCAACTCAAATTGCATTCTAACTCCAACAATAAGGATGTTCAAAGATATCATGACAGAAGTGTCTGCAGTAAATGTTTAACATGAACTCTTTGCCAATAAAACCATTCCCACACCGGGAATCGAACCCGGGCCGGCGGCGTGAAAAGCCGGAATCCTAACCACTAGAAAATATGGGACCATGTATTGCCCCAAGTGGTCTATTTAGCTCCCTCGATCTCTCCAGAAACAGCATGTTGGTAAAGGAAAGAGCAATGAGCCAATGAAGCACGTTAGTCATTAACAGTTTGGCGTTAGATAACTTGAGCTGAAAATTGTTCAACCCTTCGTGTGCATAATGTGTAAACTGTGAGAAACTGAGGAAAATTACCAGTTTCTCAATAGTCCTGAACAAAGCACAAAGGTGAGCAACTCAAATTGCATTCTAACTCCAACAATAAGGATGTTCAAAGATATCATGACAGAAGTGTCGGCAGTAAATGTTTAACATGAACTCTTTGCCAATAAAACCATTCCCACACCGGGAATCGAAGCCGGGCCGCCGGCGTGAAAAGCCGGAATCCTAACCACTAGACAATATGGGACCATGTATTGGCCCAAGTGGTCTATTTAGCTCCTTCGATCTCTTCAGAAACAGCATGTTGGTAAAGGAAAGAGCAATGAGCCAATGAAGCACGATAGTCATTAACAGTTTGGCGTTAGATAACTTGAGCTGAAAATTGTTCAACCCCTCGTGTGCATAATGTGTAAACTGTGAGAAACTGAGGAAAATTACCAGTTTCTCAATAGTCCTGAACAAAGCACAAAGGTGAGCAACTCAAATTGCATTCTAACTCCAACAAAAAGGATGTTCAAAGATATCATGACAGAATTGTCTGCAGTATATGTTTAACATGAACTCATTGCCAATAAAACCATTCCCACACCGGGAATCGAACCCGGGCCGCCGGCGTGAAAAGCCAGAATCCTAACCACTAGACAATATGGGACCATGCATGGGCCCAAGTGGTCTATTCAGCTCCCTCGATCTCTTCAGAAACAGCATGTTGGTAAAGGAAAGAGCAATGAGCCAATGAAGCACGATAGTCATTAACAGTTTGGCGTATGATAACTTGAGCTGAAAATTGTTCAACCCCTCGTGTGCATAATGTGTAAACTGTGAGAAACTGAGGAAAATCACCAGTTTCTCCATATTCCTGAACAAAGCACAAAGGTGAGCAACTCAAATTGCATTCTAACTCCAACAAAAAGGATGTTCAAAGATATCAAGACAGAAGTGTCTGCAGTATATGTTTAACATGAACTCTTTGCCAATAAAACCATTCCCACACCGGGAATCGAACCCGGGCCGCCGGCGTGAAAAGCCAGAATCCTAACCACTAGACAATATGGGACCATGCATTGGCCCAAGTGGTCTATTCAGCTCCTTCGATCTCTTCAGAAACAGCATGTTGGTAAAGGAAAGAGGAATGAGCCAATGAAGCACGATAGTCATTAACAGTTTGGCGTTAGATAACTTGAGCTGAAAATTGTTCAACCCTTCGTGTGCATAATGTGTAAACTGTGAGAAACTGAGGAAAATTACCAGTTTCTCAATAGTCCTGAACAAAGCACAAAGGTGAGCAACTCAAATTGCATTCTAACTCCAACAATAAGGATGTTCAAAGATATCATGACAGAAGTGTCTGCAGTAAATGTTTAACATGAACTCTTTGCCAATAAAACCATTCCCACACCGGGAATCGAACCCGGGCCGGCGGCGTGAAAAGCCGGAATCCTAACCACTAGAAAATATGGGACCATGTATTGCCCCAAGTGGTCTATTTAGCTCCCTCGATCTCTCCAGAAACAGCATGTTGGTAAAGGAAAGAGCAATGAGCCAATGAAGCACGTTAGTCATTAACAGTTTGGCGTTAGATAACTTGAGCTGAAAATTGTTCAACCCTTCGTGTGCATAATGTGTAAACTGTGAGAAACTGAGGAAATCACCAGTGTTTCCATATTCCTGAACAAAGCACAAAGGTGAGCAACTCAAATTGCATTCTAACTCCAACAAAAAGGATGTTCAAATATATCATGACAGAATTGTCTGCAGTAATTGTTTAACATGAACTCTTTGCCAATAAAACCATTCTAACACCGGGAATCGAACCCCGGCCGCCGGCGTGAAAAGCCGGAATCCTAACCACTAGACAATATGGGACCATGTATTGGCCCAAGTGGTCTATTTAGCTCCTTCGATCTCTTCAGAAACAGCATGTTGGTAAAGGAAAGAGCAATGAGCCAATGAAGCACGATAGTCATTAAGAGTTTGGCGTTAGATAACTTGAGCTGAAAATTGTTCAACCCCTCGTGTGCATAATGTGTAAACTGTGAGAAACTGAGGAAAATCACCAGTTTCTCCATATTCCTGAACAAAGCACAAAGGTGAGCAACTCAAATTGCATTGTTACTCCAACAAAAAGGATGTTCAAAGATATCATGACAGAAGTGTCTGCAGTATATGTTTAACATGAACTCATTGCCAATAAAACCATTCCCACACCGGGAATCGAACCCGGGCCGCCGGCGTGAAAAGCCAGAATCCTAACCACTAGACAATATGGGACCATGTATGGGCCCAAGTGGTCTATTCAGCTCCCTCGATCTCTTCAGAAACAGCATGTTGGTAAAGGAAAGAGCAATGAGCCAATGAAGCACGATAGTCATTAACAGTTTGGCGTATGATAACTTGAGCTGAAATTGTTCAACCCCTCGAGTGCATAATGTGTAAACTGTGAGAAACTGAGGAAAATCACCAGTTTCTCCATATTCCTGAACAAAGCACAAAGGTGAGCAACTCAAATTGCATTCTAACTCCAACAAAAAGGATGTTCAAAGATATCAAGACAGAAGTGTCTGCAGTATATGTTTAACATGAACTCTCTGCCAATAGAACCATTCCCACACCGGGAATCGAACCCGGGCCGCCGGCGTGAAAAGCCAGAATCCTAACCACTAGACAATATGGGACCATGTATTGGCCCAAGTGGTCTATTCAGCTCCTTCGATCTCTTCAGAAACAGCATGTTGGTAAAGGAAAGAGGAATGAGCCAATGAAGCACGATAGTCATTAAGAGTTTGGCGTTAGATAACTTGAGCTGAAAATTGTTCAACCCTTCGTGTGCATAATGTGTAAACTGTGAGAAACTGAGGAAAATTACCAGTTTCTCAATAGTCCTGAACAAAGCACAAAGGTGAGCAACTCAAATAGCATTCTAACTCCAACAATAAGGATGTTCAAAGATATCATGACAGAAGTGTCTACAGTAAATGTTTAACATGAACTCTTTGCCAATAAAACCATTCCCACACCGGGAATCGAACCCGGGCCACCGGCGTGAAAAGCCGGAATCCTAACCACTAGAAAATATGGGACCATGTATTGCCCCAAGTGGTCTATTTAGCTCCCTCGATCTCTCCAGAAACAGCATGTTGGTAAAGGAAAGAGCAATGAGCCAATGAAGCACGTTAGTCATCAACAGTTTGGCGTTAGACAACTTGAGCTGAAAATTGTTCAACCCCTCGTGTGCATAATGTGTAAACTGTGAGAAACTGAGGAAAATCACCAGTTTCTCCATATTCCTGAACAAAGCACAAAGGTGAGCAACTCAAATTGCATTCTAACTCCAACAAAAAGGATGTTCAAAGATATCATGACAGAAGTGTCTGCAGTAATTGTTTTACATGAACTCTTTGCCAATAAAACCATTCCCACACCGGGAATCGAACCCGGGCCGCCGGCGTGAAAAGCCGGAATCCTAACCACTAGACAATATGGGACCATGTATTGGCCCAAGTGGTCTATTCAGCTGCCTCGATCTCTCCAGAAACAGCATGTTGGTGAAGGAAAGAGCAATGAGCCAATGAGGCTCGATAGTCATTCACAGTGAGCTGAAAATTGTTCAACCCTTCGTGTGCATAATGTGTAAACTGTGAGAAACTGAGGAAAATTACCAGTTTCTCCATAGTCCTGAACAAAGCACAAAGGTGAGCAACTCAAATTGCATTCTAACTCCAACAAAAAGGAGGTTCAAAGATATCATGACAGAAGTGTCTGCAGTAAATGTTTAACATGAACTCTTTGCCAATAAAACCATTCCCACACCGGGAATCGAACCCGGGCCGCCGGCGTGAAAAGCCGGAATCCTAACCACTAGACAATATGGGACCATGTATTGGCCCAAGTGGTCTATTCAGCTCCCTCGATCTCTCCAGAAACAGCATGTTGGTAAAGGAAAGAGCAATGAGCCAATGAAGCATGATAGTCATTATCAGTTTGGCGTTAGATAACTTGAGCTGAAAATTGTTCAACCCCTCGTGTGCATAATGTGTAAACTGTGAGAAACTGAGGAATATCACCAGTTTCTCCATATTCCTGAACAAAGCACATAGGTGAGCAACTCAAATTGCATTCTAACTCCAACAAAAAGGATGTTCAAAGATATCATGACAGAAGTGTCTGCAGTATATGTTTAACATGAACTCTTTGCCAATAAAACCATTCCCACACCGGGAATCGAACCCGGGCCGCCGGCGTGAAAAGCCGGAATCCTAACCACTAGACAATATGGGACCATGTATTGGCCCAAGTGGTCTATTCAGCTCCATCGATCTCTCCAGAAACAGCATGTTGGTAAAGGAAAGAGCAATAAACCTATGAAGCACGATAGTCATTAACAGTTTGGCGTTAGATAACTTGAGCTGAAAATTGTTCAACCCTTCGTGTGCATAATGTGTAAACTGTGAGAAACTGAGGAAAATCACCAGTGTTTCCATATTCCTGAACAAAGCACAAAGGTGAGCAACTCAAATTGCATTCTAACTCCAACAAAGAGGATGTTCAAATATATCATGACAGAATTGTCTGCAGTAATTGTTTAACATGAACTCTTTGCCAATAAAACCATTCCCACACCGGGAATCGAACCCGGGCCGCCGGCGTGAAAAGCCGGAATCCTAACCACTAGACAATATGGGACCATGTATTGGCCCAAGTGGTCTATTTAGTTCCCTCGATCTCTCCAGAAACAGCATGTTGGTAAAGGAAAGAGCAATCAGCCAATGAGGCCCGATAGTCATTCACAGTGAGCTGAAAATTGTTCAACCCTTCGTGTGCATAATGTGTAAACTGTGAGAAACTGAGGAAAATTACCAGTTTCTCAATAGTCCTGAACAAAGCACAAAGGTGAGCAACTCAAATTGCATTCTAACTCCAACAATAAGGATGTTCAAAGATATCATGACAGAAGTGTCTGCAGTAAATGTTTAACATGAACCCTTTGCCAATAAAACCATTCCCACACCGGGAATCGAACCCGGGCCGCCGGCGTGAAAAGCCGGAATCCAAACCACTAGACAATATGGGACCATGTATTGGCCCAAGTGGTCTATTTAGCTCCCTCGATCTCTCCAGAAACAGCATGTTGGTAAAGGAAAGAGCAATGAGCCAATGAAGCACGATAGTCATTAAGAGTTTGGCGTTAGATAACTTGAGCTGAAAATTGTTCAACCCTTCGTGTGCATAATGTGTAAACTGTGAGAAACTGAGGAAAATCACCAGTGTTTCCATATTCCTGAACAAAGCACAAAGGTGAGCAACTCAAATTGCATTCTAACTCCAACAAAAAGGATGTTCAAATATATCATGACAGAATTGTCTGCAGTAATTGTTTAACATGAACTCTTTGCCAATAAAACCATTCCCACACCGGGAATCGAACCCGGGCTGCCGGTGTGAAAAGCCGGAATCCTAACCACTAGACAATATGGGACCATGTATTGGCCCAAGTGGTCTATTTAGTTCCCTCGATCTCTCCAGAAACAGCATGTTGGTAAAGGAAAGAGCAATCAGCCAATGAGGCCCGATAGTCATTCACAGTGAGCTGAAAATTGTTCAACCCTTCGTGTGCATAATGTGTAAACTGTGAGAAACTGAGGAAAATTACCAGTTTCTCAATAGTCCTGAACAAAGCACAAAGGTGAGCAACTCAAATAGCATTCTAACTCCAACAATAAGGATGTTCAAAGATATCATGACAGAAGTGTCTACAGTAAATGTTTAACATGAACTCTTTGCCAATAAAACCATTCCCACACCGGGAATCGAACCCGGGCCACCGGCGTGAAAAGCCGGAATCCTAACCACTAGAAAATATGGGACCATGTATTGCCCCAAGTGGTCTATTTAGCTCCCTCGATCTCTCCAGAAACAGCATGTTGGTAAAGGAAAGAGCAATGAGCCAATGAAGCACGTTAGTCATCAACAGTTTGGCGTTAGACAACTTGAGCTGAAAATTGTTCAACCCCTCGTGTGCATAATGTGTAAACTGTGAGAAACTGAGGAAAATCACCAGTTTCTCCATATTCCTGAACAAAGCACAAAGGTGAGCAACTCAAATTGCATTCTAACTCCAACAAAAAGGATGTTCAAAGATATCATGACAGAATTGTCTGCAGTAATTGTTTAACATGAACTCTTTGCCAATAAAACCATTCCCACACCGGGAATCGAACCCGGGCCGCCGGCGTGAAAAGCCAGAATCCTAACCACTAGACAATATGGGACCATGTATTGGCCCAAGTGGTCTATTCAGCTGCCTCGATCTCTCCAGAAACAGCATGTTGGTGAAGGAAAGAGCAATGAGCCAATGAGGCCCGATAGTCATTCACAGTGAGCTGAAAATTGTTCAACCCTTCGTGTGCATAATGTGTAAACTGTGAGAAACTGAGGAAAATTACCAGTTTCTCCATAGTCCTGAACAAAGCACAAAGGTGAGCAACTCAAATTGCATTCTAACTCCAACAAAAAGGAGGTTCAAAGATATCATGACAGAAGTGTCTGCAGTAAATGTTTAACATGAACTCTTTGCCAATAAAACCATTCCCACACCGGGAATCGAACCCGGGCCGCCGGCGTGAAAAGCCGGAATCCTAACCACTAGACAATATGGGACCATGTATTGGCCCAAGTGGTCTATTCAGCTCCCTCGATCTCTCCAGAAACAGCATGTTGGTAAAGGAAAGAGCAATGAGCCAATGAAGCATGATAGTCATTATCAGTTTGGCGTTAGATAACTTGAGCTGAAAATTGTTCAACCCCTCGTGTGCATAATGTGTAAACTGTGAGAAACTGAGGAATATCACCAGTTTCTCCATATTCCTGAACAAAGCACATAGGTGAGCAACTCAAATTGCATTCTAACTCCAACAAAAAGGATGTTCAAAGATATCATGACAGAAGTGTCTGCAGTATATGTTTAACATGAACTCTTTGCCAATAAAACCATTCCCACACCGGGAATCGAACCCGGGCCGCCGGCGTGAAAAGCCGGAATCCTAACCACTAGACAATATGGGACCATGTATTGGCCCAAGTGGTCTATTCAGCTCCATCGATCTCTCCAGAAACAGCATGTTGGTAAAGGAAAGAGCAATAAACCTATGAAGCACGATAGTCATTAACAGTTTGGCGTTAGATAACTTGAGCTGAAAATTGTTCAACCCTTCGTGTGCATAATGTGTAAACTGTGAGAAACTGAGGAAAATCACCAGTGTTTCCATATTCCTGAACAAAGCACAAAGGTGAGCAACTCAAATTGCATTCTAACTCCAACAAAGAGGATGTTCAAATATATCATGACAGAATTGTCTGCAGTAATTGTTTAACATGAACTCTTTGCCAATAAAACCATTCCCACACCGGGAATCGAACCCGGGCCGCCGGCGTGAAAAGTCGGAATCCTAACCACTAGACAATATGGGACCATGTATTGGCCTAAGTGGTCTATTTAGTTCCCTCGATCTCTCCAGAAACAGCATGTTGGTAAAGGAAAGAGCAATCAGCCAATGAGGCCCGATAGTCATTCACAGTGAGCTGAAAATTGTTCAACCCTTCGTGTGCATAATGTGTAAACTGTGAGAAACTGAGGAAAATTACCAGTTTCTCAATAGTCCTGAACAAAGCACAAAGGTGAGCAACTCAAATTGCATTCTAACTCCAACAAAAAGGATGTTCAAAGATATCATGACAGAAGTGTCTGCAGTAAATGTTTAACATGAACCCTTTGCCAATAAAACCATTCCTACACCGGGAATCGAACCCGGGCCGCCGGCGTGAAAAGCCGGAATCCTAACCACTAGACAATATGGGACCATGTATTGGCCCAAGTGGTCTATTTAGCTCCCTCGATCTCTCCAGAAACAGCATGTTGGTAAAGGAAAGAGCAATGAGCCAATGAAGCACGATAGTCATTAAGAGTTTGGCGTTAGATAACTTGAGCTGAAAATTGTTCAACCCTTCGTGTGCATAATGTGTAAACTGTGAGAAACTGAGGAAAATTACCAGTTTCTCAATAGTCCTGAACAAAGCACAAAGGTGAGCAACTCAAATTGCATTCAAACTCCAACAATAAGGATGTTCAAAGATATCATGACAGAAGTGTCTGCAGTAAATGTTTAACATGAACTCTTTGCCAATAAAACCATTCCCACACCGGGAATCGAACCCGGGCCGCCGGCGTGAAAAGCCGGAATCCTAACCACTAGAAAATATGGGACCATGTATTGCCCCAAGTGGTCTATTTAGCTCCCTCGATCTCTCCAGAAACAGCATGTTGGTAAAGGAAAGAGCAATGAGCCAATGAAGCACGTTAGTCATTAACAGTTTGGCGTTAGATAACTTGAGCTGAAAATTGTTCAACCCTTCGTGTGCATAATGTGTAAACTGTGAGAAACTGAGGAAAATCACCAGTGTTTCCATATTCCTGAACAAAGCACAAAGGTGAGCAACTCAAATTGCATTCTAACTCCAACAAAAAGGATGTTCAAATATATCATGACAGAATTGTCTGCAGTAATTGTTTAACATGAACTCTTTGCCAATAAAACCATTCCCACACCGGGAATCGAACCCGGGCCGCCGGCGTGAAAAGCCGGAATCCTAACCACTAGACAATATGGGACCATGTATTGGCCTAAGTGGTCTATTTAGTTCCCTCGATCTCTCCAGAAACAGCATGTTGGTAAAGGAAAGAGCAATCAGCCAATGAGGCCCGATAGTCATTCACAGTGAGCTGAAAATTGTTCAACCCTTCGTGTGCATAATGTGTAAACTGTGAGAAACTGAGGAAAATTACCAGTTTCTCAATAGTCCTGAACAAAGCACAAAGGTGAGCAACTCAAATTGCATTCTAACTCCAACAATAAGGATGTTCAAAGATATCATGACAGAAGTGTCTGCAGTAAATGTTTAACATGAACCCTTTGCCAATAAAACCATTCCTACACCGGGAATCGAACCCGGGCCGCCGGCGTGAAAAGCCGGAATCCTAACCACTAGACAATATGGGACCATGTATTGGCCCAAGTGGTCTATTTAGCTCCCTCGATCTCTCCAGAAACAGCATGTTGGTAAAGGAAAGAGCAATGAGCCAATGAAGCACGATAGTCATTAAGAGTTTGGCGTTAGATAACTTGAGCTGAAAATTGTTCAACCCTTCGTGTGCATAATGTGTAAACTGTGAGAAACTGAGGAAAATTACCAGTTTCTCAATAGTCCTGAACAAAGCACAAAGGTGAGCAACTCAAATTGCATTCAAACTCCAACAATAAGGATGTTCAAAGATATCATGACAGAAGTGTCTGCAGTAAATGTTTAACATGAACTCTTTGCCAATAAAACCATTCCCACACCGGGAATCGAACCCGGGCCGCCGGCGTGAAAAGCCGGAATCCTAACCACTAGAAAATATGGGACCATGTATTGCCCCAAGTGGTCTATTTAGCTCCCTCTATCTCTCCAGAAACAGCATGTTGGTAAAGGAAAGAGCAATGAGCCAATGAAGCACGTTAGTCATTAACAGTTTGGCGTTAGATAACTTGAGCTGAAAATTGTTCAACCCTTCGTGTGCATAATGTGTAAACTGTGAGAAACTGAGGAAAATCACCAGTGTTTCCATATTCCTGAACAAAGCACAAAGGTGAGCAACTCAAATTGCATTCTAACTCCAACAAAAAGGATGTTCAAATATATCATGACAGAATTGTCTGCAGTAATTGTTTAACATGAACTCTTTGCCAATAAAACCATTCCCACACCGGGAATCGAACCCGGGCCGCCGGCGTGAAAAGCCGGAATCCTAACCACTAGACAATATGGGACCATGTATTGGCCCAAGTGGTCTATTTAGTTCCCTCGATCTCTCCAGAAACAGCATGTTGGTAAAGGAAAGAGCAATCAGCCAATGAGGCCCGATAGTCATTCACAGTGAGCTGAAAATTGTTCAACCCTTCGTGTGCATAATGTGTAAACTGTGAGAAACTGAGGAAAATCACCAGTGTTTCCATATTCCTGAACAAAGCACAAAGGTGAGCAACTCAAATTGCATTCTAACTCCAAGAAAGAGGATGTTCAAATATATCATGACAGAATTGTCTGCAGTAATTGTTTAACATGAACTCTTTGCCAATAAAACCATTCCCACACCGGGAATCGAACCCGGGCCGCCGGCGTGAAAAGCCGGAATCCTAACCACTAGACAATATGGGACCATGTATTGGCCTAAGTGGTCTATTTAGTTCCCTCGATCTCTCCAGAAACAGCATGTTGGTAAAGGAAAGAGCAATCAGCCAATGAGGCCCGATAGTCATTCACAGTGAGCTGAAAATTGTTCAACCCTTCGTGTGCATAATGTGTAAACTGTGAGAAACTGAGGAAAATTACCAGTTTCTCAATAGTCCTGAACAAAGCACAAAGGTGAGCAACTCAAATTGCATTCTAACTCCAACAATAAGGATGTTCAAAGATATCATGACAGAAGTGTCTGCAGTAAATGTTTAACATGAACCCTTTGCCAATAAAACCATTCCTACACCGGGAATCGAACCCGGGCCGCCGGCGTGAAAAGCCGGAATCCTAACCACTAGACAATATGGGACCATGTATTGGCCCAAGTGGTCTATTTAGCTCCCTCGATCTCTCCAGAAACAGCACGTTGGTAAAGGAAAGAGCAATGAGCCAATGAAGCATGATAGTCATTAAGAGTTTGGCGTTAGATAACTTGAGCTGAAAATTGTTCAACCCTTCGTGTGCATAATGTGTAAACTGTGAGAAACTGAGGAAAATTACCAGTTTCTCAATAGTCCTGAACAAAGCACAAAGGTGAGCAACTCAAATTGCATTCAAACTCCAACAAAAAGGATGTTCAAATATATCATGACAGAATTGTCTGCAGTAATTGTTTAACATGAACTCTTTGCCAATAAAACCATTCCCACACCGGGAATCGAACCCGGGCTGCCGGCGTGAAAAGCCGGAATCCTAACCACTAGACAATATGGGACCATGTATTGGCCCAAGTGGTCTATTTAGTTCCCTCGATCTCTCCAGAAACAGCATGTTGGTAAAGGAAAGAGCAATCAGCCAATGAGGCCCGATAGTCATTCACAGTGAGCTGAAAATTGTTCAACCCTTCGTGTGCATAATGTGTAAACTGTGAGAAACTGAGGAAAATTACCAGTTTCTCAATAGTCCTGAACAAAGCACAAAGGTGAGCAACTCAAATAGCATTCTAACTCCAACAATAAGGATGTTCAAAGATATCATGACAGAAGTGTCTACAGTAAATGTTTAACATGAACTCTTTGCCAATAAAACCATTCCCAAGCCGGGAATCGAACCCGGGCCACCGGCGTGAAAAGCCGGAATCCTAACCACTAGAAAATATGGGACCATGTATTGCCCCAAGTGGTCTATTTAGCTCCCTCGATCTCTCCAGAAACAGCATGTTGGTAAAGGAAAGAGCAATGAGCCAATGAAGCACGTTAGTCATCAACAGTTTGGCGTTAGACAACTTGAGCTGAAAATTGTTCAACCCCTCGTGTGCATAATGTGTAAACTGTGAGAAACTGAGGAAAATCACCAGTTTCTCCATATTCCTGAACAAAGCACAAAGGTGAGCAACTCAAATTGCATTCTAACTCCAACAAAAAGGATGTTCAAAGATATCATGACAGAAGTGTCTGCAGTAATTGTTTTACATGAACTCTTTGCCAATAAAACCATTCCCACACCGGGAATCGAACCCGGGCCGCCGGCGTGAAAAGCCGGAATCCTAACCACTAGACAATATGGGACCATGTATTGGCCCAAGTGGTCTATTCAGCTGCCTCGATCTCTCCAGAAACAGCATGTTGGTGAAGGAAAGAGCAATGAGCCAATGAGGCTCGATAGTCATTCACAGTGAGCTGAAAATTGTTCAACCCTTCGTGTGCATAATGTGTAAACTGTGAGAAACTGAGGAAAATTACCAGTTTCTCCATAGTCCTGAACAAAGCACAAAGGTGAGCAACTCAAATTGCATTCTAACTCCAACAAAAAGGATGTTCAAATATATCATGACAGAATTGTCTGCAGTAATTGTTTAACATGAACTCTTTGCCAATAAAACCATTCCCACACCGGGAATCGAACCCGGGCCGCCGGCGTGAAAAGCCGGAATCCTAACCACTAGACAATATGGGACCATGTATTGGCCCAAGTGGTCTATTCAGCTCCCTCGATCTCTCCAGAAACAGCATGTTGGTAAAGGAAAGAGCAATGAGCCAATGAAGCATGATAGTCATTATCAGTTTGGCGTTAGATAACTTGAGCTGAAAATTGTTCAACCCCTCGTGTGCATAATGTGTAAACTGTGAGAAACTGAGGAATATCACCAGTTTCTCCATATTCCTGAACAAAGCACATAGGTGAGCAACTCAAATTGCATTCTAACTCCAACAAAAAGGATGTTCAAAGATATCATGACAGAAGTGTCTGCAGTATATGTTTAACATGAACTCTTTGCCAATAAAACCATTCCCACACCGGGAATCGAACCCGGGCCGCCGGCGTGAAAAGCCGGAATCCTAACCACTAGACAATATGGGACCATGTATTGGCCCAAGTGGTCTATTCAGCTCCATCGATCTCTCCAGAAACAGCATGTTGGTAAAGGAAAGAGCAATAAACCTATGAAGCACGATAGTCATTAACAGTTTGGCGTTAGATAACTTGAGCTGAAAATTGTTCAACCCTTCGTGTGCATAATGTGTAAACTGTGAGAAACTGAGGAAAATCACCAGTGTTTCCATATTCCTGAACAAAGCACAAAGGTGAGCAACTCAAATTGCATTCTAACTCCAACAAAGAGGATGTTCAAATATATCATGACAGAATTGTCTGCAGTAATTGTTTAACATGAACTCTTTGCCAATAAAACCATTCCCACACCGGGAATCGAACCCGGGCCGCCGGCGTGAAAAGCCGGAATCCTAACCACTAGACAATATGGGACCATGTATTGGCCCAAGTGGTCTATTTAGTTCCCTCGATCTCTCCAGAAACAGCATGTTGGTAAAGGAAAGAGCAATCAGCCAATGAGGCCCGATAGTCATTCACAGTGAGCTGAAAATTGTTCAACCCTTCGTGTGCATAATGTGTAAACTGTGAGAAACTGAGGAAAATTACCAGTTTCTCAATAGTCCTGAACAAAGCACAAAGGTGAGCAACTCAAATTGCATTCTAACTCCAACAATAAGGATGTTCAAAGATATCATGACAGAAGTGTCTGCAGTAAATGTTTAACATGAACCCTTTGCCAATAAAACCATTCCCACACCGGGAATCGAACCCGGGCCGCCGGCGTGAAAAGCCGGAATCCAAACCACTAGACAATATGGGACCATGTATTGGCCCAAGTGGTCTATTTAGCTCCCTCGATCTCTCCAGAAACAGCATGTTGGTAAAGGAAAGAGCAATGAGCCAATGAAGCACGATAGTCATTAAGAGTTTGGCGTTAGATAACTTGAGCTGAAAATTGTTCAACCCTTCGTGTGCATAATGTGTAAACTGTGAGAAACTGAGGAAAATTACCAGTTTCTCAATAGTCCTGAACAAAGCACAAAGGTGAGCAACTCAAATTTCATTCAAACTCCAACAATAAGGATGTTCAAAGATATCATGACGGATGTGTCTGCAGTAAATGTTTAACATGAACTCTTTGCCAATAAAACCATTCCCACACCGGGAATCGAACCCGGGCCGCCGGCGTGAAAAGCCGGAATCCTAACCACTAGAAAATATGGGACCATGTATTGCCCCAAGTGGTCTATTTAGCTCCCTCGATCTCTCCAGAAACAGCATGTTGGTAAAGGAAAGAGCAATGAGCCAATGAAGCACGTTAGTCATTAACAGTTTGGCGTTAGATAACTTGAGCTGAAAATTGTTCAACCCTTCGTGTGCATAATGTGTAAACTGTGAGAAACTGAGGAAAATCACCAGTGTTTCCATATTCCTGAACAAAGCACAAAGGTGAGCAACTCAAATTGCATTCTAACTCCAACAAAAAGGATGTTCAAATATATCATGACAGAATTGTCTGCAGTAATTGTTTAACATGAACTCTTTGCCAATAAAACCATTCCCACACCGGGAATCGAACCCGGGCCGCCGGCGTGAAAAGCCGGAATCCTAACCACTAGACAATATGGGACCATGTATTGGCCTAAGTGGTCTATTTAGTTCCCTCGATCTCTCCAGAAACAGCATGTTGGTAAAGGAAAGAGCAATCAGCCAATGAGGCCCGATAGTCATTCACAGTGAGCTGAAAATTGTTCAACCCTTCGTGTGCATAATGTGTAAACTGTGAGAAACTGAGGAAAATTACCAGTTTCTCAATAGTCCTGAACAAAGCACAAAGGTGAGCAACTCAAATTGCATTCTAACTCCAACAATAAGGATGTTCAAAGATATCATGACAGAAGTGTCTGCAGTAAATGTTTAACATGAACCCTTTGCCAATAAAACCATTCCTACACCGGGAATCGAACCCGGGCCGCCGGCGTGAAAAGCCGGAATCCTAACCACTAGACAATATGGGACCATGTATTGGCCCAAGTGGTCTATTTAGCTCCCTCGATCTCTCCAGAAACAGCATGTTGGTAAAGGAAAGAGCAATGAGCCAATGAAGCACGATAGTCATTAAGAGTTTGGCGTTAGATAACTTGAGCTGAAAATTGTTCAACCCTTCGTGTGCATAATGTGTAAACTGTGAGAAACTGAGGAAAATTACCAGTTTCTCAATAGTCCTGAACAAAGCACAAAGGTGAGCAACTCAAATTGCATTCAAACTCCAACAATAAGGATGTTCAAAGATATCATGACAGAAGTGTCTGCAGTAAATGTTTAACATGAACTCTTTGCCAATAAAACCATTCCCACACCGGGAATCGAACCCGGGCCGCCGGCGTGAAAAGCCGGAATCCTAACCACTAGAAAATATGGGACCATGTATTGCCCCAAGTGGTCTATTTAGCTCCCTCGATCTCTCCAGAAACAGCATGTTGGTAAAGGAAAGAGCAATGAGCCAATGAAGCACGTTAGTCATTAACAGTTTGGCGTTAGATAACTTGAGCTGAAAATTGTTCAACCCTTCGTGTGCATAATGTGTAAACTGTGAGAAACTGAGGAAAATCACCAGTGTTTCCATATTCCTGAACAAAGCACATAGGTGAGCAACTCAAATTGCATTCTAACTCCAACAAAAAGGATGTTCAAATATATCATGACAGAATTGTCTGCAGTAATTGTTTAACATGAACTCTTTGCCAATAAAACCATTCCCACACCGGGAATCGAACCCGGGCCGCCGGCGTGAAAAGCCGGAATCCTAACCACTAGACAATATGGGACCATGTATTGGCCCAAGTGGTCTATTTAGTTCCCTCGATCTCTCCAGAAACAGCATGTTGGTAAAGGAAAGAGCAATCAGCCAATGAGGCCCGATAGTCATTCACAGTGAGCTGAAAATTGTTCAACCCTTCGTGTGCATAATGTGTAAACTGTGAGAAACTGAGGAAAATCACCAGTGTTTCCATATTCCTGAACAAAGCACAAAGGTGAGCAACTCAAATTGCATTCTAACTCCAACAAAGAGGATGTTCAAATATATCATGACAGAATTGTCTGCAGTAATTGTTTAACATGAACTCTTTGCCAATAAAACCATTCCCACACCGGGAATCGAACCCGGGCCGCCGGCGTGAAAAGCCGGAATCCTAACCACTAGACAATATGGGACCATGTATTGGCCTAAGTGGTCTATTTAGTTCCCTCGATCTCTCCAGAAACAGCATGTTGGTAAAGGAAAGAGCAATCAGCCAATGAGGCCCGATAGTCATTCACAGTGAGCTGAAAATTGTTCAACCCTTCGTGTGCATAATGTGTAAACTGTGAGAAACTGAGGAAAATTACCAGTTTCTCAATAGTCCTGAACAAAGCACAAAGGTGAGCAACTCAAATTGCATTCTAACTCCAACAATAAGGATGTTCAAAGATATCATGACAGAAGTGTCTGCAGTAAATGTTTAACATGAACCCTTTGCCAATAAAACCATTCCTACACCGGGAATCGAACCCGGGCCGCCGGCGTGAAAAGCCGGAATCCTAACCACTAGACAATATGGGACCATGTATTGGCCCAAGTGGTCTATTTAGCTCCCTTGATCTCTCCAGAAACAGCATGTTGGTAAAGGAAAGAGCAATGAGCCAATGAAGCACGATAGTCATTAAGAGTTTGGCGTTAGATAACTTGAGCTGAAAATTGTTCAACCCTTCGTGTGCATAATGTGTAAACTGTGAGAAACTGAGGAAAATTACCAGTTTCTCAATAGTCCTGAACAAAGCACAAAGGTGAGCAACTCAAATTGCATTCAAACTCCAACAATAAGGATGTTCAAAGATATCATGACAGAAGTGTCTGCAGTAAATGTTTAACATGAACTCTTTGCCAATAAAACCATTCCCACACCGGGAATCGAACCCGGGCCGCCGGCGTGAAAAGCCGGAATCCTAACCACTAGAAAATATGGGACCATGTATTGCCCCAAGTGGTCTATTTAGCTCCCTCGATCTCTCCAGAAACAGCATGTTGGTAAAGGAAAGAGCAATGAGCCAATGAAGCACGTTAGTCATTAACAGTTTGGCGTTAGATAACTTGAGCTGAAAATTGTTCAACCCTTCGTGTGCATAATGTGTAAACTGTGAGAAACTGAGGAAAATCACCAGTGTTTCCATATTCCTGAACAAAGCACAAAGGTGAGCAACTCAAATTGCATTCTAACTCCAACAAAAAGGATGTTCAAATATATCATGACAGAATTGTCTGCAGTAATTGTTTAACATGAACTCTTTGCCAATAAAACCATTCCCACACCGGGAATCGAACCCGGGCCACCGGCGTGAAAAGCCGGAATCCTAACCACTAGACAATATGGGACCATGTATTGGCCCAAGTGGTCTATTTAGTTCCCTCGATCTCTCCAGAAACAGCATGTTGGTAAAGGAAAGAGCAATCAGCCAATGAGGCCCGATAGTCATTCACAGTGAGCTGAAAATTGTTCAACCCTTCGTGTGCATAATGTGTAAACTGTGAGAAACTGAGGAAAATTACCAGTTTCTCAATAGTCCTGAACAAAGCACAAAGGTGAGCAACTCAAATTGCATTCTAACTCCAACAATAAGGATGTTCAAAGATATCATGACAGAAGTGTCTACAGTAAATGTTTAACATGAACTCTTTGCCAATAAAACCATTCCCACACCGGGAATCGAACCCGGGCCACCGGGGTGAAAAGCCGGAATCCTAACCACTAGAAAATATGGGACCATGTATTGCCCCAAGTGGTCTATTTAGCTCCCTCGATCTCTCCAGAAACAGCATGTTGGTAAAGGAAAGAGCAATGAGCCAATGAAGCACGTTAGTCATCAACAGTTTGGCGTTAGACAACTTGAGCTGAAAATTGTTCAACCCCTCGTGTGCATAATGTGTAAACTGTGAGAAACTGAGGAAAATCACCAGTTTCTCCATATTCCTGAACAAAGCACAAAGGTGAGCAACTCAAATTGCATTCTAACTCCAACAAAAAGGATGTTCAAAGATATCATGACAGAAGTGTCTGCAGTAATTGTTTTACATGAACTCTTTGCCAATAAAACCATTCCCACACCGGGAATCGAACCCGGGCCGCCGGCGTGAAAAGCCGGAATCCTAACCACTATACAATATGGGACCATGTATTGGCCCAAGTGGTCTATTCAGCTCCCTCGATCTCTCCAGAAACAGCATGTTGGTGAAGGAAAGAGCAATCAGCCAATGAGGCTCGATAGTCATTCACAGTGAGCTGAAAATTGTTCAACCCTTCGTGTGCATAATGTGTAAACTGTGAGAAACTGAGGAAAATTACCAGTTTCTCAATAGTCCTGAACAAAGCACAAAGGTGAGCAACTCAAATTGCATTCTAACTCCAACAATAAGGATGTTCAAAGATATCATGACAGAAGTGTCTGCAGTAAATGTTTAACATGAACCCTTTGCCAATAAAACCATTCCTACACCGGGAATCGAACCCGGGCCGCCGGCGTGAAAAGCCGGAATCCTAACCACTAGACAATATGGGACCATGTATTGGCCCAAGTGGTCTATTTAGCTCCCTCGATCTCTCCAGAAACAGCATGTTGGTAAAGGAAAGAGCAATGAGCCAATGAAGCACGATAGTCATTAAGAGTTTGGCGTTAGATAACTTGAGCTGAAAATTGTTCAAACCCTTCGTGTGCATAATGTGTAAACTGTGAGAAACTGAGGAAAATTACCAGTTTCTCAATAGTCCTGAACAAAGCACAAAGGTGAGCAACTCAAATTGCATTCAAACTCCAACAATAAGGATGTTCAAAGATATCATGACAGAAGTGTCTGCAGTAAATGTTTAACATGAACTCTTTGCCAATAAAACCATTCCCACACCGGGAATCGAACCCGGGCCGCCGGCGTGAAAAGCCGGAATCCTAACCACTAGAAAATATGGGACCATGTATTGCCCCAAGTGGTCTATTTAGCTCCCTCGATCTCTCCAGAAACAGCATGTTGGTAAAGGAAAGAGCAATGAGCCAATGAAGCACGTTAGTCATTAACAGTTTGGCGTTAGATAACTTGAGCTGAAAATTGTTCAACCCTTCGTGTGCATAATGTGTAAACTGTGAGAAACTGAGGAAAATCACCAGTGTTTCCATATTCCTGAACAAAGCACAAAGGTGAGCAACTCAAATTGCATTCTAACTCCAACAAAAAGGATGTTCAAATATATCATGACAGAATTGTCTGCAGTAATTGTTTAACATGAACTCTTTGCCAATAAAACCATTCCCACACCGGGAATCGAACCCGGGCCGCCGGCGTGAAAAGCCGGAATCCTAACCACTAGACAATATGGGACCATGTATTGGCCTAAGTGGTCTATTTAGTTCCCTCGATCTCTCCAGAAACAGCATGTTGGTAAAGGAAAGAGCAATCAGCCAATGAGGCCCGATAGTCATTCACAGTGAGCTGAAAATTGTTCAACCCTTCGTGTGCATAATGTGTAAACTGTGAGAAACTGAGGAAAATTACCAGTTTCTCAATAGTCCTGAACAAAGCACAAAGGTGAGCAACTCAAATTGCATTCTAACTCCAACAATAAGGATGTTCAAAGATATCATGACAGAAGTGTCTGCAGTAAATGTTTAACATGAACCCTTTGCCAATAAAACCATTCCTACACCGGGAATCGAACCGGGCCGCCGGCGTGAAAAGCCGGAATCCTAACCACTAGACAATATGGGACCATGTATTGGCCCAAGTGGTCTATTTAGCTCCCTCGATCTCTCCAGAAACAGCATGTTGGTAAAGGAAAGAGCAATGAGCCAATGAAGCACGATAGTCATTAAGAGTTTGGCGTTAGATAACTTGAGCTGAAAATTGTTCAACCCTTCGTGTGCATAATGTGTAAACTGTGAGAAACTGAGGAAAATTACCAGTTTCTCAATAGTCCTGAACAAAGCACAAAGGTGAGCAACTCAAATTGCATTCAAACTCCAACAATAAGGATGTTCAAAGATATCATGACAGAAGTGTCTGCAGTAAATGTTTAACATGAACTCTTTGCCAATAAAACCATTCCCACACCGGGAATCGAACCCGGGCCGCCGGCGTGAAAAGCCGGAATCCTAACCACTAGAAAATATGGGACCATGTATTGCCCCAAGTGGTCTATTTAGCTCCCTCGATCTCTCCAGAAACAGCATGTTGGTAAAGGAAAGAGCAATGAGCCAATGAAGCACGTTAGTCATTAACAGTTTGGCGTTAGATAACTTGAGCTGAAAATTGTTCAACCCTTCGTGTGCATAATGTGTAAACTGTGAGAAACTGAGGAAAATCACCAGTGTTTCCATATTCCTGAACAAAGCACAAAGGTGAGCAACTCAAATTGCATTCTAACTCCAACAAAAAGGATGTTCAAATATATCATGACAGAATTGTCTGCAGTAATTGTTTAACATGAACTCTTTGCCAATAAAACCATTCCCACACCGGGAATCGAACCCGGGCCGCCGGCGTGAAAAGCCGGAATCCTAACCACTAGACAATATGGGACCATGTATTGGCCCAAGTGGTCTATTTAGTTCCCTCGATCTCTCCAGAAACAGCATGTTGGTAAAGGAAAGAGCAATCAGCCAATGAGGCCCGATAGTCATTCACAGTGAGCTGAAAATTGTTCAACCCTTCGTGTGCATAATGTGTAAACTGTGAGAAACTGAGGAAAATCACCAGTGTTTCCATATTCCTGAACAAAACACAAAGGTGAGCAACTCAAATTGCATTCTAACTCCAACAAAGAGGATGTTCAAATATATCATGACAGAATTGTCTGCAGTAATTGTTTAACATGAACTCTTTGCCAATAAAACCATTCCCACACCGGGAATCGAACCCGGGCCGCCGGCGTGAAAAGCCGGAATCCTAACCACTAGACAATATGGGACCATGTATTGGCCTAAGTGGTCTATTTAGTTCCCTCGATCTCTCCAGAAACAGCATGTTGGTAAAGGAAAGAGCAATCAGCCAATGAGGCCCGATAGTCATTCACAGTGAGCTGAAAATTGTTCAACCCTTCGTGTGCATAATGTGTAAACTGTGAGAAACTGAGGAAAATTACCAGTTTCTCAATAGTCCTGAACAAAGCACAAAGGTGAGCAACTCAAATTGCATTCTAACTCCAACAATAAGGATGTTCAAAGATATCATGACAGAAGTGTCTGCAGTAAATGTTTAACATGAACCCTTTGCCAATAAAACCATTCCTACACCGGGAATCGAACCCGGGCCGCCGGCGTGAAAAGCCGGAATCCTAACCACTAGACAATATGGGACCATGTATTGGCCCAAGTGGTCTATTTAGCTCCCTCGATCTCTCCAGAAACAGCATGTTGGTAAAGGAAAGAGCAATGAGCCAATGAAGCACGATAGTCATTAAGAGTTTGGCGTTAGATAACTTGAGCTGAAAATTGTTCAACCCTTCGTGTGCATAATGTGTAAACTGTGAGAAACTGAGGAAAATTACCAGTTTCTCAATAGTCCTGAACAAAGCACAAAGGTGAGCAACTCAAATTGCATTCAAACTCCAACAATAAGGATGTTCAAAGATATCATGACAGAAGTGTCTGCAGTAAATGTTTAACATGAACTCTTTGCCAATAAAACCATTCCCACACCGGGAATCGAACCCGGGCCGCCGGCGTGAAAAGCCGGAATCCTAACCACTAGAAAATATGGGACCATGTATTGCCCCAAGTGGTCTATTTAGCTCCCTCGATCTCTCCAGAAACAGCATGTTGGTAAAGGAAAGAGCAATGAGCCAATGAAGCACGTTAGTCATCAACAGTTTGGCGTTAGACAACTTGAGCTGAAAATTGTTCAACCCCTCGTGTGCATAATGTGTAAACTGTGAGAAACTGAGGAAAATCACCAGTTTCTCCATATTCCTGAACAAAGCACAAAGGTGAGCAACTCAAATTGCATTCTAACTCCAACAAAAAGGATGTTCAAAGATATCATGACAGAAGTGTCTGCAGTAATTGTTTTACATGAACTCTTTGCCAATAAAACCATTCCCACACCGGGAATCGAACCCGGGCCGCCGGCGTGAAAAGCCGGAATCCTAACCACTAGACAATATGGGACCATGTATTGGCCCAAGTGGTCTATTCAGCTCCCTCGATCTCTCCAGAAACAGCATGTTGGTGAAGGAAAGAGCAATGAGCCAATGAGGCTCGATAGTCATTCACAGTGAGCTGAAAATTGTTCAACCCTTCGTGTGCATAATGTGTAAACTGTGAGAAACTGAGGAAAATTACCAGTTTCTCAATAGTCCTGAACAAAGCACAAAGGTGAGCAACTCAAATTGCATTCAAACTCCAACAATAAGGATGTTCAAAGATATCATGACAGAAGTGTCTGCAGTAAATGTTTAACATGAACTCTTTGCCAATAAAACCATTCCCACACCGGGAATCGAACCCGGGCCGCCGGCGTGAAAAGCCGGAATCCAAACCACTAGAAAATATGGGACCATGTATTGCCCCAAGTGGTCTATTTAGCTCCCTCGATCTCTCCAGAAACAGCATGTTGGTAAAGGAAAGAGCAATGAGCCAATGAAGCACGTTAGTCATTAACAGTTTGGCGTTAGATAACTTGAGCTGAAAATTGTTCAACCCTTCGTGTGCATAATGTGTAAACTGTGAGAAACTGAGGAAAATCACCAGTGTTTCCATATTCCTGAACAAAGCACAAAGGTGAGCAACTCAAATTGCATTCTAACTCCAACAAAAAGGATGTTCAAATATATCATGACATAATTGTCTGCAGTAATTGTTTAACATGAACTCTTTGCCAATAAAACCATTCCCACACTGGGAATCGAACCCGGGCTGCCGGCGTGAAAAGCCGGAATCCTAACCACTAGACAATATGGGACCATGTATTGGCCCAAGTGGTCTATTTAGTTCCCTCGATCTCTCCAGAAACAGCATGTTGGTAAAGGAAAGAGCAATCAGCCAATGAGGCCCGATAGTCATTCACAGTGAGCTGAAAATTGTTCAACCCTTCGTGTGCATAATGTGTAAACTGTGAGAAACTGAGGAAAATTACCAGTTTCTCAATAGTCCTGAACAAAGCACAAAGGTGAGCAACTCAAATTGCATTCTAACTCCAACAATAAGGATGTTCAAAGATATCATGACAGAAGTGTCTACAGTAAATGTTTAACATGAACTCTTTGCCAATAAAACCATTCCCACACCGGGAATCGAACCCGGGCCACCGGCGTGAAAAGCCGGAATCCTAACCACTAGAAAATATGGGACCATGTATTGCCCCAAGTGGTCTATTTAGCTCCCTCGATCTCTCCAGAAACAGCATGTTGGTAAAGGAAAGAGCAATGAGCCAATGAAGCACGTTAGTCATCAACAGTTTGGCGTTAGACAACTTGAGCTGAAAATTGTTCAACCCCTCGTGTGCATAATGTGTAAACTGTGAGAAACTGAGGAAAATCACCAGTTTCTCCATATTCCTGAACAAAGCACAAAGGTGAGCAACTCAAATTGCATTCTAACTCCAACAAAAAGGATGTTCAAAGATATCATGACAGAAGTGTCTGCAGTAATTGTTTTACATGAACTCTTTGCCAATAAAACCATTCCCACACCGTGAATCAAACCCGGGCCGCCGGCGTGAAAAGCCGGAATCCTAACCACTAGACAATATGGGACCATGTATTGGCCCAAGTGGTCTATTCAGCTCCCTCGATCTCTCCAGAAACAGCATGTTGGTGAAGGAAAGAGCAATGAGCCAATGAGGCTCGATAGTCATTCACAGTGAGCTGAAAATTGTTCAACCCTTCGTGTGCATAATGTGTAAACTGTGAGAAACTGAGGAAAATTACCAGTTTCTCCATAGTCCTGAACAAAGCACAAAGGTGAGCAACTCAAATTGCATTCTAACTCCAACAAAAAGGAGGTTCAAAGATATCATGACAGAAGTGTCTGCAGTAAATGTTTAACATGAACTCTTTGCCAATAAAACCATTCCCACACCGGGAATCGAACCCGGGCCGCCGGCGTGAAAAGCCGGAATCCTAACCACTAGACAATATGGGACCATGTATTGGCCCAAGTGGTCTATTCAGCTCCCTCCATCACTCCAGAAACAGCATGTTGGTAAAGGAAAGACCAATGAGCCAATGAAGCATGATAGTCATTAACAGTTTGGCGTTAGATAACTTGAGCTGAAAATTGTTCAACCCCTCGCGTGCATAATGTGTAAACTGTGAGAAACTGAGGAATATCACCAGTTTCTCCATATTCCTGAACAAAGCACAAAGGTGAGCAACTCAAATTGCATTCTAACTCCAACAAAGAGGATGTTCAAATATATCATGACAGAATTGTCTGCAGTAATTGTTTAACATGAACTCTTTGCCAATAAAACCATTCCCACACCGGGAATCGAACCCGGGCCGCCGGCGTGAAAAGCCGGAATCCTAACCACTAGACAATATGGGACCATGTATTGGCCCAAGTGGTCTATTTAGTTCCCTCGATCTCTCCAGAAACAGCATGTTGGTAAAGGAAAGAGCAATCAGCCAATGAGGCCCGATAGTCATTCACAGTGAGCTGAAAATTGTTCAACACTTCGTGTGCATAATGTGTAAACTGTGAGAAACTGAGGAAAATTACCAGTTTCTCAATAGTCCTGAACAAAGCACAAAGGTGAGCAACTCAAATTGCATTCTAACTCCAACAATAAGGATGTTCAAAGATATCATGACAGAAGTGTCTGCAGTAAATGTTTAACATGAACCCTTTGCCAATAAAACCATTCCCACACCGGGAATCGAACCCGGGCCGCCGGCGTGAAAAGCCGGAATCCTAACCACTAGACAATATGGGACCATGTATTGGCCCAAGTGGTCTATTTAGCTCCCTCGATCTCTCCAGAAACAGCATGTTGGTAAAGGAAAGAGCAATGAGCCAATGAAGCACGTTAGTCATCAACAGTTTGGCGTTAGACAACTTGAGCTGAAAATTGTTCAACCCCTCGTGTGCATAATGTGTAAACTGTGAGAAACTGAGGAAAATCACCAGTTTCTCCATATTCCTGAACAAAGCACAAAGGTGAGCAACTCAAATTGCATTCTAACTCCAACAAAAAGGATGTTCAAAGATATCATGACAGAAGTGTCTGCAGTAATTGTTTTACATGAACTCTTTGCCAATAAAACCATTCCCACACCGGGAATCGAACCCGGGCCGCCGGCGTGAAAAGCCGGAATCCTAACCACTAGACAATATGGGACCATGTATTGGCCCAAGTGGTCTATTCAGCTCCCTCGATCTCTCCAGAAACAGCATGTTGGTGAAGGAAAGAGCAATGAGCCAATGAGGCTCGATAGTCATTCACAGTGAGCTGAAAATTGTTCAACCCTTCGTGTGCATAATGTGTAAACTGTGAGAAACTGAGGAAAATTACCAGTTTCTCCATAGTCCTGAACAAAGCACAAAGGTGAGCAACTCAAATTGCATTCTAACTCCAACAAAAAGGAGGTTCAAAGATATCATGACAGAAGTGTCTGCAGTAAATGTTTAACATGAACTCTTTGCCAATAAAACCATTCCCACACCGGGAATCGAACCCGGGCCGCCGGCGTGAAAAGCCGGAATCCTAACCACTAGACAATATGGGACCATGAATTGGCCCAAGTGGTCTATTCAGCTCCCTCGATCTCTCCAGAAACAGCATGTTGGTAAAGGAAAGAGCAATAAACCTATGAAGCACGATAGTCATTAACAGTTTGGCGTTAGATAACTTGAGCTGAAAATTGTTCAACCCTTCGTGTGCATAATGTGTAAACTGTGAGAAACTGAGGAAAATCACCAGTGTTTCCATATTCCTGAACAAAGCACAAAGGTGAGCAACTCAAATTGCATTCTAACTCCAACAAAGAGGATGTTCAAATATATCATGACAGAATTGTCTGCAGTAATTGTTTAACATGAACTCTTTGCCAATAAAACCATTCCCACACCGGGAATCGAACCCGGGCCGCCGGCGTGAAAAGCCGGAATCCTAACCACTAGACAATATGGGACCATGTATTGGCCCAAGTGGTCTATTTAGTTCCCTCGATCTCTCCAGAAACAGCATGTTGGTAAAGGAAAGAGCAATCAGCCAATGAGGCCCGATAGTCATTCACAGTGAGCTGAAAATTGTTCAACACTTCGTGTGCATAATGTGTAAACTGTGAGAAACTGAGGAAAATTACCAGTTTCTCAATAGTCCTGAACAAAGCACAAAGGTGAGCAACTCAAATTGCATTCTAACTCCAACAATAAGGATGTTCAAAGATATCATGACAGAAGTGTCTGCAGTAAATGTTTAACATGAACCCTTTGCCAATAAAACCATTCCCACACCGGGAATCGAACCCGGGCCGCCGGCGTGAAAAGCCGGAATCCTAACCACTAGACAATATGGGACCATGTATTGGCCCAAGTGGTCTATTTAGCTCCCTCGATCTCTCCAGAAACAGCATGTTGGTAAAGGAAAGAGCAATGAGCCAATGAAGCACGTTAGTCATCAACAGTTTGGCGTTAGACAACTTGAGCTGAAAATTGTTCAACCCCTCGTGTGCATAATGTGTAAACTGTGAGAAACTGAGGAAAATCACCAGTTTCTCCATATTCCTGAACAAAGCACAAAGGTGAGCAACTCAAATTGCATTCTAACTCCAACAAAAAGGATGTTCAAAGATATCATGACAGAAGTGTCTGCAGTAATTGTTTTACATGAACTCTTTGCCAATAAAACCATTCCCACACCGGGAATCGAACCCGGGCCGCCGGCGTGAAAAGCCGGAATCCTAACCACTAGACAATATGGGACCATGTATTGGCCCAAGTGGTCTATTCAGCTCCCTCGATCTCTCCAGAAACAGCATGTTGGTGAAGGAAAGAGCAATGAGCCAATGAGGCTCGATAGTCATTCACAGTGAGCTGAAAATTGTTCAACCCTTCGTGTGCATAATGTGTAAACTGTGAGAAACTGAGGAAAATTACCAGTTTCTCCATAGTCCTGAACAAAGCACAAAGGTGAGCAACTCAAATTGCATTCTAACTCCAACAAAAAGGAGGTTCAAAGATATCATGACAGAAGTGTCTGCAGTAAATGTTTAACATGAACTCTTTGCCAATAAAACCATTCCCACACCGGGAATCGAACCCGGGCCGCCGGCGTGAAAAGCCGGAATCCTAACCACTAGACAATATGGGACCATGAATTGGCCCAAGTGGTCTATTCAGCTCCCTCGATCTCTCCAGAAACAGCATGTTGGTAAAGGAAAGAGCAATGAGCCAATGAAGCACGTTAGTCATCAACAGTTTGGCGTTAGACAACTTGAGCTGAAAATTGTTCAACCCCTCATGTGCATAATGTGTAAACTGTGAGAAACTGAGGAAAATCACCAGTTTCTCCATATTCCTGAACAAAGCACAAAGGTGAGCAACTCAAATTGCATTCTAACTCCAACAAAAAGGATGTTCAAAGATATCATGACAGAAGTGTCTGCAGTAATTGTTTTACATGAACTCTTTGCCAATAAAACCATTCCCACACCGGGAATCGAACCCGGGCCGCCGGCGTGAAAAGCCGGAATCCTAACCACTAGACAATATGGGACCATGTATTGGCCCAAGTGGTCTATTCAGCTCCCTCGATCTCTCCAGAAACAGCATGTTGGTGAAGGAAAGAGCAATGAGCCAATGAGGCTCGATAGTCATTCACAGTGAGCTGAAAATTGTTCAACCCTTCGTGTGCATAATGTGTAAACTGTGAGAAACTGAGGAAAATTACCAGTTTCTCCATAGTCCTGAACAAAGCACAAAGGTGAGCAACTCAAATTGCATTCTAACTCCAACAAAAAGGAGGTTCAAAGATATCATGACAGAAGTGTCTGCAGTAAATGTTTAACATGAACTCTTTGCCAATAAAACCATTCCCACACCGGGAATCGAACCCGGGCCGCCGGCGTGAAAAGCCGGAATCCTAACCACTAGACAATATGGGACCATGAATTGGCCCAAGTGGTCTATTCAGCTCCCTCGATCTCTCCAGAAACAGCATGTTGGTAAAGGAAAGAGCAATAAACCTATGAAGCACGATAGTCATTAACAGTTTGGCGTTAGATAACTTGAGCTGAAAATTGTTCAACCCTTCGTGTGCATAATGTGTAAACTGTGAGAAACTGAGGAAAATCACCAGTGTTTCCATATTCCTGAACAAAGCACAAAGGTGAGCAACTCAAATTGCATTCTAACTCCAACAAAGAGGATGTTCAAATATATCATGACAGAATTGTCTGCAGTAATTGTTTAACATGAACTCTTTGCCAATAAAACCATTCCCACACCGGGAATCGAACCCGGGCCGCCGGCGTGAAAAGCCGGAATCCTAACCACTAGACAATATGGGACCATGTATTGGCCCAAGTGGTCTATTTAGTTCCCTCGATCTCTCCAGAAACAGCATGTTGGTAAAGGAAAGAGCAATCAGCCAATGAGGCCCGATAGTCATTCACAGTGAGCTGAAAATTGTTCAACACTTCGTGTGCATAATGTGTAAACTGTGAGAAACTGAGGAAAATTACCAGTTTCTCAATAGTCCTGAACAAAGCACAAAGGTGAGCAACTCAAATTGCATTCTAACTCCAACAATAAGGATGTTCAAAGATATCATGACAGAAGTGTCTGCAGTAAATGTTTAACATGAACCCTTTGCCAATAAAACCATTCCCACACCGGGAATCGAACCCGGGCCGCCGGCGTGAAAAGCCGGAATCCTAACCACTAGACAATATGGGACCATGTATTGGCCCAAGTGGTCTATTTAGCTCCCTCGATCTCTCCAGAAACAGCATGTTGGTAAAGGAAAGAGCAATGAGCCAATGAAGCACGTTAGTCATCAACAGTTTGGCGTTAGACAACTTGAGCTGAAAATTGTTCAACCCCTCGTGTGCATAATGTGTAAACTGTGAGAAACTGAGGAAAATCACCAGTTTCTCCATATTCCTGAACAAAGCACAAAGGTGAGCAACTCAAATTGCATTCTAACTCCAACAAAAAGGATGTTCAAAGATATCATGACAGAAGTGTCTGCAGTAATTGTTTTACATGAACTCTTTGCCAATAAAACCATTCCCACACCGGGAATCGAACCCGGGCCGCCGGCGTGAAAAGCCGGAATCCTAACCACTAGACAATATGGGACCATGTATTGGCCCAAGTGGTCTATTCAGCTCCCTCGATCTCTCCAGAAACAGCATGTTGGTGAAGGAAAGAGCAATGAGCCAATGAGGCTCGATAGTCATTCACAGTGAGCTGAAAATTGTTCAACCCTTCGTGTGCATAATGTGTAAACTGTGAGAAACTGAGGAAAATTACCAGTTTCTCCATAGTCCTGAACAAAGCACAAAGGTGAGCAACTCAAATTGCATTCTAACTCCAACAAAAAGGAGGTTCAAAGATATCATGACAGAAGTGTCTGCAGTAAATGTTTAACATGAACTCTTTGCCAATAAAACCATTCCCACACCGGGAATCGAACCCGGGCCGCCGGCGTGAAAAGCCGGAATCCTAACCACTAGACAATATGGGACCATGAATTGGCCCAAGTGGTCTATTCAGCTCCCTCGATCTCTCCAGAAACAGCATGTTGGTAAAGGAAAGAGCAATGAGCCAATGAAGCACGTTAGTCATCAACAGTTTGGCGTTAGACAACTTGAGCTGAAAATTGTTCAACCCCTCATGTGCATAATGTGTAAACTGTGAGAAACTGAGGAAAATCACCAGTTTCTCCATATTCCTGAACAAAGCACAAAGGTGAGCAACTCAAATTGCATTCTAACTCCAACAAAAAGGATGTTCAAAGATATCATGACAGAAGTGTCTGCAGTAATTGTTTTACATGAACTCTTTGCCAATAAAACCATTCCCACACCGGGAATCGAACCCGGGCCGCCGGCGTGAAAAGCCGGAATCCTAACCACTAGACAATATGGGACCATGTATTGGCCCAAGTGGTCTATTCAGCTCCCTCGATCTCTCCAGAAACAGCATGTTGGTGAAGGAAAGAGCAATGAGCCAATGAGGCTCGATAGTCATTCACAGTGAGCTGAAAATTGTTCAACCCTTCGTGTGCATAATGTGTAAACTGTGAGAAACTGAGGAAAATTACCAGTTTCTCCATAGTCCTGAACAAAGCACAAAGGTGAGCAACTCAAATTGCATTCTAACTCCAACAAAAAGGAGGTTCAAAGATATCATGACAGAAGTGTCTGCAGTAAATGTTTAACATGAACTCTTTGCCAATAAAACCATTCCCACACCGGGAATCGAACCCGGGCCGCCGGCGTGAAAAGCCGGAATCCTAACCACTAGACAATATGGGACCATGAATTGGCCCAAGTGGTCTATTCAGCTCCCTCGATCTCTCCAGAAACAGCATGTTGGTAAAGGAAAGAGCAATAAACCTATGAAGCACGATAGTCATTAACAGTTTGGCGTTAGATAACTTGAGCTGAAAATTGTTCAACCCTTCGTGTGCATAATGTGTAAACTGTGAGAAACTGAGGAAAATCACCAGTGTTTCCATATTCCTGAACAAAGCACAAAGGTGAGCAACTCAAATTGCATTCTAACTCCAACAAAGAGGATGTTCAAATATATCATGACAGAATTGTCTGCAGTAATTGTTTAACATGAACTCTTTGCCAATAAAACCATTCCCACACCGGGAATCGAACCCGGGCCGCCGGCGTGAAAAGCCGGAATCCTAACCACTAGACAATATGGGACCATGTATTGGCCCAAGTGGTCTATTTAGTTCCCTCGATCTCTCCAGAAACAGCATGTTGGTAAAGGAAAGAGCAATCAGCCAATGAGGCCCGATAGTCATTCACAGTGAGCTGAAAATTGTTCAACACTTCGTGTGCATAATGTGTAAACTGTGAGAAACTGAGGAAAATTACCAGTTTCTCAATAGTCCTGAACAAAGCACAAAGGTGAGCAACTCAAATTGCATTCTAACTCCAACAATAAGGATGTTCAAAGATATCATGACAGAAGTGTCTGCAGTAAATGTTTAACATGAACCCTTTGCCAATAAAACCATTCCCACACCGGGAATCGAACCGGGCCGCCGGCGTGAAAAGCCGGAATCCTAACCACTAGACAATATGGGACCATGTATTGGCCCAAGTGGTCTATTTAGCTCCCTCGATCTCTCCAGAAACAGCATGTTGGTAAAGGAAAGAGCAATGAGCCAATGAAGCACGTTAGTCATCAACAGTTTGGCGTTAGACAACTTGAGCTGAAAATTGTTCAACCCTTCGTGTGCATAATGTGTAAACTGTGAGAAACTGAGGAAAATCACCAGTTTCTCCATATTCCTGAACAAAGCACAAAGGTGAGCAACTCAAATTGCATTCTAACTCCAACAAAAAGGATGTTCAAAGATATCATGACAGAAGTGTCTGCAGTAAATGTTTAACATGAACCCTTTGCCAATAAAACCATTCCCACACCGGGAATCGAACCGGGCCGCCGGCGTGAAAAGCCGGAATCCTAACCACTAGACAATATGGGACCATGTATTGGCCCAAGTGGTCTATTTAGCTCCCTCGATCTCTCCAGAAACAGCATGTTGGTAAAGGAAAGAGCAATGAGCCAATGAAGCACGTTAGTCATCAACAGTTTGGCGTTAGACAACTTGAGCTGAAAATTGTTCAACCCTTCGTGTGCATAATGTGTAAACTGTGAGAAACTGAGGAAAATCACCAGTTTCTCCATATTCCTGAACAAAGCACAAAGGTGAGCAACTCAAATTGCATTCTAACTCCAACAAAAAGGATGTTCAAAGATATCATGACAGAAGTGTCTGCAGTATATGTTTAACATGAACTCTTTGCCAATAAAACCATTCCCACACCGGGAATCGAACCCGGGCCGCCGGCGTGAAAAGCCAGAATCCTAACCACTAGACAATATGGGACCATGTATTGGCCCAAGTGGTCTATTTAGTTCCCTCGATCTCTCCAGAAACAGCATGTTGGTAAAGGAAAGAGCAATCAGCCAATGAGGCCCGATAGTCATTCACAGTGAGCTGAAAATTGTTCAACCCTTCGTGTGCATAATGTGTAAACTGTGAGAAACTGAGGAAAATTACCAGTTTCTCAATAGTCCTGAACAAAGCACAAAGGTGAGCAACTCAAATTGCATTCTAACTCCAACAATAAGGATGTTCAAAGATATCATGACAGAAGTGTCTGCAGTAAATGTTTAACATGAACCCTTTGCCAATAAAACCATTCCCACACCGGGAATCGAACCCGGGCCGCCGGCGTGAAAAGCCGGAATCCTAACCACTAGACAATATGGGACCATGTATTGGCCCAAGTGGTCTATTCAGCTCCCTCGATCTCTCCAGAAACAGCATGTTGGTAAAGGAAAGAGCAATAAGCCTATGAAGCACGATAGTCATTAACAGTTTGGCGTTAGATAACTTGAGCTGAAAATTGTTCAACCCTTCGTGTGCATAATGTGTAAACTGTGAGAAACTAGAGGAAAATTACCAGTTTCTCAATAGTCCTGAACAAAGCACAAAGGTGAGCAACTCAAATTGCATTCTAACTCCAACAAAAAGGATGTTCAAAGATATCATGACAGAAGTGTCTGCAGTAAATGTTTAACATGAACTCTTTGCCAATAAAACCATTCCCACACCGGGAATCGAAGCCGGGCCGCCGGCGTGAAAAGCCGGAATCCTAACCACTAGACAATATGGGACCATGTATTGGCCCAAGTGGTCTATTTAGCTCCTTCGATCTCTTCAGAAACAGCATGTTGGTAAAGGAAAGAGCAATGAGCCAATGAAGCACGATAGTCATTAAGAGTTTGGCGTTAGATAACTTGAGCTGAAAATTGTTCAACCCCTCGTGTGCATAATGTGTAAACTGTGAGAAACTGAGGAAAATCACCAGTTTCTCCATATTCCTGAACAAAGCACAAAGGTGAGCAACTCAAATTGCATTCTTACTCCAACAAAAAGGATGTTCAAAGATATCATGACAGAAGTGTCTGCAGTATATGTTTAACATGAACTCATTGCCAATAAAACCATTCCCACACCGGGAATCGAACCCGGGCCGCCGGCGTGGAAAGGCAGAATCCTAACCACTAGACAATATGGGACCATGTATTGGCCCCAAGTGGTCTATTCAGCTCCCTCGATCTCTCCAGAAACAGCATGTTGGTAAAGGAAAGAGCAATAAGCCTATGAAGCACGATAGTCATTAACAGTTTGGCGTTAGATAACTTGAGCTGAAAATTGTTCAACCCTTTCGTGTGCATAATGTGTAAACTGTGAGAAACTGAGGAAAATTACCAGTTTCTCAATAGTCCTGAACAAAGCACAAAGGTGAGCAACTCAAATTGCATTCTAACTCCAACAAAAAGGATGTTCAAATATATCATGACAGAAGTGTCTGCAGTAAATGTTTAACATGAACTCTTTGCCAATAAAACCATTCCCACACCGGGAATCGAAGCCGGGCCGCCGGCGTGAAAAGCCGGAATCCTAACCACTAGACAATATGGGACCATGTATTGGCCCAAGTGGTCTATTTAGCTCCTTCGATCTCTTCAGAAACAGCATGTTGGTAAAGGAAAGAGCAATGAGCCAATGAAGCACGATAGTCATTAAGAGTTTGGCGTTAGATAACTTGAGCTGAAAATTGTTCAACCCCTCGTGTGCATAATGTGTAAACTGTGAGAAACTGAGGAAAATCACCAGTTTCTCCATATTCCTGAACAAAGCACAAAGGTGAGCAACTCAAATTGCATTCTTACTCCAACAAAAAGGATGTTCAAAGATATCATGACAGAAGTGTCTGCAGTATATGTTTAACATGAACTCATTGCCAATAAAACCATTCCCACACCGGGAATCGAACCCGGGCCGCCGGCGTGGAAAGGCAGAATCCTAACCACTAGACAATATGGGACCATGTATTGGCCCAAGTGGTCTATTCAGCTCCCTCGATCTCTCCAGAAACAGCATGTTGGTAAAGGAAAGAGCAATAAGCCTATGAAGCACGATAGTCATTAACAGTTTGGCGTTAGATAACTTGAGCTGAAAATTGTTCAACCCTTTCGTGTGCATAATGTGTAAACTGTGAGAAACTGAGGAAAATTACCAGTTTCTCAATAGTCCTGAACAAAGCACAAAGGTGAGCAACTCAAATTGCATTCTAACTCCAACAAAAAGGATGTTCAAATATATCATGACAGAAGTGTCTGCAGTAAATGTTTAACATGAACTCTTTGCCAATAAAACCATTCCCACACCGGGAATCGAAGCCGGGCCGCCGGCGTCAAAAGCCGGAATCCTAACCACTAGACAATATGGGACCATGTATTGGCCCAAGTGGTCTATTTAGCTCCTTCGATCTCTTCAGAAACAGCATGTTGGTAAAGGAAAGAGCAATGAGCCAATGAAGCACGATAGTCATTAACAGTTTGGCGTTAGATAACTTGAGCTGAAAATTGTTCAACCCCTCGTGTGCATAATGTGTAAACTGTGAGAAACTGAGGAAAATCACCAGTTTCTCCATATTCCTGAACAAAGCACAAAGGTGAGCAACTCAAATTGCATTCTTACTCCAACAAAAGGGATGTTCAAAGATATCATGAAAGAAGTGTTTGCAGTATATGTTTTACATGAACTCATTGCCAATAAAACCATTCCCACACCGGGAATCGAACCCGGGCCGCCGGCGTGGAAAGGCAGAATCCTAACCACTAGACAATATGGGACCATGTATTGGCCCAAGTGGTCTATTCAGCTCCCTCGATCTCTCCAGAAACAGCATGTTGGTAAAGGAAAGAGCAATAAGCCTATGAAGCACGATAGTCATTAACAGTTTGGCGTTAGATAACTTGAGCTGAAAATTGTTCAACCCTGCGTGTGCATAATGTGTAAACTGTGAGAAACTAGAGGAAAATTACCAGTTTCTCAATAGTCCTGAACAAAGCACAAAGGTGAGCAACTCAAATTGCATTCTAACTCCAACAAAAAGGATGTTCAAAGATATCATGACAGAAGTGTCTGCAGTAAATGTTTAACATGAACTCTTTGCCAATAAAACCATTCCCACACCGGGAATCGAAGCCGGGCCGCCGGCGTGAAAAGCCGGAATCCTAACCACTAGACAATATGGGACCATGTATTGGCCCAAGTGGTCTATTTAGCTCCTTCGATCTCTTCAGAAACAGCATGTTGGTAAAGGAAAGAGCAATGAGCCAATGAAGCACGATAGTCATTAAGAGTTTGGCGTTAGATAACTTGAGCTGAAAATTGTTCAACCCCTCGTGTGCATAAAGTGTAAACTGTGAGAAACTGAGGAAAATCACCAGTTTCTCCATATTCCTGAACAAAGCACAAAGGTGAGCAACTCAAATTGCATTCTTACTCCAACAAAAAGGATGTTCAAAGATATCATGACAGAAGTGTCTGCAGTATATGTTTAACATGAACTCATTGCCAATAAAACCATTCCCACACCGGGAATCGAACCCGGGCCGCCGGCGTGGAAAGGCAGAATCCTAACCACTAGACAATATGGGACCATGTATTGGCCCCAAGTGGTCTATTCAGCTCCCTCGATCTCTCCAGAAACAGCATGTTGGTAAAGGAAAGAGCAATAAGCCTATGAAGCACGATAGTCATTAACAGTTTGGCGTTAGATAACTTGAGCTGAAAATTGTTCAACCCTTTCGTGTGCATAATGTGTAAACTGTGAGAAACTGAGGAAAATTACCAGTTTCTCAATAGTCCTGAACAAAGCACAAAGGTGAGCAACTCAAATTGCATTCTAACTCCAACAAAAAGGATGTTCAAATATATCATGACAGAAGTGTCTGCAGTAAATGTTTAACATGAACTCTTTGCCAATAAAACCATTCCCACACCGGGAATCGAAGCCGGGCCGCCGGCGTCAAAAGCCGGAATCCTAACCACTAGACAATATGGGACCATGTATTGGCCCAAGTGGTCTATTTAGCTCCTTCGATCTCTTCAGAAACAGCATGTTGGTAAAGGAAAGAGCAATGAGCCAATGAAGCACGATAGTCATTAACAGTTTGGCGTTAGATAACTTGAGCTGAAAATTGTTCAACCCCTCGTGTGCATAATGTGTAAACTGTGAGAAACTGAGGAAAATCACCAGTTTCTCCATATTCCTGAACAAAGCACAAAGGTGAGCAACTCAAATTGCATTCTTACTCCAACAAAAGGGATGTTCAAAGATATCATGACAGAAGTGTTTGCAGTATATGTTTAACATGAACTCATTGCCAATAAAACCATTCCCACACCGGGAATCGAACCCGGGCCGCCGGCGTGGAAAGGCAGAATCCTAACCACTAGACAATATGGGACCATTTATTGGCCCAAGTGGTCTATTCAGCTCCCTCGATCTCTCCAGAAACAGCATGTTGGTAAAGGAAAGAGCAATGAGCCAATGTAGCACGATAGTCATTAACAGTTTGGCGTTAGATTACTTGAGCTGAAAATTGTTCAACCCTTCGTGTGCATAATGTGTAAACTGTGAGAAACTGAGGAATATCACCAGTTTCTCCATATTCCTGAACAAAGCACATAGGTGAGCAACTCAAATTGCATTCTAACTCCAACAAAAAGGATGTTCAAAGATATCATGACAGAAGTGTCTGCAGTATATGTTTAACATGAACTCTTTGCCAATAAAACCATTCCCACACCGGGAATCGAACCCGGGCCGCCGGCGTGAAAAGCCAGAATCCTAACCACTAGACAATATGGGACCATGTATTGGCCCAAGTGGTCTATTCAGCTCCATCGATCTCTCCAGAAACAGCATGTTGGTAAAGGAAAGAGCAATAAACCTATGAAGCACGATAGTCATTAACAGTTTGGCGTCAGATAACTTGAGCTGAAAATTGTTCAACCCTTCGTGTGCATAATGTGTAAACTGTGAGAAACTGAGGAAAATCACCAGTGTTTACATATTCCTGAACAAAGCACAAAGGTGAGCAACTCAAATTGCATTCTAACTCCAACAAAGAGGATGTTCAAATATATCATGACAGAATTGTCTGCAGTAATTGTTTAACATGAACTCTTTTCCAATAAAACCATTCCCACACCGGGAATCGAACCCGGGCCGCCGGCGTGAAAAGCCGGAATCCTAACCACTAGACAATATGGGACCATGTATTGGCCCAAGTGGTCTATTTAGTTCCCTCGATCTCTCCAGAAACAGCATGTTGGTAAAGGAAAGAGCAATAAGCCAATGAGGCCCGATAGTCATTCACAGTGAGCTGAAAATTGTTCAACCCTTTGTGTGCATAATGTGTAAACTGTGAGAAACTGAGGAAAATTACCAGTTTCTCAATAGTCCTGAACAAAGCACAAAGGTGAGCAACTCAAATTGCATTCTAACTCCAACAATAAGGATGTTCAAAGATATCATGACAGAAGTGTCTGCAGTAAATGTTTAACATGAACTCTTTGCCAATAAAACCATTCCCACACCGGGAATCGAAACCCGGGCCGCCGGCGTGAAAAGCCGGAATCCTAACCACTAGACAATATGGGACCATGTATTGGCCCAAGTGGTCTATTCAGCTCCCTCGATCTCTCCAGAAACAGCATGTTGGTAAAGGAAAGAGCAATAAGCCTATGAAGCACGATAGTCATTAACAGTTTGGCGTTAGATAACTTGAGCTGAAAATTGTTCAACCCTTCGTGTGCATAATGTGTAAACTGTGAGAAACTGAGGAAAATCACCAGTGTTTCCATATTCCTGAACAAAGCACAAAGGTGAGCAACTCAAATTGCATTCTAACTCCAACAAAAAGGATGTTCAAATATATCATGACAGAATTGTCAGCAGTAATTGTTTAACATGAACTCTTTGCCAATAAAACCATTCCCCCACCGGGAATCGAACCCGGGCCGCCGGCGTGAAAAGCCGGAATCCTAACCACTAGACAATATGGGACCATGTATTGCACCAAGTGGTCTATTTAGCTCCCTCGATCTCTCCAGAAACAGCATGTTGGTAAAGGAAAGAGCAATAAACCTATGAAGCACGATAGTCATTAACAGTTTGGCGTTAGATAACTTGAGCTGAAAATTGTTCAACCCTTCGTGTGCATAATGTGTAAACTGTGAGAAACTGAGGAAAATCACCAGTGTTTACATATTCCTGAACAAAGCACAAAGGTGAGCAACTCAAATTGCATTCTAACTCCAACAAAGAGGATGTTCAAATATATCATGACAGAATTGTCTGCAGTAATTGTTTAACATGAACTCTTTTCCAATAAAACCATTCCCACACCGGGAATCGAACCCGGGCCGCCGGCGTGAAAAGCCGGAATCCTAACCACTAGACAATATGGGACCATGTATTGGCCCAAGTGGTCTATTTAGTTCCCTCGATCTCTCCAGAAACAGCATGTTGGTAAAGGAAAGAGCAATAAGCCAATGAGGCCCGATAGTCATTCACAGTGAGCTGAAAATTGTTCAACCCTTTGTGTGCATAATGTGTAAACTGTGAGAAACTGAGGAAAATTACCAGTTTCTCAATAGTCCTGAACAAAGCACAAAGGTGAGCAACTCAAATTGCATTCTAACTCCAACAATAAGGATGTTCAAAGATATCATGACAGAAGTGTCTGCAGTAAATGTTTAACATGAACTCTTTGCCAATAAAACCATTCCCACACCGGGAATCGAAACCCGGGCCGCCGGCGTGAAAAGCCGGAATCCTAACCACTAGACAATATGGGACCATGTATTGGCCCAAGTGGTCTATTCAGCTCCCTCGATCTCTCCAGAAACAGCATGTTGGTAAAGGAAAGAGCAATAAGCCTATGAAGCACGATAGTCATTAACAGTTTGGCGTTAGATAACTTGAGCTGAAAATTGTTCAACCCTTCGTGTGCATAATGTGTAAACTGTGAGAAACTGAGGAAAATCACCAGTGTTTCCATATTCCTGAACAAAGCACAAAGGTGAGCAACTCAAATTGCATTCTAACTCCAACAAAAAGGATGTTCAAATATATCATGACAGAATTGTCAGCAGTAATTGTTTAACATGAACTCTTTGCCAATAAAACCATTCCCCCACCGGGAATCGAACCCGGGCCGCCGGCGTGAAAAGCCGGAATCCTAACCACTAGACAATATGGGACCATGTATTGCACCAAGTGGTCTATTTAGCTCCCTCGATCTCTTCAGAAACAGCATGTTGGTAAAGGAAAGAGCAATGAGCCAATGAAGCACGTTAGTCATTAACAGTTTGGCGTTAGATAACTTGAGCTGAAAATTGTTCAACCCCTCGTGTGCATAATGTGTAAACTGTAAGAAACTGAGGAAAATCACCAGTTTCTCCATATTCCTGAACAAAGCACAAAGGTGAGCAACTCAAATTGCATTCTTACTCCAACAAAAAGGATGTTCAAAGATATCATGACAGAAGTGTCTGCAGTATATGTTTAACATGAACTCATTGCCAATAAAACCATTCCCACACCGGGAATCAAACCCGGGCCGCCGGCGTGGAAAGGCAGAATCCTAACCACTAGACAATATGGGACCATGTATTGGCCCAAGTGGTCTATTCAGCTCCCTCGATCTCTCCAGAAACAGCATGTTGGTAAAGGAAAGAGCAATAAGCCTATGAAGCACGATAGTCATTAACAGTTTGGCGTTAGATAACTTGAGCTGAAAATTGTTCAACCCTTCGTGTGCATAATGTGTAAACTGTGAGAAACTAGAGGAAAATTACCAGTTTCTCAATAGTCCTTAACAAAGCACAAAGGTGAGCAACTCAAATTGCATTCTAACTCCAACAAAAAGGATGTTCAAAGATATCATGACAGAAGTGTCTGCAGTAAATGTTTAACATGAAGTCTTTGCCAATAAAACCATTCCCACACCGGGAATCGAACCCAGGCCGCCGGCGTGAAAAGCCGGAATCCTAACCACTAGACAATATGGGACCATGTATTGGCCCAAGTGGTCTATTCAGCTCCCTCGATCTCTCCAGAAACAGCATGTTGGTAAAGGAAAGAGCAATGAGCCAATGAAGCACGATAGTCATTAACAGTTTGGCGTTAGATAACTTGAGCTGAAAATTGTTCTACCCTTCGTGTGCATAATGTGTAAACTGTGAGAAACTGAGGAAAATTACCAGTTTCTCAATAGTCCTGAACAAAGCACAAAGGTGAGCAACTCAAATTGCATTCTTACTCCAACAAAAAGGATGTTCAAAGATATCATGACAGAAGTGTCTGCAGTATAAGTTTAACATGAACTCTTTGCCAATAAAACCATTCCCACACCGGGAATCGAACCCGGGCCGCCGGCGTGAAAAGCCGGAATCCTAACCACTAGACAATATGGGACCATGAATTGGCTCAAATGGTCTATTCAGCTCCCTCGATCTCTCCAGAAACAGCATGTTGGTAAAGGAAAGAGCAATAAGCCTATGAAGCACGATAGTCATTAACAGTTTGGCGTTAGATAACTTGAGCTGAAAATTGTTCAACCCTTCGTGTGCATAATGTGTAAACTGTGAGAAACTGAGGAAAATCACCAGTGTTTCCATATTCCTGAACAAAGCACAAAGGTGAGCAACTCAAATTGCATTCTAACTCCAACAAAAAGGATGTTCAAATATATCATGACAGAATTGTCAGCAGTAATTGTTTAACATGAACTCTTTGCCAATAAAACCATTCCCCCACCGGGAATCGAACCCGGGCCGCCGGCGTGAAAAGCCGGAATCCTAACCACTAGACAATATGGGACCATGTATTGCACCAAGTGGTCTATTTAGCTCCCTCGATCTCTCCAGAAACAGCATGTTGGTAAAGGAAAGAGCAATGAGCCAATGAAGCACGTTAGTCATTAGCAGTTTGGCGTTAGATAACTTGAGCTGAAAATTGTTCAACCCCTCGTGTGCATAATGTGTAAACTGTGAGAAACTGAGGAATATCACCAGTTTCTCCATATTCCTGAACAAAGCACATAGGTGAGCAACTCAAATTGCATTCTAACTCCAACAAAAAGGATGTTCAAAGATATCATGACAGAAGTGTCTGCAGTATATGTTTAACATGAACTCTTTGCCAATAAAACCATTCCCACACCGGGAATCGAACCCAGGCCGCCGGCGTGAAAAGCCGGAATCCTAACCACTAGACAATATGGGACCATGTATTGCCCCAAGTGGTCTATTCAGCTCCCTCGATCTCTCCAGAAACAGCATGTTGGTAAAGGAAAGAGCAATGAGCCAATGTAGCACGATAGTCATTAACAGTTTGGCGTTAGATTACTTGAGCTGAAAATTGTTCAACCCTTCGTGTGCATAATGTGTAAACTGTGAGAAACTGAGGAATATCACCAGTTTCTCCATATTCCTGAACAAAGCACATAGGTGAGCAACTCAAATTGCATTCTAACTCCAACAAAAAGGATGTTCAAAGATATCATGACAGAAGTGTCTGCAGTATATGTTTAACCTGAACTCTTTGCCAATAAAACCATTCCCACACCGGGAATCGAACCCGGGCCGCCGGCGTGAAAAGCCGGAATCCTAACCAATAGACAATATGGGACCATGTATTGGCCCAAGTGGTCTATTCAGCTCCCTCGATCTCTCCAGAAACAGCATGTTGGTAAAGGAAAGAGCAATAAGCCTATGAAGCACGATAGTCATTAACAGTTTGGCGTTAGATAACTTGAGCTGAAAATTGTTCAACCTTCGTGTGCATAATGTGTAAACTGTGAGAAACTGAGGAAAATCACCAGTTTCTCCATATTCCTGAACAAAGCACAAAGGTGAGCAACTCAAATTGCATTCTAACTCCAACAAAAACGATGTTCAAAGATATCATGACAGAAGTGTCTGCAGTAAATGTTTAACATGAACTCTTTGCCAATAAAACCATTCCCACACCGGGAATCGAACCCGGGCTGCCGGCGTGAAAAGCCGGAATCCTAACCACTAGACAATATGGGACCATGAATTGGCTCAAATGGTCTATTCAGCTCCCTCGATCTCTCCAGAAACAGCATGTTGGTAAAGGAAAGAGCAATAAGCCTATGAAGCACGATAGTCATTAACAGTTTGGCGTTAGATAACTTGAGCTGAAAATTGTTCAACCCTTCGTGTGCATTATGTGTAAACTGTGAGAAACTGAGGAAAATCACCAGTGTTTCCATATTCCTGAACAAAGCACAAAGGTGAGCAACTCAAATTGCATTCTAACTCCAACAAAAAGGATGTTCAAAGATATCATGACAGAAGTGTCTGCAGTAAATGTTTAACATGAACTCTTTGCCAATAAAACCATTCCCACACCGGGAATCGAACCCGGGCCGCCGGCGTGAAAAGCCAGAATCCTAACCACTAGACAATATGGGACCATGTATTGCCTCAAGTGGTCTATTCAGCTCCCTCGATCTCTCCAGAAACAGCATGTTGGTAAAGGAAAGAGCAATGAGCCAATGTAGCACGATAGTCATTAACAGTTTGGCCTTAGATTACTTGAGCTGAAAATTGTTCAACCCTTCGTGTGCATAATGTGTAAACTGTGAGAAACTGAGGAATATCACCAGTTTCTCCATATTCCTGAACAAAGCACATAGGTGAGCAACTCAAATTGCATTCTAACTCCAACAAAAAGGATGTTCAAAGATATCATGACAGAAGTGTCTGCAGTATATGTTTAACATGAACTCTTTGCCAATAAAACCATTCCCACACCGGGAATCGAACCCGGGCCGCCGGCGTGAAAAGCCGGAATCCTAACCACTAGACAATATGGGACCATGTATTGGCCCAAGTGGTCTATTCAGCTCCATCGATCTCTCCAGAAACAGCATGTTGGTAAAGGAAAGAGCAATAAACCTATGAAGCACGATAGTCATTAACAGTTTGGCGTTAGATAACTTGAGCTGAAAATTGTTCAACCCTTCGTGTGCATAATGTGTAAACTGTGAGAAACTGAGGAAAATCACCAGTGTTTCCATATTCCTGAACAAAGCACAAAGGTGAGCAACTCAAATTGCATTCTAACTCCAACAAAGAGGATGTTCAAATATATCATGACAGAATTGTCTACAGTATATGTTTAACATGAACTCTTTGCCAATAAAACCATTCCCACACCGGGAATCGAACCCGGGCCGCCGGCGTGAAAAGCCGGAATCCTAACCACTAGACAATATGGGACCATGTATTGGCCCAAGTGGTCTATTTAGTTCCCTCGATCTCTCCAGAAACAGCATGTTGGTAAAGGAAAGAGCAATCAGCCAATGAGGCCCGATAGTCATTCACAGTGAGCTGAAAATTGTTCAACCCTTCGTGTGCATAATGTGTAAACTGTGAGAAACTGAGGAAAATTACCAGTTTCTCAATAGTCCTGAACAAAGCACAAAGGTGAGCAACTCAAATTGCATTCTAACTCCAACAATAAGGATGTTCAAAGATATCATGACAGAAGTGTCTGCAGTAAATGTTTAACATGAACTCTTTGCCAATAAAACCATTCCCACACCGGGAATCGAACCCGGGCCGCCGGCGTGAAAAGCCGGAATCCTAACCACTAGACAATATGGGACCATGTATTGGCCCAAGTGGTCTATTCAGCTCCCTCGATCTCTCCAGAAACAGCATGTTGGTAAAGGAAAGAGCAATGAGCCAATGAAGCACGATAGTCATTAACAGTTTGGCGTTAGATAACTTGAGCTGAAAATTGTTCTACCCTTCGTGTGCATAATGTGTAAACTGTGAGAAACTGAGGAAAATTACCAGTTTCTCAATAGTCCTGAACAAAGCACAAAGGTGAGCAACTCAAATTGCATTCTAACTCCAACAAAAAGGATGTTCAAAGATATCAAGACAGAAGTGTCTGCAGTATATGTTTAACATGAACTCTTTGCCAATAAAACCATTCCCACACCGGGAATCGAACCCGGGCCGCCGGCGTGAAAAGCCGGAATCCTAACCACTAGACAATATGGGACCATGAATTGGCTCAAATGGTCTATTCAGCTCCCTCGATCTCTCCAGAAACAGCATGTTGGTAAAGGAAAGAGCAATAAGCCTATGAAGCACGATAGTCATTAACAGATTGGCGTTAGATAACTTGAGCTGAAAATTGTTCAACCCTTCGTGTGCATAATGTGTAAACTGTGAGAAACTGAGGAAAATCACCAGTGTTTCCATATTCCTGAACAAAGCACAAAGGTGAGCAACTCAAATTGCATTCTAACTCCAACAAAAAGGATGTTCAAAGATATCATGACAGAAGTGTCTGCAGTATATGTTTAACATGAACTCTTTGCCAATAAAACCATTCCCACACCGGGAATCGAACCCAGGCCGCCGGCGTGAAAAGCCGGAATCCTAACCACTAGACAATATGGGACCATGTATTGCCCCAAGTGGTCTATTCAGCTCCCTCGATCTCTCCAGAAACAGCATGTTGGTAAAGGAAAGAGCAATGAGCCAATGTAGCACGATAGTCATTAACAGTTTGGCGTTAGATTACTTGAGCTGAAAATTGTTCAACCCTTCGTGTGCATAATGTGTAAACTGTGAGAAACTGAGGAATATCACCAGTTTCTCCATATTCCTGAACAAAGCACATAGGTGAGCAACTCAAATTGCATTCTAACTCCAACAAAAAGGATGTTCAAAGATATCATGACAGAAGTGTCTGCAGTATATGTTTAACCTGAACTCTTTGCCAATAAAACCATTCCCACACCGGGAATCGAACCCGGGCCGCCGGCGTGAAAAGCCGGAATCCTAACCAATAGACAATATGGGACCATGTATTGGCCCAAGTGGTCTATTCAGCTCCCTCGATCTCTCCAGAAACAGCATGTTGGTAAAGGAAAGAGCAATAAGCCTATGAAGCACGATAGTCATTAACAGTTTGGCGTTAGATAACTTGAGCTGAAAATTGTTCAACCTTCGTGTGCATAATGTGTAAACTGTGAGAAACTGAGGAAAATCACCAGTTTCTCCATATTCCTGAACAAAGCACAAAGGTGAGCAACTCAAATTGCATTCTAACTCCAACAAAAACGATGTTCAAAGATATCATGACAGAAGTGTCTGCAGTAAATGTTTAACATGAACTCTTTGCCAATAAAACCATTCCCACACCGGGAATCGAACCCGGGCTGCCGGCGTGAAAAGCCGGAATCCTAACCACTAGACAATATGGGACCATGAATTGGCTCAAATGGTCTATTCAGCTCCCTCGATCTCTCCAGAAACAGCATGTTGGTAAAGGAAAGAGCAATAAGCCTATGAAGCACGATAGTCATTAACAGTTTGGCGTTAGATAACTTGAGCTGAAAATTGTTCAACCCTTCGTGTGCATTATGTGTAAACTGTGAGAAACTGAGGAAAATCACCAGTGTTTCCATATTCCTGAACAAAGCACAAAGGTGAGCAACTCAAATTGCATTCTAACTCCAACAAAAAGGATGTTCAAAGATATCATGACAGAAGTGTCTGCAGTAAATGTTTAACATGAACTCTTTGCCAATAAAACCATTCCCACACCGGGAATCGAACCCGGGCCGCCGGCGTGAAAAGCCAGAATCCTAACCACTAGACAATATGGGACCATGTATTGCCTCAAGTGGTCTATTCAGCTCCCTCGATCTCTCCAGAAAAAGCATGTTGGTAAAGGAAAGAGCAATGAGCCAATGTAGCACGATAGTCATTAACAGTTTGGCGTTAGATTACTTGAGCTGAAAATTGTTCAACCCTTCGTGTGCATAATGTGTAAACTGTGAGAAACTGAGGAATATCACCAGTTTCTCCATATTCCTGAACAAAGCACATAGGTGAGCAACTCAAATTGCATTCTAACTCCAACAAAAAGGATGTTCAAAGATATCATGACAGAAGTGTCTGCAGTATATGTTTAACATGAACGCTTTGCCAATAAAACCATTCCCACACCGGGAATCGAACCCGGGCCGCCGGCGTGAAAAGCCGGAATCCTAACCACTAGACAATATGGGACCATGTATTGGCCCAAGTGGTCTATTCAGCTCCATCGATCTCTCCAGAAACAGCATGTTGGTAAAGGAAAGAGCAATAAACCTATGAAGCACGATAGTCATTAACAGTTTGGCGTTAGATAACTTGAGCTGAAAATTGTTCAACCCTTCGTGTGCATAATGTGTAAACTGTGAGAAACTGAGGAAAATCACCAGTGTTTCCATATTCCTGAACAAAGCACAAAGGTGAGCAACTCAAATTGCATTCTAACTCCAACAAAGAGGATGTTCAAATATATCATGACAGAATTGTCTACAGTATATGTTTAACATGAACTCTTTGCCAATAAAACCATTCCCACACCGGGAATCGAACCCGGGCCGCCGGCGTGAAAAGCCGGAATCCTAACCACTAGACAATATGGGACCATGTATTGGCCCAAGTGGTCTATTTAGTTCCCTCGATCTCTCCAGAAACAGCATGTTGGTAAAGGAAAGAGCAATCAGCCAATGAGGCCCGATAGTCATTCACAGTGAGCTGAAAATTGTTCAACCCTTCGTGTGCATAATGTGTAAACTGTGAGAAACTGAGGAAAATTACCAGTTTCTCAATAGTCCTGAACAAAGCACAAAGGTGAGCAACTCAAATTGCATTCTAACTCCAACAATAAGGATGTTCAAAGATATCATGACAGAAGTGTCTGCAGTAAATGTTTAACATGAACTCTTTGCCAATAAAACCATTCCCACACCGGGAATCGAACCCGGGCCGCCGGCGTGAAAAGCCGGAATCCTAACCACTAGACAATATGGGACCATGTATTGGCCCAAGTGGTCTATTCAGCTCCCTCGATCTCTCCAGAAACAGCATGTTGGTAAAGGAAAGAGCAATGAGCCAATGAAGCACGATAGTCATTAACAGTTTGGCGTTAGATAACTTGAGCTGAAAATTGTTCTACCCTTCGTGTGCATAATGTGTAAACTGTGAGAAACTGAGGAAAATTACCAGTTTCTCAATAGTCCTGAACAAAGCACAAAGGTGAGCAACTCAAATTGCATTCTAACTCCAACAAAAAGGATGTTCAAAGATATCAAGACAGAAGTGTCTACAGTATATGTTTAACATGAACTCTTTGCCAATAAAACCATTCCCACACCGGGAATCGAACCCGGGCCGCCGGCGTGAAAAGCCGGAATCCTAACCACTAGACAATATGGGACCATGAATTGGCTCAAATGGTCTATTCAGCTCCCTCGATCTCTCCAGAAACAGCATGTTGGTAAAGGAAAGAGCAATAAGCCTATGAAGCACGATAGTCATTAACAGATTGGCGTTAGATAACTTGAGCTGAAAATTGTTCAACCCTTCGTGTGCATAATGTGTAAACTGTGAGAAACTGAGGAAAATCACCAGTGTTTCCATATTCCTGAACAAAGCACAAAGGTGAGCAACTCAAATTGCATTCTAACTCCAACAAAAAGGATGTTCAAATATATCATGACAGAATTGTCTGCAGTAATTGTTTAACATGAACTCTTTGCCAATAAAACCATTCCCACACCGGGAATCGAACCCGGGCCGCCGGCGTGAAAAGCCGGAATCCTAACCACTAGACAATATGGGACCATGTATTGCACCAAGTGGTCTATTTAGCTCCCTCGATCTCTCCAGAAACAGCATGTTGGTAAAGGAAAGAGCAATAAGCCTATGAAGCACGATAGTCATTAACAGTTTGGCGTTAGATAACTTGAGCTGAAAATTGTTCAACCCTTCGTGTGCATAATGTGTAAACTGTGAGAAACTAGAGGAAAATTACCAGTTTCTCAATAGTCCCGAACAAAGCACAAAGGTGAGCAACTCAAATTGCATTCTAACTCCAACAAAAAGGATGTTCAAAGATATCATGACAGAAGTGTCTGCAGTAAATGTTTAACATGAACTCTTTGCCAATAAAACCATTCCCACACCGGGAATCGAACCCGGGCCGCCGGCGTGAAAAGCCGGAATCCTAACCACTAGACAATATGGGACCATGTATTGGCCCAAGTGGTCTATTCAGCTCCCTCGATCTCTCCAGAAACAGCATGTTGGTAAAGGAAAGAGCAATGAGCCAATGAAGCACGATAGTCATTAACAGTTTGGCGTTAGATAACTTGAGCTGAAAATTGTTCAACCCTTCGTGTGCATAATGTGTAAACTGTGAGAAACTGAGGAAAATTACCAGTTTCTCAATAGTCCTGAACAAAGCACAAAGGTGAGCAACTCAAATTGCATTCTAACTCCAACAAAAAGGATGTTCAAAGATATCATGACAAAAGTGTCTGCAGTAAATGTTTAACATGAACTCTTTGCCAATAAAACCATTCCCACACCGGGAATCGAAGCCGGGTCGCCGGCGTGAAAAGCCGGAATCCTAACCACTAGACCATATGGGACCATGTATTGGCCCAAGTGGTCTATTTAGCTCCTTCGATCTCTTCAGAAACAGCATGTTGGTAAAGGAAAGAGCAATGAGCAAATGAAGCACGATAGTCATTAAGAGTTTGGCGTTAGATAACTTGAGCTGAAAATTGTTCAACCCCTCGTGTGCATAATGTGTAAACTGTGAGAAACTGAGGAAAATCACCAGTTTCTCCATATTCCTGAACAAAGCACAAAGGTGAGCAACTCAAATTGCATTCTTACTCCAACAAAAAGGATGTTCAAAGATATCATGACAGAAGTGTCTGCAGTATATGTTTAACATGAACTCATTGCCAATAAAACCATTCCCACACCGGGAATCGAACCCGGGCCGCCGGCGTGAAAAGCCAGAATCCTAACCACTAGACAATATGGGACCATGTATTGGCCCAAGTGGTCTATTCAGCTCCCTCGATCTCTTCAGAAACAGCATGTTGGTAAAGGAAAGAGCAATGAGCCAATGAAGCACGATAGTCATTAACAGTTTGGCGTATGATAACTTGAGCTGAGAATTGTTCAACCCCTCGTGTGCATAATGTGTAAACTGTGAGAAACTGAGGAAAATCACCAGTTTCTCCATATTCCTGAACAAAGCACAAAGGTGAGCAACTCAAATTGCATTCTAACTCCAACAAAAAGGATGTTCAAATATATCAAGACAGAAGTGTCTGCAGTATATGTTTAACATGAACTCTTTGCCAATAAAACCATTCCCACACCGGGAATCGAACCCGGGCCGCCGGCGTGAAAAGCCAGAATCCTAACCACAAGACAATATGGGACCATGTATTGGCCCAAGTGGTCTATTCAGCTCCTTCGATCTCTCCAGAAACAGCATGTTGGTAAAGGAAAGAGGAATGAGCCAAAGAAGCACGATAGTCATTAACAGTTTGGCGTTAGATAACTTGAGCTGAAAATTGTTCAACCCCTCGTGTGCATAATGTGTAAACTGTGAGAAACTGAGGAAAATCACCAGTTTCTCCATATTCCTGAACAAAGCACAAAGGTGAGCAACTCAAATTGCATTCTAACTCCAACAAAAAGGATGTTCAAAGATATCATGACAGAAGTGTCTGCAGTAAATGTTTAACATGAACTCTTTGCCAATAAAACCATTCCCACACCGGGAATCGAACCCGGGCTGCCGGCGTGAAAAGCCGGAATCCTAACCACTAGACAATATGGGACCATGTACTGCCCCAAGTGGTCTATTCAGCTCCCTCGATCTCTCCAGAAACAGCATGTTGGTAAAGGAAAGAGCAATGAGCCAATGAAGCACGATAGTCATTAACAGTTTGGCGTTAGATAACTTGAGCTGAAAATTGTTCAATCCTTCGTGTGCATAATGTGTAAACTGTGAGAAACTGAGGAAAATTACCAGTTTCTCAATAGTCCTGAACAAAGCACAAAGGTGAGCAACTCAAATTGCATTCTAACTCCAACAAAAAGGATGTTCAAAGATATCATGACAGAAGTGTCTGCAGTAAATGTTTAACATGAACTCTTTGCCAATAAAACCATTCCCACACCGGGAATCGAAGCCGGGTCGCCGGCGTGAAAAGCCGGAATCCTAACCACTAGACAATATGGGACCATGTATTGGCCCAAGTGGTCTATTTAGCTCCTTCGATCTCTTCAGAAACAGCATGTTGGTAAAGGAAAGAGCAATGAGCCGATGAAGCACGATAGTCATTAAGAGTTTGGCGTTAGATAACTTGAGCTGAAAATTGTTCAACCCCTCGTGTGCATAATGTGTAAACTGTGAGAAACTGAGGAAAATCACCAGTTTCTCCATATTCCTGAACAAAGCACAAAGGTGAGCAACTCAAATTGCATTCTTACTCCAACAAAAAGGATGTTCAAAGATATCATGACAGAAGTGTCTGCAGTATATGTTTAACATGAACTCATTGCCAATAAAACCATTCCCACACCGGGAATCGAACCCGGGCCGCCAGCGTGAAAAGCCAGAATCCTAACCACTAGACAATATGGGACCATGTATTGGCCCAAGTGGTCTATTCAGCTCCCTCGATCTCTTCAGAAACAGCATGTTGGTAAAGGAAAGAGCAATGAGCCAATGAAGCACGATAGTCATTAACAGTTTGGCGTATGATAACTTGAGCTGAGAATTGTTCAACCCCTCGTGTGCATAATGTGTAAACTGTGAGAAACTGAGGAAAATCACCAGTTTCTCCATATTCCTGAACAAAGCACAAAGGTGAGCAACTCAAATTGCATTCTAACTCCAACAAAAAGGATGTTCAAAGATATCAAGACAGAAGTGTCTGCAGTATATGTTTAACATGAACTCTTTGCCAATAAAACCATTCCCACACCGGGAATCGAACCCGGGCCGCCGGCGTGAAAAGCCAGAATCCTAACCACAAGACAATATGGGACCATGTATTGGCCCAAGTGGTCTATTCAGCTCCTTCGATCTCTCCAGAAACAGCATGTTGGTAAAGGAAAGAGGAATGAGCCAAAGAAGCACGATAGTCATTAACAGTTTGGCGTTAGATAACTTGAGCTGAAAATTGTTCAACCCCTCGTGTGCATAATGTGTAAACTGTGAGAAACTGAGGAAAATCACCAGTTTCTCCATATTCCTGAACAAAGCACAAAGGTGAGCAACTCAAATTGCATTCTAACTCCAACAAAAAGGATGTTCAAAGATATCATGACAGAAGTGTCTGCAGTAAATGTTTAACATGAACTCTTTGCCAATAAAACCATTCCCACACCGGGAATCGAACCCGGGCTGCCGGCGTGAAAAGCCGGAATCCTAACCACTAGACAATATGGGACCATGTACTGCCCCAAGTGGTCTATTCAGCTCCCTCGATCTCTCCAGAAACAGCATGTTGGTAAAGGAAAGAGCAATAAGCCTATGAAGCACGATTGTCATTAACAGTTTGGCGTTAGATAACTTGAGCTGAAAATTGTTCAACCCTTCGTGTGCATAATGTGTAAACTGTGAGAAACTGAGGAAAATCACCAGTGTTTCCATATTCCTGAACAAAGCACAAAGGTGAGCAACTCAAATTGCATTCTAACTCCAACAAAAAGGATGTTCAAATATATCATGACAGAATTGTCTGCAGTAATTGTTTAACATGAACTCTTTGCCAATAAAACCATTCCCACACCGGGAATCGAACCCGGGCCGCCGGCGTGAAAAGCCGGAATCCTAACCACTAGACAATATGGGACCATGTATTGCACCAAGTGGTCTATTTAGCTCCCTCGATCTCTCCAGAAACAGCATGTTGGTAAAGGAAAGAGCAATGAGCCAATGAAGCACGTTAGTCATTAACAGTTTGGCGTTAGATAACTTGAGCTGAGAATTGTTCAACCATTCGTGTGCATAATGTGTAAACTGTGAGAAACTGAGGAAAATCACCAGTTTCTCCATATTCCTGAACAAAGCACAAAGGTGAGCAACTCAAATTGCATTCTAACTCCAACAAAAAGGATGTTCAAAGATATCAAGACAGAAGTGTCTGCAGTATATGTTTAACATGAACTCTTTGCCAATAAAACCATTCCCACACCGGGAATCGAACCCGGGCCACCGGCGTGAAAAGCCAGAATCCTAACCACAAGACAATATGGGACCATGTATTGGCCCAAGTGGTCTATTCAGCTCCTTCGATCTCTCCAGAAACAGCATGTTGGTAAAGGAAAGAGGAATGAGCCAAAGAAGCACGATAGTCATTAACAGTTTGGCGTTAGATAACTTGAGCTGAAAATTGTTCAACCCCTCGTGTGCATAATGTGTAAACTGTGAGAAACTGAGGAAAATCACCAGTTTCTCCATATTCCTGAACAAAGCACAAAGGTGAGCAACTCAAATTGCATTCTAACTCCAACAAAAAGGATGTTCAAAGATATCATGACAGAAGTGTCTGCAGTAAATGTTTAACATGAACTCTTTGCCAATAAAACCATTCCCACACCGGGAATCGAACCCGGGCTGCCGGCGTGAAAAGCCGGAATCCTAACCACTAGACAATATGGGACCATGTACTGCCCCAAGTGGTCTATTCAGCTCCCTCGATCTCTCCAGAAACAGCATGTTGGTAAAGGAAAGAGCAATAAGCCTATGAAGCACGATAGTCATTAACAGTTTGGCGTTAGATAACTTGAGCTGAAAATTGTTCAACCCTTCGTGTGCATAATGTGTAAACTGTGAGAAACTGAGGAAAATCACCAGTGTTTCCATATTCCTGAACAAAGCACAAAGGTGAGCAACTCAAATTGCATTCTAACTCCAACAAAAAGGATGTTCAAATATATCATGACAGAATTGTCTGCAGTAATTGTTTAACATGAACTCTTTGCCAATAAAACCATTCCCACACCGGGAATCGAACCCGGGCCGCCGGCGTGAAAAGCCGGAATCCTAACCACTAGACAATATGGGACCATGTATTGCACCAAGTGGTCTATTTAGCTCCCTCGATCTCTCCAGAAACAGCATGTTGGTAAAGGAAAGAGCAATGAGCCAATGAAGCACGTTAGTCATTAACAGTTTGGCGTTAGATAACTTGAGCTGAAAATTGTTCAACCATTCGTGTGCATAATGTGTAAACTGTGAGAAACTGAGGAAAATTACCAGTTTCTCAATAGTCCTGAACAAAGCACAAAGGTGAGCAACTCAAATTGCATTCTAACTCCAACAAAAAGGATGTTCAAAGATATCATGACAGAAGTGTCTGCAGTAAATGTTTAACATGAACTCTTTGCCAATAAAACCATTCCCACACCGGGAATCGAACCCGGGCCGCCGGCGTGAAAAGCCGGAATCCTAACCACTAGACAATATGGGACCATGAATTGGCTCAAATGGTCTATTCAGCTCCCTTGATCTCTCCAGAAACAGCATGTTGGTAAAGGAAAGAGCAATAAGCCTATGAAGCACGATAGTCATTAACAATTTGGCGTTAGATAACTTGAGCTGAAAATTGTTCAACCCTTCGTGTGCATAATGTGTAAACTGTGAGAAACTGAGGAAAATCACAAGTGTTTCCATATTCCTGAACAAAGCACAAAGGTGAGCAACTCAAATTGCATTCTAACTCCAACAAAAAGGATGTTCAAATATATCATGACAGAATTGTCTGCAGTAATTGTTTAACATGAACTCTTTGCCAATAAAACCATTCCCACACCGGGAATCGAACCCGGGCCGCCGGCGTGAAAAGCCGGAATCCTAACCACTAGACAATATGGGACCATGTATTGCACCAAGTGGTCTATTTAGCTCCCTCGATCTCTCCAGAAACAGCATGTTGGAAAAGGAAAGAGCAATGAGCCAATGAAGCACGTTAGTCATTAACAGTTTGGCGTTAGATAACTTGAGCTGAAAATTGTTCAACCCCTCGTGTGCATAATGTGTAAACTGTGAGAAACTGAGGAAAATCACCAGTTTCTCCATATTCCTGAACAAAGCACATAGGTGAGCAACTCAAATTGCATTCTAACTCCAACAAAAAGGATGTTCAAAGATATCATGACAGAAGTGTCTACAGTATATGTTTAACATGAACTCTTTGCCAATAAAACCATTCCCACACCGGGAATCGAACCCGGGCCGCCGGCGTGAAAAGCCGGAATCCTAACCACTAGACAATATGGGACCATGTATTGGCCCAAGTGGTCTATTCAGCTCCCTCGATCTCTCCAGAAACAGCATGTTGGTAAAGGAAAGAGCAATAAGCCTATGAAGCACGATAGTCATTAACAGTTTGGCGTTAGATAACTTGAGCTGAAAATTGTTCAACCCTTCGTGTGCATAATGTGTAAACTGTGAGAAACTGAGGAAAATTACCAGTTTCTCAATAGTCCTGAACAAAGCACAAAGGTGAGCAACTCAAATTGCATTCTAACTCCAACAAAAAGGATGTTCAAATATATCATGACAGAAGTGTCTGCAGTAAATGTTTAACATGAACTCTTTGCCAATAAAACCATTCCCACACCGGGAATCGAAGCCGGGCCGCCGGCGTGAAAAGCCGGAATCCTAACCACTAGACAATATGGGACCATGTATTGGCCCAAGTGGTCTATTTAGCTCCTTGGATCTCTTCAGAAACAGCATGTTGGTAAAGGAAAGAGCAATGAGCCAATGAAGCACGATAGTCATTAAGAGTTTGGCGTTAGATAACTTGAGCTGAAAATTGTTCAACCCCTCGTGTGCATAATGTGTAAACTGTGAGAAACTGAGGAAAATCACCAGTTTCTCCATATTCCTGAACAAAGCACAAAGGTGAGCAACTCAAATTGCATTCTTATTCCAACAAAAAGGATGTTCAAAGATATCATGACAGAAGTGTCTGCAGTATATGTTTAACATGAACTCATTGCCAATAAAACCATTCCCACACCGGGAATCAAACCCGGGCCGCCGGCGTGAAAAGCCGGAATCCTAACCACTAGACAATATGGGACCATGTATTGGCCCAAGTGGTCTATTCAGCTCCCTCGATCTCTCCAGAAACAGCATGTTGGTAAAGGAAAGAGCAATGAGCCAATGAAGCACGATAGTCATTAACAGTTTGGCGTTAGATAACTTGAGCTGAAAATTGTTCAACCCTTCGTGTGCATAATGTGTAAACTGTGAGAAACTGAGGAAAATTACCAGTTTCTCAATAGTCCTGAACAAAGCACAAAGGTGAGCAACTCAAATTGCATTCTAACTCCAACAAAAAGGATGTTCAAAGATATCATGACAAAAGTGTCTGCAGTAAATGTTTAACATGAACTCTTTGCCAATAAAACCATTCCCACACCGGGAATCGAAGCCGGGTCGCCGGCGTGAAAAGCCGGAATCCTAACCACTAGACCATATGGGACCATGTATTGGCCCAAGTGGTCTATTTAGCTCCTTCGATCTCTTCAGAAACAGCATGTTGGTAAAGGAAAGAGCAATGAGCAAATGAAGCACGATAGTCATTAAGAGTTTGGCGTTAGATAACTTGAGCTGAAAATTGTTCAACCCCTCGTGTGCATAATGTGTAAACTGTGAGAAACTGAGGAAAATCACCAGTTTCTCCATATTCCTGAACAAAGCACAAAGGTGAGCAACTCAAATTGCATTCTTACTCCAACAAAAAGGATGTTCAAAGATATCATGACAGAAGTGTCTGCAGTATATGTTTAACATGAACTCATTGCCAATAAAACCATTCCCACACCGGGAATCGAACCCGGGCCGCCGGCGTGAAAAGCCAGAATCCTAACCACTAGACAATATGGGACCATGTATTGGCCCAAGTGGTCTATTCAGCTCCCTCGATCTCTTCAGAAACAGCATGTTGGTAAAGGAAAGAGCAATGAGCCAATGAAGCACGATAGTCATTAACAGTTTGGCGTATGATAACTTGAGCTGAGAATTGTTCAACCCCTCGTGTGCATAATGTGTAAACTGTGAGAAACTGAGGAAAATCACCAGTTTCTCCATATTCCTGAACAAAGCACAAAGGTGAGCAACTCAAATTGCATTCTAACTCCAACAAAAAGGATGTTCAAAGATATCAAGACAGAAGTGTCTGCAGTATATGTTTAACATGAACTCTTTGCCAATAAAACCATTCCCACACCGGGAATCGAACCCGGGCCGCCGGCGTGAAAAGCCAGAATCCTAACCACAAGACAATATGGGACCATGTATTGGCCCAAGTGGTCTATTCAGCTCCTTCGATCTCTCCAGAAACAGCATGTTGGTAAAGGAAAGAGGAATGAGCCAAAGAAGCACGATAGTCATTAACAGTTTGGCGTTAGATAACTTGAGCTGAAAATTGTTCAACCCCTCGTGTGCATAATGTGTAAACTGTGAGAAACTGAGGAAAATCACCAGTTTCTCCATATTCCTGAACAAAGCACAAAGGTGAGCAACTCAAATTGCATTCTAACTCCAACAAAAAGGATGTTCAAAGATATCATGACAGAAGTGTCTGCAGTAAATGTTTAACATGAACTCTTTGCCAATAAAACCATTCCCACACCGGGAATCGAACCCGGGCTGCCGGCGTGAAAAGCCGGAATCCTAACCACTAGACAATATGGGACCATGTACTGCCCCAAGTGGTCTATTCAGCTCCCTCGATCTCTCCAGAAACAGCATGTTGGTAAAGGAAAGAGCAATGAGCCAATGAAGCACGATAGTCATTAACAGTTTGGCGTTAGATAACTTGAGCTGAAAATTGTTCAATCCTTCGTGTGCATAATGTGTAAACTGTGAGAAACTGAGGAAAATTACCAGTTTCTCAATAGTCCTGAACAAAGCACAAAGGTGAGCAACTCAAATTGCATTCTAACTCCAACAAAAAGGATGTTCAAAGATATCATGACAGAAGTGTCTGCAGTAAATGTTTAACATGAACTCTTTGCCAATAAAACCATTCCCACACCGGGAATCGAAGCCGGGTCGCCGGCGTGAAAAGCCGGAATCCTAACCACTAGACAATATGGGACCATGTATTGGCCCAAGTGGTCTATTTAGCTCCTTCGATCTCTTCAGAAACAGCATGTTGGTAAAGGAAAGAGCAATGAGCCGATGAAGCACGATAGTCATTAAGAGTTTGGCGTTAGATAACTTGAGCTGAAAATTGTTCAACCCCTCGTGTGCATAATGTGTAAACTGTGAGAAACTGAGGAAAATCACCAGTTTCTCCATATTCCTGAACAAAGCACAAAGGTGAGCAACTCAAATTGCATTCTTACTCCAACAAAAAGGATGTTCAAAGATATCATGACAGAAGTGTCTGCAGTATATGTTTAACATGAACTCATTGCCAATAAAACCATTCCCACACCGGGAATCGAACCCGGGCCGCCAGCGTGAAAAGCCAGAATCCTAACCACTAGACAATATGGGACCATGTATTGGCCCAAGTGGTCTATTCAGCTCCCTCGATCTCTTCAGAAACAGCATGTTGGTAAAGGAAAGAGCAATGAGCCAATGAAGCACGATAGTCATTAACAGTTTGGCGTATGATAACTTGAGCTGAGAATTGTTCAACCCCTCGTGTGCATAATGTGTAAACTGTGAGAAACTGAGGAAAATCACCAGTTTCTCCATATTCCTGAACAAAGCACAAAGGTGAGCAACTCAAATTGCATTCTAACTCCAACAAAAAGGATGTTCAAAGATATCAAGACAGAAGTGTCTGCAGTATATGTTTAACATGAACTCTTTGCCAATAAAACCATTCCCACACCGGGAATCGAACCCGGGCCGCCGGCGTGAAAAGCCAGAATCCTAACCACAAGACAATATGGGACCATGTATTGGCCCAAGTGGTCTATTCAGCTCCTTCGATCTCTCCAGAAACAGCATGTTGGTAAAGGAAAGAGGAATGAGCCAAAGAAGCACGATAGTCATTAACAGTTTGGCGTTAGATAACTTGAGCTGAAAATTGTTCAACCCCTCGTGTGCATAATGTGTAAACTGTGAGAAACTGAGGAAAATCACCAGTTTCTCCATATTCCTGAACAAAGCACAAAGGTGAGCAACTCAAATTGCATTCTAACTCCAACAAAAAGGATGTTCAAAGATATCATGACAGAAGTGTCTGCAGTAAATGTTTAACATGAACTCTTTGCCAATAAAACCATTCCCACACCGGGAATCGAACCCGGGCTGCCGGCGTGAAAAGCCGGAATCCTAACCACTAGACAATATGGGACCATGTACTGCCCCAAGTGGTCTATTCAGCTCCCTCGATCTCTCCAGAAACAGCATGTTGGTAAAGGAAAGAGCAATAAGCCTATGAAGCACGATTGTCATTAACAGTTTGGCGTTAGATAACTTGAGCTGAAAATTGTTCAACCCTTCGTGTGCATAATGTGTAAACTGTGAGAAACTGAGGAAAATCACCAGTGTTTCCATATTCCTGAACAAAGCACAAAGGTGAGCAACTCAAATTGCATTCTAACTCCAACAAAAAGGATGTTCAAATATATCATGACAGAATTGTCTGCAGTAATTGTTTAACATGAACTCTTTGCCAATAAAACCATTCCCACACCGGGAATCGAACCCGGGCCGCCGGCGTGAAAAGCCGGAATCCTAACCACTAGACAATATGGGACCATGTATTGCACCAAGTGGTCTATTTAGCTCCCTCGATCTCTCCAGAAACAGCATGTTGGTAAAGGAAAGAGCAATGAGCCAATGAAGCACGTTAGTCATTAACAGTTTGGCGTTAGATAACTTGAGCTGAGAATTGTTCAACCATTCGTGTGCATAATGTGTAAACTGTGAGAAACTGAGGAAAATCACCAGTTTCTCCATATTCCTGAACAAAGCACAAAGGTGAGCAACTCAAATTGCATTCTAACTCCAACAAAAAGGATGTTCAAAGATATCAAGACAGAAGTGTCTGCAGTATATGTTTAACATGAACTCTTTGCCAATAAAACCATTCCCACACCGGGAATCGAACCCGGGCCGCCGGCGTGAAAAGCCAGAATCCTAACCACAAGACAATATGGGACCATGTATTGGCCCAAGTGGTCTATTCAGCTCCTTCGATCTCTCCAGAAACAGCATGTTGGTAAAGGAAAGAGGAATGAGCCAAAGAAGCACGATAGTCATTAACAGTTTGGCGTTAGATAACTTGAGCTGAAAATTGTTCAACCCCTCGTGTGCATAATGTGTAAACTGTGAGAAACTGAGGAAAATCACCAGTTTCTCCATATTCCTGAACAAAGCACAAAGGTGAGCAACTCAAATTGCATTCTAACTCCAACAAAAAGGATGTTCAAAGATATCATGACAGAAGTGTCTGCAGTAAATGTTTAACATGAACTCTTTGCCAATAAAACCATTCCCACACCGGGAATCGAACCCGGGCTGCCGGCGTGAAAAGCCGGAATCCTAACCACTAGACAATATGGGACCATGTACTGCCCCAAGTGGTCTATTCAGCTCCCTCGATCTCTCCAGAAACAGCATGTTGGTAAAGGAAAGAGCAATAAGCCTATGAAGCACGATAGTCATTAACAGTTTGGCGTTAGATAACTTGAGCTGAAAATTGTTCAACCCTTCGTGTGCATAATGTGTAAACTGTGAGAAACTGAGGAAAATCACCAGTGTTTCCATATTCCTGAACAAAGCACAAAGGTGAGCAACTCAAATTGCATTCTAACTCCAACAAAAAGGATGTTCAAATATATCATGACAGAATTGTCTGCAGTAATTGTTTAACATGAACTCTTTGCCAATAAAACCATTCCCACACCGGGAATCGAACCCGGGCCGCCGGCGTGAAAAGCCGGAATCCTAACCACTAGACAATATGGGACCATGTATTGCACCAAGTGGTCTATTTAGCTCCCTCGATCTCTCCAGAAACAGCATGTTGGTAAAGGAAAGAGCAATGAGCCAATGAAGCACGTTAGTCATTAACAGTTTGGCGTTAGATAACTTGAGCTGAAAATTGTTCAACCATTCGTGTGCATAATGTGTAAACTGTGAGAAACTGAGGAAAATTACCAGTTTCTCAATAGTCCTGAACAAAGCACAAAGGTGAGCAACTCAAATTGCATTCTAACTCCAACAAAAAGGATGTTCAAAGATATCATGACAGAAGTGTCTGCAGTAAATGTTTAACATGAACTCTTTGCCAATAAAACCATTCCCACACCGGGAATCGAACCCGGGCCGCCGGCGTGAAAAGCCGGAATCCTAACCACTAGACAATATGGGACCATGAATTGGCTCAAATGGTCTATTCAGCTCCCTCGATCTCTCCAGAAACAGCATGTTGGTAAAGGAAAGAGCAATAAGCCTATGAAGCACGATAGTCATTAACAATTTGGCGTTAGATAACTTGAGCTGAAAATTGTTCAACCCTTCGTGTGCATAATGTGTAAACTGTGAGAAACTGAGGAAAATCACCAGTGTTTCCATATTCCTGAACAAAGCACAAAGGTGAGCAACTCAAATTGCATTCTAACTCCAACAAAAAGGATGTTCAAATATATCATGACAGAATTGTCTGCAGTAATTGTTTAACATGAACTCTTTGCCAATAAAACCATTCCCACACCGGGAATCGAACCCGGGCCGCCGGCGTGAAAAGCCGGAATCCTAACCACTAGACAATATGGGACCATGTATTGCACCAAGTGGTCTATTTAGCTCCCTCGATCTCTCCAGAAACAGCATGTTGGAAAAGGAAAGAGCAATGAGCCAATGAAGCACGTTAGTCATTAACAGTTTGGCGTTAGATAACTTGAGCTGAAAATTGTTCAACCCCTCGTGTGCATAATGTGTAAACTGTGAGAAACTGAGGAAAATCACCAGTTTCTCCATATTCCTGAACAAAGCACATAGGTGAGCAACTCAAATTGCATTCTAACTCCAACAAAAAGGATGTTCAAAGATATCATGACAGAAGTGTCTACAGTATATGTTTAACATGAACTCTTTGCCAATAAAACCATTCCCACACCGGGAATCGAACCCGGGCCGCCGGCGTGAAAAGCCGGAATCCTAACCACTAGACAATATGGGACCATGTATTGGCCCAAGTGGTCTATTCAGCTCCCTCGATCTCTCCAGAAACAGCATGTTGGTAAAGGAAAGAGCAATAAGCCTATGAAGCACGATAGTCATTAACAGTTTGGCGTTAGATAACTTGAGCTGAAAATTGTTCAACCCTTCGTGTGCATAATGTGTAAACTGTGAGAAACTGAGGAAAATTACCAGTTTCTCAATAGTCCTGAACAAAGCACAAAGGTGAGCAACTCAAATTGCATTCTAACTCCAACAAAAAGGATGTTCAAATATATCATGACAGAAGTGTCTGCAGTAAATGTTTAACATGAACTCTTTGCCAATAAAACCATTCCCACACCGGGAATCGAAGCCGGGCCGCCGGCGTGAAAAGCCGGAATCCTAACCACTAGACAATATGGGACCATGTATTGGCCCAAGTGGTCTATTTAGCTCCTTGGATCTCTTCAGAAACAGCATGTTGGTAAAGGAAAGAGCAATGAGCCAATGAAGCACGATAGTCATTAAGAGTTTGGCGTTAGATAACTTGAGCTGAAAATTGTTCAACCCCTCGTGTGCATAATGTGTAAACTGTGAGAAACTGAGGAAAATCACCAGTTTCTCCATATTCCTGAACAAAGCACAAAGGTGAGCAACTCAAATTGCATTCTTATTCCAACAAAAAGGATGTTCAAAGATATCATGACAGAAGTGTCTGCAGTATATGTTTAACATGAACTCATTGCCAATAAAACCATTCCCACACCGGGAATCAAACCCGGGCCGCCGGCGTGAAAAGCCAGAATCCTAACCACTAGACAATATGGGACCATGTATTGGCCCAAGTGGTCTATTCAGCTCCCTCGATCTCTTCAGAAACAGCATGTTGGTAAAGGAAAGAGCAATGAGCCAATGTAGCACGATAGTCATTAACAGTTTGGCGTTAGATTACTTGAGCTGAAAATTGTTCAACCCTTCGTGTGCATAATGTGTAAACTGTGAGAAACTGAGGAATATCACCAGTTTCTCCATATTCCTGAACAAAGCACATAGGTGAGCAACTCAAATTGCATTCTAACTCCAACAAAAAGGATGTTCAAAGATATCATGACAGAAGTGTCTGCAGTATATGTTTAACATGAACTCTTTGCCAATAAAACCATTCCCACACCGGGAATCGAACCCGGGCCGCCGGCGTGAAAAGCCGGAATCCTAACCACTAGACAATACGGGACCATGTATTGGCCCAAGTGGTCTATTCAGCTCCATCGATCTCTCCAGAAACAGCATGTTGGTAAAGGAAAGAGCAATAAACCTATGAAGCACGATAGTCATTAACAGTTTGGCGTTAGATAACTTGAGCTGAAAATTGTTCAACCCTTCGTGTGCATAATGTGTAAACTGTGAGAAACTGAGGAAAATCACCAGTGTTTCCATATTCCTGAACAAAGCACAAAGGTGAGCAACTCAAATTGCATTCTAACTCCAACAAAGAGGATGTTCAAATATATCATGACAGAATTGTCTGCAGTAATTGTTTAACATGAACTCTTTGCCAATAAAACCATTCCCACACCGGGAATCGAACCCGGGCCGCCGGCGTGAAAAGCCGGAATCCTAACCACTAGACAATATGGGACCATGTATTGGCCCAAGTGGTCTATTTAGTTCCCTCGATCTCTCCAGAAACAGCATGTTGGTAAAGGAAAGAGCAATCAGCCAATGAGGCCCGATAGTCATTCACAGTGAGCTGAAAATTGTTCAACCCTTCGTGTGCATAATGTGTAAACTGTGAGAAACTGAGGAAAATTACCAGTTTCTCCATATTCCTGAACAAAGCACATAGGTGAGCAACTCAAATTGCATTCTAACTCCAACAAAAAGGATGTTCAAAGATATCATGACAGAAGTGTCTACAGTATATGTTTAACATGAACTCTTTGCCAATAAAACCATTCCCACACCGGGAATCGAACCCGGGCCGCCGGCGTGAAAAGCCGGAATCCTAACCACTAGACAATATGGGACCATGAATTGGCTCAAATGGTCTATTCAGCTCCCTCGATCTCTCCAGAAACAGCATGTTGGTAAAGGAAAGAGCAATAAGCCTATGAAGCACGATAGTCATTAACAGTTTGGCGTTAGATAACTTGAGCTGAAAATTGTTCAACCCTTCGTGTGCATAATGTGTAAACTGTGAGAAACTGAGGAAAATCACCAGTGTTTCCATATTCCTGAACAAAGCACAAAGGTGAGCAACTCAAATTGCATTCTAACTCCAACAAAAAGGATGTTCAAATATATCATGACAGAATTGTCTGCAGTAATTGTTTAACATGAACTCTTTGCCAATAAAACCATTCCCACACCGGGAATCGAACCCGGGCCGCCGGCGTGAAAAGCCGGAATCCTAACCACTAGACAATATGGGACCATGTATTGCACCAAGTGGTCTATTTAGCTCCCTCGATCTCTCCAGAAACAGCATGTTGGTAAAGGAAAGAGCAATGAGCCAATGAAGCACGTTAGTCATTAACAGTTTGGCGTTAGATAACTTGAGCTGAAAATTGTTCAACCCCTCGTGTGCATAATGTGTAAACTGTGAGAAACTGAGGAAAATCACCAGTTTCTCCATATTCCTGAACAAAGCACATAGGTGTGCAACTCAACTTGCATTCTAACTCCAACAAAAAGGATGTTCAAAGATATCATGACAGAAGTGTCTACAGTATATGTTTAACATGAACTCTTTGCCAATAAAACCATTCCCACACCGGGAATCGAACCCGGGCCGCCGGCGTGAAAAGCCGGAATCCTAACCACTAGACAATATGGGACCATGTATTGGCCCAAGTGGTCTATTCAGCTCCCTCGTTCTCTCCAGAAACAGCATGTTGGTAAAGGAAAGAGCAATAAGCCTATGAAGCACGATAGTCATTAACAGTTTGGCGTTAGATAACTTGAGCTGAAAATTGTTCAACCCTTCGTGTGCATAATGTGTAAACTGTGAGAAACTGAGGAAAATCACCAGTGTTTCCATATTCCTGAACAAAGCACAAAGGTGAGCAACTCAAATTGCATTCTAACTCCAACAAAGAGGATGTTCAAATATATCATGACAGAATTGTCTGCAGTAATTGTTTAACATGAACTCTTTGCCAATAAAACCATTCCCACACCAGGAATCGAACCCGGGCCGCCGGCGTGAAAAGCCGGAATCCTAACCACTAGACAATATGGGACCATGTATTGGCCCAAGTGGTCTATTTAGTTCCCTCGATCTCTCCAGAAACAGCATGTTGGTAAAGGAAAGAGCAATCAGCCAATGAGGCCCGATAGTCATTCACAGTGAGCTGAAAATTGTTCAACCCTTCGTGTGCATAATGTGTAAACTGTGAGAAACTGAGGAAAATTTCCAGTTTCTCAATAGTCCTGAACAAAGCACAAAGGTGAGCAACTCAAATTGCATTCTAACTCCAACAATAAGGATGTTCAAAGATATCATGACAGAAGTGTCTGCAGTAAATGTTTAACATGAACTCTTTGCCAATAAAACCATTCCCACACCGGGAATCGAACCCGGGCCGCCGGCGTGAAAAGCCGGAATCCTAACCACTAGACAATATGGGACCATGTATTGGCCCAAGTGGTCTATTTAGTTCCCTCGATCTCTCCAGAAACAGCATGTTGGTAAAGGAAAGAGCAATAAGCCTATGAAGCACGATAGTCATTAACAGTTTGGCGTTAGATAACTTGAGCTGAAAATTGTTCAACCCTTCGTGTGCATAATGTGTAAACTGTGAGAAACTAGAGGAAAATTACCAGTTTCTCAATAGTCCCGAACAAAGCACCAAGGTGAGCAACTCAAATTGCATTCTAACTCCAACAAAAAGGATGTTCAAAGATATCATGACAGAAGTGTCTGCAGTAAATGTTTAACATGAACTCTTTGCCAATAAAACCATTCCCACACCGGGAATCGAACCCGGGCCGCCGGCGTGAAAAGCCGGAATCCTAACCACTAGACAATATGGGACCATGTATTGGCCCAAGTGGTCTATTCAGCTCCCTCGATCTCTCCAGAAACAGCATGTTGGTAAAGGAAAGAGCAATGAGCCAATGAAGCACGATAGTCATTAACAGTTTGGCGTTAGATAACTTGAGCTGAAAATTGTTCAACCCTTCGTGTGCATAATGTGTAAACTGTGAGAAACTGAGGAAAATTACCAGTTTCTCAATAGTCCTGAACAAAGCACAAAGGTGAGCAACTCAAATTGCATTCTAACTCCAACAAAAAGGATGTTCAAAGATATCATGACAAAAGTGTCTGCAGTAAATGTTTAACATGAACTCTTTGCCAATAAAACCATTCCCACACCGGGAATCGAAGCCGGGTCGCCGGCGTGAAAAGCCGGAATCCTAACCACTAGACCATATGGGACCATGTATTGGCCCAAGTGGTCTATTTAGCTCCTTCGATCTCTTCAGAAACAGCATGTTGGTAAAGGAAAGAGCAATGAGCCAATGAAGCACGATAGTCATTAAGAGTTTGGCGTTAGATAACTTGAGCTGAAAATTGTTCAACCCCTCGTGTGCATAATGTGTAAACTGTGAGAAACTGAGGAAAATCACCAGTTTCTCCATATTCCTGAACAAAGCACAAAGGTGAGCAACTCAAATTGCATTCTTACTCCAACAAAAAGGATGTTCAAAGATATCATGACAGAAGTGTCTGCAGTATATGTTTAACATGAACTCATTGCCAATAAAACCATTCCCACACCGGGAATCGAACCCGGGCCGCCGGCGTGAAAAGCCAGAATCCTAACCACTAGACAATATGGGACCATGTATTGGCCCAAGTGGTCTATTCAGCTCCCTCGATCTCTTCAGAAACAGCATGTTGGTAAAGGAAAGAGCAATGAGCCAATGAAGCACGATAGTCATTAACAGTTTGGCGTATGATAACTTGAGCTGAGAATTGTTCAACCCCTCGTGTGCATAATGTGTAAACTGTGAGAAACTGAGGAAAATCACCAGTTTCTCCATATTCCTGAACAAAGCACAAAGGTGAGCAACTCAAATTGCATTCTAACTCCAACAAAAAGGATGTTCAAAGATATCAAGACAGAAGTGTCTGCAGTATATGTTTAACATGAACTCTTTGCCAATAAAACCATTCCCACACCGGGAATCGAACCCGGGCCGCCGGCCTGAAAAGCCAGAATCCTAACCACAAGACAATATGGGACCATGTATTGGCCCAAGTGGTCTATTCAGCTCCTTCGATCTCTCCAGAAACAGCATGTTGGTAAAGGAAAGAGGAATGAGCCAAAGAAGCACGATAGTCATTAACAGTTTGGCGTTAGATAACTTGAGCTGAAAATTGTTCAACCCCTCGTGTGCATAATGTGTAAACTGTGAGAAACTGAGGAAAATCACCAGTTTCTCCATATTCCTGAACAAAGCACAAAGGTGAGCAACTCAAATTGCATTCTAACTCTAACAAAAAGGATGTTCAAAGATATCATGACAGAAGTGTCTGCAGTAAATGTTTAACATGAACTCTTTGCCAATAAAACCATTCCCACACCGGGAATCGAACCCGGGCTGCCGGCGTGAAAAGCCGGAATCCTAACCACTAGACAATATGGGACCATGTACTGCCCCAAGTGGTCTATTCAGCTCCCTCGATCTCTCCAGAAACAGCATGTTGGTAAAGGAAAGAGCAATGAGCCAATGAAGCACGATAGTCATTAACAGTTTGGCGTTAGATAACTTGAGCTGAAAATTGTTCAATCCTTCGTGTGCATAATGTGTAAACTGTGAGAAACTGAGGAAAATTACCAGTTTCTCAATAGTCCTGAACAAAGCACAAAGGTGAGCAACTCAAATTGCATTCTAACTCCAACAAAAAGGATGTTCAAAGATATCATGACAGAAGTGTCTGCAGTAAATGTTTAACATGAACTCTTTGCCAATAAAACCATTCCCACACCGGGAATCGAAGCCGGGTCGCCGGCGTGAAAAGCCGGAATCCTAACCACTAGACAATATGGGACCATGTATTGCACCAAGTGGTCTATTTAGCTCCTTCGATCTCTTCAGAAACAGCATGTTGGTAAAGGAAAGAGCAATGAGCCGATGAAGCACGATAGTCATTAAGAGTTTGGCGTTAGATAACTTGAGCTGAAAATTGTTCAACCCCTCGTGTGCATAATGTGTAAACTGTGAGAAACTGAGGAAAATCACCAGTTTCTCCATATTCCTGAACAAAGCACAAAGGTGAGCAACTCAAATTGCATTCTTACTCCAACAAAAAGGATGTTCAAAGATATCATGACAGAAGTGTCTGCAGTATATGTTTAACATGAACTCATTGCCAATAAAACCATTCCCACACCGGGAATCGAACCCGGGCCGCCAGCGTGAAAAGCCAGAATCCTAACCACTAGACAATATGGGACCATGTATTGGCCCAAGTGGTCTATTCAGCTCCCTCGATCTCTTCAGAAACAGCATGTTGGTAAAGGAAAGAGCAATGAGCCAATGAAGCACGATAGTCATTAACAGTTTGGCGTATGATAACTTGAGCTGAGAATTGTTCAACCCCTCGTGTGCATAATGTGTAAACTGTGAGAAACTGAGGAAAATCACCAGTTTCTCCATATTCCTGAACAAAGCACAAAGGTGAGCAACTCAAATTGCATTCTAACTCCAACAAAAAGGATGTTCAAAGATATCAAGACAGAAGTGTCTGCAGTATATGTTTAACATGAACTCTTTGCCAATAAAACCATTCCCACACCGGGAATCGAACCCGGGCCGCCGGCGTGAAAAGCCAGAATCCTAACCACAACACGATATGGGACCATGTATTGGCCCAAGTGGTCTATTCAGCTCCTTCGATCTCTCCAGAAACAGCATGTTGGTAAAGGAAAGAGGAATGAGCCAAAGAAGCACGATAGTCATTAACAGTTTGGCGTTAGATAACTTGAGCTGAAAATTGTTCAACCCCTCGTGTGCATAATGTGTAAACTGTGAGAAACTGAGGAAAATCACCAGTTTCTCCATATTCCTGAACAAAGCACAAAGGTGAGCAACTCAAATTGCATTCTAACTCCAACAAAAAGGATGTTCAAAGATATCATGACAGAAGTGTCTGCAGTAAATGTTTAACATGAACTCTTTGCCAATAAAACCATTCCCACACCGGGAATCGAACCCGGGCTGCCGGCGTGAAAAGCCGGAATCCTAACCACTAGACAATATGGGACCATGTACTGCCCCAAGTGGTCTATTCAGCTCCCTCGATCTCTCCAGAAACAGCATGTTGGTAAAGGAAAGAGCAATAAGCCTATGAAGCACGATAGTCATTAACAGTTTGGCGTTAGATAACTTGAGCTGAAAATTGTTCAACCCTTCGTGTGCATAATGTGTAAACTGTGAGAAACTGAGGAAAATCACCAGTGTTTCCATATTCCTGAACAAAGCACAAAGGTGAGCAACTCAAATTGCATTCTAACTCCAACAAAAAGGATGTTCAAATATATCATGACAGAATTGTCTGCAGTAATTGTTTAACATGAACTCTTTGCCAATAAAACCATTCCCACACCGGGAATCGAACCCGGGCCGCCGGCGTGAAAAGCCGGAATCCTAACCACTAGACAATATGGGACCATGTATTGCACCATGTGGTCTATTTAGCTCCCTCGATCTCTCCAGAAACAGCATGTTGGTAAAGGAAAGAGCAATGAGCCAATGAAGCACGTTAGTCATTAACAGTTTGGCGTTAGATAACTTGAGCTGAAAATTGTTCAACCCCTCGTGTGCATAATGTGTAAACTGTGAGAAACTGAGGAAAATCACCAGTGTTTCCATATTCCTGAACAAAGCACAAAGGTGAGCAACTCAAATTGCATTCTAACTCCAACAAAAAGGATGTTCAAAGATATCATGACAGAAGTGTCTACAGTATATGTTTAACATGAACTCTTTGCCAATAAAACCATTCCCACACCGGGAATCGAACCCGGGCCGCCGGCGTGAAAAGCCGGAATCCTAACCACTAGACAATATGGGACCATGTATTGGCCCAAGTGGTCTATTCAGCTCCCTCGATCTCTCCAGAAACAGCATGTTGGTAAAGGAAAGAGCAATAAGCCTATGAAGCACGATAGTCATTAACAGTTTGGCGTTAGATAACTTGAGCTGAAAATTGTTCAACCATTCGTGTGCATAATGTGTAAACTGTGAGAAACTGAGGAAAATTACCAGTTTCTCAATAGTCCTGAACAAAGCACAAAGGTGAGCAACTCAAATTGCATTCTAACTCCAACAAAAAGGATGTTCAAAGATATCATGACAGAAGTGTCTGCAGTAAATGTTTAACATGAACTCTTTGCCAATAAAACCATTCCCACACCGGGAATCGAACCCGGGCCGCCGGCGTGAAAAGCCGGAATCCTAACCACTAGACAATATGGGACCATGAATTGGCTCAAATGGTCTATTCAGCTCCCTCGATCTCTCCAGAAACAGCATGTTGGTAAAGGAAAGAGCAATAAGCCTATGAAGCACGATAGTCATTAACAATTTGGCGTTAGATAACTTGAGCTGAAAATTGTTCAACCCTTCGTGTGCATAATGTGTAAACTGTGAGAAACTGAGGAAAATCACCAGTGTTTCCATATTCCTGAACAAAGCACAAAGGTGAGCAACTCAAATTGCATTCTAACTCCAACAAAAAGGATGTTCAAATATATCATGACAGAATTGTCTGCAGTAATTGTTTAACATGAACTCTTTGCCAATAAAACCATTCCCACACTGGGAATCGAACCCAGGCCGCCGGCGTGAAAAGCCGGAATCCTAACCACTAGACAATATGGGACCATGTATTGCACCAAGTGGTCTATTTAGCTCCCTCGATCTCTCCAGAAACAGCATGTTGGTAAAGGAAAGAGCAATGAGCCAATGAAGCATGTTAGTCATTAACAGTTTGGCGCTAGATAACTTGAGCTGAAAATTGTTCAACCCCTCGTGTGCATAATGTGTAAACTGTGAGAAACTGAGGAAAATCACCAGTTTCTCCATATTCCTGAACAAAGCACATAGGTGAGCAACTCAAATTGCATTCTAACTCCAACAAAAAGGATGTTCAAAGATATCATGACAGAAGTGTCTACAGTATATGTTTAACATGAACTCTTTGCCAATAAAACCATTCCCACACCGGGAATCGAACCCGGGCCGCCGGCGTGAAAAGCCGGAATCCTAACCACTAGACAATATGGGACCATGTATTGGCCCAAGTGGTCTATTCAGCTCCCTCGATCTCTCCAGAAACAGCATGTTGGTAAAGGAAAGAGCAATAAGCCTATGAAGCACGATAGTCATTAACAGTGTGGCGTTAGATAACTTGAGCTGTTAATTGTTCAACCCTTCGTGTGCATAATGTGTAAACTGTGAGAAACTGAGGAAATTACCAGTTTCTCAATAGTCCTGAACAAAGCACAAAGGTGAGCAACTCAAATTGCATTCTAACTCCAACAAAAAGGATGTTCAAATATATCATGACAGAAGTGTCTGCAGTAAATGTTTAACATGAACTCTTTGCCAATAAAACCATTCCCACACCGGGAATCGAAGCCGGGCCGCCGGCGTGAAAAGCCGGAATCCTAACCACTAGACAATATGGGACCATGTATTGGCCCAAGTGGTCTATTTAGCTCCTTCGATCTCTTCAGAAACAGCATGTTGGTAAAGGAAAGAGCAATGAGCCAATGAAGCACGATAGTCATTAAGAGTTTGGCGTTAGATAACTTGAGCTGAAAATTGTTCAACCCCTCGTGTGCATAATGTGTAAACTGTGAGAAACTGAGGAAAATCACCAGTTTCTCCATATTCCTGAACAAAGCACAAAGGTGAGCAACTCAAATTGCATTCTAACTCCAACAAAAAGGATGTTCAAAGATATCAAGACAGAAGTGTCTGCAGTATATGTTTAACATGAACTCTTGGCCAATAAAACCATTCCCACACCGGGAATCGAACCCGGGCCGCCGGCATGAAAAGCCGGAATCCTAACCACTAGACAATATGGGACCATGTATTGGCCCAAGTGGTCTATTCAGCTCCCTCGATCTCTCCAGAAACAGCATGTTGGTAAAAGAAAGAGCAATGAGCCAATGTAGCACGATAGTCATTAACAGTTTGGCGTTAGATTACTTGAGCTGAAAATTGTTCAACCCTTCGTGTGCATAATGTGTAAACTGTGAGAAACTGAGGAATATCACCAGTTTCTCCATATTCCTGAACAAAGCACAAAGGTGAGCAACTCAAATTGCATTCTAACTCCAACAAAAAGGATGTACAAAGATATCATGACAGAAGTGTCTACAGTATATGTTTAACATGAACTCTTTGCCAATAAAACCATTCCCACACCGGGAATCGAACCCGGGCCGCCGGCGTGAAAAGCCGGAATCCTAACCACTAGACAATATGGGACCATGTATTGGCTCAAGTGGTCTATTCAGCTCCCTCGATCTCTCCAGAAACAGCATGTTGGCAAAGGAAAGAGCAATAAGCCTATGAAGCACGATAGTCATTAACAGTTTGGCGTTAGATAACTTGAGCTGAAAATTGTTCAACCCTTCGTGTGCATAATGTGTAAACTGTGAGAAACTGAGGAAAATCACCAGTGTTTCCATATTCCTGAACAAAGCACAAAGGTGAGCAACTCAAATTGCATTCTAACTCCAACAAAAAGGATGTTCAAAGATATCATGACAGAAGTGTCTACAGTATATGTTTAACATGAACTCTTTGCCAATAAAACCATTCCCACACCGGGAATCGAACCCGGGCCACCGGCGTGAAAAGCCGGAATCCTAACCACTAGACAATATGGGACCATGTATTGGCCCAAGTGGTCTATTCAGCTCCCTCGATCTCTCCAGAAACAGCATGTTGGTAAAGGAAAGAGCAATAAGCCTATGAAGCACGATAGTCATTAACAGTTTGGCGTTAGATAACTTGAGCTGAAAATTGTTCAACCATTCGTGTGCATAATGTGTAAACTGTGAGAAACTGAGGAAAATTACCAGTTTCTCAATAGTCCTGAACAAAGCACAAAGGTGAGCAACTCAAATTGCATTCTAACTCCAACAAAAAGGATGTTCAAAGATATCAAGACAGAAGTGTCTGCAGTATATGTTTAACATGAACTCTTGGCCAATAAAACCATTCCCACACCGGGAATCGAACCCGGGCCGCCGGCGTGAAAAGCCGGAATCCTAACCACTAGACAATATGGGACCATGTATTGCACCAAGTGGTCTATTTAGCTCCCTCGATCTCTCCAGAAACAGCATGTTGGTAAAGGAAAGAGCAATGAGCCAATGAAGCATGTTAGTCATTAACAGTTTGGCGCTAGATAACTTGAGCTGAAAATTGTTCAACCCCTCGTGTGCATAATGTGTAAACTGTGAGAAACTGAGGAAAATCACCAGTTTCTCCATATTCCTGAACAAAGCACATAGGTGAGCAACTCAAATTGCATTCTAACTCCAACAAAAAGGATGTTCAAAGATATCATGACAGAAGTGTCTACAGTATATGTTTAACATGAACTCTTTGCCAATAAAACCATTCCCACACCGGGAATCGAACCCGGGCCGCCGGCGTGAAAAGCCGGAATCCTAACCACTAGACAATATGGGACCATGTATTGGCCCAAGTGGTCTATTCAGCTCCCTCGATCTCTCCAGAAACAGCATGTTGGTAAAGGAAAGAGCAATAAGCCTATGAAGCACGATAGTCATTAACAGTGTGGCGTTAGATAACTTGAGCTGTTAATTGTTCAACCCTTCGTGTGCATAATGTGTAAACTGTGAGAAACTGAGGAAATTACCAGTTTCTCAATAGTCCTGAACAAAGCACAAAGGTGAGCAACTCAAATTGCATTCTAACTCCAACAAAAAGGATGTTCAAATATATCATGACAGAAGTGTCTGCAGTAAATGTTTAACATGAACTCTTTGCCAATAAAACCATTCCCACACCGGGAATCGAAGCCGGGCCGCCGGCGTGAAAAGCCGGAATCCTAACCACTAGACAATATGGGACCATGTATTGGCCCAAGTGGTCTATTTAGCTCCTTCGATCTCTTCAGAAACAGCATGTTGGTAAAGGAAAGAGCAATGAGCCAATGAAGCACGATAGTCATTAAGAGTTTGGCGTTAGATAACTTGAGCTGAAAATTGTTCAACCCCTCGTGTGCATAATGTGTAAACTGTGAGAAACTGAGGAAAATCACCAGTTTCTCCATATTCCTGAACAAAGCACAAAGGTGAGCAACTCAAATTGCATTCTAACTCCAACAAAAAGGATGTTCAAAGATATCAAGACAGAAGTGTCTGCAGTATATGTTTAACATGAACTCTTGGCCAATAAAACCATTCCCACACCGGGAATCGAACCCGGGCCGCCGGCATGAAAAGCCGGAATCCTAACCACTAGACAATATGGGACCATGTATTGGCCCAAGTGGTCTATTCAGCTCCCTCGATCTCTCCAGAAACAGCATGTTGGTAAAAGAAAGAGCAATGAGCCAATGTAGCACGATAGTCATTAACAGTTTGGCGTTAGATTACTTGAGCTGAAAATTGTTCAACCCTTCGTGTGCATAATGTGTAAACTGTGAGAAACTGAGGAATATCACCAGTTTCTCCATATTCCTGAACAAAGCACAAAGGTGAGCAACTCAAATTGCATTCTAACTCCAACAAAAAGGATGTACAAAGATATCATGACAGAAGTGTCTACAGTATATGTTTAACATGAACTCTTTGCCAATAAAACCATTCCCACACCGGGAATCGAACCCGGGCCGCCGGCGTGAAAAGCCGGAATCCTAACCACTAGACAATATGGGACCATGTATTGGCTCAAGTGGTCTATTCAGCTCCCTCGATCTCTCCAGAAACAGCATGTTGGCAAAGGAAAGAGCAATAAGCCTATGAAGCACGATAGTCATTAACAGTTTGGCGTTAGATAACTTGAGCTGAAAATTGTTCAACCCTTCGTGTGCATAATGTGTAAACTGTGAGAAACTGAGGAAAATTACCAGTTTCTCAATAGTCCTGAACAAAGCACAAAGGTGAGCAACTCAAATTGCATTCTAACTCCAACAAAAAGGATGTTCAAAGATATCAAGACAGAAGTGTCTGCAGTATATGTTTAACATGAACTCTTGGCCAATAAAACCATTCCCACACCGGGAATCGAACCCGGGCCGCCGGCGTGAAAAGCCGGAATCCTAACCACTAGACAATATGGGACCATGTATTGCACCAAGTGGTCTATTTAGCTCCCTCGATCTCTCCAGAAACAGCATGTTGGTAAAGGAAAGAGCAATGAGCCAATGAAGCATGTTAGTCATTAACAGTTTGGCGCTAGATAACTTGAGCTGAAAATTGTTCAACCCCTCGTGTGCATAATGTGTAAACTGTGAGAAACTGAGGAAAATCACCAGTTTCTCCATATTCCTGAACAAAGCACATAGGTGAGCAACTCAAATTGCATTCTAACTCCAACAAAAAGGATGTTCAAAGATATCATGACAGAAGTGTCTACAGTATATGTTTAACATGAACTCTTTGCCAATAAAACCATTCCCACACCGGGAATCGAACCCGGGCCGCCGGCGTGAAAAGCCGGAATCCTAACCACTAGACAATATGGGACCATGTATTGGCCCAAGTGGTCTATTCAGCTCCCTCGATCTCTCCAGAAACAGCATGTTGGTAAAGGAAAGAGCAATAAGCCTATGAAGCACGATAGTCATTAACAGTGTGGCGTTAGATAACTTGAGCTGTTAATTGTTCAACCCTTCGTGTGCATAATGTGTAAACTGTGAGAAACTGAGGAAATTACCAGTTTCTCAATAGTCCTGAACAAAGCACAAAGGTGAGCAACTCAAATTGCATTCTAACTCCAACAAAAAGGATGTTCAAATATATCATGACAGAAGTGTCTGCAGTAATTGTTTAACATGAACTCTTTGCCAATAAAACCATTCCCACACCGGGAATCGAACCCGGGCCGCCGGCGTGAAAAGCCGGAATCCTAACCACTAGACAATATGGGACCATGTATTGCCCCAAGTGGTCTATTAAGCTCCCTCGATCTCTCCAGAAACAGCATGTTGGTAAAGGAAAGAGCAATGAGCCAATGAAGCACGTTAGTCATTAACAGTTTGGCGTTAGATAACTTGAGCTGAAAATTGTTCAACCCCTCGTGTGCATAATGTGTAAACTGTGAGAAACTGAGGAAAATCACCAGTTTCTCCATATTCCTGAACAAAGCACATAGGTGAGCAACTGAAATTGCATTCTAACTCTAACAAAAAGGATGTTCAAAGATATCATGACAGAAGTGTCTACAGTATATGTTTAACATGAACTCTTTGCCAATAAAACCATTCCCACACCGGGAATCGAACCCGGGCCGCCGGCGTGAAAAGCCAGAATCCTAACCACTAGACAATACGGGACCATGCATTGGCCCAAGTGGTCTATTCAGCTCCCTCGATCTCTTCAGAAACAGCATGTTGGTAAAGGAAAGAGCAATGAGCCAATGAAGCACGATAGTCATTAACAGTTTGGCGTATGATAACTTGAGCTGAAAAATGTTCAACCCCTCGTTTGCATAATGTGTAAACTGTGAGAAACTGAGGAAAATCACCAGTTTCTCCATATTCCTGAACAAAGCACAAAGGTGAGCAACTCAAATTGCATTCTAACTCCAACAAAAAGGATGTTCAAAGATATCAAGACAGAAGTGTCTGCAGTATATGTTTAACATGAACTCTTTGCCAATAAAACCATTCCCACACCGGGAATCGAACCCGGGCCGCCGGCGTGAAAAGCCAGAATCCTAACCACTAGACAATATGGGACCATGTATTGGCCCAAGTGGTCTATTCAGCTCCCTCGATCTCTTCAGAAACAGCATGTTGGTAAAGGAAAGAGCAATGAGCCAATGAAGCACGATAGTCATTAACAGTTTGGCGTATGATAACTTGAGCTGAAAATTGTTCAACCCCTCATCTGCATAATGTGTAAACTGTGAGAAACTGAGGAATATCACCAGTTTCTCCATATTCCTGAACAAAGCACATAGGTGAGCAACTCAAATTGCATTCTAACTCCAACAAAAAGGATGTTCAAAGATATCATGACAGAAGTGTCTACAGTATATGTTTAACATGAACTCTTTGCCAATAAAAACATTCCCACACCGAGAATCGAACCCGGGCCGCCGGCGTGAAAAGCCGGAATCCTAACCACTAGACAATATGGGACCATGTATTGGCTCAAGTGGTCTATTCAGCTCCCTCGATCTCTCCAGAAACAGCATGTTGGTAAAGGAAAGAGCAATAAGCCTATGAAGCACGATAGTCATTAACAGTTTGGCGTTAGATAACTTGAGCTGAAAATTGTTCAACCCTTCGTGTGCATAATGTGTAAACTGTGAGAAACTGAGGAAAATCACCAGTGTTTCCATATTCCTGAACAAAGCACAAAGGTGAGCAACTCAAATTGCATTCTAACTCCAACAAAAAGGATGTTCAAATATATCATGACAGAATTGTCTGCAGTAATTGTTTAACATGAACTCTTTGCCAATAAAACCATTCCCACACCGGGAATCGAACCCGGGCCGCCGGCGTGAAAAGCCGGAATCCTAACCACTAGACAATATGGGACCATGTATTGCCCCAAGTGGTCTATTAAGCTCCCTCGATCTCTCCAGAAACAGCATGTTGGTAAAGGAAAGAGCAATGAGCCAATGAAGCACGTTAGTCATTAACAGTTTGGCGTTAGATAACTTGAGCTGAAAATTGTTCAACCCCTCGTGTGCATAATGTGTAAACTGTGAGAAACTGAGGAAAATCACCAGTTTCTCCATATTCCTGAACAAAGCACATAGGTGAGCAACTGAAATTGCATTCTAACTCTAACAAAAAGGATGTTCAAAGATATCATGATAGAAGTGTCTACAGTATATGTTTAACATGAACTCTTTGCCAATAAAACCATTCCCACACCGGGAATCGAACCCGGGCCGCCGGCGTGAAAAGCCAGAATCCTAACCACTAGACAATACGGGACCATGCATTGGCCCAAGTGGTCTATTCAGCTCCCGCGATCTCTTCAGAAATAGCATGTTGGTAAAGGAAAGAGCAATGAGCCAATGAAGCACGATAGTCATTAACAGTTTGGCGTATGATAACTTGAGCTGAACATTGTTCAACCCCTCGTGTGCATAATGTGTAAACTGTGAGAAACTGAGGAAAATCACCAGTTTCTCCATATTCCTGAACAAAGCACAAAGGTGAGCAACTCAAATTGCATTCTAACTCCAACAAAAAGGATGTTCAAAGATATCAAGACAGAATTGTCTGCAGTAATTGTTTAACATGAACTCTTTGCCAATAAAACCATTCCCACACCGGGAATCGAACCCGGGCCGCCGGCGTGAAAAGCCAGAATCCTAACCACTAGACAATATGGGACCATGTATTGGCCCAAGTGGTCTATTTAGTTCCCTCGATCTCTCCAGAAACAGCATGTTGGTAAAGGAAAGAGCAATCAGCCAATGAGGCCCGATAGTCATTCACAGTGAGCTGAAAATTGTTCAATCCTTCGTGTGCATAATGTGTAAACTGTGAGAAACTGAGGAAAATCACCAGTTTCTCCATATTCCTGAACAAAGCACAAAGGTGAGCAACTCAAATTGCATTCTAACTCCAACAAAGAGGATGTTCAAAGATATCATGACAGAAGTGTCTGCAGTAATTGTTTAACATGAACTCTTTGCCAATAAATCCATTCCCACATCGGGAATCGAACCCGGGCCGCCGGCGTGAAAAGCCGGAATCCTAACCACTAGACAATATGGGACCATGTATTGGCCCAAGTGGTCTATTTAGTTCCCTCGATCTCTCCAGAAACAGCATGTTGGTAAAGGAAAGAGCAATCAGCCAATGAGGCCCGATAGTCATTCACAGTGAGCTGAAAATTGTTCAACCCTTCGTGTGCATAATGTGTAAACTGTGAGAAACTGAGGAAAATTACCAGTTTCTCAATAGTCCTGAACAAAGCACAAAGGTGAGCAACTCAAATTGCATTCTAACTCCAACAATAAGGATGTTCAAAGATATCATGAGAGAAGTGTCTGCAGTAAATGTTTAACATGAACTCTTTGACAATAAAACCATTCCCACACCGGGAATCAAACCCGGGCCGCCGGCGTGAAAAGCCGGAATCCTAACCACTAGAAAATATGAGACCATGTATTGCCCCAAGTGGTCTATTTAGCTCCCTCGATCTCTCCAGAAACAGCATGTTGGTAAAGGAAAGAGCAATGAGCCAATGAGGTCTGATTGGCATTCACAGTTTGGCGTTACATAACTTGAGCTGAAAATTGTTCAACCCCTCGTCTGCATAATGTGTAAACTGTGAAGAAACTGAGGAAAATTACCAGTTTCTCCATAGTTCTGAACAAGACACAAAGGTGAGCAACTCAAATTGCATTCTAACTCCAACAAAAAGGATGTTCAAACATATCATGAAGCTGCCTAAAAAGACATTCCATCACGTTATTTATTAGTAATTGGTAAAGAAAAGAATATCTTAATTTCAATGAAGACAATATTCAATTTCAAGAACATTAAATTGATTGACCTTATCTCACTTGCTGACATAATGCAGTGGATCATTAAAACTAAAACCTGGTTCTGTGGTGTAATGGTTAGCACTCTCGACTTTGAATCCACCGATCCAAGTTCAAATCTCGGCAGAACCTGATGATGTCTTTTATTAGTCTATCTGGAATGAAAATTGCCTCCATTACTATAACTGTCAAGTTGTCAAGGTTTTTTAAAAACTTCAAGGAAATCTGATAGCCTGCATCCTGTTTCAAAACGAGGCACACCAAGCGTCAGTCATCAAAAACCAGTTTGGCAGCGGTGGGATTCGAACCCACGCCTCCGAAGAGACTGGTGCCTTAAACCAGTGCCTTAGACCGCTCGGCCACGCTACCTTGTGTTTGTGTTTTATTTGGTCCGGCTAAACTCTCATTTTCCAAATATCTGTGAGGAAAAATTTTTATTTTCGTAAGTGACATGCAAATACTCACATTTGTATGTCCTACAACGATGCTTGAACCAAGACATTCCTCAGCAATGGAGATCGACCTCTTTTGCATTGACAGAAGTGTCTGCAGTAATTGTTTAACATGAACTCTTTGCCAATAAAACCATTCCCACACCGGGAATCGAACCCGGGCCGCCGGCGTGAAAGGCCGGAATCCTAACCACTAGACCATATGGGACCATGTATTGGCCCAAGTGGTCTATTCAGCTCCTTCGATCTCTCCAGAAACAGCATGTTGGTGAAGGAAAGAGCAATGAGCCAATGAGGCCCGATAGGCATTCACAGTTTGGCGTTAAATAACTTGAGCTGAAAATTGTTCAACCCCTCGTCTGCATAATGTGTAAACTGTGAAGAAACTGAGGAAAATTACCATGTTTCTCCATAGTCCTGAACAAGGCACAAAGGTCAGCAACTCAAATTGCATTCTAACTCTAACAAAAAGGATGTTCAAACATATCATGAAGCTGCCTAAAAAGACATTCCATCACGTTATTTATTGGTAATTGGTAAAGAAAAGAATATCTTAATTTCAATGAAGACAATATTCAATTTCAAGAACATGAAATTGATTGACCTTATCTCACTTGCTGTCATAATGCAGTGGATCATTAAAACTAAAACCTGGTTCTGTGGTGTAATGGTTAGCACTCTGGACTTTGAATCCAGCGATCCGAGTTCAAATCTCGGCAGAACCTGATGATGTCTTTTATTAGTCTATCTGGAATGAAAATTGCCCCATTACTATAACTGTCAAGTTGTCAAGGTTTTTTAAAAACTTTAAGGAAATCTGATAGCCTGCATCCTGTTTCAAAACGAGACACACCAAGCGTCAGTCATCAAAAACCAGTTTGGCAGCGGTGGGATTCAAACCCACGCCTCCGAAGAGACTGGTGCCTTAAACCAGCGCCTTAGACCGCTCGGCCACGCTACCTTGTGTTTGTGTTTTATTTGGTCCGGCTAAACTCTCATTTTCCAAATATCTGTGAGGAAAAATTTATATTTTCGTAAGTGACATGCAAATACTCACATTTGTATGTCCTACAACGATGCTTGAACCAAGGCATTCCTCAGCAATGGAGATCGACCCCTTTTGCATTGACAGAAGTGTCTGCAGTAATTGTTTAACATGAACTCTTTGCCAATAAAACCATTCCCACACCGGGAATCGAACCCGGGCCGCCGGCGTGAAAGGCCGGAATCCTAACCACTAGACCATATGGGACCATGTATTGGCCCAAGTGGTCTATTCAGCTCCTTCGATCTCTCCAGAAACAGCATGTTGGTGAAGGAAAGAGCAATGAGCCAATGAGGCCCGATAGGCATTCACAGATTGGCGTTAAATAACTTGAGCTGAAAATTGTTCAACCCCTCGTCTGCATAATGTGTAAACTGTGAAGAAACTGAGGAAAATTACCATGTTTCTCCATAGTCCTGAACAAGGCACAAAGGTCAGCAACTCAAATTGCATTCTAACTCTAACAAAAAGGATGTTCAAACATATCATGAAGCTGCCTAAAAAGACATTCCATCACGTTATTTATTGGTAATTGGTAAAGAAAAGAATATCTTAATTTCAATGAAGACAATATTCAATTTCAAGAACATGAAATTGATTGACCTTATCTCACTTGCTGTCATAATGCAGTGGATCATTAAAACTAAAACCTGGTTCTGTGTTGTAATGGTTAGCACTCTGGACTTTGAATCCAGCGATCCGAGTTCAAATCTTGGCAGAACCTGATGATGTCTTTTATTAGTCTATCTGGAATGAAAATTGCCTCCATTACTATAACTGTCAAGTTGTCAAGGTTTTTTAAAAACTTCAAGGAAATCTGATAGCCTGCATCCTGTTTCAAAACGAGACACACCAAGCGTCAGTCATTAAAAACCAGTTTGGCAGCGGTGGGATTCGAACCCACGCCTCCGAAGAGACTGGTGCCTTAAACCAGCGCCTTAGACCGCTCGGCCACGCTACCTTGTGTTTGTGTTTTATTTGGTCCGGCTAAACTCTCATTTTCCAAATATCTGTGAGAAAAAATTTATATTTTCGTAAGTGACATGCAAATACTCACATTTGTATGTCCTACAACGATGCTTGAACCAAGGCATTCCTCAGCAATGGAGATCGACCTCTTTTGCATTGACAGAAGTGTCTGCAGTAATTGTTTAACATGAACTCTTTGCCAATAAAACCATTCCCACACCAGGAATCGAACCCAGCCGCCGGCGTGAAAGGCCGGAATCCTAACCACTAGACCATATGGGACCATGTATTGGCCCAAGTGGTCTATTCAGCTCCTTCGATCTCTCCAGAAACAGCATGTTGGTGAAGGAAAGAGCAATGAGCCAATGAGGCCCGATAGGCATTCACAGTTTGGCGTTAAATAACTTGAGCTGAAAATTGTTCAACCCCTCGTCTGCATAATGTGTAAACTGTGAAGAAACTGAGGAAAATTACCATGTTTCTCCATAGTCCTGAACAAGGCACAAAGGTGAGCAACTCAAATTGCATTCTAACTCCAACAAAAAGGATGTTCAAACATATCATGAAGCTGCCTAAAAAGACATTCCATCACGTTATTTATTGGTAATTGGTAAAGAAAAGAATATCTTAATTTCAATGAAGACAATATTCAATTTCAAGAACATGAAATTGATTGACCTTATCTCACTTGCTGACATAATGCAGTGGATCATTGAAACTAAAACCTGGTTCTGTGGTGTAATGGTTAGCACTCTGGACTTTGAATCCAGTGATCTGGGTTCAAATCACGGCAGAACCTGATGATGTCTTTTATTAGTCTATCTGGAATGAAAATTGCCTCCATTACTATAACTGTCAAGTTGTCAAGGTTTTTTAAAAACTTCAAGGAAATCTGATAGCCTGCATCCTGTTTCAAAACGAGGCACACCAAGCGTCAGTCATCAAAAACCAGTTTGGCAGCGGTGGGATTCTAACCCACGCCTCCGAAGAGACTGGTGCCTTAAACCAGTGCCTTAGACCGCTCGGCCACGCTACCTTGTGTTTGTGTTTTATTTGGTCCGGCTAAACTCTCATTTTCCAAATATCTGTGAGGAAAAATTTATATTTTCGTAAGTGACATGCAAATACTCACATTTGTATGTCCTACAACGATGCTTGAACCAAGGCATTCCTCAGCAATGGAGATCGACCCCTTTTGCATTGACAGAAGTGTCTGCAGTAATTGTTTAACATGAACTCTTTGCCAATAAAACCATTCCCACACCGGGAATCGAACCCGGGCCGCCGGCGTGAAAGGCCGGAATCCTAACCACTAGACCATATGGGACCATGTATTGGCCCAAGTGGTCTATTCAGCTCCTTCGATCTCTCCAGAAACAGCATGTTGGTGAAGGAAAGAGCAATGAGCCAATGAGGCCCGATAGGCATTCACAGTTTGGCGTTAAATAACTTGAGCTGAAAATTGTTCAACCCCTCGTCTGCATAATGTGTAAACTGTGAAGAAACTGAGGAAAATTACCATGTTTCTCCATAGTCCTGAACAAGGCACAAAGGTCAGCAACTCAAATTGCATTCTAACTCTAACAAAAAGGATGTTCAAACATATCATGAAGCTGCCTAAAAAGACATTCCATCACGTTATTTATTGGTAATTGGTAAAGAAAAGAATATCTTAATTTCAATGAAGACAATATTCAATTTCAAGAACATGAAATTGATTGACCTTATCTCACTTGCTGTCATAATGCAGTGGATCATTAAAACTAAAACCTGGTTCTGTGTTGTAATGGTTAGCACTCTGGACTTTGAATCCAGCGATCCGAGTTCAAATCTTGGCAGAACCTGATGATGTCTTTTATTAGTCTATCTGGAATGAAAATTGCCTCCATTACTATAACTGTCAAGTTGTCAAGGTTTTTTAAAAACTTCAAGGAAATCTGATAGCCTGCATCCTGTTTCAAAACGAGACACACCAAGCGTCAGTCATCAAAAACCAGTTTGGCAGCGGTGGGATTCGAACCCACGCCTCCGAAGAGACTGGTGCCTTAAACCAGCGCCTTAGACCGCTCAGCCACGCTACCTTGTGTTTGTGTTTTATTTGGTCCGGCTAAACTCTCATTTTCCAAATATCTGTGAGAAAAAATTTATATTTTCGTAAGTGACATGCAAATACTCACATTTGTATGTCCTACAACGATGCTTGAACCAAGGCATTCCTCAGCAATGGAGATCGACCTCTTTTGCATTGACAGAAGTGTCTGCAGTAATTGTTTAACATGAACTCTTTGCCAATAAAACCATTCCCACACCAGGAATCGAACCCAGCCGCCGGCGTGAAAGGCCGGAATCCTAACCACTAGACCATATGGGACCATGTATTGGCCCAAGTGGTCTATTCAGCTCCTTCGATCTCTCCAGAAACAGCATGTTGGTGAAGGAAAGAGCAATGAGCCAATGAGGCCCGATAGGCATTCACAGTTTGGCGTTAAATAACTTGAGCTGAAAATTGTTCAACCCCTCGTCTGCATAATGTGTAAACTGTGAAGAAACTGAGGAAAATTACCATGTTTCTCCATAGTCCTGAACAAGGCACAAAGGTGAGCAACTCAAATTGCATTCTAACTCCAACAAAAAGGATGTTCAAACATATCATGAAGCTGCCTAAAAAGACATTCCATCACGTTATTTATTGGTAATTGGTAAAGAAAAGAATATCTTAATTTCAATGAAGACAATATTCAATTTCAAGAACATGAAATTGATTGACCTTATCTCACTTGCTGACATAATGCAGTGGATCATTGAAACTAAAACCTGGTTCTGTGGTGTAATGGTTAGCACTCTGGACTTTGAATCCAGTGATCTGGGTTCAAATCACGGCAGAACCTGATGATGTCTTTTATTAGTCTATCTGGAATGAAAATTGCCTCCATTACTATAACTGTCAAGTTGTCAAGGTTTTTTAAAAACTTCAAGGAAATCTGATAGCCTGCATCCTGTTTCAAAACGAGGCACACCAAGCGTCAGTCATCAAAAACCAGTTTGACAGCGGTGGGATTCTAACCCACGCCTCCGAAGAGACTGGTGCCTTAAACCAGTGCCTTAGACCGCTCGGCCACGCTACCTTGTGTTTGTGTTTTATTTGGTCCGGCTAAACTCTCATTTTCCAAATATCTGTGAGGAAAAAATTATATTTTCATAAGTGACATGCAAATACTCACATTTGTATGTCCTACAACGATGCTTGAACCAAGGCATTCCTCAGCAATGGAGATCGACCCCTTTTGCATTGACAGAAGTGTCTGCAGTAATTGTTTAACATGAACTCTTTGCCAATAAAACCATTCCCACACCGGGAATCGAACCCGGGCCGCCAGCTAAAAGGCCGGAATCCTAACCACTAGACCATATGGGACCATGTATTGGCCCAAGTGGTCTATTCAGCTCCTTCGATCTCTCCAGAAACAGCATGTTGGTGAAGGAAAGAGCAATGAGCCAATGAGGCCCGATAGGCATTCACAGTTTGGCGTTAAATAACTTGAGCTGAAAATTGTTCAACCCCTCGTCTGCATAATGTGTAAACTGTGAAGAAACTGAGGAAAATTACCATGTTTCTCCATAGTCCTGAACAAGGCACAAAGGTCAGCAACTCAAATTGCATTCTAACTCCAACAAAAAGGATGTTCAAACATATCATGAAGCTGCCTAAAAAGACATTCCATCACGTTATTTATTGGTAATTGGTAAAGAAAAGAATATCTTAATTTCAATGAAGACAATATTCAATTTCAAGAACATGAAATTGATTGACCTTATCTCACTTGCTGACATAATGCAGTGGATCATTAAAACTAAAACCTGGTTCTGTGGTGTAATGGTTAGCACTCTGGACTTTGAATCCAGCGATCCGAGTTCAAATCTCGGCAGAACCTGATGATGTCTTTTATTAGTCTATCTGGAATGAAAATTGCCTCCATTACTATAACTGTCAAGTTGTCAAGGTTTTTTAAAAACTTCAAGGAAATCTGATAGCCTGCATCCTGTTTCAAAACGAGGCACACCAAGCGTCAGTCATCAAAAACCAGTTTGGCAGCGGTGGGATTCGAACCCCAGCTCCGAAGAGACTGGTGCCTTAAACCAGCGCCTTAGACCGCTCGGCCACGCTACCTTGTGTTTGTGTTTTATTTGGTCCGGCTAAACTCTCATTTTCCAAATATCTGTGAGGAAAAAATTATATTTTCGTAAGTGACATGCAAATACTCACATTTGTATGTCCTACAACGATGCTTGAACCAAGGCATTCCTCAGCAATGGAGATCGACCCCTTTTGCATTGACAGAAGTGTCTGCAGTAATTGTTTAACATGAACTCTTTGCCAATAAAACCATTCCCACACCGGGAATCGAACCCGGGCCACCGGCTAAAAGGCCGGAATCCTAACCACTAGACCATATGGGACCATGTATTGGCCCAAGTGGTCTATTCAGCTCCTTCGATCTCTCCAGAAACAGCATGTTGGTGAAGGAAAGAGCAATGAGCCAATGAGGCCCGATAGGCATTCAGTTTGGCGTTAAATAACTTGAGCTGAAAATTGTTCAACCCCTCGTCTGCATAATGTGTAAACTGTGAAGAAACTGAGGAAAATTACCATGTTTCTCCATAGTCCTGAACAAGGCACAAAGGTCAGCAACTCAAATTGCATTCTAACTCCAACAAAAAGGATGTTCAAACATATCATGAAGCTGCCTAAAAAGACATTCCATCACGTTATTTATTGGTAATTGGTAAAGAAAAGAATATCTTAATTTCAATGAAGACAATATTCAATTTCAAGAAAATGAAATTGATTGACCTTATCTCACTTGCTGACATAATGCAGTGGATCATTAAAACTAAAACCTGGTTCTGTGGTGTAATGGTTAGCACTCTGGACTTTGAATCCAGCGACCGAGTTCAAATCTCGGCAGAACCTGATGATGTCTTTTATTAGTCTATCTGGAATGAAAATTGCCTCCATTACTATAACTGTCAAGTTGTCAAGGTTTTTTAAAAACTTCAAGGAAATCTGATAGCCTGCATCCTGTTTCAAAACGAGGCACACCAAGCGTCAGTCATTAAAAACCAGTTTGGCAGCGGTGGGATTCGAACCCACGCCTCCGAAGAGACTGGTGCCTTAAACCAGCGCCTTAGACCGCTCGGCCACGCTACCTTGTGTTTGTGTTTTATTTGGTCCGGCTAAACTCTCATTTTCCAAATATCTGTGAGGAAAAATTTATATTTTCGTAAGTGACATGCAAATACTCACATTGTATGTCCTACAACGATGCTTGAACCAAGGCATTCCTCAGCAATGGAGATCGACCCCTTTTGCATTGACAGAAGTGTCTGCAGTAATTGTTTAACATGAACTCTTTGCCAATAAAACCATTCCCACACCGGGAATCGAACCCGGGCCGCCGGCGTGAAAGGCCGGAATCCTAACCACTAGACCATATGGGACCATGTATTGGCCCAAGTGGTCTATTCAGCTCCTTCGATCTCTCCAGAAACAGCATGTTGGTGAAGGAAAGAGCAATGAGCCAATGAGGCCCGATAGGCATTCACAGTTTGGCGTTAAATAACTTGAGCTGAAAATTGTTCAACCCCTCGTCTGCTTAATGTGTAAACTGTGAAGAAACTGAGGAAAATTACCATGTTTCTCCATAGTCCTGAACAAGGCACAAAGGTCAGCAACTCAAATTGCATTCTAACTGCAACAAAAAGGATGTTCAAACATATCATGAAGCTGCCTAAAAAGACATTCCATCACGTTATTTATTGGTAATTGGTAAAGAAAAGAATATCTTAATTTCAATGAAGACAATATTCAATTTCAAGAACATGAAATTGATTGACCTTATCTCACTTGCTGACATAATGCAGTGGATCATTAAAACTAAAACCTGGTTCTGTGGTGTAATGGTTAGCACTCTGGACTTTGAATCCAGCGATCCGAGTTCAAATCTCGGCAGAACCTGATGATGTCTTTTATTAGTCTATCTGGAATGAAAATTGCCTCCATTTCTATAACTGTCAAGTTGTCAAGGTTTTTTAAAAACTTCAAGGAAATCTGATAGCCTGCATCCTGTTTCAAAACGAGGCACACCAAGCGTCAGTCATCAAAAACCAGTTTGGCAGCGGTGGGATTCGAACCCACGCCTCCGAAGAGACTGGTGCCTTAAACCAGCGCCTTAGACCGCTCGGCCACGCTACCTTGTGTTTGTGTTTTATTTGGTCCGGCTAAACTCTCATTTTCCAAATATCTGTGAGGAAAAAATTATATTTTCATAAGTGACATGCAAATACTCACATTTGTATGTCCTACAACGATGCTTGAACCAAGGCATTCCTCAGCAATGGAGATCGACCCCTTTTGCATTGACAGAAGTGTCTGCAGTAATTGTTTAACATGAACTCTTTGCCAATAAAACCATTCCCACACCGGGAATCGAACCCGGGCCGCCGGCGTGAAAGGCCGGAATCCTAACCACTAGACCATATAGGACCATGTATTGGCCCAAGTGGTCTATTCAGCTCCTTCGATCTCTCCAGAAACAGCATGTTGGTGAAGGAAAGAGCAATGAGCCAATGAGGCCCGATAGGCATTCACAGTTTGGCGTTAAATAACTTGAGCTGAAAATTGTTCAACCCCTCGTCTGCATAATGTGTAAACTGTGAAGAAACTGAGGAAAATTACCATGTTTCTCCATAGTCCTGAACAAGGCACAAAGGTCAGCAACTCAAATTGCATTCTAACTCCAACAAAAAGGATGTTCAAACATATCATGAAGCTGCCTAAAAAGACATTCCATCACGTTATTTATTGGTAATTGGTAAAGAAAAGAATATCTTAATTTCAATGAAGACAATATTCAATTTCAAGAACATGAAATTGATTGACCTCATCTCACTTGCTGACATAATGCAGTGGATCATTAAAACTAAAACCTGATTCTGTGGTGTAATGGTTAGCACTCTGGACTTTGAATCCAGCGATCCCAGTTCAAATCTCGGCAGAACCTGATGATGTCTTTTATTAGTCTATCTGGAATGAAAATTGCCTCCATTTCTATAACTGTCAAGTTGTCAAGGTTTTTTAAAAACTTCAAGGAAATCTGATAGCCTGCATCCTGTTTCAAAACGAGGCACACCAAGCGTCAGTCATCAAAAACCAGTTTGGCAGCGGTGGGATTCGAACCCACGCCTCCGAAGAGACTGGTGCCTTAAACCAGCGCCTTAGACCGCTCGGCCACGCTACCTTGTGTTTGTGTTTTATTTGGTCCGGCTAAACTCTCATTTTCCAAATATCTGTGAGGAAAAAATTATATTTTCGTAAGTGACATGCAAATACTCACATTTGTATGTCCTACAACGATGCTTGAACCAAGGCATTCCTCAGCAATGGAGATCGACCCCTTTTGCATTGACAGAAGTGTCTGCAGTAATTGTTTAACATGAACTCTTTGCCAATAAAACCATTCCCACACCGGGAATCGAACCCGGGCCGCCAGCTAAAAGGCCGGAATCCTAACCACTAGACCATATGGGACCATGTATTGGCCCAAGTGGTCTATTCAGCTCCTTCGATCTCTCCAGAAACAGCATGTTGGTGAAGGAAAGAGCAATGAGCCAATGAGGCCCGATAGGCATTCACAGTTTGGCGTTAAATAACTTGAGCTGAAAATTGTTCAACCCCTCGTCTGCATAATGTGTAAACTGTGAAGAAACTGAGGAAAATTACCATGTTTCTCCATAGTCCTGAACAAGGCACAAAGGTCAGCAACTCAAATTGCATTCTAACTCCAACAAAAAGGATGTTCAAACATATCATGAAGCTGCCTAAAAAGACATTCCATCACGTTATTTATTGGTAATTGGTAAAGAAAAGAATATCTCAATTTCAATGAAGACAATATTCAATTTCAAGAAAATGAAATTGATTGACCTTATCTCACTTGCTGACATAATGCAGTGGATCATTAAAACTAAAACCTGGTTCTGTGGTGTAATGGTTAGCACTCTGGACTTTGAATCCAGCGATCCGAGTTCAAATCTCGGCAGAACCTGATGATGTCTTTTATTAGTCTATCTGGAATGAAAATTGCCTCCATTACTATAACTGTCAAGTTGTCAAGGTTTTTTAAAAACTTCAAGGAAATCTGATAGCCTGCATCCTGTTTCAAAACGAGGCACACCAAGCGTCAGTCATCAAAAACCAGTTTGGCAGCGGTGGGATTCGAACCCACGCCTCCGAAGAGACTGGTGCCTTAAACCAGCGCCTTAGACCGCTCGGCCACGCTACCTTGTGTTTGTGTTTTATTTGGTCCGGCTAAACTCTCATTTTCCAAATATCTGTGAGGAAAAATTTATATTTTCGTAAGTGACATGCAAATACTCACATTGTATGTCCTACAACGATGCTTGAACCAAGGCATTCCTCAGCAATGGAGATCGACCCCTTTTGCATTGACAGAAGTGTCTGCAGTAATTGTTTAACATGAACTCTTTGCCAATAAACCATTCCCACACCGGGAATCGAACCCGGGCCGCCGGCGTGAAAGGCCGGAATCCTAACCACTAGACCATATGGGACCATGTATTGGCCCAAGTGGTCTATTCAGCTCCTTCGATCTCTCCAGAAACAGCATGTTGGTGAAGGAAAGAGCAATGAGCCAATGAGGCCCGATAGGCATTCACAGTTTGGCGTTAAATAACTTGAGCTGAAAATTGTTCAACCCCTCGTCTGCTTAATGTGTAAACTGTGAAGAAACTGAGGAAAATTACCATGTTTCTCCATAGTCCTGAACAAGGCACAAAGGTCAGCAACTCAAATTGCATTCTAACTGCAACAAAAAGGATGTTCAAACATATCATGAAGCTGCCTAAAAAGACATTCCATCACGTTATTTATTGGTAATTGGTAAAGAAAAGAATATCTTAATTTCAATGAAGACAATATTCAATTTCAAGAACATGAAATTGATTGACCTTATCTCACTTGCTGACATAATGCAGTGGATCATTAAAACTAAAACCTGGTTCTGTGGTGTAATGGTTAGCACTCTGGACTTTGAATCCAGCGATCCGAGTTCAAATCTCGGCAGAACCTGATGATGTCTTTTATTAGTCTATCTGGAATGAAAATTGCCTCCATTTCTATAACTGTCAAGTTGTCAAGGTTTTTTAAAAACTTCAAGGAAATCTGATAGCCTGCATCCTGTTTCAAAACGAGGCACACCAAGCGTCAGTCATCAAAAACCAGTTTGGCAGCGGTGGGATTCGAACCCACGCCTCCGAAGAGACTGGTGCCTTAAACCAGCGCCTTAGACCGCTCGGCCACGCTACCTTGTGTTTGTGTTTTATTTGGTCCTGCTAAACTCTCATTTTCCAAATATCTGTGAGGAAAAAATTATATTTTCATAAGTGACATGCAAATACTCACATTTGTATGTCCTACAACGATGCTTGAACCAAGGCATTCCTCAGCAATGGAGATCGACCCCTTTTGCATTGACAGAAGTGTCTGCAGTAATTGTTTAACATGAACTCTTTGCCAATAAAACCATTCCCACACCGGGAATCGAACCCGGGCCGCCGGCGTGAAAGGCCGGAATCCTAACCACTAGACCATATGGGACCATGTATTGGCCCAAGTGGTCTATTCAGCTCCTTCGATCTCTCCAGAAACAGCATGTTGGTGAAGGAAAGAGCAATGAGCCAATGAGGCCCGATAGGCATTCACAGTTTGGCGTTAAATAACTTGAGCTGAAAATTGTTCAACCCCTCGTCTGCATAATGTGTAAACTGTGAAGAAACTGAGGAAAATTACCATGTTTCTCCATAGTCCTGAACAAGGCACAAAGGTCAGCAACTCAAATTGCATTCTAACTCCAACAAAAAGGATGTTCAAACATATCATGAAGCTGCCTAAAAAGACATTCCATCACGTTATTTATTGGTAATTGGTAAAGAAAAGAATATCTTAATTTCAATGAAGACAATATTCAATTTCAAGAACGTGAAATTGATTGACCTTATCTCACTTGCTGACATAATGCAGTGGATCATTAAAACTAAAACCTGGTTCTGTGGTGTAATGGTTAGCACTCTGGACTTTGAATCCAGCGATCCGAGTTCAAATCTCGGCAGAACCTGATGATGTCTTTTATTAGTCTATCTGGAATGAAAATTGCCTCCATTTCTATAACTGTCAAGTTGTCAAGGTTTTTTAAAAACTTCAAGGAAATCTGATAGCCTGCATCCTGTTTCAAAACGAGGCACACCAAGCGTCAGTCATCAAAAACCAGTTTGGCAGCGGTGGGATTCGAACCCACGCCTCCGAAGAGACTGGTGCCTTAAACCAGCGCCTTAGACCGCTCGGCCACGCTACCTTGTGTTTGTGTTTTATTTGGTCCGGCTAAACTCTCATTTTCCAAATATCTGTGAGGAAAAAATTATATTTTCATAAGTGACATGCAAATACTCACATTTGTATGTCCTACAACGATGCTTGAACCAAGGCATTCCTCAGCAATGGAGATCGACCCCTTTTGCATTGACAGAAGTGTCTGCAGTAATTGTTTAACATGAACTCTTTGCCAATAAAACCATTCCCACACCGGGAATCGAACCCGGGCCGCCGGCGTGAAAGGCCGGAATCCTAACCACTAGACCATATGGGACCATGTATTGGCCCAAGTGGTCTATTCAGCTCCTTCGATCTCTCCAGAAACAGCATGTTGGTGAAGGAAAGAGCAATGAGCCAATGAGGCCCGATAGGCATTCACAGTTTGGCGTTAAATAACTTGAGCTGAAAATTGTTCAACCCCTCGTCTGCATAATGTGTAAACTGTGAAGAAACTGAGGAAAATTACCATGTTTCTCCATAGTCCTGAACAAGGCACAAAGGTCAGCAACTCAAATTGCATTCTAACTCCAACAAAAAGGATGTTCAAACATATCATGAAGCTGCCTAAAAAGACATTCCATCACGTTATTTATTGGTAATTGGTAAAGAAAAGAATATCTTAATTTCAATGAAGACAATATTCAATTTCAAGAACGTGAAATTGATTGACCTTATCTCACTTGCTGACATAATGCAGTGGATCATTAAAACTAAAACCTGGTTCTGTGGTGTAATGGTTAGCACTCTGGACTTTGAATCCAGCGATCCGAGTTCAAATCTCGGCAGAACCTGATGATGTCTTTTATTAGTCTATCTGGAATGAAAATTGCCTCCATTTCTATAACTGTCAAGTTGTCAAGGTTTTTTAAAAACTTCAAGGAAATCTGATAGCCTGCATCCTGTTTCAAAACGAGGCACACCAAGCGTCAGTCATCAAAAACCAGTTTGGCAGCGGTGGGATTCGAACCCACGCCTCCGAAGAGACTGGTGCCTTAAACCAGCGCCTTAGACCGCTCGGCCACGCTACCTTGTGTTTGTGTTTTATTTGGTCCGGCTAAACTCTCATTTTCCAAATATCTGTGAGGAAAAAATTATATTTTCATAAGTGACATGCAAATACTCACATTTGTATGTCCTACAACGATGCTTGAACCAAGGCATTCCTCAGCAATGGAGATCGACCCCCTTTGCATTGACAGAAGTGTCTGCAGTAATTGTTTAACATGAACTCTTTGCCAATAAAACCATTCCCACACCGGGAATCGAACCCGGGCCGCCGGCGTGAAAGGCCGGAATCCTAACCACTAGACCATATGGGACCATGTATTGGCCCAAGTGGTCTATTCAGCTCCTTCGATCTCTCCAGAAACAGCATGTTGGTGAAGGAAAGAGCAATGAGCCAATGAGGCCCGATAGGCATTCACAGTTTGGCGTTAAATAACTTGAGCTGAAAATTGTTCAACCCCTCGTCTGCATAATGTGTAAACTGTGAAGAAACTGAGGAAAATTACCATGTTTCTCCATAGTCCTGAACAAGGCACAAAGGTCAGCAACTCAAATTGCATTCTAACTCCAACAAAAAGGATGTTCAAACATATCATGAAGCTGCCTAAAAAGACATTCCATCACGTTATTTATTGGTAATTGGTAAAGAAAAGAATATCTTAATTTCAATGAAGACAATATTCAATTTCAAGAACATGAAATTGATTGACCTTATCTCACTTGCTGACATAATGTAGTGGATCATTAAAACTAAAACCTGGTTCTGTGGTGTAATGGTTAGCACTCTGGACTTTGAATCCACGATCCGAGTTCAAATCACGGCAGAACCTGGTGATGTCTTTTATTAGTCTATCTGGAATGAAAATTGCCTCCATTACTATAACTGTCAAGTTGTCAAGGTTTTTTAAAAACTTCAAGGAAATCTGATAGCCTGCATCCTGTTTCAAAACGAGGCACACCAAGCGTCAGTCATCAAAAACCAGTTTGGCAGCGGTGGGATTCGAACCCACGCCTCCGAAGAGACTGGTGCCTTAAACCAGCGCCTTAGACCGCTCGGCCACGCTACCTTGTGTTTGTGTTTTATTTGGTCCGGCTAAACTCTCATTTTCCAAATATCTGTGAGGAAAAATTTATATTTTCGTAAGTGACATGCAAATACTCACATTGTATGTCCTACAACGATGCTTGAACCAAGGCATTCCTCAGCAATGGAGATCGACCCCTTTTGCATTGACAGAAGTGTCTGCAGTAATTGTTTAACATGAACTCTTTGCCAATAAACCATTCCCACACCGGGAATCGAACCCGGGCCGCCGGCGTGAAAGGCCGGAATCCTAACCACTAGACCATATGGGACCATGTATTGGCCCAAGTGGTCTATTCAGCTCCTTCGATCTCTCCAGAAACAGCATGTTGGTGAAGGAAAGAGCAATGAGCCAATGAGGCCCGATAGGCATTCACAGTTTGGCGTTAAATAACTTGAGCTGAAAATTGTTCAACCCCTCGTCTGCTTAATGTGTAAACTGTGAAGAAACTGAGGAAAATTACCATGTTTCTCCATAGTCCTGAACAAGGCACAAAGGTCAGCAACTCAAATTGCATTCTAACTGCAACAAAAAGGATGTTCAAACATATCATGAAGCTGCCTAAAAAGACATTCCATCACGTTATTTATTGGTAATTGGTAAAGAAAAGAATATCTTAATTTCAATGAAGACAATATTCAATTTCAAGAACATGAAATTGATTGACCTTATCTCACTTGCTGACATAATGCAGTGGATCATTAAAACTAAAACCTGGTTCTGTGGTGTAATGGTTAGCACTCTGGACTTTGAATCCAGCGATCCGAGTTCAAATCTCGGCAGAACCTGATGATGTCTTTTATTAGTCTATCTGGAATGAAAATTGCCTCCATTTCTATAACTGTCAAGTTGTCAAGGTTTTTTAAAAACTTCAAGGAAATCTGATAGCCTGCATCCTGTTTCAAAACGAGGCACACCAAGCGTCAGTCATCAAAAACCAGTTTGGCAGCGGTGGGATTCGAACCCACGCCTCCGAAGAGACTGGTGCCTTAAACCAGCGCCTTAGACCGCTCGGCCACGCTACCTTGTGTTTGTGTTTTATTTGGTCCTGCTAAACTCTCATTTTCCAAATATCTGTGAGGAAAAAATTATATTTTCATAAGTGACATGCAAATACTCACATTTGTATGTCCTACAACGATGCTTGAACCAAGGCATTCCTCAGCAATGGAGATCGACCCCTTTTGCATTGACAGAAGTGTCTGCAGTAATTGTTTAACATGAACTCTTTGCCAATAAAACCATTCCCACACCGGGAATCGAACCCGGGCCGCCGGCGTGAAAGGCCGGAATCCTAACCACTAGACCATATGGGACCATGTATTGGCCCAAGTGGTCTATTCAGCTCCTTCGATCTCTCCAGAAACAGCATGTTGGTGAAGGAAAGAGCAATGAGCCAATGAGGCCCGATAGGCATTCACAGTTTGGCGTTAAATAACTTGAGCTGAAAATTGTTCAACCCCTCGTCTGCATAATGTGTAAACTGTGAAGAAACTGAGGAAAATTACCATGTTTCTCCATAGTCCTGAACAAGGCACAAAGGTCAGCAACTCAAATTGCATTCTAACTCCAACAAAAAGGATGTTCAAACATATCATGAAGCTGCCTAAAAAGACATTCCATCACGTTATTTATTGGTAATTGGTAAAGAAAAGAATATCTTAATTTCAATGAAGACAATATTCAATTTCAAGAACGTGAAATTGATTGACCTTATCTCACTTGCTGACATAATGCAGTGGATCATTAAAACTAAAACCTGGTTCTGTGGTGTAATGGTTAGCACTCTGGACTTTGAATCCAGCGATCCGAGTTCAAATCTCGGCAGAACCTGATGATGTCTTTTATTAGTCTATCTGGAATGAAAATTGCCTCCATTTCTATAACTGTCAAGTTGTCAAGGTTTTTTAAAAACTTCAAGGAAATCTGATAGCCTGCATCCTGTTTCAAAACGAGGCACACCAAGCGTCAGTCATCAAAAACCAGTTTGGCAGCGGTGGGATTCGAACCCACGCCTCCGAAGAGACTGGTGCCTTAAACCAGCGCCTTAGACCGCTCGGCCACGCTACCTTGTGTTTGTGTTTTATTTGGTCCGGCTAAACTCTCATTTTCCAAATATCTGTGAGGAAAAAATTATATTTTCATAAGTGACATGCAAATACTCACATTTGTATGTCCTACAACGATGCTTGAACCAAGGCATTCCTCAGCAATGGAGATCGACCCCCTTTGCATTGACAGAAGTGTCTGCAGTAATTGTTTAACATGAACTCTTTGCCAATAAAACCATTCCCACACCGGGAATCGAACCCGGGCCGCCGGCGTGAAAGGCCGGAATCCTAACCACTAGACCATATGGGACCATGTATTGGCCCAAGTGGTCTATTCAGCTCCTTCGATCTCTCCAGAAACAGCATGTTGGTGAAGGAAAGAGCAATGAGCCAATGAGGCCCGATAGGCATTCACAGTTTGGCGTTAAATAACTTGAGCTGAAAATTGTTCAACCCCTCGTCTGCATAATGTGTAAACTGTGAAGAAACTGAGGAAAATTACCATGTTTCTCCATAGTCCTGAACAAGGCACAAAGGTCAGCAACTCAAATTGCATTCTAACTCCAACAAAAAGGATGTTCAAACATATCATGAAGCTGCCTAAAAAGACATTCCATCACGTTATTTATTGGTAATTGGTAAAGAAAAGAATATCTTAATTTCAATGAAGACAATATTCAATTTCAAGAACATGAAATTGATTGACCTTATCTCACTTGCTGACATAATGTAGTGGATCATTAAAACTAAAACCTGGTTCTGTGGTGTAATGGTTAGCACTCTGGACTTTGAATCCACGATCCGAGTTCAAATCACGGCAGAACCTGGTGATGTCTTTTATTAGTCTATCTGGAATGAAAATTGCCTCCATTACTATAACTGTCAAGTTGTCAAGGTTTTTTAAAAACTTCAAGGAAATCTGATAGCCTGCATCCTGTTTCAAAACGAGGCACACCAAGCGTCAGTCATCAAAAACCAGTTTGGCAGTGGTGGGATTCGAACCCACGCCTCCGAAGAGACTGGTGCCTTAAACCAGCGCCTTAGACCGCTCGGCCACGCTACCTTGTGTTTGTGTTTTATTTGGTCCGGCTAAACTCTCATTTTCCAAATATCTGTGAGGAAAAATTTATATATTCGTAAGTGACATGCAAATACTCACATTTGTATGTCCTATAACGATGCTTGAACCAAGGCATTCCTCAGCAATGGAGATCGACCCCTTTTGCATTGACAGAAGTGTCTGCAGTAATTGTTTAACATGAACTCTTTGCCAATAAAACCATTCCCACACCGGGAATCGAACCCGGGCCGCCGGCGTGAAAGGCCGGAATCCTAACCACTAGACCATATGGGACCATGTATTGGCCCAAGTGGTCTATTCAGCTACTTCGATCTCTCCAGAAACAGCATGTTGGTGAAGGAAAGAGCAATGAGCCAATGAGGCCCGATAGGCATTCACAGTTTGGCGTTAAATAACTTGAGCTGAAAATTGTTCAACCCCTCGTCTGCATAATGTGTAAACTGTGAAGAAACTGAGGAAAATTACCATGTTTCTCCATAGTCCTGAACAAGGCACAAAGGTCAGCAACTCAAATTGCATTCTAACTCCAACAAAAAGGATGTTCAAACATATCATGAAGCTGCCTAAAAAGACATTCCATCACGTTATTTATTGGTAATTGGTAAAGAAAAGAATATCTTAATTTCAATGAAGACAATATTCAATTTCAAGAACATGAAATTGATTGACCTCATCTCACTTGCTGACATAATGCAGTGGATCATTAAAACTAAAACCTGATTCTGTGGTGTAATGGTTAGCACTCTGGACTTTGAATCCAGCGATCCCAGTTCAAATCTCGGCAGAACCTGATGATGTCTTTTATTAGTCTATCTGGAATGAAAATTGCCTCCATTTCTATAACTGTCAAGTTGTCAAGGTTTTTTAAAAACTTCAAGGAAATCTGATAGCCTGCATCCTGTTTCAAAACGAGGCACACCAAGCGTCAGTCATCAAAAACCAGTTTGGCAGCGGTGGGATTCGAACCCACGCCTCCGAAGAGACTGGTGCCTTAAACCAGCGCCTTAGACCGCTCGGCCACGCTACCTTGTGTTTGTGTTTTATTTGGTCCGGCTAAACTCTCATTTTCCAAATATCTGTGAGGAAAAAATTATATTTTCATAAGTGACATGCAAATACTCACATTTGTATGTCCTACAACGATGCTTGAACCAAGCCATTCCTCAGCAATGGAGATCGACCCCTTTTGCATTGACAGAAGTGTCTGCAGTAATTGTTTAACATGAACTCTTTGCCAATAAAACCATTCCCACACCGGGAATCGAACCCGGGCCGCCAGCTAAAAGGCCGGAATCCTAACCACTAGACCATATGGGACCATGTATTGGCCCAAGTGGTCTATTCAGCTCCTTCGATCTCTCCAGAAACAGCATGTTGGTGAAGGAAAGAGCAATGAGCCAATGAGGCCCGATAGGCATTCACAGTTTGGCGTTAAATAACTTGAGCTGAAAATTGTTCAACCCCTCGTCTGCATAATGTGTAAACTGTGAAGAAACTGAGGAAAATTACCATGTTTCTCCATAGTCCTGAACAAGGCACAAAGGTCAGCAACTCAAATTGCATTCTAACTCCAACAAAAAGGATGTTCAAACATATCATGAAGCTGCCTAAAAAGACATTCCATCACGTTATTTATTGGTAATTGGTAAAGAAAAGAATATCTTAATTTCAATGAAGACAATATTCAATTTCAAGAACATGAAATTGATTGACCTTATCTCACTTGCTGACATAATGTAGTGGATCATTAAAACTAAAACCTGGTTCTGTGGTGTAATGGTTAGCACTCTGGACTTTGAATCCACGATCCGAGTTCAAATCACGGCAGAACCTGATGATGTCTTTTATTAGTCTATCTGGAATGAAAATTGCCTCCATTACTATAACTGTCAAGTTGTCAAGGTTTTTTAAAAACTTCAAGGAAATCTGATAGCCTGCATCCTGTTTCAAAACGAGGCACACCAAGCGTCAGTCATCAAAGACCAGTTTGGCAGTGGTGGGATTCGAACCCACGCCTCCGAAGAGACTGGTGCCTTAAACCAGCGCCTTAGACCGCTCGGCCACGCTACCTTGTGTTTGTGTTTTATTTGGTCCGGCTAAACTCTCATTTTCCAAATATCTGTGAGGAAAAATTTATATATTCGTAAGTGACATGCAAATACTCACATTTGTATGTCCTATAACGATGCTTGAACCAAGGCATTCCTCAGCAATGGAGATCGACCCCTTTTGCATTGACAGAAGTGTCTGCAGTAATTGTTTAACATGAACTCTTTGCCAATAAAACCATTCCCACACCGGGAATCGAACCCGGGCCGCCGGCGTGAAAGGCCGGAATCCTAACCACTAGACCATATGGGACCATGTATTGGCCCAAGTGGTCTATTCAGCTCCTTCGATCTCTCCAGAAACAGCATGTTGGTGAAGGAAAGAGCAATGAGCCAATGAGGCCCGATAGGCATTCACAGTTTGGCGTTAAATAACTTGAGCTGAAAATTGTTCAACCCCTCGTCTGCATAATGTGTAAACTGTGAAGAAACTGAGGAAAATTACCATGTTTCTCCATAGTCCTGAACAAGGCACAAAGGTCAGCAACTCAAATTGCATTCTAACTCCAACAAAAAGGATGTTCAAACATATCATGAAGCTGCCTAAAAAGACATTCCATCACGTTATTTATTGGTAATTGGTAAAGAAAAGAATATCTTAATTTCAATGAAGACAATATTCAATTTCAAGAACATGAAATTGATTGACCTTATCTCACTTGCTGACATAATGCAGTGGATCATTAAAACTAAAACCTGGTTCTGTGGTGTAATGGTTAGCACTCTGGACTTTGAATCCAGCGATCCGAGTTCAAATCTCGGCAGAACCTGATGATGTCTTTTATTAGTCTATCTGGAATGAAAATTGCCTCCATTTCTATAACTGTCAAGTTGTCAAGGTTTTTTAAAAACTTCAAGGAAATCTGATAGCCTGCATCCTGTTTCAAAACGAGGCACACCAAGCGTCAGTCATCAAAAACCAGTTTGGCAGCGGTGGGATTCGAACCCACGCCTCCGAAGAGACTGGTGCCTTAAACCAGCGCCTTAGACCGCTCGGCCACGCTACCTTGTGTTTGTGTTTTATTTGGTCCGGCTAAACTCTCATTTTCCAAATATCTGTGAGGAAAAAATTATATTTTCATAAGTGACATGCAAATACTCACATTTGTATGTCCTACAACGATGCTTGAACCAAGGCATTCCTCAGCAATGGAGATCGACCCCCTTTGCATTGACAGAAGTGTCTGCAGTAATTGTTTAACATGAACTCTTTGCCAATAAAACCATTCCCACACCGGGAATCGAACCCGGGCCGCCGGCGTGAAAGGCCGGAATCCTAACCACTAGACCATATGGGACCATGTATTGGCCCAAGTGGTCTATTCAGCTCCTTCGATCTCTCCAGAAACAGCATGTTGGTGAAGGAAAGAGCAATGAGCCAATGAGGCCCGATAGGCATTCACAGTTTGGCGTTAAATAACTTGAGCTGAAAATTGTTCAACCCCTCGTCTGCATAATGTGTAAACTGTGAAGAAACTGAGGAAAATTACCATGTTTCTCCATAGTCCTGAACAAGGCACAAAGGTCAGCAACTCAAATTGCATTCTAACTCCAACAAAAAGGATGTTCAAACATATCATGAAGCTGCCTAAAAAGACATTCCATCACGTTATTTATTGGTAATTGGTAAAGAAAAGAATATCTTAATTTCAATGAAGACAATATTCAATTTCAAGAACATGAAATTGATTGACCTTATCTCACTTGCTGACATAATGCAGTGGATCATTAAAACTAAAACCTGGTTCTGTGGTGTAATGGTTAGCACTCTGGACTTTGAATCCACGATCCGAGTTCAAATCACGGCAGAACCTGATGATGTCTTTTATTAGTCTATCTGGAATGAAAATTGCCTCCATTACTATAACTGTCAAGTTGTCAAGGTTTTTTAAAAACTTCAAGGAAATCTGATAGCCTGCATCCTGTTTCAAAACGAGGCACACCAAGCGTCAGTCATCAAAAACCAGTTTGGCAGTGGTGGGATTTGAACCCACGCCTCCGAAGAGACTGGTGCCTTAAACCAGCGCCTTAGACCGCTCGGCCACGCTACCTTGTGTTTGTGTTTTATTTGGTCCGGCTAAACTCTCATTTTCCAAATATCTGTGAGGAAAAAATTATATTTTCGTAAGTGACATGCAAATACTCACATTTGTATGTCCTACAACGATGCTTGAACCAAGGCATTCCTCAGCAATGGAGATCGACCCCTTTTGCATTGACAGAAGTGTCTGCAGTAATTGTTTAACATGAACTCTTTGCCAATAAAACCATTCCCACACCGGGAATCGAACCCGGGCCGCCGGCGTGAAAGGCCGGAATCCTAACCACTAGACCATATGGGACCATGTATTGGCCCAAGTGGTCTATTCAGCGCCTTCGATCTCTCCAGAAACAGCATGTTGGTGAAGGAAAGAGCAATGAGCCAATGAGGCCCGATAGGCATTCACAGTTTGGCGTTAAATAACTTGAGCTGAAAATTGTTCAACCCCTCGTCTGCATAATGTGTAAACTGTGAAGAAACTGAGGAAAATTACCATGTTTCTCCATAGTCCTGAACAAGGCACAAAGGTCAGCAACTCAAATTGCATTCTAACTCCAACAAAAAGGATGCTCAAACATATCATGAAGCTGCCTAAAAAGACATTCCATCACGTTATTTATTGGTAATTGGTAAAGAAAAGAATATCTTAATTTCAATGAAGACAATATTCAATTTCAAGAACATGAAATTGATTGACCCTATCTCACTTGCTGACATAATGCAGTGGATCATTAAAACTAAAACCTGGTTCTGTGGTGTAATGGTTAGCACTCTGGACTTTGAATCCAGCGATCCGAGTTCAAATCTCGGCAGAACCTGATGATGTCTTTTATTAGTCTATCTGGAATGAAAATTGCCTCCATTTCTATAACTGTCAAGTTGTCAAGGTTTTTTAAAAACTTCAAGGAAATCTGATAGCCTGCATCCTGTTTCATTCCTGCATCCTGTTCATTCCTCAGCAATGGAGATCAACCCCTTTTGCATTGACAGAAGTGTCTGCAGTAATTGTTTAACATGAACTCTTTGCCAATAAAACCATTCCCACACCGGGAATCGAACCCGGGCCGCCGGCGTGAAAGGCCGGAATCCTAACCACTAGACCATATGGGACCATGTATTGGCCCAAGTGGTCTATTCAGCTCCTTCGATCTCTCCAGAAACAGCATGTTGGTGAAGGAAAGAGCAATGAGCCAATGAGGCCCGATAGGCATTCACAGTTTGGCGTTAAATAACTTGAGCTGAAAATTGTTCAACCCCTCGTCTGCATAATGTGTAAACTGTGAAGAAACTGAGGAAAATTACCATGTTTCTCCATAGTCCTGAACAAGGCACAAAGGTCAGCAACTCAAATTGCATTCTAACTCCAACAAAAAGGATGTTCAAACATATCATGAAGCTGCCTAAAAAGACATTCCATCACGTTATTTATTGGTAATTGGTAAAGAAAAGAATATCTTAATTTCAATGAAGACAATATTCAATTTCAAGAACATGAAATTGATTGACCTTATCTCACTTGCTGACATAATGCAGTGGATCATTAAAACTAAAACCTGGTTCTGTGGTGTAATGGTTAGCACTCTGGACTTTGAATCCACGATCCGAGTTCAAATCACGGCAGAACCTGATGATGTCTTTTATTAGTCTATCTGGAATGAAAATTGCCTCCATTACTATAACTGTCAAGTTGTCAAGGTTTTTTAAAAACTTCAAGGAAATCTGATAGCCTGCATCCTGTTTCAAAACGAGGCACACCAAGCGTCAGTCATCAAAAACCAGTTTGGCAGTGGTGGGATTTGAACCCACGCCTCCGAAGAGACTGGTGCCTTAAACCAGCGCCTTAGACCGCTCCGCCACGCTACCTTGTGTTTGTGTTTTATTTGGTCCGGCTAAACTCTCATTTTCCAAATATCTGAGAGGAAAAAATTATATTTTCGTAAGTGACATGCAAATACTCACATTTGTATGTCCTACAACGATGCTTGAACCAAGGCATTCCTCAGCAATGGAGATCGACCCCTTTTGCATTGACAGAAGTGTCTGCAGTAATTGTTTAACATGAACTCTTTGCCAATAAAACCATTCCCACACCGGGAATCGAACCCGGGCCGCCGGCTAAAAGGCCGGAATCCTAACCACTAGACCATATGGGACCATGTATTGGCCCAAGTGGTCTATTCAGCTCCTTCGATCTCTCCAGAAACAGCATGTTGGTGAAGGAAAGAGCAATGAGCCAATGAGGCCCGATAGGCATTCACAGTTTGGCGTTAAATAACTTGAGCTGAAAATTGTTCAACCCCTCGTCTGCATAATGTGTAAACTGTGAAGAAACTGAGGAAATTTACCATGTTTCTCCATAGTCCTGAACAAGGCACAAAGGTCAGCAACTCAAATTGCATTCTAACTCCAACAAAAAGGATGTTCAAACATATCATGAAGCTGCCTAAAAAGACATTCCATCACGTTATTTATTGGTAATTGGTAAAGAAAAGAATATCTTAATTTCAATGAAGACAATATTCAATTTCAAGAACATGAAATTGATTGACCTTATCTCACTTGCTGACATAATGCAGTGGATCATTAAAACTAAAACCTGGTTCTGTGGTGTAATGGTTAGCACTCTGGACTTTGAATCCAGCGATCCGAGTTCAAATCTCGGCAGAACCTGATGATGTCTTTTATTAGTCTATCTGGAATGAAAATTGCCTCCATTTCTATAACTGTCAAGTTGTCAAGGTTTTTTAAAAACTTCAAGGAAATCTGATAGCCTGCATCCTGTTTCAAAACGAGGCACACCAAGCGTCAGTCATCAAAAACCAGTTTGGCAGCGGTGGGATTCGAACCCACGCCTCCGAAGAGACTGGTGCCTTAAACCAGCGCCTTAGACCGCTCGGCCACGCTACCTTGTGTTTGTGTTTTATTTGGTCCGGCTAAACTCTCATTTTCCAAATATCTGTGAGGAAAAATTTATATATTCGTAAGTGACATGCAAATACTCACATTTGTATGTCCTATAACGATGCTTGAACCAAGGCATTCCTCAGCAATGGAGATCGACCCCTTTTGCATTGACAGAAGTGTCTGCAGTAATTGTTTAACATGAACTCTTTGCCAATAAAACCATTCCCACACCGGGAATCGAACCCGGGCCGCCGGCGTGAAAGGCCGGAATCCTAACCACTAGACCATATGGGACCATGTATTGGCCCAAGTGGTCTATTCAGCGCCTTCGATCTCTCCAGAAACAGCATGTTGGTGAAGGAAAGAGCAATGAGCCAATGAGGCCCGATAGGCATTCACAGTTTGGCGTTAAATAACTTGAGCTGAAAATTGTTCAACCCATCGTCTGCATAATGTGTAAACTGTGAAGAAACTGAGGAAAATTACCATGTTTCTCCATAGTCCTGAACAAGGCACAAAGGTCAGCAACTCAAATTGCATTCTAACTCCAACAAAAAGGATGTTCAAACATATCATGAAGCTGCCTAAAAAGACATTCCATCACGTTATTTATTGGTAATTGGTAAAGAAAAGAATATCTTAATTTCAATGAAGACAATATTCAATTTCAAGAACATGAAGTGTCTGCAGTAATTGTTTAACATGAACTCTTTGCCAATAAAACCATTCCCACACCGGGAATCGAACCCGGGCCGCCGGCGTGAAAGGCCGGAATCCTAACCACTAGACCATATGGGACCATGTATTGGCCCAAGTGGTCTATTCAGCTCCTTCGATCTCTCCAGAAACAGCATGTTGGTGAAGGAAAGAGCAATGAGCCAATGAGGCCCGATAGGCATTCACAGTTTGGCGTTAAATAACTTGAGCTGAAAATTGTTCAACCCCTCGTCTGCATAATGTGTAAACTGTGAAGAAACTGAGGAAAATTACCATGTTTCTCCATAGTCCTGAACAAGGCACAAAGGTCAGCAACTCAAATTGCATTCTAACTCCAACAAAAAGGATGTTCAAACATATCATGAAGCTGCCTAAAAAGACATTCCATCACGTTATTTATTGGTAATTGGTAAAGAAAAGAATATCTTAATTTCAATGAAGACAATATTCAATTTCAAGAACATGAAATTGATTGACCTTATCTCACTTGCTGACATAATGCAGTGGATCATTAAAACTAAAACCTGGTTCTGTGGTGTAATGGTTAGCACTCTGGACTTTGAATCCAGCGATCCGAGTTCAAATCTCGGCAGAACCTGATGATGTCTTTTATTAGTCTATCTGGAATGAAAATTGCCTCCATTTCTATAACTGTCAAGTTGTCAAGGTTTTTTAAAAACTTCAAGGAAATCTGATAGTCTGCATCCTGTTTCAAAACGAGGCACACCAAGCGTCAGTCATCAAAAACCAGTTTGGCAGCGGTGGGATTCGAACCCACGCCTCCGAAGAGACTGGTGCCTTAAACCAGCGCCTTAGACCGCTCGGCCACGCTACCTTGTGTTTGTGTTTTATTTGGTCCGGCTAAACTCTCATTTTCCAAATATCTGTGAGGAAAAAATTATATTTTCGTAAGTGACATGCAAATACTCACATTTGTATGTCCTACAACGATGCTTGAACCAAGGCATTCCTCAGCAATGGAGATCGACCCCTTTTGCATTGACAGAAGTGTCTGCAGTAATTGTTTAACATGAACTCTTTGCCAATAAAACCATTCCCACACCGGGAATCGAACCCGGGCCGCCGGCGTGAAAGGCCGGAATCCTAACCACTAGACCATATGGGACCATGTATTTGCCCAAGTGGTCTATTCAGCTCCTTCGATCTCTCCAGAAACAGCATGTTGGTGAAGGAAAGAGCAATGAGCCAATGAGGCCCGATAGGCATTCACAGTTTGGCGTTAAATAACTTGAGCTGAAAATTGTTCAACCCCTCGTCTGCATAATGTGTAAACTGTGAAGAAACTGAGGAAAATTACCATGTTTCTCCATAGTCCTGAACAAGGCACAAAGGTCAGCAACTCAAATTGCATTCTAACTCCAACAAAAAGGATGTTCAAACATATCATGAAGCTGCCTAAAAAGACATTCCATCACGTTATTTATTGGTAATTGGTAAAGAAAAGAATATCTTAATTTCAATGAAGACAATATTCAATTTCAAGAACATGAAATTGATTGACCTTATCTCACTTGCTGACATAATGCAGTGGATCATTAAAACTAAAACCTGGTTCTGTGGTGTAATGGTTAGCACTCTGGACTTTGAATCCAGCGATCCGAGTTCAAATCTCGGCAGAACCTGATGATGTCTTTTATTAGTCTATCTGGAATGAAAATTGCCTCCATTTCTATAACTGTCAAGTTGTCAAGGTTTTTTAAAAACTTCAAGGAAATCTGATAGCCTGCATCCTGTTTCAAAACGAGGCACACCAAGCGTCAGTCATCAAAAACCAGTTTGGCAGCGGTGGGATTCGAACCCACGCCTCCGAAGAGACTGGTGCCTTAAACCAGCGCCTTAGACCGCTCGGCCACGCTACCTTGTGTTTGTGTTTTATTTGGTCCGGCTAAACTCTCATTTTCCAAATATCTGTGTGGAAAAATTTATATTTTCGTAAGTGACATGCAAATACTCACATTTGTATGTTCTACAACGATGCTTGAACCAAGGCATTCCTCAGCAATGGAGATCAACCCCTTTTGCATTGACAGAAGTGTCTGCAGTAATTGTTTAACATGAACTCTTTGCCAATAAAACCATTCCCACACCGGGAATCGAACCCGGGCCGCGGGCGTGAAAGGCCGGAATCCTAACCACTAGACCATATGGGACCATGTATTGGCCCAAGTGGTCTATTCAGCTCCTTCGATCTCTCCAGAAACAGCATGTTGGTGAAGGAAAGAGCAATGAGCCAATGAGGCCCGATAGGCATTCACAGTTTGGCGTTAAATAACTTGAGCTGAAAATTGTTCAACCCCTCGTCTGCATAATGTGTAAACTGTGAAGAAACTGAGGAAATTTACCATGTTTCTCCATAGTCCTGAACAAGGCACAAAGGTCAGCAACTCAAATTGCATTCTAACTCCAACAAAGAGGATGTTCAAACATATCATGAAGCTGCCTAAAAAGACATTCCATCACGTTATTTATTGGTAATTGGTAAAGAAAAGAATATCTTAATTTCAATGAAGACAATATTCAATTTCAAGAACATGAAATTGATTGACCTTATCTCACTTGCTGACATAATGCAGTGGATCATTAAAACTAAAACCTGGTTCTGTGGTGTAATGGTTAGCACTCTGGACTTTGAATCCAGCGATCCGAGTTCAAATCTCGGCAGAACCTGATAATGTCTTTTATTAGTCTATCTGGAATGAAAATTGCCTCCATTTCTATAACTGTCAAGTTGTCAAGGTTTTTTAAAAACTTCAAGGAAATCTGATAGCCTGCATCCTGTTTCAAAACGAGGCACACCAAGCGTCAGTCATCAAAAACCAGTTTGGCAGCGGTGGGATTCGAACCCACGCCTCCGAAGAGACTGGTGCCTTAAACCAGCGCCTTAGACCGCTCCGCCACGCTACCTTGTGTTTGTTTTTTATTTGGTCCGGCTAAACTCTCATTTTCCAAATATCTGTGAGGAAAAAATTATATTTTCATAAGTGACATGCAAATACTCACATTTGTATGTCCTACAACGATGCTTGAACCAAGGCATTCCTCAGCAATGGAGATCGACCCCTTTTGCATTGACAGAAGTGTCTGCAGTAATTGTTTAACATGAACTCTTTGCCAATAAAACCATTCCCACACCGGAAATCGAACCCGGGCCGCCGGCGTGAAAGGCCGGAATCCTAACCACTAGACCATATGGGACCATGTATTGGCCCAAGTGGTCTATTCAGCTCCTTCGATCTCTCCAGAAACAGCATGTTGGTGAAGGAAAGAGCAATGAGCCAATGAGGCCCGATAGGCATTCACAGTTTGGCGTTAAATAACTTGAGCTGAAAATTGTTCAACCCCTCGTCTGCATAATGTGTAAACTGTGAAGAAACTGAGGAAAATTACCATGTTTCTCCATAGTCCTGAACAAGGCACAAAGGTCAGCAACTCAAATTGCATTCTAACTCCAACAAAAAGGATGTTCAAACATATCATGAAGCTGCCTAAAAAGACATTCCATCACGTTATTTATTGGTAATTGGTAAAGAAAAGAATATCTTAATTTCAATGAAGACAATATTCAATTTCAAGAACATGAAATTGATTGACCTTATCTCACTTGCTGACATAATGCAGTGGATCATTAAAAATAAAACCTGGTTCTGTGGTGTAATGGTTAGCACCCTGGACTTTGAATCCAGCGATCCGAGTTCAAATCTCGGCAGAACCTGATGATGTCTTTTATTAGTCTATCTGGAATGAAAATTGCCTCCATTTCTATAACTGTCAAGTTGTCAAGGTTTTTTAAAAACTTCAAGGAAATCTGATAGCCTGCATCCTGTTTCAAAACGAGGCACACCAAGCGTCAGTCATCAAAAACCAGTTTGGCAGCGGTGGGATTCGAACCCACGCCTCCGAAGAGACTGGTGCCTTAAACCAGCGCCTTAGACCGCTCGGCCACGCTACCTTGTGTTTGTTTTTTATTTGGTCCGGCTAAACTCTCATTTTCCAAATATCTGTGAGGAAAAAATTATATTTTCATAAGTGACATGCAAATACTCACATTTGTATGTCCTACAACGATGCTTGAACCAAGGCATTCCTCAGCAATGGAGATCGACCCCTTTTGCATTGACAGAAGTGTCTGCAGTAATTGTTTAACATGAACTCTTTGCCAATAAAACCATTCCCACACCGGGAATCGAACCCGGGCCGCCGGCGTGAAAGGCCGGAATCCTAACCACTAGACCATATGGGACCATGTATTGGCCCAAGTGGTCTATTCAGCTCCTTCGATCTCTCCAGAAACAGCATGTTGGTGAAGGAAAGAGCAATGAGCCAATGAGGCCCGATAGGCATTCACAGTTTGGCGTTAAATAACTTGAGCTGAAAATTGTTCAACCCCTCGTCTGCATAATGTGTAAACTGTGAAGAAACTGAGGAAAATTACCATGTTTCTCCATAGTCCTGAACAAGGCACAAAGGTCAGCAACTCAAATTGCATTCTAACTCCAACAAAAAGGATGTTCAAACATATCATGAAGCTGCCTAAAAAGACATTCCATCACGTTATTTATTGGTAATTGGTAAAGAAAAGAATATCTTAATTTCAATGAAGACAATATTCAATTTCAAGAACATGAAATTGATTGACCTTATCTCACTTGCTGACATAATGCAGTGGATCATTAAAACTAAAACCTGGTTCTGTGGTATAATGGTTAGCACTCTGGACTTTGAATCCAGCGATCCGAGTTCAAATCTCGGCAGAACCTGATGATGTCTTTTATTAGTCTATCTGAAATGAAAATTGCCTCCATTTCTATAACTGTCAAGTTGTCAAGGTTTTTTAAAAACTTCAAGGAAATCTGATAGCCTGCATCCTGTTTCAAAACGAGGCACACCAAGCGTCAGTCATCAAAAACCAGTTTGGCAGCGGTGGGATTCGAACCCACGCCTCCGAAGAGACTGGTGCCTTAAACCAGCGCCTTAGACCGCTCGGCCACGCTACCTTGTGTTTGTGTTTTATTTGGTCCGGCTAAACTCTCATTTTCCAAATATCTGTGAGGAAAAAATTATATTTTCGTAAGTGACATGCAAATACTCACATTTGTATGTCCTACAACGATGCTTGAACCAAGGCATTCCTCAGCAATGGAGATCGACCCCTTTTGCATTGACAGAAGTGTCTGCAGTAATTGTTTAACATGAACTCTTTGCCAATAAAACCATTCCCACACCGGGAATCGAACCCGGGCCGCCGGCGTGAAAGGCCGGAATCCTAACCACTAGACCATATGGGACCATGTATTGGCCCAAGTGGTCTATTCAGCTCCTTCGATCTCTCCAGAAACAGCATGTTGGTGAAGGAAAGAGCAATGAGCCAATGAGGCCCGATAGGCATTCACAGTTTGGCGTTAAATAACTTGAGCTGAAAATTGTTCAACCCCTCGTCTGCATAATGTGTAAACTGTGAAGAAACTGAGGAAAATTACCATGTTTCTCCATAGTCCTGAACAAGGCACAAAGGTCAGCAACTCAAATTGCATTCTAACTCCAACAAAAAGGATGTTCAAACATATCATGAAGCTGCCTAAAAAGACATTCCATCACGTTATTTATTGGTAATTGGTAAAGAAAAGAATATCTTAATTTCAATGAAGACAATATTCAATTTCAAGAACATGAAATTGATTGACCTTATCTCACTTGCTGACATAATGCAGTGGATCATTAAAACTAAAACCTGGTTCTGTGGTGTAATGGTTAGCACTCTGGACTTTGAATCCAGCGATCCGAGTTCAAATCTCGGCAGAACCTGATGATGTCTTTTATTAGTCTATCTGGAATGAAAATTGCCTCCATTTCTATAACTGTCAAGTTGTCAAGGTTTTTTAAAAACTTCAAGGAAATCTGATAGCCTGCATCCTGTTTCAAAACGAGGCACACCAAGCGTCAGTCATCAAAAACCAGTTTGGCAGCGGTGGGATTCGAACCCACGCCTCCGAAGAGACTGGTGCCTTAAACCAGCGCCTTAGACCGCTCGGCCACGCTACCTTGTGTTTGTTTTTTATTTGGTCCGGCTAAACTCTCATTTTCCAAATATCTGTGTGGAAAAATTTATATTTTCGTAAGTGACATGCAAATACTCACATTTGTATGTTCTACAACGATGCTTGAACCAAGGCATTCCTCAGCAATGGAGATCAACCCCTTTTGCATTGACAGAAGTGTCTGCAGTAATTGTTTAACATGAACTCTTTGCCAATAAAACCATTCCCACACCGGGAATCGAACCCGGGCCGCGGGCGTGAAAGGCCGGAATCCTAACCACTAGACCATATGGGACCATGTATTGGCCCAAGTGGTCTATTCAGCTCCTTCGATCTCTCCAGAAACAGCATGTTGGTGAAGGAAAGAGCAATGAGCCAATGAGGCCCGATAGGCATTCACAGTTTGGCGTTAAATAACTTGAGCTGAAAATTGTTCAACCCCTCGTCTGCATAATGTGTAAACTGTGAAGAAACTGAGGAAATTTACCATGTTTCTCCATAGTCCTGAACAAGGCACAAAGGTCAGCAACTCAAATTGCATTCTAACTCCAACAAAGAGGATGTTCAAACATATCATGAAGCTGCCTAAAAAGACATTCCATCACGTTATTTATTGGTAATTGGTAAAGAAAAGAATATCTTAATTTCAATGAAGACAATATTCAATTTCAAGAACATGAAATTGATTGACCTTATCTCACTTGCTGACATAATGCAGTGGATCATTAAAACTAAAACCTGGTTCTGTGGTGTAATGGTTAGCACTCTGGACTTTGAATCCAGCGATCCGAGTTCAAATCTCGGCAGAACCTGATGATGTCTTTTATTAGTCTATCTGGAATGAAAATTGCCTCCATTTCTATAACTGTCAAGTTGTCAAGGTTTTTTAAAAACTTCAAGGAAATCTGATAGCCTGCATCCTGTTTCAAAACGAGGCACACCAAGCGTCAGTCATCAAAAACCAGTTTGGCAGCGGTGGGATTCGAACCCACGCCTCCGAAGAGACTGGTGCCTTAAACCAGCGCCTTAGACCGCTCCGCCACGCTACCTTGTGTTTGTTTTTTATTTGGTCCGGCTAAACTCTCATTTTCCAAATATCTGTGAGGAAAAAATTATATTTTCATAAGTGACATGCAAATACTCACATTTGTATGTCCTACAACGATGCTTGAACCAAGGCATTCCTCAGCAATGGAGATCGACCCCTTTTGCATTGACAGAAGTGTCTGCAGTAATTGTTTAACATGAACTCTTTGCCAATAAAACCATTCCCACACCGGAAATCGAACCCGGGCCGCCGGCGTGAAAGGCCGGAATCCTAACCACTAGACCATATGGGACCATGTATTGGCCCAAGTGGTCTATTCAGCTCCTTCGATCTCTCCAGAAACAGCATGTTGGTGAAGGAAAGAGCAATGAGCCAATGAGGCCCGATAGGCATTCACAGTTTGGCGTTAAATAACTTGAGCTGAAAATTGTTCAACCCCTCGTCTGCATAATGTGTAAACTGTGAAGAAACTGAGGAAAATTACCATGTTTCTCCATAGTCCTGAACAAGGCACAAAGGTCAGCAACTCAAATTGCATTCTAACTCCAACAAAAAGGATGTTCAAACATATCATGAAGCTGCCTAAAAAGACATTCCATCACGTTATTTATTGGTAATTGGTAAAGAAAAGAATATCTTAATTTCAATGAAGACAATATTCAATTTCAAGAACATGAAATTGATTGACCTTATCTCACTTGCTGACATAATGCAGTGGATCATTAAAAATAAAACCTGGTTCTGTGGTGTAATGGTTAGCACCCTGGACTTTGAATCCAGCGATCCGAGTTCAAATCTCGGCAGAACCTGATGATGTCTTTTATTAGTCTATCTGGAATGAAAATTGCCTCCATTTCTATAACTGTCAAGTTGTCAAGGTTTTTTAAAAACTTCAAGGAAATCTGATAGCCTGCATCCTGTTTCAAAACGAGGCACACCAAGCGTCAGTCATCAAAAACCAGTTTGGCAGCGGTGGGATTCGAACCCACGCCTCCGAAGAGACTGGTGCCTTAAACCAGCGCCTTAGACCGCTCGGCCACGCTACCTTGTGTTTGTTTTTTATTTGGTCCGGCTAAACTCTCATTTTCCAAATATCTGTGTGGAAAAATTTATATTTTCGTAAGTGACATGCAAATACTCACATTTGTATGTTCTACAACGATGCTTGAACCAAGGCATTCCTCAGCAATGGAGATCAACCCCTTTTGCATTGACAGAAGTGTCTGCAGTAATTGTTTAACATGAACTCTTTGCCAATAAAACCATTCCCACACCGGGAATCGAACCCGGGCCGCCGGCGTGAAAGGCCGGAATCCTAACCACTAGACCATATGGGACCATGTATTGGCCCAAGTGGTCTATTCAGCTCCTTCGATCTCTCCAGAAACAGCATGTTGGTGAAGGAAAGAGCAATGAGCCAATGAGGCCCGATAGGCATTCACAGTTTGGCGTTAAATAACTTGAGCTGAAAATTGTTCAACCCCTCGTCTGCATAATGTGTAAACTGTGAAGAAACTGAGGAAATTTACCATGTTTCTCCATAGTCCTGAACAAGGCACAAAGGTCAGCAACTCAAATTGCATTCTAACTCCGACAAAGAGGATGTTCAAACATATCATGAAGCTGCCTAAAAAGACATTCCATCACGTTATTTATTGGTAATTGGTAAAGAAAAGAATATCTTAATTTCAATGAAGACAATATTCAATTTCAAGAACATGAAATTGATTGACCTTATCTCACTTGCTGACATAATGCAGTGGATCATTAAAACTAAAACCTGGTTCTGTGGTGTAATGGTTAGCACTCTGGACTTTGAATCCAGCGATCCGAGTTCAAATCTCGGCAGAACCTGATGATGTCTTTTATTAGTCTATCTGGAATGAAAATTGCCTCCATTTCTATAACTGTCAAGTTGTCAAGGTTTTTTAAAAACTTCAAGGAAATCTGATAGCCTGCATCCTGTTTCAAAACGAGGCACACCAAGCGTCAGTCATCAAAAACCAGTTTGGCAGCGGTGGGATTCGAACCCACGCCTCCGAAGAGACTGGTGCCTTAAACCAGCGCCTTAGACCGCTCCGCCACGCTACCTTGTGTTTGTTTTTTATTTGGTCCGGCTAAACTCTCATTTTCCAAATATCTGTGAGGAAAAAATTATATTTTCATAAGTGACATGCAAATACTCACATTTGTATGTCCTACAACGATGCTTGAACCAAGGCATTCCTCAGGAATGGAGATCGACCCCTTTTGCATTGACAGAAGTGTCTGCAGTAATTGTTTAACATGAACTCTTTGCCAATAAAACCATTCCCACACCGGAAATCGAACCCGGGCCGCCGGCGTGAAAGGCCGGAATCCTAACCACTAGACCATATGGGACCATGTATTGGCCCAAGTGGTCTATTCAGCTCCTTCGATCTCTCCAGAAACAGCATGTTGGTGAAGGAAAGAGCAATGAGCCAATGAGGCCCGATAGGCATTCACAGTTTGGCGTTAAATAACTTGAGCTGAAAATTGTTCAACCCCTCGTCTGCATAATGTGTAAACTGTGAAGAAACTGAGGAAAATTACCATGTTTCTCCATAGTCCTGAACAAGGCACAAAGGTGAGCAACTCAAATTGCATTCTAACTCCAACAAAAAGGATGTTCAAACATATCATGAAGCTGCCTAAAAAGACATTCCATCACGTTATTTATTGGTAATTGGTAAAGAAAAGAATATCTTAATTTCAATGAAGACAATATTCAATTTCAAGAACATGAAATTGATTGACCTTATCTCACTTGCTGACATAATGCAGTGGATCATTAAAAATAAAACCTGGTTCTGTGGTGTAATGGTTAGCACCCTGGACTTTGAATCCAGCGATCCGAGTTCAAATCTCGGCAGAACCTGATGATGTCTTTTATTAGTCTATCTGGAATGAAAATTGCCTCCATTTCTATAACTGTCAAGTTGTCAAGGTTTTTTAAAAACTTCAAGGAAATCTGATAGCCTGCATCCTGTTTCAAAACGAGGCACACCAAGCGTCAGTCATCAAAAACCAGTTTGGCAGCGGTGGGATTCGAACCCACGCCTCCGAAGAGACTGGTGCCTTAAACCAGCGCCTTAGACCGCTCGGCCACGCTACCTTGTGTTTGTTTTTTATTTGGTCCGGCTAAACTCTCATTTTCCAAATATCTGTGTGGAAAAATTTATATTTTCGTAAGTGACATGCAAATACTCACATTTGTATGTTCTACAACGATGCTTGAACCAAGGCATTCCTCAGCAATGGAGATCAACCCCTTTTGCATTGACAGAAGTGTCTGCAGTAATTGTTTAACATGAACTCTTTGCCAATAAAACCATTCCCACACCGGGAATCGAACCCGGGCCGCCGGCGTGAAAGGCCGGAATCCTAACCACTAGACCATATGGGACCATGTATTGGCCCAAGTGGTCTATTCAGCTCCTTCGATCTCTCCAGAAACAGCATGTTGGTGAAGGAAAGAGCAATGAGCCAATGAGGCCCGATAGGCATTCACAGTTTGGCGTTAAATAACTTGAGCTGAAAATTGTTCAACCCCTCGTCTGCATAATGTGTAAACTGTGAAGAAACTGAGGAAATTTACCATGTTTCTCCATAGTCCTGAACAAGGCACAAAGGTCAGCAACTCAAATTGCATTCTAACTCCAACAAAGAGGATGTTCAAACATATCATGAAGCTGCCTAAAAAGACATTCCATCACGTTATTTATTGGTAATTGGTAAAGAAAAGAATATCTTAATTTCAATGAAGACAATATTCAATTTCAAGAACATGAAATTGATTGACCTTATCTCACTTGCTGACATAATGCAGTGGATCATTAAAACTAAAACCTGGTTCTGTGGTGTAATGGTTAGCACTCTGGACTTTGAATCCAGCGATCCGAGTTCAAATCTCGGCAGAACCTGATGATGTCTTTTATTAGTCTATCTGGAATGAAAATTGCCTCCATTTCTATAACTGTCAAGTTGTCAAGGTTTTTTAAAAACTTCAAGGAAATCTGATAGCCTGCATCCTGTTTCAAAACGAGGCACACCAAGCGTCAGTCATCAAAAACCAGTTTGGCAGCGGTGGGATTCGAACCCACGCCTCCGAAGAGACTGGTGCCTTAAACCAGCGCCTTAGACCGCTCCGCCACGCTACCTTGTGTTTGTTTTTTATTTGGTCCGGCTAAACTCTCATTTTCCAAATATCTGTGAGGAAAAAATTATATTTTCATAAGTGACATGCAAATACTCACATTTGTATGTCCTACAACGATGCTTGAACCAAGGCATTCCTCAGCAATGGAGATCGACCCCTTTTGCATTGACAGAAGTGTCTGCAGTAATTGTTTAACATGAACTCTTTGCCAATAAAACCATTCCCACACCGGAAATCGAACCCGGGCCGCCGGCGTGAAAGGCCGGAATCCTAACCACTAGACCATATGGGACCATGTATTGGCCCAAGTGGTCTATTCAGCTCCTTCGATCTCTCCAGAAACAGCATGTTGGTGAAGGAAAGAGCAATGAGCCAATGAGGCCCGATAGGCATTCACAGTTTGGCGTTAAATAACTTGAGCTGAAAATTGTTCCACCGCTCGTCTGCATAATGTGTAAACTGTGAAGAAACTGAGGAAAATTACCATGTTTCTCCATAGTCCTGAACAAGGCACAAAGGTCAGCAACTCAAATTGCATTCTAACTCCAACAAAAAGGATGTTCAAACATATCATGAAGCTGCCTAAAAAGACATTCGATCACGTTATTTATTGGTAATTGGTAAAGAAAAGAATATCTTAATTTCAATGAAGACAATATTCAATTTCAAGAACATGAAATTGATTGACCTTATCTCACTTGCTGACATAATGCAGTGGATCATTAAAACTAAAACCTGGTTCTGTGGTGTAATGGTTAGCACCCTGGACTTTGAATCCAGCGATCCGAGTTCAAATCTTGGCAGAACCTGATGATGTCTTTTATTAGTCTATCTGGAATGAAAATTGCCTCCATTTCTATAACTGTCAAGTTGTCAAGGTTTTTTAAAAACTTCAAGGAAATCTGATAGCCTGCATCCTGTTTCAAAACGAGGCACACCAAGCGTCAGTCATCAAAAACCAGTTTGGCAGGGGTGGGATTCGAACCCACGCCTCCGAAGAGACTGGTGCCTTAAACTAGCGCCTTAGACCGCTCGGCCACGCTACCTTGTGTTTGTGTTTTATTTGGTCCGGCTAAACTCTCATTTTCCAAATATCTGTGAGGAAAAAATTATATTTTCATAAGTGACATGCAAATACTCACATTCGTATGTCCTACAACGATGCTTGAACCAAGGCATTCCTCAGCAATGGAGATCGACCCCCTTTGCATTGACAGAAGTGTCTGCAGTAATTGTTTAACATGAACTCTTTGCCAATAAAACCATTCCCACACCTGGAATCGAACCCGGGCCGCCGGCGTGAAAGGCCGGAATCCTAACCACTAGACCATATGGGACCATGTATTGGCCCAAGTGGTCTATTCAGCTCCTTCGATCTCTCCAGAAACAGCATGTTGGTGAAGGAAAGAGCAATGAGCCAATGAGGCCCGATAGTCATTCACAGTTTGGCGTTAAATAACTTGAGCTGAAAATTGTTCAACCCCTCGTCTGCATAATGTGTAAACTGTGAAGAAACTGAGGAAATTTACCATGTTTCTCCATAGTCCTGAACAAGGCACAAAGGTCAGCAACTCAAATTGCATTCTAACTCCAACAAAAAGGATGTTCAAACATATCATGAAGCTGCCTAAAAAGACATTCCATCACGTTATTTATTGGTAATTGGTAAAGAAAAGAATATCTTAATTTCAATGAAGACAATATTCAATTTCAAGAACATGAAATTGATTGACCTTATCTCACTTGCTGACATAATGCAGTGGATCATTAAAACTAAAACCTGGTTCTGTGGTGTAATGGTTAGCACTCTGGACTTTGAATCCAGCGATCCGAGTTCAAATCTCGGCAGAACCTGATGATGTCTTTTATTAGTCTATCTGGAATGAAAATTGCCTCCATTTCTATAACTGTCAAGTTGTCAAGGTTTTTTAAAAACTTCAAGGAAATCTGATAGCCTGCATCCTGTTTCAAAACGAGGCACACCAAGCGTCAGTCATCAAAAACCAGTTTGGCAGCGGTGGGATTCGAACCCACGCCTCCGAAGAGACTGGTGCCTTAAACCAGCGCCTTAGACCGCTCGGCCACGCTACCTTGTGTTTGTGTTTTATTTGGTCCGGATAAACTCTCATTTTCCAAATATCTGTGAGGAAAAATTTATATATTCGTAAGTGACATGCAAATACTCACATTTGTATGTCCTATAACGATGCTTGAACCAAGGCATTCCTCAGCAATGGAGATCGACCCCTTTTGCATTGACAGAAGTGTCTGCAGTAATTGTTTAACATGAACTCTTTGCCAATAAAACCATTCCCACACCGGGAATCGAACCCGGGCCGCCGGCGTGAAAGGCCGGAATCCTAACCACTAGACCATATGGGACCATCGCCCAAGTGGTCTATTCAGCGCCTTCGATCTCTCCAGAAACAGCATGTTGGTGAAGGAAAGAGCAATGAGCCAATGAGGCCCGATAGGCATTCACAGTTTGGCGTTAAATAACTTGAGCTGAAAATTGTTCAACCCCTCGTCTGCATAATGTGTAAACTGTGAAGAAACTGAGGAAAATTACCATGTTTCTCCATAGTCCTGAACAAGGCACAAAGGTCAGCAACTCAAATTGCATTCTAACTCCAACAAAAAGGATGTTCAAACATATCATGAAGCTGCCTAAAAAGACATTCCATCACGTTATTTATTGGTAATTGGTAAAGAAAAGAATATCTTAATTTCAATGAAGACAATATTCAATTTCAAGAACATGAAATTGATTGACCTTATCTCACTTGCTGACATAATGCAGTGGATCATTAAAACTAAAACCTGGTTCTGTGGTGTAATGGTTAGCACTCTGGACTTTGAATCCAGCGATCCGAGTTCAAATCTCGGCAGAACCTGATGATGTCTTTTATTAGTCTATCTGGAATGAAAATTGCCTCCATTTCTATAACTGTCAAGTTGTCAAGGTTTTTTAAAAACTTCAAGGAAATCTGATAGCCTGCATCCTGTTTCAAAACGAGGCACACCAAGCGTCAGTCATCAAAAACCAGTTTGGCACAGGTGGGATTCGAACCCACGCCTCCGAAGAGACTGGTGCCTTAAACCAGCGCCTTAGACCGCTCGGCCACGCTACCTTGTGTTTGTGTTTTATTTGGTCCGGCTAAACTCTCATTTTCCAAATATCTGTGTGGAAAAATTTATATTTTCGTAAGTGACATGCAAATACTCACATTTGTATGTTCTACAACGATGCTTGAACCAAGGCATTCCTCAGCAATGGAGATCAACCCCTTTTGCATTGACAGAAGTGTCTGCAGTAATTGTTTAACATGAACTCTTTGCCAATAAAACCATTCCCACACCGGGAATCGAACCCGGGCCGCCGGCGTGAAAGGCCGGAATCCTAACCACTAGACCATATGGGACCATGTATTGGCCCAAGTGGTCTATTCAGCTCCTTCGATCTCTCCAGAAACAGCATGTTGGTGAAGGAAAGAGCAATGAGCCAATGAGGCCCGATAGGCATTCACAGTTTGGCGTTAAATAACTTGAGCTGAAAATTGTTCAACCCCTCGTCTGCATAATGTGTAAACTGTGAAGAAACTGAGGAAATTTACCATGTTTCTCCATAGTCCTGAACAAGGCACAAAGGTCAGCAACTCAAATTGCATTCTAACTCCAACAAAAAGGATGTTCAAACATATCATGAAGCTGCCTAAAAAGACATTCCATCACGTTATTTATTGGTAATTGGTAAAGAAAAGAATATCTTAATTTCAATGAAGACAATATTCAATTTCAAGAACATGAAATTGATTGACCTTATCTCACTTGCTGACATAATGCAGTGGATCATTAAAACTAAAACCTGGTTCTGTGGTGTAATGGTTAGCACTCTGGACTTTGAATCCAGCGATCCGAGTTCAAATCTCGGCAGAACCTGATGATGTCTTTTATTAGTCTATCTGGAATGAAAATTGCCTCCATTTCTATAACTGTCAAGTTGTCAAGGTTTTTTAAAAACTTCAAGGAAATCTGATAGCCTGCATCCTGTTTCAAAACGAGGCACACCAAGCGTCAGTCATCAAAAACCAGTTTGGCAGCGGTGGGATTCGAACCCACGCCTCCGAAGAGACTGGTGCCTTAAACCAGCGCCTTAGACCGCTCGGCCACGCTACCTTGTGTTTGTGTTTTATTTGGTCCGGCTAAACTCTCATTTTCCAAATATCTGTGAGGAAAAAATTATATTTTCATAAGTGACATGCAAATACTCACATTCGTATGTCCTACAACGATGCTTGAACCAAGGCATTCCTCAGCAATGGAGATCGACCCCCTTTGCATTGACAGAAGTGTCTGCAGTAATTGTTTAACATGAACTCTTTGCCAATAAAACCATTCCCACACCTGGAATCGAACCCGGGCCGCCGGCGTGAAAGGCCGGAATCCTAACCACTAGACCATATGGGACCATGTATTGGCCCAAGTGGTCTATTCAGCTCCTTCGATCTCTCCAGAAACAGCATGTTGGTGAAGGAAAGAGCAATGCGCCAATGAGGCCCGATAGGCATTCACAGTTTGGCGTTAAATAACTTGAGCTGAAAATTGTTCAACCCCTCGTCTGCATAATGTGTAAACTGTGAAGAAACTGAGGAAATTTACCATGTTTCTCCATAGTCCTGAACAAGGCACAAAGGTCAGCAACTCAAATTGCATTCTAACTCCAACAAAAAGGATGTTCAAACATATCATGAAGCTGCCTAAAAAGACATTCCATCACGTTATTTATTGGTAATTGGTAAAGAAAAGAATATCTTAATTTCAATGAAGACAATATTCAATTTCAAGAACATGAAATTGATTGACCTTATCTCACTTGCTGACATAATGCAGTGGATCATTAAAACTAAAACCTGGTTCTGTGGTGTAATGGTTAGCACTCTGGACTTTGAATCCAGCGATCCGAGTTCAAATCTCGGCAGAACCTGATGATGTCTTTTATTAGTCTATCTGGAATGAAAATTGCCTCCATTTCTATAACTGTCAAGTTGTCAAGGTTTTTTAAAAACTTCAAGGAAATCTGATAGCCTGCATCCTGTTTCAAAACGAGGCACACCAAGCGTCAGTCATCAAAAACCAGTTTGGCAGCAGTGGGATTCGAACCCACGCCTCCGAAGAGACTGGTGCCTTAAACCAGCGCCTTAGACCGCTCGGCCACGCTACCTTGTGTTTGTGTTTTATTTGGTCCGGATAAACTCTCATTTTCCAAATATCTGTGAGGAAAAATTTATATATTCGTAAGTGACATGCAAATACTCACATTTGTATGTCCTATAACGATGCTTGAACCAAGGCATTCCTCAGCAATGGAGATCGACCCCTTTTGCATTGACAGAAGTGTCTGCAGTAATTGTTTAACATGAACTCTTTGCCAATAAAACCATTCCCACACCGGGAATCGAACCCGGGCCGCCGGCGTGAAAGGCCGGAATCCTAACCACTAGACCATATGGGACCATCGCCCAAGTGGTCTATTCAGCGCCTTCGATCTCTCCAGAAACAGCATGTTGGTGAAGGAAAGAGCAATGAGCCAATGAGGCCCGATAGGCATTCACAGTTTGGCGTTAAATAACTTGAGCTGAAAATTGTTCAACCCCTCGTCTGCATAATGTGTAAACTGTGAAGAAACTGAGGAAAATTACCATGTTTCTCCATAGTCCTGAACAAGGCACAAAGGTCAGCAACTCAAATTGCATTCTAACTCCAACAAAAAGGATGTTCAAACATATCATGAAGCTGCCTAAAAAGACATTCCATCACGTTATTTATTGGTAATTGGTAAAGAAAAGAATATCTTAATTTCAATGAAGACAATATTCAATTTCAAGAACATGAAATTGATTGACCTTATCTCACTTGCTGACATAATGCAGTGGATCATTAAAACTAAAACCTGGTTCTGTGGTGTAATGGTTAGCACTCTGGACTTTGAATCCAGCGATCCGAGTTCAAATCTCGGCAGAACCTGATGATGTCTTTTATTAGTCTATCTGGAATGAAAATTGCCTCCATTTCTATAACTGTCAAGTTGTCAAGGTTTTTTAAAAACTTCAAGGAAATCTGATAGCCTGCATCCTGTTTCAAAACGAGGCACACCAAGCGTCAGTCATCAAAAACCAGTTTGGCAGCGGTGGGATTCGAACCCACGCCTCCGAAGAGACTGGTGCCTTAAACCAGCGCCTTAGACCGCTCGGCCACGCTACCTTGTGTTTGTGTTTTATTTGGTCCGGCTAAACTCTCATTTTCCAAATATCTGTGTGGAAAAATTTATATTTTCGTAAGTGACATGCAAATACTCACATTTGTATGTTCTACAACGATGCTTGAACCAAGGCATTCCTCAGCAATGGAGATCAACCCCTTTTGCATTGACAGAAGTGTCTGCAGTAATTGTTTAACATGAACTCTTTGCCAATAAAACCATTCCCACACCGGGAATCGAACCCGGGCCGCCGGCGTGAAAGGCCGGAATCCTAACCACTAGACCATATGGGACCATGTATTGGCCCAAGTGGTCTATTCAGCTCCTTCGATCTCTCCAGAAACAGCATGTTGGTGAAGGAAAGAGCAATGAGCCAATGAGGCCCGATAGGCATTCACAGTTTGGCGTTAAATAACTTGAGCTGAAAATTGTTCAACCCCTCATCTGCATAATGTGTAAACTGTGAAGAAACTGAGGAAATTTACCATGTTTCTCCATAGTCCTGAACAAGGCACAAAGGTCAGCAACTCAAATTGCATTCTAACTCCAACAAAAAGGATGTTCAAACATATCATGAAGCTGCCTAAAAAGACATTCCATCACGTTATTTATTGGTAATTGGTAAAGAAAAGAATATCTTAATTTCAATGAAGACAATATTCAATTTCAAGAACATGAAATTGATTGACCTTATCTCACTTGCTGACATAATGCAGTGGATCATTAAAACTAAAACCTGGTTCTGTGGTGTAATGGTTAGCACTCTGGACTTTGAATCCAGCGATCCGAGTTCAAATCTCGGCAGAACCTGATGATGTCTTTTATTAGTCTATCTGGAATGAAAATTGCCTCCATTTCTATAACTGTCAAGTTGTCAAGGTTTTTTAAAAACTTCAAGGAAATCTGATAGTCTGCATCCTGTTTCAAAATGAGGCACACCAAGCGTCAGTCATCAAAAACCAGTTTGGCAGCGGTGGGATTCGAACCCACGCCTCCGAAGAGACTGGTGCCTTAAACCAGCGCCTTAGACCGCTCGGCCACGCTACCTTGTGTTTGTTTTTTATTTGGTCCGGCTAAACTCTCATTTTCCAAATATCTGTGAGGAAAAAATTATATTTTCATAAGTGACATGCAAATACTCACATTTGTATGTCCTACAACGATGCTTGAACCAAGGCATTCCTCAGCAATGGAGATCGACCCCTTTTGCATTGACAGAAGTGTCTGCAGTAATTGTTTAACATGAACTCTTTGCCAATAAAACCATTCCCACACCGGGAATCGAACCCGGGCCGCCGGCGTGAAAGGCCGGAATCCTAACCACTAGACCATATGGGACCATGTATTGGCCCAAGTGGTCTATTCAGCTCCTTCGATCTCTCCAGAAACAGCATGTTGGTGAAGGAAAGAGCAATGAGCCAATGAGGCCCGATAGGCATTCACAGTTTGGCGTTAAATAACTTGAGCTGAAAATTGTTCAACCCCTCGTCTGCATAATGTGTAAACTGTGAAGAAACTGAGGAAAATTACCATGTTTCTCCATAGTCCTGAACAAGGCACAAAGGTCAGCAACTCAAATTGCATTCTAACTCCAACAAAAAGGATGTTCAAACATATCATGAAGCTGCCTAAAAAGACATTCCATCACGTTATTTATTGGTAATTGGTAAAGAAAAGAATATCTTAATTTCAATGAAGACAATATTCAATTTCAAGAACATGAAATTGATTGACCTTATCTCACTTGCTGACATAATGCAGTGGATCATTAAAACTAAAACCTGGTTCTGTGGTGTAATGGTTAGCACTCTGGACTTTGAATCCAGCGATCCGAGTTCAAATCTCGGCAGAACCTGATGATGTCTTTTATTAGTCTATCTGGAATGAAAATTGCCTCCATTTCTATAACTGTCAAGTTGTCAAGGTTTTTTAAAAACTTCAAGGAAATCTGATAGCCTGCATCCTGTTTCAAAACGAGGCACACCAAGCGTCAGTCATCAAAAACCAGTTTGGCAGCGGTGGGATTCGAACCCACGCCTCCGAAGAGACTGGTGCCTTAAACCAGCGCCTTAGACCGCTCGGCCACGCTACCTTGTGTTTGTTTTTTATTTGGTCCGGCTAAACTCTCATTTTCCAAATATCTGTGTGGAAAAATTTATATTTTCGTAAGTGACATGCAAATACTCACATTTGTATGTTCTACAACGATGCTTGAACCAAGGCATTCCTCAGCAATGGAGATCGACCCCTTTTGCATTGACAGAAGTGTCTGCAGTAATTGTTTAACATGAACTCTTTGCCAATAAAACCATTCCCACACCGGGAATCGAACCCGGGCCGCCGGCGTGAAAGGCCGGAATCCTAACCACTAGACCATATGGGACCATGTATTGGCCCAAGTGGTCTATTCAGCTCCTTCGATCTCTCCAGAAACAGCATGTTGGTGAAGGAAAGAGCAATGAGCCAATGAGGCCCGATAGGCATTCACAGTTTGGCGTTAAATAACTTGAGCTGAAAATTGTTCAACCCCTCGTCTGCATAATGTGTAAACTGTGAAGAAACTGAGGAAATTTACCATGTTTCTCCATAGTCCTGAACAAGGCACAAAGGTCAGCAACTCAAATTGCATTCTAACTCCAACAAAGAGGATGTTCAAACATATCATGAAGCTGCCTAAAAAGACATTCCATCACGTTATTTATTGGTAATTGGTAAAGAAAAGAATATCTTAATTTCAATGAAGACAATATTCAATTTCAAGAACATGAAATTGATTGACCTTATCTCACTTGCTGACATAATGCAGTGGATCATTAAAACTAAAACCTGGTTCTGTGGTGTAATGGTTAGCACTCTGGACTTTGAATCCAGCGATCCGAGTTCAAATCTCGGCAGAACCTGATGATGTCTTTTATTAGTCTATCTGGAATGAAAATTGCCTCCATTTCTATAACTGTCAAGTTGTCAAGGTTTTTTAAAAACTTCAAGGAAATCTGATAGCCTGCATCCTGTTTCAAAACGAGGCACACCAAGCGTCAGTCATCAAAAACCAGTTTGGCAGCGGTGGGATTCGAACCCACGCCTCCGAAGAGACTGGTGCCTTAAACCAGCGCCTTAGACCGCTCCGCCACGCTACCTTGTGTTTGTTTTTTATTTGGTCCGGCTAAACTCTCATTTTCCAAATATCTGTGAGGAAAAAATTATATTTTCATAAGTGACATGCAAATACTCACATTTGTATGTCCTACAACGATGCTTGAACCAAGGCATTCCTCAGCAATGGAGATCGACCCCTTTTGCATTGACAGAAGTGTCTGCAGTAATTGTTTAACATGAACTCTTTGCCAATAAAACCATTCCCACACCGGAAATCGAACCCGGGCCGCCGGCGTGAAAGGCCGGAATCCTAACCACTAGACCATATGGGACCATGTATTGGCCCAAGTGGTCTATTTCGCTCCTTCGATCTCTCCAGAAACAGCATGTTGGTGAAGGAAAGAGCAATGAGCCAATGAGGCCCGATAGGCATTCACAGTTTGGCGTTAAATAACTTGAGCTGAAAATTGTTCAACCCCTCGTCTGCATAATGTGTAAACTGTGAAGAAACTGAGGAAAATTACCATGTTTCTCCATAGTCCTGAACAAGGCACAAAGGTCAGCAACTCAAATTGCATTCTAACTCCAACAAAAAGGATGTTCAAACATATCATGAAGCTGCCTAAAAAGACATTCCATCACGTTATTTATTGGTAATTGGTAAAGAAAAGAATATCTTAATTTCAATGAAGACAATATTCAATTTCAAGAACATGAAATTGATTGACCTTATCTCACTTGCTGACATAATGCAGTGGATCATTAAAACTAAAACCTGGTTCTGTGGTGTAATGGTTAGCACCCTGGACTTTGAATCCAGCGATCCGAGTTCAAATCTCGGCAGAACCTGATGATGTCTTTTATTAGTCTATCTGGAATGAAAATTGCCTCCATTTCTATAACTGTCAAGTTGTCAAGGTTTTTTAAAAACTTCAAGGAAATCTGATAGCCTGCATCCTGTTTCAAAACGAGGCACACCAAGCGTCAGTCATCAAAAACCAGTTTGGCAGCGGTGGGATTCGAACCCACGCCTCCGAAGAGACTGGTGCCTTAAACCAGCGCCTTAGACCGCTCGGCCACGCTACCTTGTGTTTGTGTTTTATTTGGTCCGGCTAAACTCTCATTTTCCAAATATCTGTGAGGAAAAAATTATATTTTCATAAGTGACATGCAAATACTCACATTTGTATGTCCTACAACGATGCTTGAACCAAGGCATTCCTCAGCAATGGAGATCGACCCCTTTTGCATTGACAGAAGTGTCTGCAGTAATTGTTTAACATGAACTCTTTGCCAATAAAACCATTCCCACACCGGAAATCGAACCCGGGCCGCCGGCGTGAAAGGCCGGAATCCTAACCACTAGACCATATGGGACCATGTATTGGCCCAAGTGGTCTATTTCGCTCCTTCGATCTCTCCAGAAACAGCATGTTGGTGAAGGAAAGAGCAATGAGCCAATGAGGCCCGATAGGCATTCACAGTTTGGCGTTAAATAACTTGAGCTGAAAATTGTTCAACCCCTCGTCTGCATAATGTGTAAACTGTGAAGAAACTGAGGAAAATTACCATGTTTCTCCATAGTCCTGAACAAGGCACAAAGGTCAGCAACTCAAATTGCATTCTAACTCCAACAAAAAGGATGTTCAAACATATCATGAAGCTGCCTAAAAAGACATTCCATCACGTTATTTATTGGTAATTGGTAAAGAAAAGAATATCTTAATTTCAATGAAGACAATATTCAATTTCAAGAACATGAAATTGATTGACCTTATCTCACTTGCTGACATAATGCAGTGGATCATTAAAACTAAAACCTGGTTCTGTGGTGTAATGGTTAGCACCCTGGACTTTGAATCCAGCGATCCCAGTTCAAATCTCGGCAGAACCTGATGATGTCTTTTATTAGTCTATCTGGAATGAAAATTGCCTCCATTTCTATAACTGTCAAGTTGTCAAGGTTTTTTAAAAACTTCAAGGAAATCTGATAGCCTGCATCCTGTTTCAAAACGAGGCACACCAAGCGTCAGTCATCAAAAACCAGTTTGGCAGCGGTGGGATTCGAACCCACGCCTCCGAAGAGACTGGTGCCTTAAACCAGCGCCTTAGACCGCTCGGCCACGCTACCTTGTGTTTGTGTTTTATTTGGTCCGGCTAAACTCTCATTTTCCAAATATCTGTGAGGAAAAAATTATATTTTCATAAGTGACATGCAAATACTCACATTCGTATGTCCTACAACGATGCTTGAACCAAGGCATTCCTCAGCAATGGAGATCGACCCCCTTTGCATTGACAGAAGTGTCTGCAGTAATTGTTTAACATGAACTCTTTGCCAATAAAACCATTCCCACACCTGGAATCGAACCCGGGCCGCCGGCGTGAAAGGCCGGAATCCTAACCACTAGACCATATGGGACCATGTATTGGCCCAAGTGGTCTATTCAGCTCCTTCGATCTCTCCAGAAACAGCATGTTGGTGAAGGAAAGAGCAATGAGCCAATGAGGCCCGATAGGCATTCACAGTTTGGCGTTAAATAACTTGAGCTGAAAATTGTTCAACCCCTCGTCTGCATAATGTGTAAACTGTGAAGAAACTGAGGAAATTTACCATGTTTCTCCATAGTCCTGAACAAGGCACAAAGGTCAGCAACTCAAATTGCATTCTAACTCCAACAAAAAGGATGTTCAAACATATCATGAAGCTGCCTAAAAAGACATTCCATCACGTTATTTATTGGTAATTGGTAAAGAAAAGAATATCTTAATTTCAATGAAGACAATATTCAATTTCAAGAACATGAAATTGATTGACCTTATCTCACTTGCTGACATAATGCAGTGGATCATTAAAACTAAAACCTGGTTCTGTGGTGTAATGGTTAGCACTCTGGACTTTGAATCCAGCGATCCGAGTTCAAATCTCGGCAGAACCTGATGATGTCTTTTATTAGTCTATCTGGAATGAAAATTGCCTCCATTTCTATAACTGTCAAGTTGTCAAGGTTTTTTAAAAACTTCAAGGAAATCTGATAGCCTGCATCCTGTTTCAAAACGAGGCACACCAAGCGTCAGTCATCAAAAACCAGTTTGGCAGCGGTGGGATTCGAACCCACGCCTCCGAAGAGACTGGTGCCTTAAACCAGCGCCTTAGACCGCTCGGCCACGCTACCTTGTGTTTGTGTTTTATTTGGTCCGGATAAACTCTCATTTTCCAAATATCTGTGAGGAAAAATTTATATATTCGTAAGTGACATGCAAATACTCACATTTGTATGTCCTATAACGATGCTTGAACCAAGGCATTCCTCAGCAATGGAGATCGACCCCTTTTGCATTGACAGAAGTGTCTGCAGTAATTGTTTAACATGAACTCTTTGCCAATAAAACCATTCCCACACCGGGAATCGAACCCGGGCCGCCGGCGTGAAAGGCCGGAATCCTAACCACTAGACCATATGGGACCATGTATTGGCCCAAGTGGTCTATTCAGCGCCTTCGATCTCTCCAGAAACAGCATGTTGGTGAAGGAAAGAGCAATGAGCCAATGAGGCCCGATAGGCATTCACAGTTTGGCGTTAAATAACTTGAGCTGAAAATTGTTCAACCCCTCGTCTGCATAATGTGTAAACTGTGAAGAAACTGAGGAAATTTACCATGTTTCTCCATAGTCCTGAACAAGGCACAAAGGTCAGCAACTCAAATTGCATTCTAACTCCAACAAAAAGGATGTTCAAACATATCATGAAGCTGCCTAAAAAGACATTCCATCACGTTATTTATTGGTAATTGGTAAAGAAAAGAATATCTTAATTTCAATGAAGACAATATTCAATTTCAAGAACATGAAATTGATTGACCTTATCTCACTTGCTGACATAATGCAGTGGATCATTAAAACTAAAACCTGGTTCTGTGGTGTAATGGTTAGCACTCTGGACTTTGAATCCAGCGATCCGAGTTCAAATCTCGGCAGAACCTGATGATGTCTTTTATTAGTCTATCTGGAATGAAAATTGCCTCCATTTCTATAACTGTCAAGTTGTCAAGGTTTTTTAAAAACTTCAAGGAAATCTGATAGCCTGCATCCTGTTTCAAAACGAGGCACACCAAGCGTCAGTCATCAAAAACCAGTTTGGCAGCGGTGGGATTCGAACCCACGCCTCCGAAGAGACTGGTGCCTTAAACCAGCGCCTTAGACCGCTCGGCCACGCTACCTTGTGTTTGTGTTTTATTTGGTCCGGATAAACTCTCATTTTCCAAATATCTGTGAGGAAAAATTTATATATTCGTAAGTGACATGCAAATACTCACATTTGTATGTCCTATAACGATGCTTGAACCAAGGCATTCCTCAGCAATGGAGATCGACCCCTTTTGCATTGACAGAAGTGTCTGCAGTAATTGTTTAACATGAACTCTTTGCCAATAAAACCATTCCCACACCGGGAATCGAACCCGGGCCGCCGGCGTGAAAGGCCGGAATCCTAACCACTAGACCATATGGGACCATGTATTGGCCCAAGTGGTCTATTCAGCTCCTTCGATCTCTCCAGAAACAGCATGTTGGTGAAGGAAAGAGCAATGAGCCAATGAGGCCCGATAGGCATTTACAGTTTGGCGTTAAATAACTTGAGCTGAAAATTGTTCAACCCCTCGTCTGCATAATGTGTAAACTGTGAAGAAACTGAGGAAATTTACCATGTTTCTCCATAGTCCTGAACAAGGCACAAAGGTCAGCAACTCAAATTGCATTCTAACTCCAACAAAAAGGATGTTCAAACATATCATGAAGCTGCCTAAAAAGACATTCCATCACGTTATTTATTGGTAATTGGTAAAGAAAAGAATATCTTAATTTCAATGAAGACAATATTCAATTTCAAGAACATGAAATTGATTGACCTTATCTCACTTGCTGACATAATGCAGTGGATCATTAAAACTAAAACCTGGTTCTGTGGTGTAATGGTTAGCACTCTGGACTTTGAATCCAGCGATCCCAGTTCAAATCTCGGCAGAACCTGATGATGTCTTTTATTAGTCTATCTGGAATGAAAATTGCCTCCATTTCTATAACTGTCAAGTTGTCAAGGTTTTTTAAAAACTTCAAGGAAATCTGATAGCCTGCATCCTGTTTCAAAACGAGGCACACCAAGCGTCAGTCATCAAAAACCAGTTTGGCAGCGGTGGGATTCGAACCCACGCCTCCGAAGAGACTGGTGCCTTAAACCAGCGCCTTAGACTGCTCGGCCACGCTACCTTGTGTTTGTGTTTTATTTGGTCCGGCTAAACTCTCATTTTCCAAATATCTGTGAGGAAAAAATTATATTTTCATAAGTGACATGCAAATACTCACATTTGTATGTCCTACAACGATGCTTGAACCAAGGCATTCCTCAGCAATGGAGATCGACCCCTTTTGCATTGACAGAAGTGTCTGCAGTAATTGTTTAACATGAACTCTTTGCCAATAAAACCATTCCCACACCGGGAATCAAACCCGGGCCGCCGGCGTGAAAGGCCGGAATCCTAACCACTAGACCATATGGGACCATGTATTGGCCCAAGTGGTCTATTCAGCTCCTTCGATCTCTCCAGAAACAGCATGTTGGTGAAGGAAAGAGCAATGAGCCAATGAGGCCCGATAGGCATTCACAGTTTGGCGTTAAATAACTTGAGCTGAAAATTGTTCAACCCCTCGTCTGCATAATGTGTAAACTGTGAAGAAACTGAGGAAAATTACCATGTTTCTCCATAGTCCTGAACAAGGCACAAAGGTCAGCAACTCAAATTGCATTCTAACTCCAACAAAAAGGATGTTCAAACATATCATGAAGCTGCCTAAAAAGACATTCCATCACGTTATTTATTGGTAATTGGTAAAGAAAAGAATATCTTAATTTCAATGAAGACAATATTCAATTTCAAGAACATGAAATTGATTGACCTTATCTCACTTGCTGACATAATGCAGTGGATCATTAAAACTAAACCTGGTTCTGTGGTGTAATGGTTAGCACTCTGGACTTTGAATCCAGCGATCCGAGTTCAAATCTCGGCAGAACCTGATGATGTCTTTTATTAGTCTATCTGGAATGAAAATTGCCTCCATTTCTATAACTGTCAAGTTGTCAAGGTTTTTTAAAAACTTCAAGGAAATCTGATAGCCTGCATCCTGTTTCAAAACGAGGCACACCAAGCATCAGTCTTCAAAAACCAGTTTGGCAGCGGTGGGATTCGAACCCACGCCTCCGAAGAGACTGGTGCCTTAAACCAGCGCCTTAGACCGCTCGGCCACGCTACCTTGTGTTTGTGTTTTATTTGGTCCGGCTAAACTCTCATTTTCCAAATATCTGTGTGGAAAAATTTATATTTTCGTAAGTGACATGCAAATACTCACATTTGTATGTTCTACAACGATGCTTGAACCAAGGCATTCCTCAGCAATGGAGATCAACCCCTTTTGCATTGACAGAAGTGTCTGCAGTAATTGTTTAACATGAACTCTTTGCCAATAAAACCATTCCCACACCGGGAATCGAACCCGGGCCGCCGGCGTGAAAGGCCGGAATCCTAACCACTAGACCATATGGGACCATGTATTGGCCCAAGTGGTCTATTCAGCTCCTTCGATCTCTCCAGAAACAGCATGTTGGTGAAGGAAAGAGCAATGAGCCAATGAGGCCCGATAGGCATTCACAGTTTGGCGTTAAATAACTTGAGCTGAAAATTGTTCAACCCCTCGTCTGCATAATGTGTAAACTGTGAAGAAACTGAGGAAATTTACCATGTTTCTCCATAGTCCTGAACAAGGCACAAAGGTCAGCAACTCAAATTGCATTCTAACTCCAACAAAGAGGATGTTCAAACATATCATGAAGCTGCCTAAAAAGACATTCCATCACGTTATTTATTGGTAATTGGTAAAGAAAAGAATATCTTAATTTCAATGAAGACAATATTCAATTTCAAGAACATGAAATTGATTGACCTTATCTCACTTGCTGACATAATGCAGTGGATCATTAAAACTAAAACCTGATTCTGTGGTGTAATGGTTAGCACTCTGGACTTTGAATCCAGCGATCCGAGTTCAAATCTCGGCAGAACCTGATGATGTCTTTTATTAGTCTATCTGGAATGAAAATTACCTCCATTTCTATAACTGTCAAGTTGTCAAGGTTTTTTAAAAACTTCAAGGAAATCTGATAGCCTGCATCCTGTTTCAAAACGAGGCACACCAAGCGTCAGTCATCAAAAACCAGTTTGGCAGCGGTGGGATTCGAACCCACGCCTCCGAAGAGACTGGTGCCTTAAACCAGCGCCTTAGACCGCTCGGCCACGCTACCTTGTGTTTGTGTTTTATTTGGTCCGGCTAAACTCTCATTTTCCAAATATCTGTGAGGAAAAATTTATATTTTCGTAAGTGACATGCAAATACTCACATTTGTATGTCCTACAACAATGCTTGAACCAAGGCATTCCTCAGCAATAGAGATCGACCCCTTTTGCATTGACAGAAGTGTCTGCAGTAATTGTTTAACATGAACTCTTTGCCAATAAAACCATTCCCACACCGGGAATCAAACCCGGGCCGCCGGCGTGAAAGGCCGGAATCCTAACCACTAGACCATATGGGACCATGTATTGGCCCAAGTGGTCTATTCAGCTCCTTCGATCTCTCCAGAAACAGCATGTTGGTGAAGGAAAGAGCAATGAGCCAATGAGGCCCGATAGGCATTCACAGTTTGGCGTTAAATAACTTGAGCTGAAAATTGTTCAACCCCTCGTCTGCATAATGTGTAAACTGTGAAGAAACTGAGGAAATTTACCATGTTTCTCCATAGTCCTGAACAAGGCACAAAGGTGAGCAACTCAAATTGCATTCTAACTCCAACAAAAAGGATGTTCAAACATATCATGAAGCTGCCTAAAAAGACATTCCATCACGTTATTTATTGGTAATTGGTAAAGAAAAGAATATCTTAATTTCAATGAAGACAATATTCAATTTCAAGAACATGAAATTGATTGACCTTATCTCACTTGCTGACATAATGCAGTGGATCATTAAAACTAAAACCTGGTTCTGTGGTGTAATGGTTAGCACTCTGGACTTTGAATCCAGCGATCCGAGTTCAAATCTCGGCAGAACCTGATGATGTCTTTTATTAGTCTATCTGGAATGAAAATTGCCTCCATTTCTATAACTGTCAAGTTGTCAAGGTTTTCTAAAAACTTCAAGGAAATCTGATAGCCTGCATCCTGTTTCAAAACGAGGCACACCAAGCGTCAGTCATCAAAAACCAGTTTGGCAGCGGTGGGATTCGAACACACGCCTCCGAAGAGACTGGTGCCTTAAACCAGCGCCTTAGACCGCTCGGCCACGCTACCTTGTGTTTGTGTTTTATTTGGTCCGGCTAAACTCTCATTTTCCAAATATCTGTGAGGAAAAAATTATATTTTCGTAAGTGACATGCAAATACTCACATTTGTATGTCCTACAACGATGCTTGAACCAAGGCATTCCTCAGCAATGGAGATCGACCCCTTTTGCATTGACAGAAGTGTCTGCAGTAATTGTTTAACATGAACTCTTTGCCAATAAAACCATTCCCACACCGGGAATCGAACCCGGGCCGCCGGCTAAAAGGCCGGAATCCTAACCACTAGACCATATGGGACCATGTATTGGCCCAAGTGGTCTATTCAGCTCCTTCGATCTCTCCAGAAACAGCATGTTGGTGAAGGAAAGAGCAATGAGCCAATGAGGCCCGATAGGCATTCACAGTTTGGCGTTAAATAACTTGAGCTGAAAATTGTTCAACCCCTCGTCTGCATAATGTGTAAACTGTGAAGAAACTGAGGAAAATTACCATGTTTCTCCATAGTCCTGAACAAGGCACAAAGGTCAGCAACTCAAATTGCATTCTAACTCCAACAAAAAGGATGTTCAAACATATCATGAAGCTGCCTAAAAAGACATTCCATCACGTTATTTATTGGTAATTGGTAAAGAAAAGAATATCTTAATTTCAATGAAGACAATATTCAATTTCAAGAACATGAAATTGATTGACCTTATCTCACTTGCTGACATAATGCAGTGGATCATTAAAACTAAAACCTGGTTCTGTGGTGTAATGGTTAGCACTCTGGACTTTGAATCCAGCGATCCGAGTTCAAATCTCGGCAGAACCTGATGATGTCTTTTATTAGTCTATCTGGAATGAAAATTGCCTCCATTTCTATAACTGTCAAGTTGTCAAGGTTTTTTAAAAACTTCAAGGAAATCTGATAGCCTGCATCCTGTTTCAAAACGAGGCACACCAAGCGTCAGTCATCAAAAACCAGTTTGGCAGCGGTGGGATTCGAACCCACGCCTCCGAAGAGACTGGTGCCTTAAACCAGCGCCTTAGACCGCTCGGCCACGCTACCTTGTGTTTGTGTTTTATTTGGTCCGGCTAAACTCTCATTTTCCAAATATCTGTGAGGAAAAATTTATATTTTCGTAAGTGACATGCAAATACTCACATTTGTATGTTCTACAACGATGCTTGAACCAAGGCATTCCTCAGCAATGGAGATCAACCCCTTTTGCATTGAGAGAAGTGTCTGCAGTAATTGTTTAACATGAACTCTTTGCCAATAAAACCATTCCCACACCGGGAATCGAACCCGGGCCGCCCGCGTGAAAGGCCGGAATCCTAACCACTAGACCATATGGGACCATGTATTGGCCCAAGTGGTCTATTCAGCTCCTTCGATCTCTCCAGAAACAGCATGTTGGTGAAGGAAAGAGCAATGAGCCAATGAGGCCCGATAGGCATTCAGTTTGGCGTTAAATAACTTGAGCTGAAAATTGTTCAACCCCTCGTCTGCATAATGTGTAAACTGTGAAGAAACTGAGGAAATTTACCATGTTTCTCCATAGTCCTGAACAAGGCACAAAGGTCAGCAACTCAAATTGCATTCTAACTCCAACAAAAAGGATGTTCAAACATATCATGAAGCTGCCTAAAAAGACATTCCATCACGTTATTTATTGGTAATTGGTAAAGAAAAGAATATCTTAATTTCAATGAAGACAATATTCAATTTCAAGAACATGAAATTGATTGACCTTATCTCACTTGCTGACATAATGCAGTGGATCATTAAAACTAAAACCTGGTTCTGTGGTGTAATGGTTAGCACTCTGGACTTTGAATCCAGCGATCCGAGTTCAAATCTCGGCAGAACCTGATGATGTCTTTTATTAGTCTATCTGGAATGAAAATTGCCTCCATTTCTATAACTGTCAAGTTGTCAAGGTTTTTTAAAAACTTCAAGGAAATCTGATGGCCTGCATCCTGTTTCAAAACGAGGCACACCAAGCGTCAGTCATCAAAAACCAGTTTGGCAGCGGTGGGATTCGAACCCACGCCTCCGAAGAGACTGGTGCCTTAAACCAGCGCCTTAGACCGCTCGGCCACGCTACCTTGTGTTTGTGTTTTATTTGGTCCGGCTAAACTCTCATTTTCCAAATATCTGTGAGGAAAAATTTATATTTTCGTAAGTGACATGCAAATACTCACATTTGTATGTCCTATAACGATGCTTGAACCAAGGCATTCCTCAGCAATGGAGATTGACCCCTTTTGCATTGACAGAAGTGTCTGCAGTAATTGTTTAACATGAACTCTTTGCCAATAAAACCATTCCCACACCGGGAATCGAACCCGGGCCGCCGGCGTGAAAGGCCGGAATCCTAACCACTAGACCATATGGGACCATGTATTGGCCCAAGTGGTCTATTCAGCGCCTTCGATCACTCCAGAAACAGCATGTTGGTGAAGGAAAGAGCAATGAGCCAATGAGGCCCGATAGGCATTCACAGTTTGGCGTTAAATAACTTGAGCTGAAAATTGTTCAACCCCTCGTCTGCATAATGTGTAAACTGTGAAGAAACTGAGGAAAATTACCATGTTTCTCCATAGTCCTGAACAAGGCACAAAGGTCAGCAACTCAAATTGCATTCTAACTCCAACAAAAAGGATGTTCAAACATATCATGAAGCTGCCTAAAAAGACATTCCATCACGTTATTTATTGGTAATTGGTAAAGAAAAGAATATCTTAATTTCAATGAAGACAATATTCAATTTCAAGAACATGAAATTGATTGACCTTATCTCACTTGCTGACGTAATGCAGTGGATCATTAAAACTAAAACCTGGTTCTGTGGTGTAATGGTTAGCACTCTGGACTTTGAATCCAGCGATCCGAGTTCAAATCTCGGCAGAACCTGATGATGTCTTTTATTAGTCTATCTGGAATGAAAATTGCCTCCATTTCTATAACTGTCAAGTTGTCAAGGTTTTTTAAAAACTTCAAGGAAATCTGATAGCCTGCATCCTGTTTCAAAACGAGGCACACCAAGCGTCAGTCATCAAAAACCAGTTTGGCAGCGGTGGGATTCGAACCCACGCCTCCAAAGAGACTGGTGGCTTAAACCAGCGCCTTAGACCGCTCGGCCACGCTACCTTGTGTTTGTGTTTTATTTGGTCCGGCTAAACTCTCATTTTCCAAATATCTGTGAGGAAAAATTTATATTTTCGTAAGTGACATGCAAATACTCACATTTGTATGTCCTACAACGATGCTTGAACCAAGGCATTCCTCAGCAATGGAGATCGACCCCTTTTGCATTGACAGAAGTGTCTGCAGTAATTGTTTAACATGAACTCTTTGCCAATAAAACCATTCCCACACCGGGAATCGAACCCGGGCCGCCGGCGTGAAAGGCCGGAATCCTAACCACTAGACCATATGGGACCATGTATTGGCCCAAGTGGTCTATTCAGCACCTTCGATCTCTCCAGAAACAGCATGTTGGTGAAGGAAAGAGCAATGAGCCAATGAGGCCCGATAGGCATTCACAGTTTGGCGTTAAATAACTTGAGCTGAAAATTGTTCAACCCCTCGTCTGCATAATGTGTAAACTGTGAAGAAACTGAGGAAAATTACCATGTTTCTCCATAGTCCTGAACAAGGCACAAAGGTCAGCAACTCAAATTGCATTCTAACTCCAACAAAAAGGATGTTCAAACATATCATGAAGCTGCCTAAAAAGACATTACATCACGTTATTTATTGGTAATTGGTAAAGAAAAGAATATCTTAATTTCAATGAAGACAATATTCAATTTCAAGAACATGAAATTGATTGACCTTATCTCACTTGCTGACATAATGCAGTGGATCATTAAAACTAAAACCTGGTTCTGTGGTGTAATGGTTAGCACTCTGGACTTTGAATCCAGCGATCCGAGTTCAAATCTCGGCAGAACCTGATGATGTCTTTTATTAGTCTATCTGGAATGAAAATTGCCTTCATTACTATAACTGTCAAGTTGTCAAGGTTTTTTAAAAACTTCAAGGAAATCTGATAGCCTGCATCCTGTTTCAAAACGAGGCACACCAAGCGTCAGTCATCAAAAACCAGTTTGGCAGCGGTGGGATTCGAACCCACGCCTCCAAAGAGACTGGTGGCTTAAACCAGCGCCTTAGACCGCTCGGCCACGCTACCTTGTGTTTGTGTTTTATTTGGTCCGGCTAAACTCTCATTTTCCAAATATCTGTGAGGAAAAATTTATATTTTCGTAAGTGACATGCAAATACTCACATTTGTATGTCCTACAACGATGCTTGAACCAAGGCATTCCTCAGCAATGGAGATCGACCCCTTTTGCATTGACAGAAGTGTCTGCAGTAATTGTTTAACATGAACTCTTTGCCAATAAAACCATTCCCACACCGGGAATCGAACCCGGGCCGCCGGCGTGAAAGGCCGGAATCCTAACCACTAGACCATATGGGACCATGTATTGGCCCAAGTGGTCTATTCAGCACCTTCGATCTCTCCAGAAACAGCATGTTGGTGAAGGAAAGAGCAATGAGCCAATGAGGCCCGATAGGCATTCACAGTTTGGCGTTAAATAACTTGAGCTGAAAATTGTTCAACCCCTCGTCTGCATAATGTGTAAACTGTGAAGAAACTGAGGAAAATTACCATGTTTCTCCATAGTCCTGAACAAGGCACAAAGGTCAGCAACTCAAATTGCATTCTAACTCCAACAAAAAGGATGTTCAAACATATCATGAAGCTGCCTAAAAAGACATTACATCACGTTATTTATTGGTAATTGGTAAAGAAAAGAATATCTTAATTTCAATGAAGACAATATTCAATTTCAAGAACATGAAATTGATTGACCTTATCTCACTTGCTGACATAATGCAGTGGATCATTAAAACTAAAACCTGGTTCTGTGGTGTAATGGTTAGCACTCTGGACTTTGAATCCAGCGATCCGAGTTCAAATCTCGGCAGAACCTGATGATGTCTTTTATTAGTCTATCTGGAATGAAAATTGCCTTCATTACTATAACTGTCAAGTTGTCAAGGTTTTTTAAAAACTTCAAGGAAATCTGATAGCCTGCATCCTGTTTCAAAACGAGGCACACCAAGCGTCAGTCATCAAAAACCAGTTTGGCAGCGGTGGGATTCGAACCCACGCCTCCAAAGAGACTGGTGGCTTAAACCAGCGCCTTAGACCGCTCGGCCACGCTACCTTGTGTTTGTGTTTTATTTGGTCCGGCTAAACTCTCATTTTCCAAATATCTGTGAGGAAAAATTTATATTTTCGTAAGTGACATGCAAATACTCACATTTGTATGTCCTACAACGATGCTTGAACCAAGGCATTCCTCAGCAATGGAGATCGACCCCTTTTGCATTGACAGAAGTGTCTGCAGTAATTGTTTAACATGAACTCTTTGCCAATAAAACCATTCCCACACCGGGAATCGAACCCGGGCCGCCGGCGTGAAAGGCCGGAATCCTAACCACTAGACCATATGGGACCATGTATTGGCCCAAGTGGTCTATTCAGCACCTTCGATCTCTCCAGAAACAGCATGTTGGTGAAGGAAAGAGCAATGAGCCAATGAGGCCCGATAGGCATTCACAGTTTGGCGTTAAATAACTTGAGCTGAAAATTGTTCAACCCCTCGTCTGCATAATGTGTAAACTGTGAAGAAACTGAGGAAAATTACCATGTTTCTCCATAGTCCTGAACAAGGCACAAAGGTCAGCAACTCAAATTGCATTCTAACTCCAACAAAAAGGATGTTCAAACATATCATGAAGCTGCCTAAAAAGACATTACATCACGTTATTTATTGGTAATTGGTAAAGAAAAGAATATCTTAATTTCAATGAAGACAATATTCAATTTCAAGAACATGAAATTGATTGACCTTATCTCACTTGCTGACATAATGCAGTGGATCATTAAAACTAAAACCTGGTTCTGTGGTGTAATGGTTAGCACTCTGGACTTTGAATCCAGCGATCCGAGTTCAAATCTCGGCAGAACCTGATGATGTCTTTTATTAGTCTATCTGGAATGAAAATTGCCTTCATTACTATAACTGTCAAGTTGTCAAGGTTTTTTAAAAACTTCAAGGAAATCTGATAGCCTGCATCCTGTTTCAAAACGAGGCACACCAAGCGTCAGTCATCAAAAACCAGTTTGGCAGCGGTGGGATTCGAACCCACGCCTCCAAAGAGACTGGTGGCTTAAACCAGCGCCTTAGACCGCTCGGCCACGCTACCTTGTGTTTGTGTTTTATTTGGTCCGGCTAAACTCTCATTTTCCAAATATCTGTGAGGAAAAATTTATATTTTCGTAAGTGACATGCAAATACTCACATTTGTATGTCCTACAACGATGCTTGAACCAAGGCATTCCTCAGCAATGGAGATCGACCCCTTTTGCATTGACAGAAGTGTCTGCAGTAATTGTTTAACATGAACTCTTTGCCAATAAAACCATTCCCACACCGGGAATCGAACCCGGGCCGCCGGCGTGAAAGGCCGGAATCCTAACCACTAGACCATATGGGACCATGTATTGGCCCAAGTGGTCTATTCAGCTCCTTCGATCTCTCCAGAAACAGCATGTTGGTGAAGGAAAGAGCAATGAGCCAATGAGGCCCGATAGGCATTCACAGTTTGGCGTTAAATAACTTGAGCTGAAAATTGTTCAACCCCTCGTCTGCATAATGTGTAAACTGTGAAGAAACTGAGGAAAATTACCATGTTTCTCCATAGTCCTGAACAAGGCACAAAGGTCAGCAACTCAAATTGCATTCTAACTCCAACAAAAAGGATGTTCAAACATATCATGAAGCTGCCTAAAAAGACATTACATCACGTTATTTATTGGTAATTGGTAAAGAAAAGAATATCTTAATTTCAATGAAGACAATATTCAATTTCAAGAACATGAAATTGATTGACCTTATCTCACTTGCTGACATAATGCAGTGGATCATTAAAACTAAAACCTGGTTCTGTGGTGTAATGGTTAGCACTCTGGACTTTGAATCCAGCGATCCGAGTTCAAATCTCGGCAGAACCTGATGATGTCTTTTATTAGTCTATCTGGAATGAAAATTGCCTTCATTACTATAACTGTCAAGTTGTCAAGGTTTTTTAAAAACTTCAAGGAAATCTGATAGCCTGCATCCTGTTTCAAAACGAGGCACACCAAGCGTCAGTCATCAAAAACCAGTTTGGCAGCGGTGGGATTCGAACCCACGCCTCCAAAGAGACTGGTGGCTTAAACCAGCGCCTTAGACCGCTCGGCCACGCTACCTTGTGTTTGTGTTTTATTTGGTCCGGCTAAACTCTCATTTTCCAAATATCTGTGAGGAAAAATTTATATTTTCGTAAGTGACATGCAAATACTCACATTTGTATGTCCTACAACGATGCTTGAACCAAGGCATTCCTCAGCAATGGAGATCGACCCCTTTTGCATTGACAGAAGTGTCTGCAGTAATTGTTTAACATGAACTCTTTGCCAATAAAACCATTCCCACACCGGGAATCGAACCCGGGCCGCCGGCGTGAAAGGCCGGAATCCTAACCACTAGACCATATGGGACCATGTATTGGCCCAAGTGGTCTATTCAGCACCTTCGATCTCTCCAGAAACAGCATGTTGGTGAAGGAAAGAGCAATGAGCCAATGAGGCCCGATAGGCATTCACAGTTTGGCGTTAAATAACTTGAGCTGAAAATTGTTCAACCCCTCGTCTGCATAATGTGTAAACTGTGAAGAAACTGAGGAAAATTACCATGTTTCTCCATAGTCCTGAACAAGGCACAAAGGTCAGCAACTCAAATTGCATTCTAACTCCAACAAAAAGGATGTTCAAACATATCATGAAGCTGCCTAAAAAGACATTACATCACGTTATTTATTGGTAATTGGTAAAGAAAAGAATATCTTAATTTCAATGAAGACAATATTCAATTTCAAGAACATGAAATTGATTGACCTTATCTCACTTGCTGACATAATGCAGTGGATCATTAAAACTAAAACCTGGTTCTGTGGTGTAATGGTTAGCACTCTGGACTTTGAATCCAGCGATCCGAGTTCAAATCTCGGCAGAACCTGATGATGTCTTTTATTAGTCTATCTGGAATGAAAATTGCCTTCATTACTATAACTGTCAAGTTGTCAAGGTTTTTTAAAAACTTCAAGGAAATCTGATAGCCTGCATCCTGTTTCAAAACGAGGCACACCAAGCGTCAGTCATCAAAAACCAGTTTGGCAGCGGTGGGATTCGAACCCACGCCTCCAAAGAGACTGGTGGCTTAAACCAGCGCCTTAGACCGCTCGGCCACGCTACCTTGTGTTTGTGTTTTATTTGGTCCGGCTAAACTCTCATTTTCCAAATATCTGTGAGGAAAAATTTATATTTTCGTAAGTGACATGCAAATACTCACATTTGTATGTCCTACAACGATGCTTGAACCAAGGCATTCCTCAGCAATGGAGATCGACCCCTTTTGCATTGACAGAAGTGTCTGCAGTAATTGTTTAACATGAACTCTTTGCCAATAAAACCATTCCCACACCGGGAATCGAACCCGGGCCGCCGGCGTGAAAGGCCGGAATCCTAACCACTAGACCATATGGGACCATGTATTGGCCCAAGTGGTCTATTCAGCACCTTCGATCTCTCCAGAAACAGCATGTTGGTGAAGGAAAGAGCAATGAGCCAATGAGGCCCGATAGGCATTCACAGTTTGGCGTTAAATAACTTGAGCTGAAAATTGTTCAACCCCTCGTCTGCATAATGTGTAAACTGTGAAGAAACTGAGGAAAATTACCATGTTTCTCCATAGTCCTGAACAAGGCACAAAGGTCAGCAACTCAAATTGCATTCTAACTCCAACAAAAAGGATGTTCAAACATATCATGAAGCTGCCTAAAAAGACATTACATCACGTTATTTATTGGTAATTGGTAAAGAAAAGAATATCTTAATTTCAATGAAGACAATATTCAATTTCAAGAACATGAAATTGATTGACCTTATCTCACTTGCTGACATAATGCAGTGGATCATTAAAACTAAAACCTGGTTCTGTGGTGTAATGGTTAGCACTCTGGACTTTGAATCCAGCGATCCGAGTTCAAATCTCGGCAGAACCGGATGATGTCTTTTATTAGTCTATCTGGAATGAAAATTGCCTCCATTACTATAACTGTCAAGTTGTCAAGGTTTTTTAAAAACTTCAAGGAAATCTGATAGCCTGCATCCTGTTTCAAAAAGAGGCACACCAAGAGTCAGTCATCAAAAACCAGTTTGGCAGCGGTGGGATTCGAACCCACGCCTCCGAAGAGACTGGTGCCTTAAACCAGCGCCTTAGACCGCTCGGCCACGCTACCTTGTGTTTGTGTTTTATTTGGTCCGGCTAAACTCTCATTTTCCAAATATCTGTGAGGAAAAATTTATATTTTCGTAAGTGACATGCAAATACTCACATTTGTATGTCCTACAACGATGCTTGAACCAAGGCATTCCTCAGCAATGGAGATCGACCCCTTTTGCATTGACAGAAGTGTCTGCAGTAATTGTTTAACATGAACTCTTTGCCAATAAAACCATTCCCTCACCGGGAATCGAACCCGGGCCGCCGGCGTGAAAGGCCGGAATCCTAACCACTAGACCATATGGGACCATGTATTGGCCCAAGTGGTCTATTCAGCTCCTTCGATCTCTCCAGAAACAGCATGTTGGTGAAGGAAAGAGCAATGAGCCAATGAGGCCCGATAGGCATTCACAGTTTGGCGTTAAATAACTTGAGCTGAAAATTGTTCAACCCCTCGTCTGCATAATGTGTAAACTGTGAAGAAACTGAGGAAAATTACCATGTTTCTCCATAGTCCTGAACAAGGCACAAAGGTCAGCAACTCAAATTGCATTCTAACTCCAACAAAAAGGATGTTCAAACATATCATGAAGCTGCCTAAAAAGACATTCCATCACGTTATTTATTGGTAATTGGTAAAGAAAAGAATATCTTAATTTCAATGAAGACAATATTCAATTTCAAGAACATGAAATTGATTGACCTTATCTCACTTGCTGACATAATGCAGTGGATCATTAAAACTAAAACCTGGTTCTGTGGTGTAATGGTTAGCACTCTGGACTTTGAATCCAGCGATCCGAGTTCAAATCTCGGCAGAACCTTATGATGTCTTTTATTAGTCTATCTGGAATGAAAATTGCCTCCATTTCTATAACTGTCAAGTTGTCAAGGTTTTTTAAAAACTTCAAGGAAATCTGATAGCCTGCATCCTGTTTCAAAACGAGGCACACCAAGCGTCAGTCATCAAAAACCAGTTTGGCAGCGGTGGGATTCGAACCCACGCCTCCGAAGAGACTGGTGCCTTAAACCAGCGCCTTAGACCGCTCGGCCACGCTACCTTGTGTTTGTGTTTTATTTGGTCCGGCTAAACTCTCATTTTCCAAGTATCTGTGAGGAAATATTTATATTTTCGTAAGTGACATGCAAATACTCACATTTGTATGTCCTACAACGATGCTTGAACCAAGGCATTCCTCAGCAATGGAGATCGACCCCTTTTGCATTGACAGAAGTGTCTGCAGTAATTGTTTAACATGAACTCTTTGCCAATAAAACCATTCCCACACCGGGAATCGAACCCGGGCCGCCGGCGTGAAAGGCCGGAATCCTAACCACTAGACCATATGGGACCATGTATTGGCCCAAGTGGTCTATTCAGCACCTTCGATCTCTCCAGAAACAGCATGTTGGTGAAGGAAAGAGCAATGAGCCAATGAGGCCCGATAGGCATTCACAGTTTGGCGTTAAATAACTTGAGCTGAAAATTGTTCAACCCCTCGTCTGCATAATGTGTAAACTGTGAAGAAACTGAGGAAAATTACCATGTTTCTCCATAGTCCTGAACAAGGCACAAAGGTCAGCAACTCAAATTGCATTCTAACTCCAACAAAAAGGATGTTCAAACATATCATGAAGCTGCCTAAAAAGACATTCCATCACGTTATTTATTGGTAATTGGTAAAGAAAAGAATATCTTAATTTCAATGAAGACAATATTCAATTTCAAGAACATGAAATTGATTGACCTTATCTCACTTGCTGACATAATGCAGTGGATCATTAAAACTAAAACCTGGTTCTGTGGTGTAATGGTTAGCACTCTGGACTTTGAATCCAGCGATCCGAGTTCAAATCTCGGCAGAACCTGATGATGTCTTTTATTAGTCTATCTGGAATGAAAATTGCCTCCATTTCTATAACTGTCAAGTTGTCAAGGTTTTTTAAAAACTTCAAGGAAATCTGATAGCCTGCATCCTGTTTCAAAACGAGGCACACCAAGCGTCAGTCATCAAAAACCAGTTTGGCAGCGGTGGGATTCGAACCCACGCCTCCGAAGAGACTGGTGCCTTAAACCAGCGCCTTAGACCGCTCGGCCACGCTACCTTGTATTTGTGTTTTATTTGGTCCGGATAAACTCTCATTTTCCAAATATCTGTGAGGAAAAATTTATATTTTCGTAAGTGACATGCAAATACTCACATTTGTATGTCCTACAACGATGCTTGAACCAAGGCATTCCTCAGCAATGGAGATCGACCCCTTTTGCATTGACAGAAGTGTCTGCAGTAATTGTTTAACATGAACTCTTTGCCAATAAAACCATTCCCACACCGGGAATCGAACCCAGGCCGCCGGCGTGAAAGGCCGGAATCCTAACCACTAGACCATATGGGACCATGTATTGGCCCAAGTGGTCTATTCAGCGCCTTCGATCTCTCCAGAAACAGCATGTTGGTGAAGGAAAGAGCAATGAGCCAATGAGGCCCGATAGGCATTCACAGTTTGGCGTTAAATAACTTGAGCTGAAAATTGTTCAACCCCTCGTCTGCATAATGTGTAAACTGTGAAGAAACTGAGGAAAATTACCATGTTTCTCCATAGTCCTGAACAAGGCACAAAGGTGAGCAACTCAAATTGCATTCTAACTCCAACAAAAAGGATGTTCAAACATATCATGAAGCTGCCTAAAAAGACATTCCATCACGTTATTTATTGGTAATTGGTAAAGAAAAGAATATCTTAATTTCAATGAAGACAATATTCAATTTCAAGAACATGAAATTGATTGACCTTATCTCACTTGCTGACATAATGCAGTGGATCATTAAAACTAAAACCTGGTTCTGTGGTGTAATGGTTAGCACTCTGGACTTTGAATCCAGCGATCCGAGTTCAAATCTCGGCAGAACCTGATGATGTCTTTTATTAGTCTATCTGGAATGAAAATTGCCTCCATTTCTATAACTGTCAAGTTGTCAAGGTTTTTTAAAAACTTCAAGGAAATCTGATAGCCTGCATCCTGTTTCAAAACGAGGCACACCAGGCGTCAGTCATCAAAAACCAGTTTGGCAGTGGTGGGATTCGAACCCACGCCTCCGAAGAGACTGGTGCCTTAAACCAGCGCCTTAGACCGCTCGGCCACGCTACCTTGTATTTGTGTTTTATTTGGTCCGGCTAAACTCTCATTTTCCAAATATCTGTGAGGAAAAATTTATATTTTCGTAAGTGACATGCAAATACAACGATGCTTGAACCAAGGCATTCCTCAGCAATGGAGATCGACCCCTTTTGCATTGACAGAAGTGTCTGCAGTAATTGTTTAACATGAACTCTTTGCCAATAAAACCATTCCCACACCGGGAATCGAACCCGGGCCGCCGGCGTGAAAGGCCGGAATCCTAACCACTAGACCATATGGGACCATGTATTGGCCCATGTGGTCTATTCAGCTCCTTCGATCTCTCCAGAAACAGCATGTTGGTGAAGGAAAGAGCAATGAGCCCATGAGGCCCGATAGGCATTCAGTTTGGCGTTACATAACTTGAGCTGAAAATTGTTCAACCCCTCGTCTGCATAATGTGTAAACTGTGAAGAAACTGAGGAAAATTACCATGTTTCTCCATAGTCCTGAACAAGGCACAAAGGTGAGCAACTCAAATTGCATTCTAACTCCAACAAAAAGGATGTTCAAACATATCATGAAGCTGCCTAAAAAGACATTCCATCACGTTATTTATTGGTAATTGGTAAAGAAAAGAATATCTTAATTTCAATGAAGACAATATTCAATTTCAAGAACATGAAATTGATTGACCTTATCTCATTTGCTGACATAATGCAGTGGATCATTAAAACTAAAACCTGGTTTTGTGGTGTAATGGTTAGCACTCTGGACTTTGAATCCAGCGATCCGAGTTCAAATCTCGGCAGAACCTGATGATGTCTTTTATTAGTCTATCTGGAATGAAAATTGCCTCCATTTCTATAACTGTCAAGTTGTCAAGGTTTTTTAAAAACTTCAAGGAAATCTGATAGCCTGCATCCTGTTTCAAAACGAGGCACACCAGGCGTCAGTCATCAAAAACCAGTTTGGCAGCGGTGGGATTCGAACCCACGCCTCCGAAGAGACTGGTGCCTTAAACCAGCGCCTTAGACCGCTCGGCCACGCTACCTTGTATTTGTGTTTTATTTGGTCCGGATAAACTCTCATTTTCCAAATATCTGTGAGGAAAAATTTATATTTTCGTAAGTGACATGCAAATACTCACATTTGTAGGTCCTACAACGATGCTTGAACCAAGGCATTCCTCAGCAATGGAGATCGACCCCTTTTGCATTGACAGAAGTGTCTGCAGTAATTGTTTAACATGAACTCTTTGCCAATAAAACCATTCCCACACCGGGAATCGAACCCGGGCCGCCGGCGTGAAAGGCCGGAATCCTAACCACTAGACCATATGGGACCATGTATTGGCCCAAGTGGTCTATTCAGCGCCTTCGATCTCTCCAGAAACAGCATGTTGGTGAAGGAAAGAGCAATGAGCCAATGAGGCCCGATAGGCATTCACAGTTTGGCGTTAAATAACTTGAGCTGAAAATTGTTCAACCCCTCGTCTGCATAATGTGTAAACTGTGAAGAAACTGAGGAAAATTACCATGTTTCTCCATAGTCCTGAACAAGGCACAAAGGTGAGCAACTCAAATTGCATTCTAACTCCAACAAAAAGGATGTTCAAACATATCATGAAGCTGCCTAAAAAGACATTCCATCACGTTATTTATTGGTAATTGGTAAAGAAAAGAATATCTTAATTTCAATGAAGACAATATTCAATTTCAAGAACATGAAATTGATTGACCTTATCTCACTTGCTGACATAATGCAGTGGATCATTAAAACTAAAACCTGGTTCTGTGGTGTAATGGTTAGCACTCTGGACTTTGAATCCAGCGATCCGAGTTCAAATCTCGGCAGAACCTGATGATGTCTTTTATTAGTCTATCTGGAATGAAAATTGCCTCCATTTCTATAACTGTCAAGTTGTCAAGGTTTTTTAAAAACTTCAAGGAAATCTGATAGCCTGCATCCTGTTTCAAAACGAGGCACACCAGGCGTCAGTCATCAAAAACCAGTTTGGCAGTGGTGGGATTCGAACCCACGCCTCCGAAGAGACTGGTGCCTTAAACCAGCGCCTTAGACCGCTCGGCCACGCTACCTTGTATTTGTGTTTTATTTGGTCCGGCTAAACTCTCATTTTCCAAATATCTGTGAGGAAAAATTTATATTTTCGTAAGTGACATGCAAATACAACGATGCTTGAACCAAGGCATTCCTCAGCAATGGAGATCGACCCCTTTTGCATTGACAGAAGTGTCTGCAGTAATTGTTTAACATGAACTCTTTGCCAATAAAACCATTCCCACACCGGGAATCGAACCCGGGCCGCCGGCGTGAAAGGCCGGAATCCTAACCACTAGACCATATGGGACCATGTATTGGCCCAAGTGGTCTATTCAGCTCCTTCGATCTCTCCAGAAACAGCATGTTGGTGAAGGAAAGAGCAATGAGCCAATGAGGCCCGATAGGCATTCACAGTTTGGCGTTAAATAACTTGAGCGGAAAATTGTTCAACCCCTCGTCTGCATAATGTGTAAACTGTGAATAAACTGAGGAAAATTACCATGTTTCTCCATAGTCCTGAACAAGGCACAAAGGTGAGCAACTCAAATTGCATTCTAACTGCAACAAAAAGGATGTTCAAACATATCATGAAGCTGCCTAAAAAGACATTCCATCACGTTATTTATTGGTAATTGGTAAAGAAAAGAATATCTTAATTTCAATGAAGACAATATTCAATTTCAAGAACATGAAATTGATTGACCTTATATCACTTGCTGACATAATGCAGTGGATCATTATAACTAAAACCTGGTTCTGTGGTGTAATGGTTAGCACTCTGGACTTTGAATCCAGCGATCCGAGTTCAAATCTCGGCAGAACCTGATGATGTCTTTTATTAGTCTATCTGGAATGAAAATTGCCTCCATTTCTATAACTGTCAAGTTGTCAAGGTTTTTTAAAAACTTCAAGGAAATCTGATAGCCTGCATCCTGTTTCAAAACGAGGCACACCAAGCGTCAGTCATCAAAAACCAGTTTGGCAGCGGTGGGATTCGAACCCACGCCTCCGAAGAGACTGGTGCCTTAAACCAGCGCCTTAGACCGCTCGGCCACGCTACCTTGTGTTTGTGTTTTATTTGGTCCGGCTAAACTCTCATTTTCCAAATATCTGTGAGGAAAAATTTATATTTTCGTAAGTGACATGCAAATACTCACATTTGTATGTCCTACAACGATGCTTGAACCAAGGCATTCCTCAGCAATGGAGATCGACCCCTTTTGCATTGACAGAAGTGTCTGCAGTAATTGTTTAACATGAACTCTTTGCCAATAAAACCATTCCCACACCGGGAATCGAACCCGGGCCGCCGGCGTGAAAGGCCGGAATCCTAACCACTAGACCATATGGGACCATGTATTGGCCCAAGTGGTCTATTCAGCACCTTCGATCTCTCCAGAAACAGCATGTTGGTGAAGGAAAGAGCAATGAGCCAATGAGGCCCGATAGGCATTCACAGTTTGGCGTTAAATAACTTGAGCTGAAAATTGTTCAACCCCTCGTCTGCATAATGTGTAAACTGTGAAGAAACTGAGGAAAATTACCATGTTTCTCCATAGTCCTGAACAAGGCACAAAGGTCAGCAACTCAAATTGCATTCTAACTCCAACAAAAAGGATGTTCAAACATATCATGAAGCTGCCTAAAAAGACATTCCATCACGTTATTTATTGGTAATTGGTAAAGAAAAGAATATCTTAATTTCAATGAAGACAATATTCAATTTCAAGAACATGAAATTGATTGACCTTATCTCACTTGCTGACATAATGCAGTGGATCATTAAAACTAAAACCTGGTTCTGTGGTGTAATGGTTAGCACTCTGGACTTTGAATCCAGCGATCCGAGTTCAAATCTCGGCAGAACCTGATGATGTCTTTTATTAGTCTATCTGGAATGAAAATTGCCTCCATTTCTATAACTGTCAAGTTGTCAAGGTTTTTTAAAAACTTCAAGGAAATCTGATAGCCTGCATCCTGTTTCAAAACGAGGCACACCAAGCGTCAGTCATCAAAAACCAGTTTGGCAGCGGTGGGATTCGAACCCACGCCTCCGAAGAGACTGGTGCCTTAAACCAGCGCCTTAGACCGCTCGGCCACGCTACCTTGTATTTATGTTTTATTTGGTCCGGATAAACTCTCATTTTCCAAATATCTGTGAGGAAAAATTTATATTTTCGTAAGTGACATGCAAATACTCACATTTGTATGTCCTACAACGATGCTTGAACCAAGGCATTCCTCAGCAATGGAGATCGACCCCTTTTGCATTGACAGAAGTGTCTGCAGTAATTGTTTAACATGAACTCTTTGCCAATAAAACCATTCCCACACCGGGAATCGAACCCAGGCCGCCGGCGTGAAAGGCCGGAATCCTAACCACTAGACCATATGGGACCATGTATTGGCCCAAGTGGTCTATTCAGCGCCTTCGATCTCTCCAGAAACAGCATGTTGGTGAAGGAAAGAGCAATGAGCCAATGAGGCCCGATAGGCATTCACAGTTTGGCGTTAAATAACTTGAGCTGAAAATTGTTCAACCCCTCGTCTGCATAATGTGTAAACTGTGAAGAAACTGAGGAAAATTACCATGTTTCTCCATAGTCCTGAACAAGGCACAAAGGTCAGCAACTCAAATTGCATTCTAACTCCAACAAAAAGGATGTTCAAACATATCATGAAGCTGCCTAAAAAGACATTCCATCACGTTATTTATTGGTAATTGGTAAAGAAAAGAATATCTTAATTTCAATGAAGACAATATTCAATTTCAAGAACATGAAATTGATTGACCTTATCTCACTTGCTGACATAATGCAGTGGATCATTAAAACTAAAACCTGGTTCTGTGGTGTAATGGTTAGCACTCTGGACTTTGAATCCAGCGATCCGAGTTCAAATCTCGGCAGAACCTGATGATGTCTTTTATTAGTCTATCTGGAATGAAAATTGCCTCCATTTCTATAACTGTCAAGTTGTCAAGGTTTTTTAAAAACTTCAAGGAAATCTGATAGCCTGCATCCTGTTTCAAAACGAGGCACACCAAGCGTCAGTCATCAAAAACCAGTTTGGCAGCGGTGGGATTCGAACCCACGCCTCCGAAGAGACTGGTGCCTTAAACCAGCGCCTTAGACCGCTCGGCCACGCTACCTTGTATTTGTGTTTTATTTGGTCCGGATAAACTCTCATTTTCCAAATATCTGTGAGGAAAAATTTATATTTTCGTAAGTGACATGCAAATACTCACATTTGTATGTCCTACAACGATGCTTGAACCAAGGCATTCCTCAGCAATGGAGATCGACCCCTTTTGCATTGACAGAAGTGTCTGCAGTAATTGTTTAACATGAACTCTTTGCCAATAAAACCATTCCCACACCGGGAATCGAACCCAGGCCGCCGGCGTGAAAGGCCGGAATCCTAACCACTAGACCATATGGGACCATGTATTGGCCCAAGTGGTCTATTCAGCGCCTTCGATCTCTCCAGAAACAGCATGTTGGTGAAGGAAAGAGCAATGAGCCAATGAGGCCCGATAGGCATTCACAGTTTGGCGTTAAATAACTTGAGCTGAAAATTGTTCAACCCCTCGTCTGCATAATGTGTAAACTGTGAAGAAACTGAGGAAAATTACCATGTTTCTCCATAGTCCTGAACAAGGCACAAAGGTGAGCAACTCAAATTGCATTCTAACTCCAACAAAAAGGATGTTCAAACATATCATGAAGCTGCCTAAAAAGACATTCCATCACGTTATTTATTGGTAATTGGTAAAGAAAAGAATATCTTAATTTCAATGAAGACAATATTCAATTTCAAGAACATGAAATTGATTGACCTTATCTCACTTGCTGACATAATGCAGTGGATCATTAAAACTAAAACCTGGTTCTGTGGTGTAATGGTTAGCACTCTGGACTTTGAATCCAGCGATCCGAGTTCAAATCTCGGCAGAACCTGATGATGTCTTTTATTAGTCTATCTGGAATGAAAATTGCCTCCATTTCTATAACTGTCAAGTTGTCAAGGTTTTTTAAAAACTTCAAGGAAATCTGATAGCCTGCATCCTGTTTCAAAACGAGGCACACCAGGCGTCAGTCATCAAAAACCAGTTTGGCAGTGGTGGGATTCGAACCCACGCCTCCGAAGAGACTGGTGCCTTAAACCAGCGCCTTAGACCGCTCGGCCACGCTACCTTGTATTTGTGTTTTATTTGGTCCGGCTAAACTCTCATTTTCCAAATATCTGTGAGGAAAAATTTATATTTTCGTAAGTGACATGCAAATACAACGATGCTTGAACCAAGGCATTCCTCAGCAATGGAGATCGACCCCTTTTGCATTGACAGAAGTGTCTGCAGTAATTGTTTAACATGAACTCTTTGCCAATAAAACCATTCCCACACCGGGAATCGAACCCGGGCCGCCGGCGTGAAAGGCCGGAATCCTAACCACTAGACCATATGGGACCATGTATTGGCCCATGTGGTCTATTCAGCTCCTTCGATCTCTCCAGAAACAGCATGTTGGTGAAGGAAAGAGCAATGAGCCCATGAGGCCCGATAGGCATTCAGTTTGGCGTTACATAACTTGAGCTGAAAATTGTTCAACCCCTCGTCTGCATAATGTGTAAACTGTGAAGAAACTGAGGAAAATTACCATGTTTCTCCATAGTCCTGAACAAGGCACAAAGGTGAGCAACTCAAATTGCATTCTAACTCCAACAAAAAGGATGTTCAAACATATCATGAAGCTGCCTAAAAAGACATTCCATCACGTTATTTATTGGTAATTGGTAAAGAAAAGAATATCTTAATTTCAATGAAGACAATATTCAATTTCAAGAACATGAAATTGATTGACCTTATCTCATTTGCTGACATAATGCAGTGGATCATTAAAACTAAAACCTGGTTTTGTGGTGTAATGGTTAGCACTCTGGACTTTGAATCCAGCGATCCGAGTTCAAATCTCGGCAGAACCTGATGATGTCTTTTATTAGTCTATCTGGAATGAAAATTGCCTCCATTTCTATAACTGTCAAGTTGTCAAGGTTTTTTAAAAACTTCAAGGAAATCTGATAGCCTGCATCCTGTTTCAAAACGAGGCACACCAGGCGTCAGTCATCAAAAACCAGTTTGGCAGCGGTGGGATTCGAACCCACGCCTCCGAAGAGACTGGTGCCTTAAACCAGCGCCTTAGACCGCTCGGCCACGCTACCTTGTATTTGTGTTTTATTTGGTCCGGATAAACTCTCATTTTCCAAATATCTGTGAGGAAAAATTTATATTTTCGTAAGTGACATGCAAATACTCACATTTGTAGGTCCTACAACGATGCTTGAACCAAGGCATTCCTCAGCAATGGAGATCGACCCCTTTTGCATTGACAGAAGTGTCTGCAGTAATTGTTTAACATGAACTCTTTGCCAATAAAACCATTCCCACACCGGGAATCGAACCCGGGCCGCCGGCGTGAAAGGCCGGAATCCTAACCACTAGACCATATGGGACCATGTATTGGCCCAAGTGGTCTATTCAGCGCCTTCGATCTCTCCAGAAACAGCATGTTGGTGAAGGAAAGAGCAATGAGCCAATGAGGCCCGATAGGCATTCACAGTTTGGCGTTAAATAACTTGAGCTGAAAATTGTTCAACCCCTCGTCTGCATAATGTGTAAACTGTGAAGAAACTGAGGAAAATTACCATGTTTCTCCATAGTCCTGAACAAGGCACAAAGGTGAGCAACTCAAATTGCATTCTAACTCCAACAAAAAGGATGTTCAAACATATCATGAAGCTGCCTAAAAAGACATTCCATCACGTTATTTATTGGTAATTGGTAAAGAAAAGAATATCTTAATTTCAATGAAGACAATATTCAATTTCAAGAACATGAAATTGATTGACCTTATCTCACTTGCTGACATAATGCAGTGGATCATTAAAACTAAAACCTGGTTCTGTGGTGTAATGGTTAGCACTCTGGACTTTGAATCCAGCGATCCGAGTTCAAATCTCGGCAGAACCTGATGATGTCTTTTATTAGTCTATCTGGAATGAAAATTGCCTCCATTTCTATAACTGTCAAGTTGTCAAGGTTTTTTAAAAACTTCAAGGAAATCTGATAGCCTGCATCCTGTTTCAAAACGAGGCACACCAGGCGTCAGTCATCAAAAACCAGTTTGGCAGTGGTGGGATTCGAACCCACGCCTCCGAAGAGACTGGTGCCTTAAACCAGCGCCTTAGACCGCTCGGCCACGCTACCTTGTATTTGTGTTTTATTTGGTCCGGCTAAACTCTCATTTTCCAAATATCTGTGAGGAAAAATTTATATTTTCGTAAGTGACATGCAAATACAACGATGCTTGAACCAAGGCATTCCTCAGCAATGGAGATCGACCCCTTTTGCATTGACAGAAGTGTCTGCAGTAATTGTTTAACATGAACTCTTTGCCAATAAAACCATTCCCACACCGGGAATCGAACCCGGGCCGCCGGCGTGAAAGGCCGGAATCCTAACCACTAGACCATATGGGACCATGTATTGGCCCAAGTGGTCTATTCAGCTCCTTCGATCTCTCCAGAAACAGCATGTTGGTGAAGGAAAGAGCAATGAGCCAATGAGGCCCGATAGGCATTCACAGTTTGGCGTTAAATAACTTGAGCGGAAAATTGTTCAACCCCTCGTCTGCATAATGTGTAAACTGTGAATAAACTGAGGAAAATTACCATGTTTCTCCATAGTCCTGAACAAGGCACAAAGGTGAGCAACTCAAATTGCATTCTAACTGCAACAAAAAGGATGTTCAAACATATCATGAAGCTGCCTAAAAAGACATTCCATCACGTTATTTATTGGTAATTGGTAAAGAAAAGAATATCTTAATTTCAATGAAGACAATATTCAATTTCAAGAACATGAAATTGATTGACCTTATATCACTTGCTGACATAATGCAGTGGATCATTATAACTAAAACCTGGTTCTGTGGTGTAATGGTTAGCACTCTGGACTTTGAATCCAGCGATCCGAGTTCAAATCTCGGCAGAACCTGATGATGTCTTTTATTAGTCTATCTGGAATGAAAATTGCCTCCATTTCTATAACTGTCAAGTTGTCAAGGTTTTTTAAAAACTTCAAGGAAATCTGATAGCCTGCATCCTGTTTCAAAACGAGGCACACCAAGCGTCAGTCATCAAAAACCAGTTTGGCAGCGGTGGGATTCGAACCCACGCCTCCGAAGAGACTGGTGCCTTAAACCAGCGCCTTAGACCGCTCGGCCACGCTACCTTGTGTTTGTGTTTTATTTGGTCCGGCTAAACTCTCATTTTCCAAATATCTGTGAGGAAAAATTTATATTTTCGTAAGTGACATGCAAATACTCACATTTGTATGTCCTACAACGATGCTTGAACCAAGGCATTCCTCAGCAATGGAGATCGACCCCTTTTGCATTGACAGAAGTGTCTGCAGTAATTGTTTAACATGAACTCTTTGCCAATAAAACCATTCCCACACCGGGAATCGAACCCGGGCCGCCGGCGTGAAAGGCCGGAATCCTAACCACTAGACCATATGGGACCATGTATTGGCCCAAGTGGTCTATTCAGCACCTTCGATCTCTCCAGAAACAGCATGTTGGTGAAGGAAAGAGCAATGAGCCAATGAGGCCCGATAGGCATTCACAGTTTGGCGTTAAATAACTTGAGCTGAAAATTGTTCAACCCCTCGTCTGCATAATGTGTAAACTGTGAAGAAACTGAGGAAAATTACCATGTTTCTCCATAGTCCTGAACAAGGCACAAAGGTCAGCAACTCAAATTGCATTCTAACTCCAACAAAAAGGATGTTCAAACATATCATGAAGCTGCCTAAAAAGACATTCCATCACGTTATTTATTGGTAATTGGTAAAGAAAAGAATATCTTAATTTCAATGAAGACAATATTCAATTTCAAGAACATGAAATTGATTGACCTTATCTCACTTGCTGACATAATGCAGTGGATCATTAAAACTAAAACCTGGTTCTGTGGTGTAATGGTTAGCACTCTGGACTTTGAATCCAGCGATCCGAGTTCAAATCTCGGCAGAACCTGATGATGTCTTTTATTAGTCTATCTGGAATGAAAATTGCCTCCATTTCTATAACTGTCAAGTTGTCAAGGTTTTTTAAAAACTTCAAGGAAATCTGATAGCCTGCATCCTGTTTCAAAACGAGGCACACCAAGCGTCAGTCATCAAAAACCAGTTTGGCAGCGGTGGGATTCGAACCCACGCCTCCGAAGAGACTGGTGCCTTAAACCAGCGCCTTAGACCGCTCGGCCACGCTACCTTGTATTTATGTTTTATTTGGTCCGGATAAACTCTCATTTTCCAAATATCTGTGAGGAAAAATTTATATTTTCGTAAGTGACATGCAAATACTCACATTTGTATGTCCTACAACCATGCTTGAACCAAGGCATTCCTCAGCAATGGAGATCGACCCCTTTTGCATTGACAGAAGTGTCTGCAGTAATTGTTTAACATGAACTCTTTGCCAATAAAACCATTCCCACACCGGGAATCGAACCCAGGCCGCCGGCGTGAAAGGCCGGAATCCTAACCACTAGACCATATGGGACCATGTATTGGCCCAAGTGGTCTATTCAGCGCCTTCGATCTCTCCAGAAACAGCATGTTGGTGAAGGAAAGAGCAATGAGCCAATGAGGCCCGATAGGCATTCACAGTTTGGCGTTAAATAACTTGAGCTGAAAATTGTTCAACCCCTCGTCTGCATAATGTGTAAACTGTGAAGAAACTGAGGAAAATTACCATGTTTCTCCATAGTCCTGAACAAGGCACAAAGGTGAGCAACTCAAATTGCATTCTAACTCCAACAAAAAGGATGTTCAAACATATCATGAAGCTGCCTAAAAAGACATTCCATCACGTTATTTATTGGTAATTGGTAAAGAAAAGAATATCTTAATTTCAATGAAGACAATATTCAATTTCAAGAACATGAAATTGATTGACCTTATCTCACTTGCTGACATAATGCAGTGGATCATTAAAACTAAAACCTGGTTCTGTGGTGTAATGGTTAGCACTCTGGACTTTGAATCCAGCGATCCGAGTTCAAATCTCGGCAGAACCTGATGATGTCTTTTATTAGTCTATCTGGAATGAAAATTGCCTCCATTTCTATAACTGTCAAGTTGTCAAGGTTTTTTAAAAACTTCAAGGAAATCTGATAGCCTGCATCCTGTTTCAAAACGAGGCACACCAGGCGTCAGTCATCAAAAACCAGTTTGGCAGTGGTGGGATTCGAACCCACGCCTCCGAAGAGACTGGTGCCTTAAACCAGCGCCTTAGACCGCTCGGCCACGCTACCTTGTATTTGTGTTTTATTTGGTCCGGCTAAACTCTCATTTTCCAAATATCTGTGAGGAAAAATTTATATTTTCGTAAGTGACATGCAAATACAACGATGCTTGAACCAAGGCATTCCTCAGCAATGGAGATCGACCCCTTTTGCATTGACAGAAGTGTCTGCAGTAATTGTTTAACATGAACTCTTTGCCAATAAAACCATTCCCACACCGGGAATCGAACCCGGGCCGCCGGCGTGAAAGGCCGGAATCCTAACCACTAGACCATATGGGACCATGTATTGGCCCATGTGGTCTATTCAGCTCCTTCGATCTCTCCAGAAACAGCATGTTGGTGAAGGAAAGAGCAATGAGCCCATGAGGCCCGATAGGCATTCAGTTTGGCGTTACATAACTTGAGCTGAAAATTGTTCAACCCCTCGTCTGCATAATGTGTAAACTGTGAAGAAACTGAGGAAAATTACCATGTTTCTCCATAGTCCTGAACAAGGCACAAAGGTGAGCAACTCAAATTGCATTCTAACTCCAACAAAAAGGATGTTCAAACATATCATGAAGCTGCCTAAAAAGACATTCCATCACGTTATTTATTGGTAATTGGTAAAGAAAAGAATATCTTAATTTCAATGAAGACAATATTCAATTTCAAGAACATGAAATTGATTGACCTTATCTCATTTGCTGACATAATGCAGTGGATCATTAAAACTAAAACCTGGTTTTGTGGTGTAATGGTTAGCACTCTGGACTTTGAATCCAGCGATCCGAGTTCAAATCTCGGCAGAACCTGATGATGTCTTTTATTAGTCTATCTGGAATGAAAATTGCCTCCATTTCTATAACTGTCAAGTTGTCAAGGTTTTTTAAAAACTTCAAGGAAATCTGATAGCCTGCATCCTGTTTCAAAACGAGGCACACCAGGCGTCAGTCATCAAAAACCAGTTTGGCAGCGGTGGGATTCGAACCCACGCCTCCGAAGAGACTGGTGCCTTAAACCAGCGCCTTAGACCGCTCGGCCACGCTACCTTGTATTTGTGTTTTATTTGGTCCGGATAAACTCTCATTTTCCAAATATCTGTGAGGAAAAATTTATATTTTCGTAAGTGACATGCAAATACTCACATTTGTAGGTCCTACAACGATGCTTGAACCAAGGCATTCCTCAGCAATGGAGATCGACCCCTTTTGCATTGACAGAAGTGTCTGCAGTAATTGTTTAACATGAACTCTTTGCCAATAAAACCATTCCCACACCGGGAATCGAACCCGGGCCGCCGGCGTGAAAGGCCGGAATCCTAACCACTAGACCATATGGGACCATGTATTGGCCCAAGTGGTCTATTCAGCGCCTTCGATCTCTCCAGAAACAGCATGTTGGTGAAGGAAAGAGCAATGAGCCAATGAGGCCCGATAGGCATTCACAGTTTGGCGTTAAATAACTTGAGCTGAAAATTGTTCAACCCCTCGTCTGCATAATGTGTAAACTGTGAAGAAACTGAGGAAAATTACCATGTTTCTCCATAGTCCTGAACAAGGCACAAAGGTCAGCAACTCAAATTGCATTCTAACTCCAACAAAAAGGATGTTCAAACATATCATGAAGCTGCCTAAAAAGACATTCCATCACGTTATTTATTGGTAATTGGTAAAGAAAAGAATATCTTAATTTCAATGAAGACAATATTCAATTTCAAGAACATGAAATTGATTGACCTTATCTCACTTGCTGACATAATGCAGTGGATCATTAAAACTAAAACCTGGTTCTGTGGTGTAATGGTTAGCACTCTGGACTTTGAATCCAGCGATCCGAGTTCAAATCTCGGCAGAACCTGATGATGTCTTTTATTAGTCTATCTGGAATGAAAATTGCCTCCATTTCTATAACTGTCAAGTTGTCAAGGTTTTTTAAAAACTTCAAGGAAATCTGATAGCCTGCATCCTGTTTCAAAACGAGGCACACCAGGCGTCAGTCATCAAAAACCAGTTTGGCAGTGGTGGGATTCGAACCCACGCCTCCGAAGAGACTGGTGCCTTAAACCAGCGCCTTAGACCGCTCGGCCACTCTACCTTGTATTTGTGTTTTATTTGGTCCGGCTAAACTCTCATTTTCCAAATATCTGTGAGGAAAAATTTATATTTTCGTAAGTGACATGCAAATACAACGATGCTTGAACCAAGGCATTCCTCAGCAATGGAGATCGACCCCTTTTGCATTGACAGAAGTGTCTGCAGTAATTGTTTAACATGAACTCTTTGCCAATAAAACCATTCCCACACCGGGAATCCAACCCGGGCCGCCGGCGTGAAAGGCCGGAATCCTAACCACTAGACCATATGGGACCATGTATTGGCCCAAGTGGTCTATTCAGCTCCTTCGATCTCTCCAGAAACAGCATGTTGGTGAAGGAAAGAGCAATGAGCCAATGAGGCCCGATAGGCATTCACAGTTTGGCGTTAAATAACTTGAGCGGAAAATTGTTCAACCCCTCGTCTGCATAATGTGTAAACTGTGAATAAACTGAGGAAAATTACCATGTTTCTCCATAGTCCTGAACAAGGCACAAAGGTGAGCAACTCAAATTGCATTCTAACTGCAACAAAAAGGATGTTCAAACATATCATGAAGCTGCCTAAAAAGACATTCCATCACGTTATTTATTGGTAATTGGTAAAGAAAAGAATATCTTAATTTCAATGAAGACAATATTCAATTTCAAGAACATGAAATTGATTGACCTTATATCACTTGCTGACATAATGCAGTGGATCATTATAACTAAAACCTGGTTCTGTGGTGTAATGGTTAGCACTCTGGACTTTGAATCCAGCGATCCGAGTTCAAATCTCGGCAGAACCTGATGATGTCTTTTATTAGTCTATCTGGAATGAAAATTGCCTCCATTTCTATAACTGTCAAGTTGTCAAGGTTTTTTAAAAACTTCAAGGAAATCTGATAGCCTGCATCCTGTTTCAAAACGAGGCACACCAAGCGTCAGTCATCAAAAACCAGTTTGGCAGCGGTGGGATTCGAACCCACGCCTCCGAAGAGACTGGTGCCTTAAACCAGCGCCTTAGACCGCTCGGCCACGCTACCTTGTGTTTGTGTTTTATTTGGTCCGGCTAAACTCTCATTTTCCAAATATCTGTGAGGAAAAATTTATATTTTCGTAAGTGACATGCAAATACTCACATTTGTATGTCCTACAACGATGCTTGAACCAAGGCATTCCTCAGCAATGGAGATCGACCCCTATTGCATTGACAGAAGTGTCTGCAGTAATTGTTTAACATGAACTCTTTGCCAATAAAACCATTCCCACACCGGGAATCGAACCCGGGCCGCCGGCGTGAAAGGCCGGAATCCTAACCACTAGACCATATGGGACCATGTATTGGCCCAAGTGGTCTATTCAGCTCCTTCGATCTCTCCAGAAACAGCATGTTGGTGAAGGAAAGAGCAATGAGCCAATGAGGCCCGATAGGCATTCAGTTTGGCGTTACATAACTTGAGCTGAAAATTGTTCAACCCCTCGTCTGCATAATGTGTAAACTGTGAAGAAACTGAGGAAAATTACCATGTTTCTCCATAGTCCTGAACAAGGCACAAAGGTGAGCAACTCAAATTGCATTCTAACTCCAACAAAAAGGATGTTCAAACATATCATGAAGCTGCCTAAAAAGACATTCCATCACGTTATTTATTGGTAATTGGTAAAGAAAAGAATTTCATAATTTTGATGAAAAGACAATATTCAATGTCAAGAACATGAAATTGACCCCTTTCGAAATTGACGTAGGTGTCTGCAGTTATTCTTTCAAATGAATTCTTCGGCAATAAAACCATTCCTACACCGGGAATCGAACCCGGGCCACTGACGTGAAAGGCTGGAATCCTATACACTGGACCATATGGTTTGATATTCCTTTGATATTTGAGCAGCCATTTGATATTAGGCCGAACGATGTAAATTGATGTTAAACCATGTAAAGTGCTTGCAAATTACTATCAAACATGTTTCCAGTCATCTCCAAGACTATTTGAACCACATACTTGGCTTTTTGATATTCGTTTGATATTCATTGATATTCGTTTGATAATCTTTTGAAAATCGTTTGATATTTGATATTCGTTTGATATTTGTTTGATATTCAAGCAGCAGTGTGATATTCCGGTGATTGATGAACAAACACAAGTGAAAAAACTTTAAAAACCGGTTGTAAATAAATACTAGTAGTATAAGATGGTGCTCTACAGCCATCAAAGGGAAGCTGCACAATCCACTTGACTTTTGGTGAAACGGAGGTAGTAAGGTAGCAACATCAAAGGGAAACCCATTGTCTTTTGGAGAACAGGATGAAGTAGGGTAGTAATTAAATTTCACACTCCAATGCATCCGGTGAAGCTAGGGTAGCTTATGTGAAGGAAGGGTAGGTAATAAATCGCACACCTGTCAAAGTCATCACGTCATAGGAAACCCCCAATTCTAAAAATAGAAAATCCATTGCACCCTGCTGTGATGAAGTCATTTTCTAAAAATAACTCGCCATCCTGTAGCGGGCCAGCAGGCCAGCAGACCAGCAGGCCAGCATTGAAATCACCATCATAAAAGCAATTGGTACTCTTGTTCCTCATCATTGAAATGGCAGAGAGCAGAGATGAAGCATTGATCAATGAATATTTTCAAAGTAACAATGGTCTCAGCGTGTACAATGATTTTAAACAAATGCTTCAAAATTTCACAAACTCGCACGATTTAATGCTATTCGCTCATAGAAACGATCTAACCCAAGACCCTCAAGTTAAAGATAGACTTTCTCAATTCACTAGCAATAGCAATTATCTGGTAACCGCATATGATGATTTCACACATATGATTCAAAATTTCACAAATGAACAAGATTTAATACAGTTTGCACACAGAAACAATCTGATTGGGGATGCACAAATTCAAAGCAGACTTCAGCAGTTAAACAACCATCTTTACTGTCAAAAATGTTTCAAACAATTCACCAATAGAGTCTTTCAAGAACTACATCAAAGCAATTGCCAAGGTAATATTCCAATTCAAACAGTCACTCATGATCCTTTTCCTGAATTCAATCAACCAGTACAACCAGTAAAACCACTACCGCATAACTGCAATGTTTGTGGTAAATCTTTCACCACTAGCTTTAAGAGGAACACCCATCAAAAGAAATGTACAGGATTCAAAAAATGCGTACAATGTCATGCACAATTTACTTCAGTTTCTTTATTCGGTGTACATAAATGTCAGGAAATGATGAAATGTCAGCACTGTAACAAACAATTTCAAAGTTTCTATGCAAAGCAAAGACACAAACTTAAATGTCAACTTCCTAAGAGAACAAAACACAAATTTATTAGTCAAAAAAATAATCCAACTGATCTCCAACTACTGCAAAGTCTGCAGGTACCGCAGGTACCGCAGGTACCACAGGTACCACAGCAGACTTTTTCGTGTCCAAATTGTTGCAAAACTTTTAAGAAAAAACCCTCATTAACCGAACACATGAAAGTTTGTGAGGGAGTGTTTGACTGTCAAAAATGTAAGAAAATTTTCACCAACAGCCTAGCTCATGATTCTCACTCGTGCGAAATTAAATGTCACTCATGTCACTCCATATTCAAATCAGAAAAAAGTTTTGGAAAACATATTTGTAAAAAAACTCGAAAAAGGACACTTACTGATTCACACAACACTGACAACACTGTGCAACCATGCAAACGAAGTTGTAATAGCGTACAAACAAATCAAACCGCAATTGTTCAGCCATGTGTTCAGTCAACCATTCAGTCAACCATTCAGTCACCTGTTCAGTCACCTGTTCAGTCAACCGTTCAGTCACGAGATGTGCTATGCGAAGTTTGTGGGAGGATTTTTAACTCTGAAAAGAGCCTGAGTCTCCATAAAAGTTATCACAAAAAAAATCATAGAATTAGATGTAGACGATGTTTAGAGGAATTTCAGGATAGACACTCATTAAATATTCATGTAAGAGATTCTCATTTCCAATGAGGTAGAGGTCGAGCTCAAATAGTATCATTAGAAGATGAGAAATTGCAAGAATTTTACAATAGATACCACTCATTCATTTATGATAACCACGAATTAGGGCAACCGCAAAGCTTTTATAATTATCCAGTAGTTGAAGATTTCAGCATTGAAGACCTTATGGGTTTTGCTAACGAAATATTCGATGACCAAAGCCAATCCTTTAAGTTAAATCTATCTTTTGGATCCATTTTACAACATATCGAGTCTGGAAAATACCGTTATTTCAAAGCCTATTCTAATGATCCCCTATTTGATCTACCCATTAACATTTCAAATAGAGCAGATTTAGAGAAGCTCAGAGATCAACTGACTGAGATAGACGTTACAGCACATATTACTAAAGAGAGGCCTTCCACGAAGTGGAAATTAGTTCGTATAACAAATGTTAGATTCTACATTACTTCAACAGGGTTCCCGTTAGGATCGGGTGAACTACCCAAATATATCAGAAATAGTAAATCAATTATGTCCCTCACGCATAGTTTTAAGAACCAAAACAAATTTCAGGATAACTTATGGCTGTTTAGATGCATAACATTCCACAAACACAGAGATCTATATAAAAAGACTGAACATTTCGAAGAGAAAGTTCACAAATATTACCAAGAATTCGCAAACGCTTGCGAGCAAGATTTGGAAGGAGGAGTTGACCTGCAGTTAATTCCAGATTTTTTGAATTTTTTTCAGTTAAACGTCAACATATTTTCTTTACACGAAGATGAAACTGCACACCCCATATTTAAATCAGCTCATAGATATGTCAACAGTATGAATTTGAATCTTTACCAGCATCACTTATCATATATCACTGATATTAATAGATATTGTAGTAAATATCAATGCTCAAACTGTGAAAAACACTTCAAAACTTTCTTCATATGTAAAAGACACAGCCAAACGTGTACATTAGCAACGAAATATCAATTTCCGGGTGGTTTTTACGATATGAAACGAAATATTTTTGAGCAGTTAGAAGAATTTGGAATAGATGTCTCCAATGATGAACGATTTTACGAATATTTTATAGTCTACGATTTCGAGGCATATTTGAAAAAAATAGAGAATGATTCCGTAGAAAATACAATGATTACAGCAGAGCACATTCCAATTAGCGTTAGTATTTGTAGTAATGTCCCAGACTTTGAAGAAGCTCACTGTATTGTCGAACAAGATCGCGAGACGCTTGTGAAGGCAATGCTCGCATATATGACTAGAATTCAATCAACCGCGCAAGCGCTTGTTCAAGAAAAACTTAGTTTTGTAATGCAGGAACTGGAATCTCAATTGAATACTTGGAATACTGAAGTAGATGAGAAAGAAAGCTTCAATGCTATAATGCGTACAAAAATCCAAAACATGATTGACGAATTCGAACATTATTACACTCAGATTCCAGTTTTAGGTTTTAACTCTGCAAAGTATGACATAAATTTAATCAAAAGAGAAATAGCTAGATGTCTAGAATTGCACAATTCTGAACGCAAGTTTATAGTCAAGAAAAACAGTTCATACTCCTGTCTTGCTAATGAGAGTTTTAGATTCTTAGATGTGATAAACTACTTAGCACCGGGCACGAGTTATTCTAGCTTTTTAAAAGCTTTTAAAATTCAAGAACAGAAAGGATATTTTCCATACGAATTTTTTGATGATCCCTCCAAGTTAGATTATCCAGAATTACCTCCGTACGAAGCGTTCTACTCTAACCTAAAGCAATGTAATGTCCTGGAGACATTTGAAAATTACCAATGGTTGAAAACAGTTTGGATGAGCGAAAATATGAGTTGTTTTAAAGATTTTCTTATATGGTATAATAATTTAGATGTGACACCATTCGTTAAAGCAGTTATGAAGCTGCAAGACTTTTATAAGGTTAAGCGAATAGATATTTTCAAAAGCTCCATTAGTGTCCCAGGAATTGCTAGGCAATTAGTTTTTCAGAGTGCAGAGAAAAATGGTGCCTATTTTTCTCTGATTGACCAAAAAAATTCTGACCTTTACTTCTCCTATTTACAGAATATAATTGGAGGAGCTTCTATTATTTTTCACAGACAAGCTCAGAGAGATAAGACATTTATTCGGGGTGGTAATAATCGGGTGAAGAGAATAATAGGATATGACGCTAATGCGTTATATCTATACGCCTTCAGCAAAGAATTTCCAGTGGGTTCATTTATTAGAAGACACGCGAAAGATGAATTTAAACCCGTGGTGAGGGATAGATATGATAACATGTTCTATTGGATGGATTATTTAAGTCATAAAAGAAATCTAAAGATTTGGCATAAACGAAATGGAAATAAGGAAAAGAGAGATTGTCGTTTCTTTGCTGATGGAGTATCTTGTTCAAATAATATAACTAAAATATATCAATACGATGGTTGCTATTTCCACCATCACGGTGGTGATTGTCCTCTAATGAATAAAAATTTATCTGAGAAAGAAAAGAAAAAAGGGTTACTCGCGCAGAAAAGAAGACAAGATAGGAATAACTACTACAAAAAGTTAGGATACAAAGTTGAGGAAATATGGGAATGCAAATTTCTGAAAATGATTAAAGATACTCCGGACTTGCAAAAATTTGTAGAAAACCAGACCCAAGTTTTTCAAAAAACATAAGAAAACTCTGACTGAAAAGGAAATTTTAGAAGCGGTGAAACGGGATGAACTATTCGGTATGGTAGAAGTAGACATCGCAGTCCCCGAAAAATGGGGACAAGGTTTCAAACAGCCGGATAACTTGACACCATACGAATATTTTAGTGAGATGTCACCGATATTTTGCACTACCGATATTCCATTCGAAGTAATAGGTGAACATATGCAAAATTTTGCTCGTGATTCAGGAATGAATACAAAACCTAGAAGACTGTTGGTAGGAGGAATGAAAGCTAGGAAAATGCTATTTGCTACACCTTTGTTGAAATGGTATTTAGAGCACGGTTTAGTCGTATCCAAAATTCACCAAGTCATAGAATATAACAGAATGAAGTGCTTTCAGGAATTTGTTAGCGATGTGACAGAGGCCAGGAGAGCGGGAGATAGAGATCCAGATTTATCAATAATTGCCGATTTATCAAAACTTATAGGAAATTCCGCCTATGGATCAACTATCCTTAATAAACTGAAGCAGTCGGATGTTAGATATGTAGAAGGTGAGAATGAGGCTTGCCTCAAAGCTAACGAGAAAGGATTCAAATCCATGACCCAACTTTCCGATGATTACGAATTTTATGAAATTGAATCTCAAAAAAACAAGATTAAGTTAGATTTACCAATTCAAATAGGTTTTTTCATTCTGCAATATGCCAAGTTAAGAATGTTAGAATTCTATTACGATTTTCTCTGTAAATACGTTCCTAGAGATAAGTTTCAAATGCTTCAGATGGATACGGACAGCAATTACTTTTCAATAGCAGGGGAAACATTGCAAGATGTGATTAAACCAGAACTCTTAGATGAATATAAACATAAGTTAAATGGATATTGTTCAGTTAGAGACGTTGATGCTGAAACTCATTGGTTTCCAAGAACTTGTTGCCCAGAACACACTAAATATGATAATCGTTGCCCCGGGTTATTTAAACGTGAATACGAAGGTGAGATATTCTATGGACTCTGTTCTAAAACCTATATCGTAGCCGACAAAGACCATTGTAAGTTTAGTTCTAAAGGTATATCCAAAAACAGAGTCAAAAACCCTCTAGAAATATTTAAAAGCGTTTTGGAGACTAAGGAAAGTCGTAGCTCTACCAATGTAGGATTTATCAGTAAAAGTAATACTATTTTCACGTACCAACAGAATAGAGCCGGATTCGCTTATTTTTATCCTAAAAGGGAAGTATTAGCTGATGATATAATATTAGAACCGATACGAACGAAGTATTTCAGGTAAAAAAAAATTATTATAAATATTAAAAAAATTTATTATAAATATTAAAAAAAACACAAATTTTCGCAATAAGAATAAAATAAAATTGACAATATTTATAAAGACGATTCGGCGTATCGTTTGGTTCTTGTCGATTGAGTGGCGTGGACGTAGGCGATAGCGGGTGGGGTAGAGGAGTGACGAGATGGGGAGTGAGCCGAGGGGGAGTGAGCCGATGGGGAGTGAGCCGATGGGGAGCGAGCCGGGGATCTGGGACCGGGAGTGAGAAGAGTTGGGAAACTCCATCGGTGTGGGTTGGATGGGGAGATTGGGAGGGTTGGGATGGTAAATACCGGGGTATTACCCCTTACGGAATCATCTCCGGTATAGCTCCCTTCCAAGTCTCGGTTTCTGAAAAGAAAAAGGATTATTTTTGAGATATTTTTCTATATGATTGAGTAATAGTTATAAATACACACAGAATTATCCAGAATACTTGTGAAAATAAACTTACTGCTCCGTTTCCGTCGATGCATTTTGAGTAAATGCTGACAACCTCTCAGCGCAAAAGTGAACAATTTTCTTTGTCCTGGCTGCACCCTAAAAATTAGGAAAAAATATCATTATAAAACCGTAAATTGCAATGATATTCGAGTTATCTATAAATTTATATCACCGTTAAATTCCACTAATTCGTTATAACATAACTATTTATATATAAATTCATAAAATTAGAGAGGTGAATTATTGTTTAAATTCCACTTACGAATAGTTGAATGCTTAATACTAGCATGATCCCTGCCAGTATCGTATACCCCAAGTATAAAAGTTTAACATCAGTTGCTGGGTAGTTGCAAGTAGAATTCATCTCAGAGTGTGGTTATGTAAATGCGTATTGCTGTCTATGAAGATTGTGATGCTATTTAGAAAAAATTCTGGACCTTATATTCCATTTCCAGGTGACACTACTCAACTTCAAAGTTTATTGTTTAAAGTACGCTTAACTATACGCGAGTTCATCTTAATGCAATGATACCACGATTGTTTCACACCCAATTAAACCCCATCCATATATTTCAGAAGCTACGAAAGTTGACTTAGAGTAAATTGCAATGAAACCACGACTAGGAGGGTTAACAGAAACCCTATCAGGGGGAAACCCCAGAAGCTACGATTTTAAACAGGAGCATAAAACAATTTATGGTTGGTTTACTGCATGGTTGGTTTACCTGGATGGTTGAATACAGAGTTGAACATACGGTTGAAAAAGACAATTACTCATTTTTTTGGTATTATTTAGCAGGAATTTTAGTTCCCGCATTCGACGCACAGTTGAAAAGACTCATTTTTGGTGTTATTTAGCAGTGCCCGAATTCGACGCACGGTTGAAAAGACTCATTTTTGTTATTATTTAGTGTCCACATTCGACGCACGTGTCCAAGCGTGCGCGCGCACCCAAAAGCGTGCCTAAGCGTGCTCAAGCGTGACCGCACGTGAGCGCGCGTGCCCAAACCTGCTCAAGCGCGACCCCCACGCGCTCTATCTAAATAAAATATTTTTAGTTCGAAACATTTCCTCAAAATGCTCAGATGCGATCGTGATGCTTTGCGTAGGAACTTTGTAGTTTTGGTTAGAGAAGTACCTTGTACAGAAGTGCTTTCATTTCTTTATCAAGACGGAATTCTCAATCAACAAATGGTAACTGAAATATTAGAAGAACCACCATCGAAACGAAATTACTCCCTTTTATTTCTGCTACAGATGCGAGGACCCGCTGCATTCGCATCCTTCCTTAACGCATTGAAGGAAACAAAAAGAACCGATCTAGCTAATCTCTTAACCAATCTCGAAGACGAATTCACAAAAGTATCGATATGAGTACTATGAGTGATGATTTGGATTGGAACATTGCTTTGTTAAATGAAGAATTATTTGAGACAAAACCTAATCCAAAAATCCTTGTGAATCTTTTTGTTTGCATTCTGAACTCGGTATTAAGTCATACCGAATCCAATAGCCACCAAACCAATCTCTGTCAATGTCATAATTTCATCCAAACCCATAGACTCAATATTTTGGAGCGTAACATTCAAAATTATGCTTCCACTACTATTCAAACTAATCCAAATACTTGTTGGATTATGCAAATGTCTGATAAATACAGACTCTTGAAACAGATGTATTTAAGAATAGGCTAGCTAGCTAGCTTGTAGCTTTTAGCTTGTAGCTTGTAGCTTGTAGCTTTTAGCTTTTAGCTAACAGCTTGTAGCTAGAAGTAATGGCTACTGAAATATATATATTTGGCTCGATTTGTATTAAAAAATGTGACTCGGTGTCAACTTCCTTTCGTAAGGAGATGGTTGAAGGATCTAAATCTCCGCCATCTCGGTGTGACAGCACCACTCATAAATGGCTGAGTCGCTTAATTGTGTACAATACGCTTCATTTCATATTCACCCACTGTGGAAGGGAAAAATCCGACCCGGGTTAGATTTAACCATCCACATCATAAAGAGGGAGAGAAAACGAGTCACAAAAAAATTTAAAAATTTTAAAAAAAAAATTTAAAAAAAAGGACAGATTTCAACTGTCTATATTCCAAATTATGCTCAACCGTGCTCTGCGATCTTCCCGTGATGTTGGGCGAATGTGAGAGAAGTGTTTAATAGCTGTTCACGGCTAACATTTTTTTCATAACAAACTGGCAGAGTATCTTTTGAAAAAAAAATCAAGTCATAATATCATTCAATCATCTTTATTTAAGTATATAATAATTAAAGCCCGTTCTCTACATCTTGGAGGCGACCACGAGGCGTCTCAGCAGCGGCGGCTGCGGCGGCAGCGGTGGCGGCAGCGGTAGCGGCAGCAGCAGCAGCAGCGGCTGTCATGGACCTCGTCACCGGGCCACTCATCGTAGGAGAAGGGGATGGCGCACCCACCAAGTCCTGCAGGGTTCTCGGGAGTCTCAATCCGCGTGGAACTGAAATAAAAAATAATAAACTTAATATCAGCATTTTTCCCCACTCCGTTCTATTATTAAAACTAATTTACTCTTTACAACGATCCGAGGATTCCCCGCTGGGATATTCCCCGCTGGTATGACGTCATTTTTAGGATCTCCCCAGCAGCGCCAGTGGAGCCAGCGGAGCCAGCAGCGTCAGCAGCGTCAGCAGCGCCACTCTTTACGTTGCGGAGGATAATAGAAGCTTCAAGATACCGCATCGCGCATGCGTTGTAGCGCGCAGCGTCAAGGGTATTCCCTCCCGGGTGACGTCATTTTTAGGATCTCCCAGCAGCGCCAGCAGCGCCAGCAGTGTCAGCAGCGCCAGCAGCGCCGTACGGAGGATAATAGAAGCTTCAAGATACCGCATCGCGCATGCGCGAAGCGATGCTTTTTTTAGATCTAATAATGTAAACATTAACGCGTGGGTAGTGCTATACAGTAAGACGCATAAACGTTCGGTTAATAATAAAAATTTAAATTTAAAAAGACTTACTTTCTAGAGAAGGGGGAGCCCTTCTCTTGCAAGCTTGACAGCGGCACATGAACATTATCACCCGGTGTATGATTCTCTGTAGCCATAATATCATGGAAACGGAACAGGGTGGTGGTGGGGCTTGTCTTCTGAATTGGTTGATTCTTCTCCATGTCTTCAGCAAACCGCACATAACGCTTACATTCAACGTCAACAATCCAGCCAAAGACACGGAGAAAAAACTGAACCACCCTTCAACCTCCACATCAAACATTTCATCATCATCATCATCATCATCCGTTTTGTCTTCAGCCACATCATCCACATCATCCATGACAACAGTTGATCCAACACCGGATTCGTCATTACACCCATAACTCCACTTCCTCAGCCAAGAGATACCACACACACCATAAAGTTCAACATGAAGATAACCTTCTAAATCAGAAGTCTTAACTCCATATCCATCATGCTCATCACTGAAGTGTACAACCAACACAGTCTCAGTCCTTCCTTCCAGAGGTAGGAAGGGCACAACATTGCCACACTTCATTACTGCATCTTCACAGATACAGTAATTCCCCTCCAAACACAAAACCTGAGTTTGGACAAACTCAAATGAACCAAAAAACAATAACAATTCAAGCAATCCAAACATAGTGAAAAAAATCATGTGCTCCTCTCCAATGAAAACTAGAGAATGGGGTGGGACTTGGATTGAGTCACTGAGGAGTTGTTGACTGAAGCAGTGAATTCTTCAGTCATATCACTAATTAATAGTAATAAAGATAAATTAACTCTACATCAAAGCACATTATGCTTCTGATTAATGAACACAACAAAGACCTCCTTCTAGGATCAATACATCCTTGATCATTGGAGTGATTACACAGTAGGTGGGATTGGAGCAATATGAAATGATAAGACAAGATACCTTAATCCTTAATGAGTTTGAACCTACAGACACCAAACAGCTGTCAGCCCTATCAGTCTTACATCTAATCTGGGATAAGGTCAATTATGCTATGGTGGCATACCAAACCTAGACCAAACTGTGATTTGGGGTAAAGGAGTTGGGTAATAGGTTTATAGCCTCAATGGATGCCTATCAAACTTTTAATCTGAAAAAACTATTTCAAAGTTTACTGTTTAAACATAATAGCTGTATCTCCTCACCTCAGCAATTTTTTGAATGCACTTAATGAATGTAATGCACCCACATGGGTTATATCCTCAGCAATTTTTTGAATGCACTTAATGAATGTAATGCACCCACATGGGTTATATTTTAGGAAATGAAAGGGTTTTGGTTCAATTTATTGATCCATACCCCATTGCACACATGCACACATCACTGCATTTTTTTAAATTATGTGAACTAGGGATTTTTTCAAATTTCACTTCAGTTGTGATTAGTCCACTACAGGAAAGAGATCACTAACATGGATGTGTGTGTAATATGTTTGGTAGATGGTGGTAAGCAATTGTTCTGCTGTAATGCCATAATTCACCACTCATGTTGTTCAGCATACATTAATAATTTCGATTTCGTCATTTATGGTGCTTTGAAATGTCCACACTGTCGTAAAGAGTGGCTTTTTGAAGAATTAAGCAAATTTTTGCATGAGAATTTGGAGGAGAATCCGGAGGAGAATCCAATGCTGGAAGCGGAGGAGAATCCAATGCTGGAAGCGGAGGAGAATTCGGAGGAGAATTCGGAGGAGAATTCGGAGGAGAATTCAATGCTGGAAGCATTTGGTATTTATTTTATTTTTTTTGGTGTTATGATGTTTACAGATTTCTCAATCCTGCCAGTGACATCATAACTTTTGAAAATTGAAATTTTTTTTGTGGTTTTATTTTTTCAGTGCGTTATTTTGACTTATGGGTAACTTAATACCGCGACAGAGGTCAGATAACGCTCTCATACATTAGAGAATATATAAAACTATCAAGATTCACATTTTTCAACAAACGAACGATAGAAGAAAATTCTATTCCCTGACTACGCAAAATAGTATAGAATATACAAAATTTACCGCAGTCATCGGATTTAAGGTTTTGAAGAGCGATATCATTGTATACATACCTACCGCACTTTTTAATTAAAAACTTGTGCCAATAAGAATGATAGTTTTCCGGGTTTTCACCCAAAGAATCAAAAAATTCGCAAGTATGATTATTCACAAATACAGCAACCCAATGAGTGCCTGCACTATTGGCTTCATCGGTATTCAATATAGCTATAGTTTTATCTTTGATTAAATGAATATGGTTAGCAGGGTAAACCCCACCAAACTCTGGATAGTGTCTACGTAAAATGTTAGTTATTTCCGAAGTGTTCATTGTGTAGTAATGTTTCGTGCAGCATCGATACTCAACAAGCCTTTAAATTTCCCATACAGAAAGACTACTATTGAGTCTTCCAGAGCTTTTGAAAATCTAAGTTCGAGTTTGGTTGTTCCTGTGTGCGAAATTGGAAGCAACTCTTCAAAATTTTCTCTATTCCCTAGATCGAAGCAGAATATTGTGTATCCTCTATGGAAATCTTCGAAAGAAATGATAGAGTCTGGGTTCAGTCTGTGAAGTCTCTGCCAAGCCTCTAAATAATGAGATTGGTAAGCTGTAGCACCGAATTTAACTTGAAGTGGTTTAGCTGGGAGAGAAATGTTGTTTAAATACAATCCTATCTCACTGATGTTAAAGTGACTAAAAAAATATGGATTGTGTTGGAATGAGCCGCTGACAGCTGCAGATTTAGCCATACAAACGATTTATTGTTCTGGGCATTCGGTTCCGAATAAATCATTAATCGTAGCCACTTGACTACCTTTAGCTATAGTGTGAGTTCGCATTTTTGAATTGATATAAGGATATTGAGCTGATTTAAGTTTTAGGGCATCACTGATAGCAACACCAACTGCTGGGTCTAAGGTAACATGACATAACACTAGCTTAGCATCCAATATTTTAATATTAAATTTTTGGGTTAATTCGGAAGAGAGCAAGGAAAATTCGGGTGTAGAAGGCCAAAATTTCAATCCAATGTTGGTGTTGTGTAATAATAACCTTTTCTGTTTCATGAAATCCACTCCAATAGATCCAGTCATAACAAACTCTTGCCCCTGGTTAACAAACTTTGTTCTTTTTTTCAATGCAGGGTTCCCATCCGTAACGGCATTATCAGTTCCTGCTACTGCCTTGAAATTACTACAAGTATTTATCGCAGTACTTAGATCTTTGGTGAATAATATTCCCAGTTGTTCGTCTACTTTACTCGTTAAAAGAGTATCCAGCATATATTTATAAGGATAGCAGTAAGTAGGGATATCATTAGATATCGATTGATGTTGTAAACTGAGGTCAACTTTCTGAAACATTGATGCGATTAAACAATTTGTAGGTGCTACATCACCGGTAGCATCATATTTCTCCAATGATTCAACAAATTTGATAGGATCATTCTCCCCTATAACAATATTACACCTAAGTTGAATGTGTGAACGGGAAAAGTCGATAAAATTTTGTGAAGTTACACTAAATTCCACACATCCGCTGGATAGTTGTGAGATTGGAAGATGTTCTATCATTTGAGATTGCGATATTGCTTTGTTGGTAGGTTGTACGCAAAAAAGGTTGAGAGAATCATCGTGAGCTTGCATTTTATCGTCTCCTTCTTACAACCTTTTTCTTAGTCTGTCTAGTTTTAGTGTTCTTGCTCCGGTGTTTAGATCTAGACTGAGGCGATTTTTTCTTTTTACTCGATTTTATAGCTTTGTTAATGATAGAGCGTGACATGTTATCTTTCTGTGCGGCTGCAGTTACAACTTGCAAACCTTTGCCCGATTGAGTAGTTGAATCGTTTACCACAAATATTTTTTGATTTGGTAAAATTTTTCCATCGATCATTGCAGCGTAATGCTTTTTCCAACTATCATAATCATTAATAACTGACATTGTGAAAACGAAGTGTTACGTTCAGTTCCGAAAGTGATAGTGGTGGTGATGTGGTTTCTCTGGGTTTTATATATATTCTGAAGCGATTGAGTTGTCCTTGAATAGTTTTCAATTTAATCGGGCGTACGAATTCTGTGTGAGAAACCTTCAACCCCGGTAATTGAAAAACTCGCAAGACTGGTGACAATTTTCCGTATAGAAAAGATTCCTGACACACATCGCTAAAAATATATATCTCTTCTTTGGTTCTTTCGTTAATTCTACATCTAATGTCTAGCAATTCCACATAAGATTCCGCGCAGAGGTTGATATTTCTATCTAGTTGCACTATAAAATCATTAGGATTATTGTCAGTGAAAATATTTTTACTATCTGTACTAGAAGCATACACCACAAACGATGTCATGATTAAGAATGTTCTTTTTCCCATTCACCGCTGTGTAATATACTACCGGGTACTTGTACGCAAGAGTGCACCCAAGATGCACCCAAGTGTGCACCCAACAGTGCACGCAAGAACGCACATAACAGTAAGCCCTACCCTGGGTTTGGAACCCCGGGTTTGGAACCCCAGGGTTGCAGTCCTGGGTTGGAGCCTTGGGTTGGAGCCCTGGATGTACCAGTTCTTAGTCTAGGTCACAAAACTAGGTCATAAAACTAGATCACAAAACTAGGTCACAGGACACAAGACTAGGTCACAAGACTAGGTCACAAAACTAGGCACTAGGTCACAAAACTAGGCACTAGGTCACAAGACTAGGTCACAAGACTAGGTCACAAGACTAGGTCACAAGACTAGGTCCCACGTCACAAGACTAGGTCTCAGGTCACAAGACTAGGTCACAGGTCACAGGTCACAAGACTAGGTCACTAGTGTTGCTTTTTGGAGATGTTCTATTTCACTTTTTTTCATCCATGTCGAGTGTTTCTTAGGCCAACCTAACCATTTAACCAACACTTTATCTCGTTTCTTTTTAAGTATTTTTTCTATGAGGTAAGTCTGATTATCATCAACTACCACTTTCTGCAACTCGTTTTCTTGGAAATGTCCGTTTAAGACTTCGTTTTTCAAGTCTTTTACTACATAGATTGGTTTGATATCTCTCATAATTCTATCAGCAATGATGAAATGTTCTCTTGTCCACGATTCGTCAAATGCTCTCATGAATGGGTGTCTGACTACACTTATCCTAACCGTATCGTGTATATTAAAACGAAAATCGGTTTGTATCTTATCAGGCTGCTCCGTTTCGTATAACTGCTTCCATATTTTGTATTCATCAGATACTGTAACGGAAGCAGGAGTCTGTTTAATACTGCTATGATAAGAGTGATTGTAGGAGTTTGTTGCTTTCTGCAACTGATCAACCCATTTGTGTGTATTTTGAGCAAGCATATAGGTAAACAATAACTTTTTTAAAGTCTTGAAAAATCTCTCAACTATGTTGGCTTTTGTTTCTGTATTATTAGTAAAAAAATGATTTATTCTCAGATTCTTGAATAAATTCTGTGTCGCACGGGATCTGAACTCGGGACCTCTATCAGAACGACAGTTGGTTATAGTCCCTAATTTCAACAACAAGCTTTTTAAAGCTGGGACGAATTCTTGCGATTTCAAACTTTTCAAAGCTACTGTATGAGCAACTTTACTGAAGCAATCTATCCCAGCTAAGATGTAGATATATCCGGAATTATCTTTATCGTACTGCGGTATATGAGCTGTATCCAAGTCTATTTGATAACCGATATATGGAGTTACAACTCGATTTCTAACAAAGTTAGTATTCACTTGTCTAAGTAATGTGTAATACTCTCGACTTTGATTTGTTTTCTGGTTAAGATATGTTTTTATTATCTTTTTTTATAGCTCTGTAGAATTTATCAACGCTACTATAAGCTCCAGGAAAATTAAAATCTTGAAATTTTTCCAGAAGATAGTTTCTCACATCTTGTGCCAAATCCATCTCTCTTTTTTTTCAGTAATAGGAACACCGAGTGGTGGTTTTCTCTGTGAACTTTGTTTCCGAATTATCCCTGAACCATTCTGAACTAGAGTTTGAGGTATATTGCTATCTCGCAGTGCTACTCTAAACTGATGTAAACCTTCTGGTTGTACGTTTTTATAACGGTAAAGCGTGCATTTTATCAAATCAATGATGTGACTGTTTGGTATAAGATTTTGATTAATTATTACCTCACCCTTTTTATTCCAAGTTATATTTTCGTCATTATCCTCAATATGTTGTAGTATAGCTCGAGCTTTATATTTGATATTCTGAGGGATTGATGACAGAATACTATCAGAACTTAGTTTAGGAGTTGCTGCAGCTGCTGCTGCAGGCACTGCTGCTGCTGCAGGTACTGCGGGTACTGCAGTTGTTGTAGCAGCTGCAGTTGATACTGCAGGTACTGCAGTTGTTGTAGCAGTTGCAGTTGCTACTGCGGGTACTGCGGGTACTGCAGGTACTGCGGGTACTGTGGGTGCTGCAGGTGCTGCAGGTGCTGCAGCTGCTGCTGTTGCACTACTGTTGGTGAATGGAATTAAAACGTATTTCTTCATTTTAAGACTTTAATCAGGATCTTTTTAGCTGATAGCAAAATGTTGTGAATCTTGGATGAATTATTTCTAATGATAGAATAATTCTTCTTATCGGAATTCTTTTTATTGGTTATTTTTGAAATTAACTTTTTATGTTTGGAAAGCAATTTTTGGGTTTGAGGCGATAATACTGAGGAGTTGAGTGTGATATTATATATGATGATTACTGTGTTAGCTACTTGTTCTTCATTAGCCGTTTCTAATAGGGCTATGGCTTGATTTTTGCTACAAGAAAGAAGTAGATGAAAAAAATTTGTTTGAAAATTTTTTTTTTGAAAAAAAATATTTTTCATGGTAAAATATTTTCATTAATTTTGTGATTTTTAACCCCTTTCAAACGAGGGTTAGGCATGAGACAGCCCAGGCTGGAAGCCAACAATGTAGACCAGAGAGTTTTATCACCGTTTTCTATGGAAAGGTTGATTACAGAAGTAATAATGATGATATAAATTACGATAATCTGACTGATGAATCCGAACTGAGATTTCGGACATTTACGTGTGAAGCAATACCACTCTTCGTAATTAGATGTTCTCTCTTCCATTCCAACCCTGTAACTAATTTATTTTCCTATATTTCATTCATTTATATCATTTAGACGCGCACGAGCGGGCGAGCGCCCCGCTCGGGCGAATATAAAGCACCAAGCGATAGTTAATCGGAACGCTCCAGCCTGCTACTTCAGGGTATCGCTTCAGTGGGTGCACTAGGTATTTCAATCTTTTTTGTATATAATAGTATCTTCCATGGGGAATATTTTTGTTCTGAGTCGTAATTCATCAGGGCATTGCGCTGTTAAATCTATAATGAGATACCCGTACTGCTCATTTTTCATTATATCATTATAAGCCTGGATTAACAATCCAGGGATATGAGGGAAGATTTGACTATTAAGATATGATAATTGTAATAAACTACGAGGAGAACGAAATACTTCCATGTATTTTGTGTTAAGATTTATTGTCACTTGCTTCTTTCCTTGAATGAAAGCATTCTGCAGTATGTAGAAACATGTGCAATTCCTATGGTGACTTATTCTTGTAAATAACAATTCCATAACTGAGGAATTGGCTGCTTCATCCATGAGATCATCCACAATTATCAAACTATGTTTTTCTGGATCAGTAAATGCTAACAATTCATCTTCAGTAGGTAATCCTTGCTGGAAACTAATGTTTTCTATGATTTCTTGTATTTGGTCATAGGTATTTTGCCAGATGCCATAGTAATATTTTATAATAGATGGTGGTTGTTCACCGAATAAATGCTCCTTATTTTGTAGTATTCGCTTAATAAAATTAGTCTTTCCCGATCCTGACTGACCAAATAAGATATGCGTGGATCCGGGTTCAAACCCCAACATGTTTACCGTATCACAACTCGTGAATAAATGTTAAGATATTTCGTATATTAGCACTTTTATATCAACACAGAATATCCAGACTACGGAATTATACAGACCAGTGTGCAGACCAGTGTGCAGAGCAGTGTGAAGCAGTGCGATAAGCTACATTCTCAAATGCTTTCAACCGTACAAAAAAGCATTATTAGGACAAACCATGGCTGGTTGAACCCCTAACAACCACTAAACAGCTGATTTGGGGGAGTTGGTTATCAAAAGAGTTGAAGTATAACAGATTCCAACTCATTGATTACTATTCTCATTTAATCAGCATATTCTACAAACAACTAGTGGGATGATGGTGATGAAAATTTTATTTGATCATGAATGGAATGAAAATGATAGTGGTGGTGGGTTTTGAATTGATTGTTGGGTTGGAACTGTCAGTTTGAAGCTTTCAGTCAACAAGTTACACAGTCTTGTAAAAGCAACAATAATGTGTAACCTGTTTTACAATGTCGCGACGTGAACGCAAGCTTGTGACATCATAATTTTGTACAGCCATTTTGCTGATTTTTTTTAGAATTGGAGGGTTTTTAAAATTTTTTTTTTAACCCAGTAGGGTTATTTTATAAATGATGGGAGCACTAGAAACATTTCTGACAGATTTTGTGATTTTTTGGATGTTCGAATTGACAAATCTCTGCGTTTTCATAACGCACACAATCCAACAATTCGGTCCATTCCGGATCCAGATTGATGAATTCCTGAAATTTTAATGAAACACCGGGTATACCGGGCAATGGTGTTGGATCGTCTTTTCTTTTGTAGAATTGACGAATTGTGAGACATTTGTAATCTGGCTTAATTTGGAGGAAAATCATATCACCCAAAGGGAGAAAGAATTCCTCTGTCATTTGCTCAGATTTACATTCGTCCACGGCACGACGTATTTCGTCAAAGAATTTGTTCATAACTTTGACTGAACCACATCCCAGTGTGATTGAGTATTTTCTCAAATCGCTTGCTTCTACATCGGGGCGATGAATTGTCATTCCTTCTGGAAATGATCGCACCCTAACGCTCCTCCTATGACCTATGTCCAGGACATAGGTTGACCATTCACCAGGTTGGGTGGTCATAGCGTAATAGGAGGAGCTCGTCGTTGCCATGGTTAGAAGCAGTTTGAGTGTTGAGAGTGGGGGTGATGGGGCTTTATATTGTAGGAGGCCAGCTGGAGGGTTACACTGGCTCCCCCTATTTCCCATTACCTCATAAGCTATTTTTAGAAAATGATCACCCTGTCTATTTTTAGATTAGGGGGTTCCCAAGTATTGCACCATAGACTACAGCCAGCTACAGCAGACTGCAATGGATTACAATGGATGGGGGGGATCAAGAGGGGGTCTGATTCACTGCACCGTGACAATGACTTTGACAGGTGTGCGATTTATTACCTACCCTTCCTTCACATAAGCTACCCTAGCTTCACCGGATGCATTGGAGTGTGAAATTTAATTACTACCCTACTTCATCCTGTTCTCCAAAAGACAATGGGTTTCCCTTTGATGTTGCTACCTTACTACCTCCGTTTCACCAAAAGTCAAGTGGATTGTGCGGCTTCCCTTTGATGGCTGTAGAGCACCATCTTATACTACTAATACTGAAGATGTTACTTCATAATTCTTTCCACTGTTATGATTTTTCTTACTTATATTATACAAATATCCAATATCCAATAAACTTCACACTCATTCAAGAAGAACTGAATTAAGTGTCCTTCTCATCAAGAAACAAACATATATATGATTAAACAATATCAGTCATCGAATTGTCTTAAGACTAATTAGCAAAAAATAGCAAATTGTATGAGTTATCCTATGATGACCATGTGAAATTAGCCCACTGGGAAGTTATATATCAATGCATAGCTCGGGTCTCCCAGTTGTGCACCAGTAAACAGCACATATTCACTATGATTCTCTTATGTAAATAATTTCCTTAATTTATTACAATTTGTGGATAAAGGTGTATAGGCCAATGGAGTCAGACTGCCATGAATGCAATTTTCAAGATATGAATCATGAATCTTAATTATGACTTCATCTGAATTACAGCTATTATCATTTAAGCAACAACACTTCTATCTTCCGAAAAGTTTAATAAACCCATCCAATGAAAAGTTTGATAAAAGCAACAGACTAGAGTTGTAAAATCATTAACTTTACCTTACTAGGGTCACACTTAATTACTCTCAAATTACTGTTTTGGAATTAAATTATATTTATACTGTATATCAAAATCATGAAGGAGAATATACCCAAAATCCATTGATTTTCATACATATATATATATTTTTTTGGTATAATCTAGGGTAAAGGTGTGAATCAAATCATTACAAAATCTAGACCAAACTTATTAGGTAGTGTGGGGTAAAGAAATCGGTTAGTTTATATTTGCCCTTATCAAACTTTTCATCTGAGGTTTTGTGAAACTCTATCAAAGTTAGAGTGTTGATGCTTAAACGAAAATAGCTGTAAGTAGCTATATCGACTAATTTTTCCAAATGTCAACCCATCAGAATGAAAAAAGGTTTTGGATCATGGATGCACAGTTAAGAAATATTGTCGGAGAATTTCATACATGATGAAACTCAACAGCTCAACAGTGCTCCTGACTCAGTGCGTGATAATTTGCAAGTCATAAAGTAAATATCTACAAAACACTGCAGACAACTACAGCTACAACTATACAACATGTATGATATGATTAAGACAATTAGCATTGTAAGAAACGATAAGTAAAGCACTAAAGCTACTTACTGTGTACAGCTTGCACCACGCCGCATCATCAACGCCATCACAGCTTCCCATGTGCTCGTTGCGCAATTCCCAGGCAAGCTGAGCCAATCCAGGATGCGACAAACAAATTCACACTAGGTGTCGCCAAAATGGGTTTATGCCTAGATCCCATATAAGTTTTGGTATGTTTTTTTCTTCTTGAATTTTACTAAAAATGAATACTCTTCAAATCTACACAATTATAGGCTACTCTAAACCATAAACCCCTCCCCCCCTCCAAAAAAAAAAGCTGAAAACCAGAATGGTCGTCTGCTGTATGGATTATTTTATACATGTCTCGTTTCATTAATTGGTAAAATAATTATTATTTGACTCAATAAATTATTTATGGTTGAACACTCTATAAAACTGATCCAACAACCAAATACGAATTCGTTTGTTTTGAAAACCTATTTGAATTTTTTTAATGTCATTTACCAAATATTAAAAGTCATAAATTTACATTATTGACTAATAATGATGTGAAAATTTTTTTTTTTTTAGTTTTTATAATCTATTAATATGCTGCCTTGTGGCATTAAATATAATTGACGGTGAAACTGCAGAGAATTTTAGTGATATTTGCAAGTAGACCAAATATAATTATCAATGCATTTTTAAGTGAGATAATTAACTGGCAAATTGATGAAAAGCATCTTATAAATTGATTGATTGATTGATTGCACACCATGCACTCGCCAATTTTAATGTGTAATCATTCTTGAATTCACTTTTTATTTCCTTTCAAGCAAGACCACTGACCTATATTATCAAGCATGCTGAGGTAAACATGGTAGATATACTATATCTGCACATCTGACATAACAGTGTTATTGATAATAATGTTGCGCTGGTTATATCTTCAAGACTTGTCAGATTGTGAAATATGGAGTAAGGTAGGTCATGCATTTTGAGGTCGTCTAATCATGCTAATCTAAATTTAACACATTTTCCAGACTCATATAATATTTTATGTTATTTTGACCTGAATCTATCATGCTTGTGTATATATAGTGAAAAGAGGTGAAGTTTAGATCCTGTCTGCTTCACTTATCATACAGAAGACATGTTATTTATGAAATGTCAAATTCAGTGTCAAATTTCAACACTTGAAACATGTCAAAATGTTATTGTTTAATGTTAGAGATAATATCTCAGGAAATAATAATTTGAGGCACTGTAACATTTAACAAATTCCACTTAAATATCATACAGATCGATAACATGTCATTTATGAAATGTCAAATATCAACTTAAAACATGTAAAAATGTGTTTAATGTTAGAGATAATATGTCAGGAAATAAATAATTTGAAGCACTGTAATGAGGGCACAGTTTAAATAATGATTTCACAAATTCAACGTGAAGCTTAAGACATAATAATCTATAAGTATATCAATGTTTTTGTATAGTCGACATAGATTTGCATAGATAAGACATGTGAATAATGTCTGCTATCTTAATCTTGATCAGCATGTGATATTCCAATGTGTGATCGATGTCCAATTGTTGGTCATATTATTTCAGTTGGATGTAACATATTGCGAGGTAAGTGCTGACAAAATATTACTGACCCCTGTAGCCCTGTTTAAAAATGACCCCTTGCATTATTTATGGTCACTTAGCCTATAGGAAGAATAGCTAAAAAAAAAGATTTTAGTGATTGAACTCAGAACTCCGAAAAACTTTATTTAATCAATAACATATGATAAAATGTAATGCTCCTTACATGACAGGGAGCAACCAGTTAATATTTAAAATAGAAACATTTAAACACAGGCATTCATTAAGGAAAGGAGGAAATAAAACTACATGGCATAAACTTAATAATGTAAACAATAAATCTTATGAAGACAAGAACGAAGAAGAGGACGCAGTCTAGAAAAAAAAGCCATCCCTGTAAAATCATATTAGACATTAGACATTTTATTGTTATTGCAAAATCATATCATTTAGGCTTTCTGATGTTTCACTTCAGTGACAGATATAACAATTCTAGAGTGTGCAAAATTCACTGTACATATTAAGGAAATATTTCTTTACATATTGCTTGAAACCAATACAACTATGAGTCTGTTTCTTATCTGTAATTATGGATGGTGTATCATTAAAAGTCTGGGGAATTCTGTATCTCAGGCTATATTTCATGAACGTTTGTTTAATATGGGGTCGAGTGCTTAACTAAGTTTCACTGTGTACTATAAGTGAAGTAATTAATTAACCCTTAATGTTTTGGATGTGCAATTTTGCATTTTTGCAAAGATGTCCTATATAATAGCTTATAATATGAAATTAATGTATTGAGTTAAAAGTTAGATCAAATAATATCCCAAGACTTACAAAAGTGCTCCATTTTGATTTAGTTTATTTATAACATATATGCTATTCATGACCTATATTATTTTTGCAAGACAATATGTCTTTTATCTGTTTTAAAAAATGTTGATATTATGCATTTTGGTTGACTGTGGCTTTTTAGGGCTGACCTGACCCTGAAAATTCATATGCACTGATTCTTAAAATCCAATAAATCGATAGCTCTTGAAAGTGTATTATTTGACATGATTACACTATAATGTAAAATGTGAATCTCAAAATGTGACAGGACTTTCGTCACCTGTAACGTGATAACTAAATGTTTATCTTTTGCAAGCAGACCTTTGATTAAAAATGTATGTCAAGTAGCACAGGTCACTTTGGGCATTTTAATGATGAAACACATTTTGCTAACATGTTGGACACATGGGTAGTATCGTGTATATTATCAACATGATATGCTTACATGCTTGTTATTATATATTACTAAATTATTTGCATGATATATAATAAAAGTCGTATTTACATGATATACCGTAAAAGAGGGTATTATCGACAGGGCGGGTATTATCGACACTTAAATTAGTTAATTAAAATTGTTAACATTCTAATGTGATTGTCGATAATACCTGCCCTGTCGATAATCATGTGATAATACCTGCCCTGTCGATAATACCTGCCCTGTCGATAATACCTGCCCTGTCGATAATACCCTCCTTTACGGTATAATAAAAGTATATTAACTATATTATTGGTCATCCATACGATGATACAGTTATTTTTCTGCAACAGGAAACTAACAATATTAAACAATTAAATATAACAGATTTATGAGCCATTAATAACATTATATATGGTTAAATGGTGAAGGGGAATCCCCAATGCCCCCCCCTGACAGTCATATTCACATGATGCTTGACAGTTTCGATTCCACCAGCCTGATGTAAAGCTGTTAGTGAATGGAAGTGTTTCTGTCAGTTTCATTAGAAGGTGAGAGAGTGGTGTTCTGTCTTCTTGTTTAGTGTTTACTTTCATCATTATTATTAACCAGTCATGTACCTGCTTTAACTTTTCTTAATAGGCACTGATTCCATACTAAAAAATAAAATATAGATTCTCACTTGAACATTAAAAAATGCAGTATTTAGTGTGCTATTATTGGTACTTTTTTACCTTTTTTTTAGCTTTTCTCAATTAATTAATGTTTTACCTGCTTTACACTTGTATTTTTTTTAACTGGCACTATGTCCATAAGAAAAACACACAACACTGCACTTAGGCAGTTATTTTCAAAGCTTATGATATATGTTCTAGCAAAATGGATACTTTCAGGCTTAATAGCAAGGTTTTGCACTCCTCAGGTTCATATTAATATGTTAGCGTGGAAATGAAAAATTAAACGTATACATTGGTATTTATAGACATAATTAATTAGTTGTAGGCCTAATATTACAATGTTCTATTCAATTTCAGAAAATTACCAGTAACAGCAGGAATTCTACTTCATAGTTAGATGACCTTGAACCATGGAATTATGGGCAGTAAAGGTGACGTCTTTGACCTTGATGTTAGTGATAACTCTCATTCTCGGATTGGTACCCGTTTGGTTCCTCAACCGAAGCCAACGAAATGCTCGTTTCGGTGGGTCGACGTTCCAGAGAGTCATGAGTTACATGAACTGTGTTGTCGGAGGAGTGTTTTTAGGAACAACGATGTTGCATTTACTTCCTGAGGTCAAAGAGCAAATGGAGGATGTGCTCAATGATTACGGTGTTCATACTCATTTCGCTGTCGCAGAATTTCTGATCTCGATAGGATTCTTCTTGGTGATGCTGATCGAGCATGTGATCATGTCACTGCAGCATCATCACAATGATGTTCCCCTTCAGAACCAAGGTGGAAGTACTTTCTCATCTTCCCAGCAATTACCTGGAACCAGCAGCGGTTACGGAGCTATTGTAGCAAACACTAAACCAAGCACACTGGTGAGATCACAATGTTGATTTAAACATTTCTTCGACTTATTAAGACAGATTTTGCTTAATCATCTGCATTAAGGGTTTGGAGATACACTGAACATCTTTAAACTTCAATACCTCAGGATAAAATAGTCTAACGCCATGGCATTGCATGCACACAGCTATATTCATGTCTCAGCCATTTGCACATAAATTTACCAGGATGACCACTGTGATTTCACCAAATTTTTTGGAGAATTATGTCACACCGGTCAACTGCACTGAAACAGAAGTCATACCTGCAATTGTGAATGTGTGTGTGCATATTGTGTAATATACACCCTTTTCACATGTTGCAATGTTGCAATCTTTGCACTCAGATGTAATATTGTGATGTCATCAGTAGACAATGGGCATGGTGAGGTCACAGAGTGCAAGAACAACGGAGAAGTAATTATGTCATATATGACGTAATCAAAATGTGGTCAATGAGGCAAAAAGGTCAACATGGCTGCTGTGTGAAAAGGGTGTATCACCATTTGCAGAGATTTGTGATAATGTACTTCCATTTCAAGAGTGCGTAAGCATTTGAGAATCAGATACAAACAGAATGCCGGCACTCTATAAGTGAAATATTATTGATTTATCTAATTCCTTGGTCATACCAATTCCTCATAATAAGATTAAATTACTGTTATAGGCTTAATTATTTACACGTTTCTTTTTTAGGATGAAAAGACAAATGAAAGCAGCCAATTGCTTCCAGACAACAGGGCACCTCACTTGACTAAGGCACATTCACACTCCTTGGGTGACTCCCACCAACCGATTGTTTACAGAGAATCAGATTGCGTTCACATCATCCATCCATCTCACCATGAACACCATCACATCCAAGAGGGTCAGCTTGCTGGCATAAGGTGGGTATACCAGTGTGCATAAGGTGGGTATACCAGTGTTCGAAATAAGGCCCAGTCAGTCGGTCCTGACTGGCAGCTTCAAGGCAGGACCGACAGGTTTGATGACTTCCCAGTCCTGGGGACCGGCAGGTCTGAATGAAAGGCTAATGTTATGGTAGGGACCGGCAACTTTGCCACACAGCTGATCCTTGGGACAGGCATTTATTTTGTGCTTACGAACACTGGTGGGTACCTTTTGTATGAAGTGTGTGTGTGACATGTCATAGGCGGATCCAATGCGTATATGTGACATCATGTTTAACTAACTTGAAAAGTCATTCACATTTTCACATTTAGACTGGGTAGGGAGGTCAAGGCAGAGCTAAGCAGTGGAAGTATAAGGGGGGCAACTGAACTTAAATATAACAGTCCAAATACCCCTGCATTATTCAACTGGGGGGAGGGGGGGAGAGGTGCAAGTGTTGCCTCTTGGGGGATCACGGGAGATCTAGGTATACAACTATAAGAACTAGGTATATGATATTCATAACGAACAAGGTGCCCTAATTGGAGCTAGGTATAGGGAGAGAGCTAGGCACAGCCGGAGTGGAAGGCAGGTAGAGCTAGTGCATTGCACATGGCCCTGTATTGGCCACTGGGATTGGAGGTCTTCACCCACCCCTTTAACCACCGTAGCTACGAGGAGGCCTGAGACTTTCAAATGCATGTTTTTTAGTGTGCCTGCATGCCTACATCCAAGTGATGTTCTATGATATCAACAAGATTGCTTTCAAGAAGTTTGTGCTCTGTGCAATAGGCTGGTCAGTTTTCGTGTCACCTTGAACCTTATACAATACATGACGTCACCAATCCACCATGCTAGATGACGTCATCAGTAATTGGGCTGTTGTGACATTATTGCATTGTATTTGTGCTAACTATCACACGTCACACAAGAACTAAACAGCCCTATACCATATATATGATTTTTTTGTTCTTTCAGGTCTTTCATACTTTTGCTCGCGATGTCACTACATACAATTTTCGAAGGTCTAGCAATAGGATTGCAGAAGACCACACAAGATACTTGGAACTTGTTTATCGCAATCATTGCTCACAAAGCAGTCATTGCATTCAGTCTTGGTGTCCAGTTCACTGGAAACCTTAGCCACATCAGACGGGCTGTTTTTTTTGTCATTCTCTTTGCATTCATGTCACCGATCGGTATTGCAATCGGAACTGTTGTGACAGAATATTCCCAAGGGGATGAAAGTGGTTCCAACACCGCAAGTGCAATTCTCCAAGCCTTCGCTACAGGAACTTTTATTTACGTGGCTTTCTTCGAGGTATTGATCAAAGAAGTTGGCCAGGATCATGGCGTTTTAAAAGTATTAGCAGTTATTACAGGGTATGGATTAATGACCATCCTTAATTTATTCAACGCAGAACCTGAGCATCATTAACATAACATCAGATGTATCCCATTCATTCTTTATTTTAGTGACAAAGTATTATGCAATACAGTGAGATTTTTATTGTTTATATCTTTTAATTATGATTAATCACATAATCCTTCAACGTTAACATTGCAATAAAGCCTTATCAAAACCTTGCAAAATGTAATTCTTTATTTTTACAAATTCAACCTGCCAAGTCAGAACATTGTCATGGTGAGTGTAATACAATGTTATGTGATTATGATGCACAATGTTTTCAAATGGTATGTACTCTTCTAAAAAAATTCATAATTAGGTTTTGTGTGTGCATTTCATATGTTATATATACCTTTTCAATGTTAATAATAAATCATATCCTTCAGACTATTATCTCACAATCTGATTATAATAATTTTATTACATTGACATCCTGTGAGAGATACACCATTCAATTGTGCTGACTTTCTAAATACTACTTCGAATTTCAGCTGACGCAGCACTTGGTTGAAACTTGGTCTACTAACTTGACAAACTAATGAAAATACCAAAAGATGAAATGTTTATTTTCTTCTATATGCATGAACATTACATAAAATGAAAGTGTATCTCTACATAAGGTAGTTGGCAAGAGTAAGCTTAAAATAAATGTATAACAGTTATTAGATACTAGATGGTAGTTTCACTTGTTCTGAGAACAGATTGTAACTCGCAATGTTTGCTAACACATAAGAAGCACAGTTTCCATGGTTTTTAAGATAACCACATTCAGGAATGCTGGCAGTGACCTGGAATTTCAGTTTGTGGCAAATATGCAAAGCAGAATGATTGTAAGAGTAGATATCTGTGATGATTCGTTCATATCCGACTGATCGAATCACCTTGAGCATTTCTTTGAGCATTGTCTGTCCAATTCCTTTGTAGCGATACGCTTTGTCAATCACAATGTAAATATGGGATGTCTGTAAAGTTGTTGTTCTCACTAGACTTGATAGACCGAACAAGGCCGCACCTATGAATGATTCGTTAGAGTCGCATAAAACAGCCAAGTGGCATCTCTGGAAAAAGGCTCGGTTGAATTGGCCGTTAGGTCTGAATTCATCAATCGCAAATCCTCCACCACTTTCTGCAGCTTCCCTTATGAGATGCTCTACTAACTCCACATCCCGAGATGCACTTGGTCGCAGAGTAAAGGTCCCTGCTGGGAGGCTCATTGTCACAGGTGCGAAGGACACTTCATCGTACGGTGTCAGGTTTGATGTTTGGAGTGCAGGTAATGGTGGAGTTTCCTCTTGTGATTTCTAAAAGACACAAGGAAAATAAAATGTTAAAAATGTGTTTGGTCTACTTTTGCATTCAAATCAATCAAACTGACTACATTTCACATATGAGTTTCCTGGAAGTGTTGACATGATGTCATGCTGTTATAAGAAGCTCTGGCCAATCTCTGAGCTTGTTGTTTGCCCAAATATTTGCTGATTTCAGGGAGGATCTTAAGGATTAAATGGGGGCCAGATGGTTTTGCAGCAAGTTTTATCTATCTTAATTCAGTAGCCTCCCCACCCACTAGCTTATTGCTCGTTTTCAGCCAACACTTGCATATGCCACACGGTCAGTTGTGGCAGGTTGCTTGGACTCGGTGTAGTCAATTTGATTGAACAAGCAGTAACTTAGCAACTTCACCTAACTATTTTTTATGACATTCTCTTATATATGATGTCATCACTCATCAATACAATGGACTGATAATGTTTCAGCACACTAACTGAAATACAGCGCTTCTAAAAATAAATGTACTTTTCTTAATAAGCGAAATTTATTAGCTATAAACACTTTAAACCTGCTACAGTGCTACCAATCATTAAACCAAGCTATAACTGTCTTCTGAAAGCTTTATTTAAATCCGGACAAACTAAAGTTGGGCCAACCTTGAAAATATTTCTGTTTTGGGTTACATGACACTTGAAAAATCCATCAGGCAGGTAGGAATTTTTTTTTTACAGCAACAGGAATATTTTTAAGAATGGCCTTTATATGACAAATGAAGTTCATTACCTGCTCATGTAAACTATAATTTGAATACACCACGAGGTCATCGGTCATGCCTTTATTGGCAACTAAGATGCTTCGAGGGATGACTCCAAGAAATACAGTTGGTCCATTCATCAGTCCAACAATGCTCTTGCTGGTAGTACCTGTGCGCCCAAGGATGCCATGGTACCCAAAACGTGTGACCCCTAAAGATCCTGCCAGCACGTACATCACCACACCTTTTGAATGGAAAGAAAAATTCACGCAATTGCAACTGGCATTAAAAAGTACTAACAGTTCATTCAAGAAGTTAGCAGGTATATTACAACATTACTTGCACTTAATAGTAAGACTTTAAAAGTAGACTATAGATGATAATGTGTGAACACATCTATCATAACATATAAAACGTTCACTAACAGCACCAAGTCTTTATATTATACTTCATATATGAGTGCATCTTGTCTTTGGGAGGAGAATTCTATATCAATATGCATTAAACAATGCAAATTCACTACATTCAACCTATAACTTTGTGGGTGCAAGGCTTATAGCCACCCAAAGGTGTCTGGAGATAGAATTGGATCAGTATGGATAGTAAGGCTCAAGTAAGCCACTTCCAAAAGGTTGTATTGTTGTATGTGTCACATGACACTGTGTGTCTTCACCTCACAGACCAGCGACCTAATTATGTACATGTTTTGCTTGTTTACTCATCTAAAGTAAATTAATCTATTTCTCTAGCTTATGGTATTAAAAGTCTAACAATAAAATTAGAGAATAATTGGATGTTCATGAGCTGAGTTTATGCTATTCTTGTCCTGACAAGTAGGCAATGCAGAAAAATTGCCTTAACTAAAAATATATGAATCAATTTCTTTTTGTATTTTTAAGAGAAGATTTCTTAAAGGGGGGATCTCACATAGCCGTAAAGTGGCGGAAAATCTGTGGTTGATACATAGACGCAAAGTTGACTTATTGGTCAAGGATTCGTGATGGGAAAGGGGCGTGGCTAGGCATTAACGTATGACTATGTATGCTTTGGCGTATGTCACGTACGATTCATGGTCAGCCGGAACTGGATATATAAACAAAGTATTACAGACGAACAAGACGAAAGACAATGTTAGAGTCTACGACATGGTTGCGGCCCTCATTATCCTATATAAAGGCATGTAGGTGTTTGTTCCTCCTCATTCTACCTCTGCCAGCCAGACAGTGAACATTTCAGGACGTCCGCAAGAAGAATTAGAGCTTATACAACTAGCTCAGGCCAGCATGGAATTTAATCTTCAACTTGCATTTGTATTGAAAGCTGTGGAAAAACGAAAACCTCTAAAGAGAAGAAAGAAGCGATTATTAGCCATCAGGAGGAGGATAATTGCCAAGAAGAAGCTTTGGGTGAGGCCCTGGCTGCTCAAAAGACCTCAGATGGGCCAGTATGAACGGTTGCTGAATGAATTGAGGGATGAGGATCCAATGCATTACAAGAACTTCCTCAGAATGGACCCTACAATGTTCCAGAAGCTTCTTGCTAAAGTTAGGCCTAGGGTAGAGAAGACAGACACTTTCTGGAGGGAAGCTTTGAACCAGGACCGAAGCTAGCCATCGCTCTTCGTAATTTGGCCCCTGGCAACAGCATCAAGTCCCTCATGTATGGCTTCAGTGTGGCCAGCAACACCATAAGCAGCATCATCCCAGAAGTGAAGCCATCATTGCAGAACATGCTGAAGATGTCATCTCCTGTCCTACAACTCCTGATGAGTGGAAAGAAGGTGCTGATCTGTTTGCTTCAAGATGGAACTTCCCTAATTGCATCGAACCATAGATGGAAAGCATGTGGCCATCGAGTGTCCTCCCAAAGGTGGCTCAGTGTACTACAACTACAAGGGATTCCACTCCATTGTACTCTTGGCTCTTGTGGATGCTGACTAGAAGTTAATCTATGTTGAATGTGGGGCAAATGGATATGGCTTTGATGGGGCAGTTTGTGCTATGACATCCCTGATGGAAGCTTTAAAAGATGGCACTCTTGGATAACCTGCACTTGCACCTGCACCCTACTTCATTATTAGAGATGATGCCTTCCCCTTGAGAAGTTGGCTCATGAAACCTTTGCCCCTGAGGAACATGACAAGACAGCAGATAATCTACAACTACAGGCTTTCAGGAGCAAGAAGAGTTGTGGAGAATGCCTTTGGAGTTTGGCATCACAGTTCCGGTGTTTGCTGACTACAAAGCTCCAGAAAACGAAGACGGTGGAAGCCACAGTCATAGCCTGCTGCTGTCTCCACAACCTCATGCAGATTATGTACCCTGTAGCCCACAACTACATGCTTGACCAGGTGGACCAAGAGACCCATGACCTGGTACCTGGAGCCTTGAGGGATGGTGGACAACTTGCAGATGTAGCAGGAGCCAACAGAGGGAACTATGTCACCAGAATGCCCACCAGCAACACTTTTACTTGGTGGATTATGTCAATTCTCCTGTAGGAAGTGTGCCATGACAAGATGACAAGATCTGAAGCGGCTCCAAGTGTACAATTCTGCAATGAACCTCAACTTACTACTCCTCCACAAGTCTTCCTTCCTGGTGCAAGTCAGCCTCTTCCATCACATCCTCTGCCAAAGTCATCTGCCTAGTCCCAAGTCTTCAGTCCTGCAGCAATTGCACCATCAGCAAGTCTGTATCAAACCTCAACCCTGACTACAAGTCTTCCTTCCTGGTGCAAGTCAGCCTCTTTCACTACCACTTCTGCGTAAGTCCTCTGCCTAGTCCAAGGATTGAAGACTTGGAACCAGACAGAAGACTTCAGCAGAGGACATGGTGGAAGAGGCTGACTTGCACCAGGAAGGAAGACTGACCCAGTAAGCTGCTAATGTTCAGTGGAGTGGATGTAGCATTCACCAGACACCATAGATCCAACTGAAGGTGGGTTGCTTCCAGGACCACCAGAAGAAGATCCAGGGACTGTTGGATGAACTATTGCATCGGATGCAGAAGCAGTAGCCACAGTGGTTCCAGGGAGTGCAGACTGGAAAGTGGAAGACGACACAAGCTGGAAAGTGGAAGACAACCCAGACAACCCAGGCTGGAAATTGCTGGCAGCTGTAGCAGAAGAGACAGGAGGTGGCATCCGCACCGGTTGCAAAGTGGTCCACTGTTTCTCAGGAGTCATCTGCGGGAAGGCCTGGTACTGAAACCCTTGGTAATAAAGATACTGCTGCTGTTGCTGCTACTGCTGTTCTCTGGCTTTTTTTGCTTGTCTGGCTTGTCCTTTAACTTGCAGAAGCATAGTCATGACGTTATGCTCGATGCTCGAACTCCTCATAGGTATCGAAATCCAAGAGAACACATTCAGAGTAGACATATGCGACCATGCGTCTGATTCTGGCGGCGTTTGTATCTGGGGCAGGTTGCCCTACGTGCTGCATCCTCTCATCAATGGCGGCTGATGTCCTCCAGGCTGTCACAACAAGGTCACTACTAATGAGGGATGAACGTGGCCCAGCTGCAGGTGCCACCCTCTTTTTATTAAAAGGTACTTTTGCTGGCTTGACTTTCATGATTTTCTTGAAGTTCTTTTGGTGAGTTTCGATCGTCTACTTCAAACTCCTCCGGTCCTGAATCCAGCTGACTGGCACTTGAGAATTCAATTTCCAGCATGACTCTTCTGGTCTTTTCAATTTTCTTCTTGAGGTTGATTGCCTGGCAAGAAGGGAACCTTTTTATGTGTTGATTGGGGAAGCCAAAGTTAGTACACACCCACTTCTTCTCAGTAGGAATTCGCATTGCCAGACCAGAAACTCCCACCTTCATTAACTTCCCAACGTATGTTTGCATTGACTCCAACCACATCTTCAGGTGCTGGGCAGTGCAGGGGACTGACAGAGTCACAGCCATCTCTTTCATCAGCCTAGTCTTCTTTTGCTGGACCTTGTAGTCTCAATGTTCTGTAAAAAAAATATGGGGTTAACCCTGTACATGTCTGCCATCTTCTGTTCATCTTCAGCTGGGAGGCAAACCTTGTCAGTCTTCCTTCAGCTCTTCTTCCCTGCAGCAATATCAGGAGGGGTAAGAACTTGCACAGAAGACTGGTCTTTTTGTTCTGAGTGGGAAGGTTGAACAGAAGCCCTACCAGCATCAGCAGAGGACTTCTTCTTCCTATTTGTCTGTACAGAATGCTGTGTCTTCATCCCCGTCCATATTCTTGGCAAGGGCAACAGATCATCTTCAGCATTTTGTTGCAGAACATCAGGAGCAGGAAATTTTGCAGATTTCGCTATTTTGCGCTTTTTTTTTCTGTCCCATTTTCACTTTAAAGTCTAAGCAATAAACTTTAAAGTCATTCTTATTCTTCTTCCAGAAAGATATGAAGAACAGCAGGTATATATCCGTCTCTTTCAATGGAAAAGGTGTGAATGATGTTTTGCAACACCAGCAGCGCTTATATAGTCTAGGGCGATGTCATGCGACGCTTTTCCGTGGTTGATACTTGGCTCTTACGCCGGATTATACAGCGCTTACATAGACCATACATAGCGTACGTAAATATTGATTTTCCCATACTTCGCTTACGTAGAAACTTCCTTGGTATACTTGGACACTTGCGGTGAATACATGGTTGCTTAAGTGGCTTACTTGGCTAATCCGCCGGATGATTGAAGACGACGTAAGCCACGTATAACCGATGAAGGGCACACGTAAGCTTTGGTGTATGCCAAGTATGATCCGCCGACTGCGGTATATGATTATTAACCGTGTACAATTCTTCCCATCTCGTTTTCACAGAATTTTCATGCATGTTTAAAAATTCTGTCACTACAGCTGAAATTTGACAGAACATTGATGTATGTGAACGAAGGCAAAGTAAACCCACGCAGGCCCATGTAATCCCACGTAAACCAATGGAATGCTTTATGTGGCTGATACAGCCCTTTACGTCGACGTTTCCGGCTATGTGAGATCCTCGCTTAAGTCTATACTCAGCCTTTCGGCTTAATAGTTTAACCGATCATTTTGTTTGACAAGGTAAACTAGCAAAGAATGTCCCTAATTCGGTCGTTGGGATGTTAGGTGATAACACACAGTGAAGATATGATTGTCACAGAAGAATCAGTTATACAAGTGACCAAGTTGAAGGTCATGTCACGATGTTGTAATATTTGAACTGATGAATCGAAATATGAACTGGCCTTTACAAAATGTCCCAATTTAATTCATTCAATCATGTTTGTTCACTGTGCACTTAAAGTCACTATTATACCTAAAGTTATAGTGGCATTAAAATTCAAAATAAAGATAATAAATCTATATATCAGTCTATCAATCTATGTATCAATCAATCTATCTATCCACTGCATTACTCTACTCACCCAAACCAATTTTTCTGAAGTTCTTGGTAATTATTAGGTATCCGGAATGATTGACTGGGTTCTCACTGCGGCTGATGGGAGTTGGATAGAAGAGGTAGACCAAAGCCAGTTGATTGGTTTCTTTCTCTTCTCCTATAATGACCTGCAGTAAAGTAAACTTTATTATAAGTTATGCAATAATGAATAAACAAGACCAGAATTTATTTAAGTTTTCTATTAGGATCTTGATATGTATACACTCTAAAAATAACATGCACAAGAGCACACTACTTTTTGTCTGGATTGTCCCCTGTAGGCTATACCATGCCAGTTTTAATTTCTTAAAACCAACATATTAGATATACCAATTTTGGTATTTTGAAAAATCTAAATTTCTGGTGTTTCAAAAAATTTGAAAACTATAATAGCCATTCAAAACTGTCAAATGGAGTTTCACAGGTGGCTTAATTGTCTAACATAAGCTGCCTTTTTCTCTGTAAAAATACGACAAAAACCTATTGATTGCTTACATCACTATGTGAATTGGATAATCCTGATTTACAAACATAAAAACTGAAAACTCCATTTGGTTAATAATTAATTTTTCCCACATTTTTAGAGTCATAGAAATTGGATTATCAATTTATCATCACTGCTATATCACATATTACTGGGTTGTGAAGGTTAGTAATTAATAAAATTTATATATTCAAAAGGACTTAAAAGTGTTGGACTGCCTGATTGCAATTAAGGGGCAACACACCCTATTTTTTTTCAGGGCAGAACTTATAAACTTTTTTAAAAACAAAACAAAAATACCGAACTAGCTGTGAAATGAAACAATTACCAATTGCGAAGATGTAATTTTTTGCATAAGACTTTCGTGTGTGGGAAATTCATCCAGTCCCACACCGTCTGCACTCGAAGCGGAGTCCTGAAAAACTTTGATTATCTCATCATACCTGTGGCAAAGATAATAATATTCATCTATGTAATTAGATAGATAGATAGATAGATAGATATTTAGATTGATAGATAGATAGATCGATTGATTGAATTGATTGATATACAAAATGATATATATTGGTGCTTGATTGATTGATTGATTGATGGATGTATATTGGTGCTAGTATACTATACTAGCAGGGTATAGTAAATAATTCAAGCATGATTGATTGATTGAATTGATTGATATATATTGGTGCTTGATTGATTGATTGATGTATATTGGTGCAGGGTATAGTAAATAATTCAAGCATGACAAATGTATATTTCTTACCTGTTTGGAGGGCATTCCTTCAAAACAAAAGACTTCTGGCCAGCTTGAAATGAGTGTGGCAGTTCCAGTTTTGATGTAAATACTCCGGTTGCCATTGTCCTAGAAAAAAAAAGCAAAATACTAAAAATCTTCCATAGCATTTGCATTTAGGTTATAAATATACAAACTTTAAGCAGTATTACTATTGGACATTGCAAACGACTTACCTTCTCAACTGCAAGTACCTTGACAGTATCTTAGCATGTTGACCACGCCACATTATTATCTGTTAATTCTGACCTTGAGAACCCATACTATGATACTATATATGACTGGGTATAAGTGCTCACTGAACCAGCACATACTGTGTTATTGTCCAGAACTAGGCCACACTTGCTCACAAGGGGGAGTGCAAGTCGGTGTGAACTTCATTAATGTTGAACCACAGACTCAAACTGCGTTGACGTTTTAAACTGGTAAAATTCGCTCATTACGACACTAAGATTATGAAAATAACATTGTTATACTATAAATGTGTGAAATTGAAAACTACGTGCTTGTCAGAACGTTCCTGAATAAACTTTATCATCCACTAGGGGCGTTAAATTTGCACCTACTACCCCCAGAATTCCCAGCGCACTGGGAATTCTGGGGGAAGGAGGCACAGCCTTTAAAATGTAAAGTATAGCTGGGGAGTGGCGCTTCTTTGAAATGACGAAGTGGAGGCGCTGTGAGCAGTTAAGAACAAGTGCAGGGGGCGGATTTAGAGGTGTCAAGGGGGTCCTGACCCCCCCCCCCTCTTTCCCCGGACCGCACCTTCGCTGCTCGAACAAGTCCTATGCCTAACCCCCCCCCCCCCCCTTCCAAAAATCCTAGATCTACCCCTGAGAGTTTTTGTAGACCCGAAACCCTGCCTGACCAATAATGTATGTAGTTCGCCTGACTTTGCAAGTCAGTATTTTCATAGTTTTGTTCAGAATGATAAACATTTCGCTAATATAACGATAAACAATTAGTGTCCTATTTTTTGAACTGGCTCTTTGGATGACCTACTTATAAAAATGATAAAGCAAGTTTGCTTCTCGAGCAGACGATAATGCAAATCAAAATATCATAATTATTTTATATGATAATAAGGAAAATGGGGATTATGAATGGCATACGGTTATGTATTCGACTATCCGGTGTTGTGAATGGTGTCAGATTAAAAAGGTGATGTATATATCTAGATTCAATATTAATACATGGTATATAGTCCTATAATAATTAAATTAATTAGCCTTGCCATAAATTTAGAATGTATATGGATTATAAGTGCTTAGATAAATAAACTTAGGGCATTTTAATTCACACTAAATATTATGTATTTTATTTGATAGAATGATTGCTACTGATGCCCTGGACAAGTTCCAATTGCCACACACATTCCAAGTCAGCAACAAATCATTTGTGATGACAGAGTGCCCTCCAGGCAGGTAAAGCTGATTTTCAGAGCTCTTTAGTTTTCACCGGCAAAGCTGAACAAGTAACTGCATGCATGTTTATTTATTTATTCAAATATATTTAAAAACAGGATATAACAACATTCAGACAAAGCTGCTTTTCAAGTTGGTCCTGTTATAAAAAAAACATTGATCATATATAAATATATATAAATATACAAAACACGTATAAAAATAAAAGCAAGTTATAAAATCATAAAGCACCGTATTACCCAATCCCACAGTTACCTGCAGAGGCGGATCCAGAAAACGTTTCACGGCGGGGGGGGGGGTTGACCAAATTAAAATGTATTAGAGGGACTCCTGAATCGTTTACTAATTTTTAACTAAGGCAACCCCCTAAAACATCCCCCCTCATTAAATCCGCTACTGACCTGATCCCTGGCAATAAATAAGGATCACAATTGAGTTTACTAATTTCCAAATAGTTATGCTTTTTAGTTTGGGTGTTCATTGGACTGATACAGAAAGAACTCTGGGATGCTGGATTGGAACTGAACAGTGCCTGTCAAGAGCGGGTAAACTGTACCAGCTTCTAAATGCAGGGATGGGAACTTCCTATGTTTCCCTATTAATTCCTAATTTTTCCTATATTTTAAAAATCCTATTATTTCCTATAAAATCCAAAAAACCTCCTATATTTCTCAATTTTTTTGGTACATTATGATCAGATAATTTGCGGTTGAGCTCAATTTTGTAGACACGCTGGCATTTTGTGGTCCAATAAAACGCGAATTCAACCTGGCAGCTCCGGGATTCCGTGGAATATGGGTTCCTCACCAATTGTGAACCACAAGATGAGCTTATAAGTGCTATGCCTTGTCACATCGGAATCGCATTTATTGAACTCATAAGTATATTCAAAGCCATTACTCTCAGCAAGTAAGGTAGGTGTCTGTCCATTAATTGTTCAGAATATATCATTTTGGAGTTTTGCAAGTTCATAAAAGTCTGACAGGTGAACACCAGTTTTTCGTCAAGGATTACCAATATATATTCCTATGTATTCCAATATTTTTGGTTATATTTCCTACAAAACTCCAAAAAAATTCCTCTTCAAACTCCTATATTTTCAATCCTGTTCATTGCCATCCCTGTGCAAATGTTATTTTAAACAAGTGGGCGTAGCATATTGATCAGCAGAAAGTAATGTAGTGGTAAGCAATGCCAATACTATCATATTATCTAGTCAATGATGTTGTGATCAATTGTGATGTAAATGGTCTAAATACTAGAAGCCATCCAATGAATGTATATGTTCCTGCAGTATCTAGTCAGTTAACGAAAAGATTGTTTCAATATGTTGGGCTATGTCATGGAACAATCTCCCTTCGTTTTTAAAAGACATACATAATTACACTGATTTTAGATTTAAGCTTAAACAACATATTTGAATGTAACTTTGTGTTTTAATATTTTATCAATTGTTTTAAAATTACTGTACTATTTATTATGTTTTATTGTATTTTATGGGCCACACGTAAAACAGTCTTGTAATGATGGTACTACCCATGCAAATATGTTCAAATATTATCAGCCTGAAAAGGAGTCAATTGAAATGTGGTCAGCCATGTTGTGATCAGGAAACTGCAGTTACTCAGTCAGCCTTGCCCTAGCACTGGAACCGCAGTCTCCTACACTGTACATAGTGAGACTGGTTGCTAGCATTTCTTTCATGGTTTGAGATTGGCAGAGGATAAGCAGGGCTATGATTGGTCATTGCATCGTGGTTTCTGAATGGTTGATTTGAACGACCCCCCCCCCCCCCGGGCCCCCTCTGGTATCAGCCTATCACGGGAACAGCTTCAGTCAATCAGAAAACAGTCAGGATCCTGACTAAAAGTCACGTGGTAATGGTGGCCGAGACCGACTCCTATGCACTTGTGCGGAAGGAGGGGACCAACTTAGCCTTGCCCTAGTGAGTTTTCCGAATTTCCACTTGCGGTTTTAACAATCGATGTATTGATTCCACAGATTTGATGAAATCGTCCAGTTGTGAGGAATCTGCCTCTAGCGCAGATGGAGTAGGATTTGATGAGTTTCCCAACAGAGAAAGCATCCTTCACAAAATTAAGACTTCACAAATGGTACTGGAGTTTTTTTATTTTATGGTGAATAACATCTCACAAATTTACCGTACATTAGCAATGATCACCACAGAATGGGTGTAGCCTATGGCCGATTTCCTCTTTGTCTCAGTGACGAAACTAGTGCTGCAGTACTAAAAAAAATTTAATTAATGTTACACAATCCTGGGATGGTCCTAAATGTTGTTACAGCTTATGTGATTTTGGGATATGATATTTTGATGATTTTTATATACTCAAAGTGATTTTAATGCAATTATTTTATATGTTTTAACTCTCCCTACAAATTCTATTGTTATATATATTGTTGTGTTTTTATTGACAAAAAGCCGATGGCTAATGTTTAATGTTATTTTAATAGTTGATGTAAAATAAAATGTTATCCTATCTTATCTTAGTCAATGAAAGATTACACTTTTTTTTTTTGTTTCAACGATTAGTTTAATTACTTGTGGATCTTCCTAGGTTTTGATTAGCGAAGAAAAGGAATCAAAGGAATTAGCAGTTGTCTATCTTCTTTACCCAAGTCCCATGGTGAGAAGTGAAAACCCAATCTACCATGCAGGTTACCAAATCATTACCAAGAACTACAGGAAGATTGGTTTGGGTAAGTAAATTAAACTACCATCATTCTGTGGTCCACGAAACCCACTTGCAGCTTATTATGTTGTCACGATGTTGTAACGACAGTGGCCTATATGGAAACGATGCTGGGCCGATTTGGAATTCTAAAAATATTCCTGTTGGGTATAGGAAAACAGTGCTTAAATGACAAATTTTTATTCAGCTTGAAATTTTTAAAGGGCAGGGGATGTAGACCCTTAGACACACTGTCAGATGCCAAACTATTTTTTTTGCAGTTGACGAAAGTACTGAAAAGTCATTGTAACTTTCAGGAGGGGTATGTTTGCATTAATCATTCCCCCTTCCAGAAATTTGGGGAGGAAATATCCCCTCATCCCTCCTCTATTGATGTCCCTTATATCCAGCAATTTATTATACCATATTTACTCGAATAGCACCCTCCCTCAAGAAACCGCATTACATAGAAGCCAAGAGTAGCTGTCTTCCCTAAAAAAAAAAAGGCCTAAGTCCTAAAATGATAGAAGCCCACTTCGAAACAGCTAGGCCTACCTCAAATAAAGGACCTGCTGGGATGGCGTCTAAAAAATAGAAGGAAGGGCTTTTACATGTAAATACGCAGTCGATTTGTTTTCTTTACAGGATCAATGATCTGGAAGTTGGGAGGAGCCTGTAGTATGTCATACTTTGGCTATCGTGGAATACTCGGTCGAACAGGCACTATGACAAAAGGTCTGGCTGGCCTGATGAATTTGTCTTTCATCTTCCTAGGAATTGTACCAAGGAGTGTCTGGGTGGCCAATAAAGGTATGACAGATGACCTCGTTGTGTTTTCCCAATATACTGACAATGAACAGGTTTGTTTCTGTAATTATAACTTTTTGAGGGGAGGGGGGTAATTCTTTTAAATACAGTAGTTACGTTTGATATGCTTACAATCTGTTTGTTGCAGGAGCCACAAATTGCCAATCCATTACCTGCCCTCGAAGAATCAAATCTGACACCGTACAATGAAGTGTCCTTTGCGCCTGTGACAATGAGCCTCCCAGCAGGGACCTTTACTCTGCGACCAAGTGCATCTCGGGATGTGGAGTTAGTAGAGCAGCTCATAAGGGAAGCTGCAGAAAGTGGTTCAGGATTTGCGATTGATGAATTCAAACCTAACGGCCAATTCAACCGAGCCTTTTTCCAGAGATGCCACTTGGCTGTTTTATGCGACTCTAACGAATCATTCATAGGTGCGGCCTTGTTCGGTCTATCAAGTCTAGTGAGAACAACAACTTTACAGACATCCCATATTTACATTGTGATTGACAAAGCATATCGCAACAAAGGAATTGGACAGACAATGCTCAAAGAAATGCTCAAGGTGATTCGATCAGTCGGATATGAACGAATCATTACAGATATCTACTCTTACAATCACACTGCTTTGCATATTTGCCATAAACTAAAATTCATACTCACAGCCAGCATGCCTAATTGTGGTCATCTCAAAAGCAAAGGATATTGCTCTTCGTACATTTTTGTGGACCGCTCAAATAATATAATTTGTGAATCAACAGTTCCATTAGAGCTTTTAGCTAAGTTGCTGAATCTAGAATAAATATTTCATTTCTAAAATGTATATCATTAAATTGACCACCACAATTATATTTTGTGTTGTGATATTTATTGTTTGAAAAAGGAAAGACATGATATGTCATTTCTAAAATGTAGGCCTATATATATTTATATTTGTGTCATGATAGTACATGCCTCTAAATGTTTACAAACCTTTTTTTAGTGCCTCGATATAGACTTATTAGGCAGGCAAGTGGGTGATACTGGTACCTTATCATAATTTCTTAGTATATCACCCGCCCCCAGTTTCCTAGGGTTTCTACGCCCGGGAGTCGAGTCTTGCACATGATTTACTAATGGTGGCGCCACTATGTAACTCGCCCTCTTGTGTTGAAGTCAGAAATCATTGAGGTAAACATGGCTGCCCCCAGTGGAAGTGAGTTTGACAGCTGGTTGTCGGGAAAACTTACAAAATTAAACGCTGATGTTGACTTGGAAGTTTTTGTTTCATACATAAGAGGAATCCTTGAGGAAGACTCGTCTGATGAAGAGAAAGGAGAGTCAGTAGAAGGCTTTTTGGCGGAGATAACAGTGAGTTAATATTCATTGTGAGAAAAACGTGGCTTCGCTTTGCTGCCTACATTTGGTGTTGTAATTTAGAGCTGCCTGATAAACAATAATTGTATTGTATGGGCTTCATTTTAATCTCATATGCTCATGTCTTCACTAAGACTGAATTATGCGTACATTGAAATTTTATATTGCCTTATAACAAGTTATAGAGTATGAGGCTAGCTGATATAGTGTAGATTTTCATGCAAATACACCTAAGGGCCTCACCAGACAATCCTTAACTTATATTTTAAAATACAGTGTTGTGCAATACCTCATATGTATCAAGTCAATTTCACCCAGCATAAGACCATTTCTGTAATGACTATAATATTTTAAGGGCCAGTGAACACATTCAGCTGGCACAATACTAATTTATTATTTATGTTCATGCTGTTGAAGTTTAAAAGTTATATTTAGAGTGTGTTAAATAAAAGTTTTTATTTGTACTTAACCTAGGATGAAGACTTGACACCGCATGTGAAAGACATTTTGGACAAATGGATGTCACTAGATGGTGCTGATGTTGCCGCTGCTGCAATGGTGATAACTGCTGGTAAGAATAATGTCAAGACCATGCAAATAATTAATTGAAATAGGTAAACTCATGTTGTTAGTACTATTATTAGTAAAATGAATTAATTAAAATATTAATATTTTATTAAACTTGTGTTACTTGTGCGTAGGAGTAATGGTATTATTTTATTTAACTTCATATTAAAATCAGTAGCAATGATATGTGAACAATAATGGTGAATAGTTCCCTATGCACACATTTTGTTTTAAATGTATATATTTTTAACAAATTCTCATGTTTACTTATATATTAAGGGATATGAACCTTTTGTGGTATGTTACAGTTATTGTTAGTATATCTTCTTGCATTTTATTATCTGATATGAATATTACATGTACTTGTTTTGTAATATGCCAAATAAATAATCTTGCATGTATTCTGTCAGTAACAGCATCAGTATTGATATAGCAGCAAATATAGTTTAAAATTTTGCAATATGAATCGGTAGGCTTGGTGTTATGGAGGAGGATCAGTATGGATCCGAAGCATATGTTGCCGGTGTAGTTTTGTCTGGTAAATCAATTTTGTTGTGCATCAAGACTAGTGTGCAGACAGAAATCATTGAACAAATTTGAAAATATTATGACTGTTTAGAGAATTGCTCTTATATCTACTTATGTGGAGTACTTTATAAATCATCATAATAATTATATGCAGGGGCAGATCGAAGGATTTCTAAAAAAAGGGGGGGGGGGCAATAACACCAAGCACTGAAATTGAAGCCTTTTTTAGGGTCATACAGCATACACACATACTGCTGATTTGTTTTTTACAAATTTGGTGATCAAAAGAGTTGCGCACCCCCTGTGCCCATCCCTGGATCTCCATGAAATGAATGGAAATAATTTATTTCCAACCTCCAACTGCTGGCCCACTTCCCCGATATGTTTTTTATCTGGCTTTGTTATTTATTTTGATGATATATATGATATATAATTATATTCTAATCTACCCTGATGTTACTTCATAAAATGGTTCAATTCATCATGCGTGAATGTTTTTTCATTTACGAAGGTCAAAAAAGTATTGACGAGAAGCTGGCTGGCATCATGGAAGCGCAGAAGAAGACATTAGTGAAACCGAAAACTGTCACTGAGGAAGACAGGAAACGGAAGGAAGCCATCTTGAAACAGTATGCTCAAGTCTCGGATGGCGACGAGTATCCTTGTGTGTCTTTTGTTTAGGAAAAGGTTTATTTTGATATATATAACCTTTATTTATTTATTGTCTGCCTTTTCCAAAAATAAAAAGAATTGTTTTGTATCAATCAGGATGCACTAAAGAAAACTTTACTTTCATGATGAGACCGCTTCCACATTATGGCCAAATATTTTCTCTTGCTGTATTATGACAATTACGCCACCTAAGCCATCTAAACGAGAAACAGAGGGGGAGGGGGTGGTTGACCAGTATTTTTAACATCTTAATGTTGAGAAAATGGGGTGGAGGGGGTCTATGAAAAAACAAAAAGCAAGGGTAGGGGTCTGAAAATTTTCCTGTCCCCCCCCCCCCCTTTATTTAAAAGAAACGCCCTAATTAAAATGTGTTGCAATGGCTTTCCAGACTATGAAACGTGGTGATTCATCAAAAGACGCGCCTCTGGAAAACCGTGTAGGCTTTGCAATGAATTTTATTGGGACCACTAGTTTTTTAAATGGGAAACAGTTGAGACTGCCGCAGAGCTTTAATGATTAAGTGTGGTGAGGTAATGCTGCAGAAATTTCAAAAACTGCAAAAAGCCTATTCAGATCAATTAGGTATTGCATTTTTATTGTATCACACACTAAATGCAATTTGGCTTGAAATATTTGGAGTTTGTTCGTAGGTTAGGGTGTAAGAAAGAACCATTTATGTCGAGCAGACTTAACTCATAATCAGAAGCGATGATGCTATTGACGCAGATGTTGCAGCAGCTAGCGCCACGCCCAAAGGGCCCCCTGCTGGAGGAGTGGGAAAAGAAAAAGATGAAGACTGTATCCTTTCATGTTCATGAAACAGATAATCGATATATATATATTCCAGTTTTTTATTTACGATGTATATTGACATGTTTTATGTCAATTTTGTTTTTAATTTGAGTTGTAATTTGTATTTGTCCGCATTATCATTTGGTAAGGATATGTTTGTGCAATATAGGAAATGTGTGCAATAAATCACTTACTCTGGATCCAAATAATTAATTGCTTGCTGACAGTTTCGAGGACCTTCTAGTCCCCTTCCTCAGAGCTGAGTGGGTTCAGCCGTCCCTCTGGTGTTGTTGTTTGATAAGTAGAAGAGAGAACTCTTGGTATCCCTCTGCCACTCTATCCCAGGTGTGACGTGATAACAGAAATCTTAGCCCTCCAAGTCTGTTCAATACTGAACTCTCTTTTCGCTCATATATTGCTTCCTTGACACCTCTTTCAAACCAGTGTCCAATATTGTGACATCCTTGTTTTCAAATTGTTGGCCTTGTATTTAGATGTGTGTATAAGGCAGAGTCATGTCCGGCTGGAACTGAGACGATGGTGCTGATATACCCTCTGGGCTAATGGTTGTGATGTTTCTCCGAAATAAACTGACTCACATTCTGGATGACCACATTTTATGACGTATGTTACAAATGACTTTTTTTCTTTTGGCTGCTTTTCTTTAGGATGTACTAATGCACTTCTGAGTGTGTTGTATGGCTTGAAATGAGATGTGATATTGAACTTATTTAACACCCTTCTGATCTTTTCTGAAATTCCAGCAACATATGGTATGATCACTCGATCTTGGTTTTTGACCTGTTGTTTGCTCTGTTCTGCTTCTCTGCTCGTTCCGTTTGTTGTTAACCCATTTAGGAGATCCGCATTTACTAAGTGTTCGAAACTGTCAGCAAGCAATTAGTTATTTGGATCCAGAGTAAGTGATTTAATGTACACATATATTTTAGTAAAGATCTAGTTCTCTTGTGAATATAAAAGCAAAAATTGTTTGCAAGGTCAATGTATTTTTTTCATAATTTTCTTTTAACGGAATAAAATTTCATAAAAAATATAAATACAATTACTCTCTGGTATATTCAATTTTAATTTGAATGGAATGAGTTATATGTTTGTTGATTATCTAGTATCCATTGTAATGACATTGCTTAACATGCATTTTTTTTGCAAAATATGTTGTGATGATCCTTGATGTGAAGCAGTATTAGTAAAGAACATGAACGCATTGCTCGTATCCGAGCGTGACAAGAACCAAAGGGAAACTGAGAGACTGGAAGCTGCGAAGAAAAAAGAAAAAGACAAATCGGATCGCGAAAAGCAAAAACAAAAAGCACAAGATAGAAAAGAGTCCGAAAAGAAGAGGACTCAAAAGGGAGAGAAGCGGAGATAGCATTTCAATTGGCTAAATAGGTTCTTTAAATTAAATCCAGCGTGTCAATTTACTCTCGGAGAAGAAGTATTGAATTATTTTGGATATTGTTGCGATTGAGTGTTTGAGGATTAAATCTTGAAACAGATGTTTGAGGATAATTTCAATGGGATATGTTGATGATTGTTACGTTGTACTTGAATTCTATGCTCTGTGAAGGTCAAGTGACAAAATAATCATGGATAATGATATGAATATTTTTTAACATATACGTTCCCAGATTAACCCATCACTGCTGTTTGTACCCTTGTGAGAGCTCAGTCTTGAATTACAGCTGCCCGTTAAGAGATGAATACCATTAAGTAAATGTCAAAGAATATAAGCATCAAAAATTCATCAGCATAACTTTCCTTTGAAAATAGCCTCAGTAAATTAAACACACTAGGATCTTTACCTGATAAAGCTTTATTATCTGGTGCCCATGCTGGGCATCAGATCAAGTGATGTTCAGATTGCTGAACATGCTATATATGGCGTTATGCTTTTGCTTGTAACCAAGTTCTTGAAAACTCATATGCCCGCCTTCCTGATCCCAGTTTGCTTACGACAGACGAAAAGAACAAATCTTTTAATATAGACTTGGGACTTTACTCAGCCCCACATTAATTAATTAATTAAACTAACCTTTATCCATCGTTTTTGACAGCCCCGTTGATGCATTGCACTGAAGTTGGTAAACAGGACTCCAGTGGCAATGCCTAGGGTCAAACACTGCAGCTTAGTGTGCAATTCTCATTTGTAGCATAAACATGATAAACCTAGCTATGAAATGTTGTCTTGTATCAGGCTTGCCTTTTTAAAGAGATGTTTGTTTTCCTTTAAACAATAATATATATTACTCAACATTAATTGCAAAGTTTGTTTGTATAATAAATATTAATGATGAACAAGCCCATGTTACATATTGCTGCCACTCATGATTGTATAGACTTTGAGGCTGTTAAGGGCCCTACACATAGTAGACTCAAGTCAGAGTCACACATATTTCATTTCACCCTTGACCAACTCTATATTACAGTTTATAAAATGAGAGCTACAATATAATGTAACTTACGTATTTTCATGCTGTATAACCTGGAAGTTGCTGTGTATAAAGGGGGCATGGTGTGATCAGCAAAATGTATATGAATGAATAAATGAATGAATGCAATTTTTTATTTCAATTATATTTACAAAGTGCTCGTACAGTTTTTCAAGTGCACTAATTGCAAACCATTATAATGAACGTACATTTTGCACAAAATATTAGTCGCAGTTTCTTCCTGTCGTTTGCACATCATTTGTTATTTTGTTCGAACAAATGTATATCATGAATTATGAAACATGGTACATGTGTTTAGCCATTATGAATCATGATTATGTAAGTTACAATTTACTTGCTCCAGGGCCATCCAGGGTATAATAAAATTACAGAGTTGAGGTTCGTTGCAAATAGCAATGGGGGCATTCGATAGATTTTCACTTTAAGAAAACCTAGAATGGGCAAATCTAATAACAGCAGGGATACAATTTTTCTTCTGGAAGAGATCGATCCATATGCTGTAAACTAAAACATCCTGGACAAGTGTATTATCCAGGTCTTGTACCATCATGTCCGTAGGACCTGATGAATATAATCAGGTGCAGGATTCCTGGTAACCCTGGTTAGATACTGATCTGCATTAAGGTCTTGATCATCTGAGCTGGAATTTGCTAAACTGAGTTCTTGATTCTTCAGAAAGGCTTGCTATAACCAGACATGTGCATGCCAAATGTCAGCCAGATCTAAAATACCATATGGCACCTGGCCCTAAGCATGCGGACCTGAGACGGATTATTGAACCTTACATGTTTCGTAAGGAGCAGTACGATCTCGTCCTACATGACAATTATATACTTCTGTTGTATAATACTTTCATTCAAAGGTGGCCAAAATATATAAAGAAAACTTCCCTATTCACAGGTAATGGTGTAAATATGGTTATCTGGTGGTGCCCTCTGGAGTCTATGGTAGTGGCGACACCTAGAGGAGTGTCTTGATCAAAATCCTTAAGCGGGGGGGGGGGGGGGGGATCCAGAATTTTTTTGTGGGAGGGGGGGGGGGGACGGAGTTGATTTCTTAATCCGGTTGCTAGGCCTATATGTACGGTGCTTTTTATTGACTTTTTTTTTACTATATTTTTTACTTTTTTTTGGCTGGTGGGGGTGCATCCCCCCCCCCCCCTGGATCCATCCTTAAGATATCATTTATGGTCAGATCTCTTTGATTGATACATTTACTGTGTGGTCCATTGCAACTGTTTGTCATGCTTGGTTGAACAATGCTACCATGGTTTATTCTAATATGAAATATCTCTAAAATATTTCTTTTTATCAAGTATAGTGCACATCAATCTAATATATGCTGTAGTTATAGCTACAGCCAGGTGGCTACAGCTATCAAAATAAAAATAAGTACAATTAAAATCAATAATATTAATAAAATCAGTTATGTAAAAATAAAATAAAATAAAAACGATAATAATGGTCATTTTATTCATAGAAATAAGATACAAACAAGATATCATATATGGTCAGATCTCTTTGATGGATACATTTACTGTGTGGTCCATTGCAACTGTAATGTAAAATCAGTAATGTAAAAATAAAATAAAATAAAAACGATAATAATGGTCATTTGATTAATACAAATAATAAAAGCTTACAAAAGTCAGAGCTCTATAGCAAATTGGTACAATTGCCTAGATCTGGTATCACAATGAAAGCTAATATACAATCATTTGGTCAGGAAATAAAAAATGAATAAAATAAAATGACCATTATTATCGTTTTTATTTTATTTTATTTTTACATTACTGATTTTACATTACAGTTGCAATGGACCACACAGTAAATGTATCCGTTTACTGTGTGGTCCATTGCAACTGTAATGTAAAATTTACTGTGTGGTCCATTGCAACTGTAATGTAAAATCAGTAATGTAAAAATAAAATAAAATAAAAACGATAATAATGGTCATTTGATTAATAGAAATAAGATACAAACAAGATATCATATATGGTCAGATCTCTTTGATGGATACATTTACTGTGTGGTCCATTGCAACTGTAATGTAAAATCAGTAATGTAAAAATAAAATAAAATAAAAACGATAATAATGGTCATTTGATTAATACAAATAATAAAAGCTTACAAAAGTCAGAGCTCTATAGCAAATTGGTACAATTGCCTAGATCTGGTATCACAATGAAAGCTAATATACAATCATTTGGTCAGGAAATAAAAAATGAATAAAATAAAATGACCATTATTATCGTTTTTATTTTATTTTATTTTTACATTACTGATTTTACATTACAGTTGCAATGGACCACACAGTAAATGTATCCTTTTACTGTGTGGTCCATTGCAACTGTAATGTAAAATTTACTGTGTGGTCCATTGCAACTGTAATGTAAAATCAGTAATGTAAAAATAAAATAAAATAAAAACGATAATAATGGTCATTTTATTAATAGAAATAAGATACAAACAAGATATCATATATGGTCAGATCTCTTTGATGGATACATTTACTGGGTGTTGAATACAGCATGATGGTATATTAGCATAAATGGCAATGAGACATAGCATGTGTCGTTTTACAAAGTATCCGTATAAAAGTAACTGTGTCATGGGCGAACTTTCTGTATACACACGCAAATGTCATGCGACACCAACTTGTATTAAGGTAGTGCGAGTCAGGGCATTGGGCTGCTCGGCAAAGGGCGCAGGAGGTTTTGGGATGGCGGCGGTAGCGGAAAGTTTGTGGTGGAGAACTAAAGATCCATACCCTAATGTTGCTTCACCATTTGAGGAAGACCTGGATGGACAAGTGAAAGCTACAGAAACACCGTAACAATCTCTATGGATGGCGACATCTCCTCATCTTCCGTGACAGCCTCACCAATGTGGGTGATTTCCCTGTTCCGATGAACTAGATTGTCTTCAAAGAATGCACATAGGGGCTGGTAGAGGTCTAAAGGACGCTCCACAGGGCTTAGATATGAATGTCACTAAAAATAAAATGGGGGCCCCTGATGACTGGAAGCTGTAGTGCTCATGAATAGTCTGTGAAATGTTATCCAGGGAGGTAGACTTCTTCACAATACGGTTCCGAACCATAACCGGGCAACAGTTTGCTGTCTGTCCGAGCATCAGCTCTAACATTCCTGCTTTTTGGGTTGCAGCGTGAAGAGTTGTGGCTGGCTCAGTATCAGGGTCAACCTCAAAATTGTGATTGGGAGAGTCTTTCTGTGAGCATAAAGCAATGGATGCAATAAAGACAGCAAAGTTCTTATTGAGGGTTAAAATATACAAGAGGTTCGAATGAGTTTAGTTTCTGACAAGCACCAGTTTGATGCACGACTCGCAGCCATTTTAGGTTAAATGTACGAGCACCTGGAGGCCCCATATAATCGCATAAGTCCCGGAACTCCTTGCAGTCAGCTAACTCCCCCCATAACTCCCGCTAACTCCCATGGGTACCCAATAACTCCTGCTAACTCATCAGCTCATGTAGTGACCGACAACTCCAGCTAACTCCCATATAGTTCCCAATAACTTCTGCTAACCCCCATATCCCCCCTGACTCCTAACTCCCACAGCTACCTGGATGATAGAGCGCTGATGTCACCGGACAATTCAAGAACCACTACCATAGGACCAAACTGGATAAGTCTGTCTGTTCCTCACAGCAGCAGGAAAGTTCGAGAGCGCTGTGTATACAGAATGTTCGCCCATGGCATAAGTTTTGGTGTCTTTTTATTATAGGCTTTCGTAAATTACTAGTATACTCGAGATGATATGGTAATGCACAATGGTTTGTGTCAATATAGCACCTTATGTTTTGGCTGCCTTTGACTGTAGACAGCTTTTATAGAAGCATTGATGATGTGTCATGCGCAGTTGAGGCCTTTGCTTTTGTGCGTCTCCGCCAAACATCAAATTGGTTTTATGTACTAGTTTTTCACATACGGTTTGGTATAATCTCTTTCAAAATTAAAACATAGTATGACTATGATTAGTTATATCACATAGTATGACTATGATTAGTTATATCACATAGTATGACTATGATTAGTCTCACATAGTATAAAAACACCTTTGCAAGGATACAGATACAGACAGGGCCGGATTTAGGGTTCCACGGGCACCGGGCACTTCATCGTCCCGGGCCTCCTTCCCCCCCCCCCCCCCCACCGTCCCAGGCCATGAATTTTTGACCTATTTATACAGATACAGATAATAATGACTATAATAACTATGATGACGACTGTGATTATAACTCCAATGTTCGGTCCCCTGTTTCGTTGTTGGTCCTGTAACTCCGCATCGAATATACATTGTCCACGCAGAGCCGCGGGTGAGTTGCACCTATAAAGATAGAATAATTAGATAAGTACAAGGTAAAGAAGTATCAGGACAAAGGCCTTACATGAACATTTTGCTGATGAATTAATTTTAAATCTTGCTTTTGTGTCAGTTTAAATCGTGATCTGCCTTATTTTCGGGTACTATTTCAGACTACACGATCACACAAGAACTGACCAGCTCTTTTCTCTTATCAAGAAAACTGCAACCTCACAATGGAGCACTCTACAGTCGATGCTGCTGGCATTCTCCACACAACACCAGATATCTAATCTTTTTTTTTTAATAATTTTCTTGTTTACTTACTGCATGGTTTCACAGGGATTCCATCTTCTTATCATGTCATACTCAGTCATCCACAGATTCTCTCTGGAGCAGCTCCAAGGGTTGTTTCCTATGACCAACTTTGTTGATGCCTCTAATATTTCTTTACTCATTCCTAGGGTTGAAAGTTGGTTGTTTTCTAAGCGGAGGATTTTTAGTTTCCTGTGGGAGTGACAAAAGAAAAGAAACATGACAAAAAATTGCGGTAAATGTTAACATCCCTTGGCCTATGGCCAGGGAAAATCTAGTATTTCGGTCATTTTTTCTGAATATTTATGAAGTTCCGAATCCATGAATTTACAATCGATTCGTTTTGATTAAACCTTATTATCAAGTTAGTTATATGTAGATGGAACATGCCAAAGAAAATTTCTTAAAGTTCCAAATTAAATGAGAGAAAAGGGCTGCATGGTCAGTTCTTGTGTGATCGGTAGTCTGAAATAGTATTTCCAGGAACACAGGTCGCGCGAGAACTTGCCAGCCCGCTGTATCACTGTAAAATATTTTAGTTAAGAAGTTTCGGGTCAAAGCTGACATGATGGACATCACGGACAGTGAGAGTAACAGCTCTCCTTATTAGGATTGAGTTGTAAAATAAATAGATAATAAAAAAAAAGATAAAAATAATGAACCAAAACTGACTGATCATTTTTGTAGGCAGAAGCATATGTTAATAAATGACTGCCACGAGTGTAGTTTTAATGTTAAGGTTACATCCTTTGATGTGCAAAAAACTGACATGCAAAATAAATTGACTGTATTTTGAAAATAATTTAACAATTTAGGACCTACCTGTTGGTGTCAAAAGCTGTTGGACTGATGTAAGAAAGCTGATTGTGAGACAGCGACAAGTAGTTGAGATTATCCATGACTTGGAATTCAGACGCAACTGTGGAAATTTTGTTGTGGTCGAGCAGAAGCTCGGTTACCTGCAAAGATAGAAAATCAATGCTGATATATATTATACGTCTTTTTTGTTTTTTTGCAAAGTGTGTCTCCATGTCTTAGTGCTACCAGTCTGAAGCTTAGTCAGCTCAGCCTATATGACCAGCTGCCAGGGGTAGACATAATGATCAGATAAGAAGGAGTTCAGACCATATTACAAGTTAATCCAATGAGTGGGGTCTTTGTTTTTTTGCCTCAGCATAGCTACCTTTAATGCGACCAGCATCCAGCAGGGATGCAGCTCATAAAGAGTACACGGGCAAGAGATCAAACCCGCGACCTTCAGTAGAGCTGGCCAGTGTGGAATTGGCACATGCCTTAACCATAAGGCCACCCCACTGCATATGATAGTTGTCTCGGAGGAGCTATGTACACTCTGAAGCGGCCGTTCACACTGTCACGGATGGGCATGGGGAGTGAGCGCAGATACTCTTGGTCGTACTTGTTCATACATATACTCGCCGCGTGTTTTACATATACTCGCGCTAATCCGTAGAACTCTTCTGTTAGCTCTAAAACATCCGTGGAGAAGGCAAACATTTTTAAACATGTTTATAATTTTCTTCTGTTAGCTCTAAAACATCTGTGGAAAAGGCAAACATTTTTAAATAATTTGGTGGCTGTTTTACGAGGGAATTGATTATATTAATTACTGGAATTGCTCGGGAGTCACTTAGCGTGCATTCTACGTACATTCTACGTCTGTCCATGGCCATCCGTAGCCACTCTTGCTCACTCCCAGGTACGCAGGGGAAGCTGTCCATCCATGTAAACTCGCCATCCACTCGTGTCCACTCTTGTACAGCTCGTAGAACACTCGTGAAACACTAGGCGGACCTCCGTGACCTGCTCATTTACTCTTGAACCACTCGCACTGGCAATATAAAAGTGCCTCACGGCCTTACAGATACTTGGCGACAGACGTTCGGCGATCAGTCGACGAACGTCTTTCGAACGCTCGTTGAAAGAATTTATACGTGATTAACAGAGAGCAAGCATAGCCCATTTTTTACCCTCCGTGGTCACTCATAGGTCTTATCCGTGATAGTGTGAACTAGGCTTTAGACATTTTTGTATGTTTCAAATTGAGGTTTCACTGGTGTCCATCAAAAATTTTGTTTGAAATCAGCCAAGATATTGTTTGTCCGAGAAAATGATTGTTGAAACAAACATTTGTCTGAAAACAGACAACCCTTCTAAGAGTGTAGCATGCATAAAGATTTACTTTATATTACTGGTTAAGTATTAGTAAATATTAACTCACGTTTCTTAACTCTTGGAATGGTATATTTGTGATATCGCTGATGTGGTTGTAGCTGTGATCGTACTTTTGCAAATACTGTGCTCCATCAATCAGGATGACTTGAGACAATTTGTTGTGCGAGATATTTAGGAATTTCAAGTTGTGAAGATGTTGGAATGCTTGTGGATTTATCTTGGTAATACTGCAATTGGAAATACTGAGATATTCCAATTTTGTGAGATCCCTGAATGCATTTTGTGGTATTTCTCCAAATGTGTTATTGTCCAAAGTCAATTTTTCTAACGAAGACATTTTTACAAACATATCTGGTGCCAATTTAAAGGTATTCCCGGACAGATCGAACTCTTTAACATTACTAAGGTGATCGAATGCTCCATCGCATATACAGGGGATATTCCAATTTCTCATTACTATTATGTCCGCATTTGGAAAATCGATGTTGCTTTTGCATCTCGCGACGTCGCATGTCCTGGCATCACTACAGATGAATAGGATCGGAACTGCCACAATGATCTTTTTCAGGTCCATTGTTGAATCTGCAACAAGATGAAGATGCAAATGTGTAAATGCAAAATATAAAAATTTAAATGTAGTTTGTAGTTTGTTATCACCGTCCAAGCTGTCTCAATTAACCAACTTCACGATTACACCCTTGGCAGGCCTGTTCAAGCTTGAGCCTTTCTCAACTCCCTAGAGAGTATACAGCCTGTTACATAGAATTACCTGCAGGGGGCTCAGCACTTACAATTGCCATGACTGCCAAGTATCTATTTACAACTGGGTGCTGTGGAGCAAAGAGTTACAGAGGATCTGCTCTGTTTTTCCATGGCATGGTGGGGGCTCAAACCTACAACCTTTCGATTTTAAGAAGAGTACCTTAGCCACCAAGTCAAGGTACCTCACCATGTGTAAATATGTGGGGATTCAGAGTCATTTATGTGATGGACAGACTCTGCTGACATCACAATTACAGCCTTGGCAGGCCTGTTCCAGCATGAGCCTTTCTAAACTGCCTGGCTGAAATGTCTGCTGCTCAATGCTTTTTGTTGAAAAGTATGAGCAAAAATCAGGTGAAAATTTATTTCGAATCCTACTATGAATTAGTCATTAGGAGCCAATGTCATAATTTATCTAAGTAACTTTAAGCATAGATCTCACATAGCCGGAAAGCAACGGAAAATCTGTGGTTGATACTTAGACCCAAAATTGACTGGTCAAGGATTCGCCAAGGAAAAAGGTGTGAAAAAAGGGCGTCGCTAGGCATTGATGTATGGCTACGTATGCACTGGCGTATGTGACGGATTTTTGGCAGATCAAATGTGGTTTACGTACCAAGAGACACGAAAGAGCGACGTAAACAAGGTGTGAACCACGGAAGTCTAAGTATGATCTACGGAAGTCCAAAGAAGTATAATCTGCTGTAACTTACATGGACTTCCGTGGACTCCCGTGGCGTATACGTGGGTGCTTACATAGTTCCTGCCACAGCAGCCACGTAAGGGGGATCTCACATAGCCGGATGATTCAAGACGCTGTAAGCCACGTAAAACGGATAGAATCCGACGGAAGCTGAAGTAAGAGCTGACGAAAGCCAAAGAAAGCCGACGGAATCTACGGAAATCTACGGATGATCCGCTGACTGCAGCATATGATCCTCCGTATGATCAAAGTATGAATTACGTAACAATCTTTCCGTCGCATTCTGGCTCGGTTTTAATTCTATATTAGTGTCTGTAATATCAATAATAATAATTTCCAAAAAATAGAAAAAATTCCAAGTGGCATATACAACTATTCAAAAACAGATATCTCGATTACTCATAAACACAAATGATGGCTAAACATGGTCAAATAGGAAAAGACAATTTATTAATAAACTCTTACTACAGAGTACAATAATGATTTACCACACCATGGTTTTCTTGGCTTGTCCCTTTACTATGCCAGTTTTAAACTCATTTAAATAACCAATTTTGGTAATTTTGAAAAATCTAAATTTCTAGTGTTTCACCATACTTGAAAACTATAATAAACATTCAAAACTGGAATTTCACAAGTGGCTACTACAATGCGCTACTTTTTGGCCGTAAAAACCTGACACAAAGCTAAACAATGATTTCATCACTGTGTGGATAATCCTGATTTACCAAGTGTATACAAGCTGAAAACTCCGAAATTGGTTAGTTGAAAAATCAAAGTGTTCAATGCAGTGTTCACGATAAGCACAAAATAGCTGTCGGTCCCAAGGACCAGCCGTGTGCGAAGGCTGCCGGTCCCTGAGAAAACCTGCCAGTCCCTACCCGGCAATAACGTTACCCTTTCATTCAGACCTGCCGGTCCCCAGGACCAGGAAGTCATCAAACCTGTGGGTCCTGCCTTGAAGCTGCCGGTCAGGACTGACGGACGGGCCCTTATTTCGAACACTGGTTCAATGAATTTTGTAAAACCTAACTTTAAACTGTGTGTGTTACCCTATTTAAAATTTTTTTGTTTTTTAAATCCATTGGCTTTTTGAGTGTTTGGTCCTAGTCATAAAGACTACCCTGCTGCAAATTTTACTAAGTACTTTTAAATTGAGGTTAAAATACAACAAGTGGGTCCAGCTATGCCATTCTTAAAAAATATTCTTGTTGGGGGTATGTGAATGCCGACCGTATAGAAGATATCAGTGTGTATGAAAAATTTTATTTTATTTTTTTCTTTAAGTCCCATAGCTATTTTTGATGTAGCGTGGGATATTGGTAAAGTAACCTTCTGAGGTAAAATAAAATAATTCCAACCTACCTGATGGGTTTTTCCCAAATGTCATGTAACCCCCAACGGAAAGATTTCCTGTTTGTTGCATAAGTGACGTAATCTTAATAGTGAGGTGATCATGAAGATGAAATAAAATGGTTGGAATATTATTGAGTTGGAGAATTGGCTTTATATAGATATAAAAGGGCCTTAAAGAGGGTTCCACTATGACTACTTGTGTACCCCCGATTCTACTGGCATAACTTATCATTTTTACAATAGCGTAGGATAATTCATTGTAAACAAAAAAAAAACAAGACTGAATGAATCATGTTCTCTAGATCTAGACATCCAGACTTGGATAAACCAGACATCTAGACTTGGATAAACCAGACATCCAGTCTTGGATAAACCAGACATCTAGACTTGGATAAACCAGACATCTAGACTTGAATAAACTAGTTATTAGATTCTAGTAATTCGAAGATCCGATCATGCAGGTTTTGAAGTTTGAAGTTTTTTATTTTTTATTGGTACAAAAAAACATACAAATACACATGTATAAATAGAACATACAATTACATATAAATAATCAGGTACCAAGAAGGGCTGCAACAGAGTCCATAGAAACTATATTAAAGTGATATGATGTCTCAGACCTTCCCAGGAAAATCCAGCCCTTAACTGAAGAAATAGCTACATCTACCACTAAACTTACTTGTTTTGTACTCTTTTGAAACATTTAAGTCATAATCTTGAAAGAACACAGCATCAAAGTCCTGGTAAAATCTGTTAGGCAAGATTTGGGCATCATGGTGGAGTCACTGTGGGTTGGCTGCTGCTGCTGCAGGCTTTTGGGTATTATCATAATTTATTCATGTGGCCCATGTGGTCAGAGCTGTCAAACTAACAGAAACAATTAGATGGGCTTGTCCTCCATTCACAGTGTATCATATTTACTCATATGAATTGTGAAAACAGTTTACCTTGTTCAGAATCACTTTTCATAGCTTCAATTAATGTATAAACACAATTTTCCAGAGTAAACAAAACCCTTGTAGTTCCTGGTGGTTGGAATTTGGCTCTGCCTGGCTGTGGTCATGTGACCCAAGCCAAGTTTCAAATTATTTCGGTGTACACCAAAATCACTACAGCTGATTTTAAGACTGAAATACTCGTTACTAGCAAATGGATGGGCACAAAGCAAAGTGGTTTCTGACAATACACATCCTCCACTATCATTCAGTGGTAAATTAAAAGAAACTTTCAGTTTGACCTAGATATGAGACTTCATATCACTTTAAGTTGCCCCCATAATTAAATTTTTATATAAATCTTAATATTGACACATATATTAGATAGTATAACATTTTTTTTCCCAAATAACACTGAAAAAACACATCATGATAATATCATCATCAAATTATACACAAATGGTCATGCAATTAACTGTGTGTGGATGGACAAAAAGACAGATTGATAGAAAATTATGTGAAATTTATGCTAATAACAAGTACATTGTAAAAGGTATGTGATATTATATAGGCCATATTCACCTGAATGTTACCAAGGCCCACAACACTGTTGCCAGGTTTCTAAGTTAATAATAGATGAGGTTGCACATTGACTTGACCTAATATTCAGAAAAAAAATAAATAAATAAAAATGTACCAAATCCTCTACAGTAAAGGAGGTTATTATTGACAGGGCAGGTATTTTTGACTCTCACATTAAAATGTTAACAATTTATTATTATTTTTTTTAACAAACTAATTTAAGTGTCGAAAATACCCACCCTGCCGATAATACCTCCTTTACGGTACATACTTAGGCTACATGCAAAAGTGACATAAGGAAATTTTTATGTCAATAATCATGACTAAATGTCACATTGTCGAAAAGACCTAGGAAGTCTACTTTTACATTGTATCCCATTAGAATAAGATATCTATCTGGTGGTGACAGTTTAAAAAAAAATAGACATGGTCTTATGTCAGTTGTAGATTCCAACTTTTTTGCTTCAAATTTCTCACCATATGGAGTTTAATGAGGTATGTGAATATTATTACAACCACAGGCCTTTTCCAACATGACATTGCTCACCATTTATACTTTAACTAATACCAAGGCTACTGACTGCCTTCATTTACTTCGCTTTTCCCTGTTGACCTGGCTGATCCGTCGAGTGGTGTTAGTCAATATGATGAGTGGTGTTAGTCAATATGATGAGTGGTGTTAGTCAATATGATGAGTGGTGTTAGTCAATATGACGAGTGGTGTTAGTCAATATGACGAGTGGTGTTAGTCAATATGACGAGTGGTGTTAGTCAATATGACGAGTGGTGTTAGTCAATATGATGAGTGGTGTTAGTCAATATGATGAGTGGTGTTAGTCAATATGATGAGTGGTGTTAGTCAATATGATGAGTGGTGTTAGTCAATATGACGAGTGGTGTTAGTCAATATGACGAGTGGTGTTAGTCAATATGATGAGTGGTGTTAGTCAATATGATGAGTGGTGTTAGTCAATATGACGAGTGGTGTTAGTCAATATGATGAGTGGTGTTAGTCAATATGATGAGTGGTGTTAGTCAATATGATGAGTGGTGTTAGTCAATATGATGAGTGACGTTGAGTTTAAATCTGAGTAATTTATAAAACTGACTGACTTTTTAGTCAAATTGGGGCAAGTTGGTCTAAAACATAGTTCAGCAATTTCCTGCGCTGACCTCCTAAAAAGTATCAAATACTTTTTTTTCTTCACTACTTTATTTACTGTAAATTTAGCCAAAAACAAAAGAAGATAGTTTGCATTGGTCTAAACAATCTTTTCACTAAAGAGCCCTGAGTTCAGCAAGACATAAGTCCTTCCTCTCCGCTTATTACTCATTTTGCTTTTTAGACATAGAAGATAATCACGACTTATTCAATAAATATAACTTTCTCAGAAGAATAACAAAAATCAACCTGAATGAAGTTTCAAATATACATTAAAATGCACTGCTGCTAGGATGCACTTTGCTTCAGCCAATCACAGCCAAGGGCGGGAACTTTTGCAGCCAATATAATTGCAGTATTCTGTCATAGCCACCTGGTGGAAATATAGAGAACCTTCCGTGAAAATCCACTATATATATATTTTCTTTCTAAAACAGCTTGGTTTTACTTCATTGACACATTTATTATATACTAACAAAATCCACAAGAATTGGTATAGTTATATATTGCTAATGAATTGTGAAGTTACTTTGACAACGGTTTGAACATTGTTATTAATCATGGCGTCGTTTATTTTTTTCTGGAAAGAATATTGCAAAAAAAGAGAACAGGACGGGAATTTTAGTATGCCTCATCTGTAGATATATTTAATAGTGAGATATTCGTGCACTCAGGAATGTATGATAGCAATAGCCTATAATTTATTCAAAGAGGCGAAACAGTTCGACCACCCCGCCCATCTGAAGTCATGGCGCCGACATTTGCCGGCGGGAAAATGGGCGCCGCCATGATGCCGACATTCATTATTCCCACGTGGTCAACAAAGCTATCCTGACAAAAGTCAACCTTGGACATATAGGCCTAAATTAAGTATTTAACAAACTTTATACAGGTTTTAAGGTGACCAAAACGCGAGTAAAAAAGGTAAGGCAAGGCAAGGTAAGGTAAGGTAATTTAAGTGTGCTTGTAACAATAAAACACGGTAAATTAAGATATCACTGGATATGTAGTTCAGATTTCAACCACCAGGGGCTCGCGATCGAACGCTAGCGTTCATAGCGACCATTTTCAGAACTACTACATCGAGCGCTAATTACCAATCTGGAACCTCTTACATTTTATTTTGTATATGGAATATACAATACAAGAAAAGTTAAAGGATGTTCTAAACAAAAATGTAAAATCGAATCAATGCATGTGTATATATATGAAGACAAATCAAATGGAATTCATTATTAAGAATAAAAAGCAGCAGTAATTAACATCTAGTAACATATAGACAGCTATATATCTAGCAAAATTGAAAGACAACTGAGACTACTTACATGTTTGTATCGATGCGATTACTGACACGAATATTAGGCCTATATAAGCTGTGATGTGTATCTACACAAGGATGCACTGCTTAGAACTGTTGTTGTTGCCAAGCTGCTCTCCTTTATATTGGTGCAGCAAGCTGCTCACAGCGCCTCCACTCCTACGTAATTTCACCTTGCACTCCCCCTTGTGAGCAAGTTGACAGTGCAGGTTACATAAAATGATGCAATACATTGCGTGAATCGAAGAAATGACTAATTCCCAACATTTTCCAGAGTGTGAAATATCTTCCATACTTCACACATCTCAACTAAACTATGTCATGCATTTGGAGAAATCATGGACGTAAAAGCCCAGGACTGGAAGCTTCTTATCTGGCCATTCTGCTTTCGAGTCATGTCAACATCCCCACTAATCTAATGTTTACCCCTTTTTAGCCCAGTCTAGGACCATGGTAATCTTGTAAAGTTACAGTACCATACAGTGACCTCAACAATTTTAATGTCATGAGCGGCACCCCTTTCAAGCAGAGCTGCGCCTCGCTATGCAGCACTGGCAGCAGACCTAAAGTTTTTGTATCTGCCGCTCTTTGCAGAGCCTCTTATTGGAGGCCCACTACCTAACTTCTCATGTATATGCATTTTAACATGCGCACAGAGCTGTCAACATTGCTGATACCCTGAGGTTCAGAATGAACTTTTAAATGGAAAAAATGGACCATTATTAAGGAAATTACTGGGTTTTTTCTGTTACAATGGACAAGCAAAGCATGCGTGTAGTACTTAATTTTCAACTTATAATTAAATAATGTTCCGGTGCTCTCCGGTGATTGCATTTAGAACAGTAGTATGTCTGAAGCATGTGCTTGGGTATAGTCATACTGGCATTAGGGTAATTCTGTTGATAATTATGTTTGAAAATTAGGTGTCTGTGCTTTGATGAACTTCCACTAGTAGACATTTTATACAATTTAATTTTAATTTTCAGTGTTATTTTGAATTGTCACCTTGTCATTAGATGGATAACCTGATCTATGTAATATTTTACTGTAATTAGCACAGAAAATCAGTAAGGGTGTTAATTACCATGCAAACCCAATTACAATTTATGGTTTTAATTCTAGGAATTTATGACAATAAGCAAACTTAAATACCAGTAACTTTTATCCTATAAACTATATTTGGAGCCTGCATGAGGGACAGCTTAATTTACTATGACAAATTATAGCCATAAGACAAAATTAAAAGTCATATTGCCAATTGATGTAGCTTTACAGTCACCCAATCAGGAAATGTAGGTTCTGCTATTTCATCATGTGGGACTACTTGTGCATTATCATATGATTATGGATATACATATTGTATCTGGTATTCTTTAATTATAGACTTCATAATCATTGGTGTTTATATTAAGTGCAATGATTAGATTGACCAAGTAGCATGTCAACTAAGCTTAGCTGGGTCAAAGAGGGTTGAATCATGGATTTACTAGTTTAGTAAATCCATGGTTGAATTCACTGCTACTGAGGGGTATATTATGCCAGGTTTATCACATTCTTGTGGTTGAATTTAGAGCTTCTGGGGTTTAGGGTGAAACAAGTAACACCAGACCCAGTGAGGCGCAGCCACTGACCTATACTGACCTATATATATGGACGGCTCACCACCCCATATGCCTGAAGCCACAAGGCCACCATCTTACTGCTCTGTACCCCTCTGCACCCCCCCTGAACCCCTTCATAGGAATGAACAGTAAATTGACACAACAGTTGTCACTGTGGATTAACCTACTAATTTATTTATAAACGTATGGTAAAACTATATGTACATGTTAAAGTACAATAATTAGCAGAAACCAATATGGCAAGAAACATAAACTATATATAAAAAAATCATAAACTATACAACATAAAAGAAACCTACATGTTCAAGGATACAAAGACTTTTTACCTTCCGAAAAAAACTTCAAAGATTTTGCATGTTCACTGTACATATCCACAGAAAATTAATACACATATAATGCAGTTCCCTGCCTATGGTAAATTGACATACAACATGTATGTACGGTCGTGTTTGTTCTACGCCACTTAAACAATAACATTGTAAAATAAAATACCCTACTGATTTTTAAACAAAATTAGCTTCCCCAGTGTTTTCCTAACCCTCTTGCCTGTGATTACTTCATTGTATCTGCATGCCAGATGATGAAGTCTCACCTTGCTATAACAGGCACATATACATTTAATCAAGACAAACACATGATTATTATGTGGATTTGGCAAAGGTGTTACTTCCACATATGCCAAGGACATCTCTAGTTATGTTTGGGGTGATGTTTTTACCCTGTGGAACTCCCTCAATTCCACACAGCATACGCTGTAAGCATTTCTCTGTTTCCAAGCACACCTGGACAAGGCTATCGGATGGCTTGATTAAACCTCCTCTGTCTTTTACAGCGATGAGGCTGTGAGCAACATTGCCTTCCTCAAAGACATCAACTGTGAGGGCTGCACACATGATTTCAGCAATGGATCATATTCCTGCTTTGAAGCTTTATTTTCATCTTTGGTGAGTAGCGGTTTCATCAGTTCCAATGGGATTCCGAAGATCAAGTACCTCAGCACCAGACGACGATAGAAAGTTTTGTTTTTGAATGTCCTCAACAATTGCTGTCAAACTTTCAACTTTTTTCCTCAGTCTTCTAACCCTCTGCTGATCTGTCTTTAGTTTCTTTTTGCAGGTATTGATGGCATCCAGAGCATTGTGAAGTTTATGCTTCAGCTTTCTTGGGCTTGTAATTGAGTAGCTATGTTCATTGGTGGCTACCTGTGCTGAGCTGCACGATGCTTGAGGCTGATCATCAGGGTCTTCTATTTGTGCAGTAATTTCATCAGCATCACAACTTAATTGATGTCTTGTAGCAGGTGCTTTGCGTGGTTTTTCTTTCTGGAACATATTTCACAGGCAAAAATAAGCATCAAATTACAGATGTACATAATCCCAGCATCTACTGAAATAATTGTAACATCAAATATATTGCAATTCATTTTACAGTTTTATAAATTTATTAGCATTTAGTATGATTTGTCCCTAGCTCATTTTCACAGGCCTGGCCTAAATAGTTTCATTATCTAAACTAATTCTATTATCTTACCTTTTGTAAATGATCAGGGAAACTGAATAATGTTGGTACAGCACCGGGTTTGAGTCTAACCGTTTGGCCTGTCCTGTCAAGCCATTATTCTTCAAAATGATCAGAACAGAGTACACTTTTCTTGCTTGGCTTATAGTTGGATCTCTTTAGCCTATTGCCCCAGTCCTGTCTTCTTGCTGGATCCTTGGGAAACCTGAGAAAAGGTTGAGCATATTGTTGAATATTCACATTTGGACTAAGTTAAATTTCAAGGCATTCTGAAGTTGAATTTAACTTAATAAACATGTATATTGTACATATTTATAAATGATAGTGTTCTATAGCCTTGTAATAATAATCATCTAATTTCCTGCATTAACAGAAATGTGATTGGCGTAATAAACACTGATATTAAACACAACATGTGTGGTGATATTAAAGCAGGACTGAAAAGTGTGATAAATAAGTTTTTGTATATAGTTACTTACACATGAAATGTTTTTCCAGTGACTTTCCCTTGTTCATTGTTGCATCCAAATGCCGCACAATATGGCATAGTCAAAATAAAATGCCGTAAAATTGTTATTTTTACATATAATGAGGATCAAGCTATTGAAACTTGTGTTTCCTAATGTGACAAACAAGCATGTAACAGAGTACTAAGAAGGCGGTTTAGGGGGTTCCAGGTGCTTCATTAAAAGTCCATAAAGAAGGGGTGCATGAGCCGTCCATATATATAGGTCAGTATATATAGGTCAGTGGGCGCAGCTCATACCAGTCCTGGGCTTTTACGTCCAGGGAGAAATGAACTATATATAGCAGTGTTGCATCTTAGACACTATAGGCATGGACGTAAAAGCTATAGGCAAGCACTGGGCAGATCCACTTTTAGAATTCCCAATATAGCATTCGGTGCAAGAGGCAAAAAATACTGTCTGTAGACATGTTAGATAATGACTAGACGTCAATAAATCTTAGGACTGCTTGTATTTGCTACGTGGACCCATGATTTTGTGAAGGGGGGGGGGGGGGTGGGTTACACACAGTCATGATGGATTTCTATGTTTAGTTTAGGCAAGTAAAATACTCCACCCATGGGGTAAATGTATGGTATGAAACTCAAGCCTTGTCATCTCATTATTACGTCTGCCTGCCGCTGGCCATACATACTGTCTAAGCTTCAGGCCCGGAATCATTGTGATATAGAGTTTTCATAGACATATATATGTATAATTGCATTCAGACACATAGCTAGCCTTTTGAAAGGGGGTGGGGTTAAATCAGGTCTCATTTTGTGCTGACCTCTGCAACTGCCCAGGCATTTTTGAGACATAATATTTCAAAATCGCTTTGTGAATTATTTACAGGTTTTCAATAATACGCCATTGTACTACCAGAGAGAGCCAAAAATAAATTTAAAAAAGTATAAATGCTGGCATGATGGGGGACTGTCCAGCTGCAGCTACAAAGGCCATTGTACTGCCAAAAAAATAAAAATCTAAAAAATAAACTCAACATTGCAGTGTGTAAATGCTACTGGGTCTATAAACTATAGACTCAGAGGCAGACGTAATGATGAGATGATAAGCATGATAAGTAATATGAATCATTAAGAAAATTGGTACGTATTTACATCACTAGCTGGTTGTACCATTTTACTTGCCCTAGCATAGACACGTATGTATAATTATATACCCCCCCCCCTTCATTGCACATATGTATCACAAGGTTCAATGGTACACAATATAGCTGGATACGTTTTTCACAATGTTTATATAGTTTCGAAGGGTCAGTCATAAAATAATAAATAAGCATTACTCACAGCTTACAAATGCAGAGAGCTAACTTTCAAAGTTTTACAGGAGAGCGTGGGGGGGGGGGGGGGGGGCGTGGGGGCGTTTGGGGGCGTTTGGGGGCGGGGGAGCTGGGGAGAACGTAGTCAAGCAAGCATGGCCCTCATTTGCGTCCGAATTCTCAATATGAGGGCCATGCAGCTGTCGTTATAGTTTTTCGTGGGAATATATGTGCACTTGGTTTTACAGCCTTGCCACAATGGCTAATTGGCTTTCGAGAGGTCTAGATAAATTGATTGGTTTTTCATAATTATCCATTTTTGAAACTATTCTGTTTATAATTTCCAAAGTCAAAGTATAATAGCTTGCAAATGTGGAAATTTGTCTCCAGAAATTCAGTCAGAGCTTTTCATCAAATATTGCTCATCATTCTATGGTGCATTATTACTGCACTTCAAAAGTATCGAAAAACTTTGCGTTGTGTGGCGAAAAGCGTTATGGCAGATATGGAAATTACCATATAGGACTCACTGTGATATTGCAGCATGCCTCACAGACATGCCATGTGCCAGACACATGTTTATGCAAGGAATGTTAAAAATTGCTAATTCTGCTCTGAATCACAGTAATTGCACATGTGATGTTTAACATCTTCATAAATGATTTCCTATACTCAGAATTCAAAAGCAAAATCTATAATTATGCAGATGACAACACTCTATGCTGTAGAGACACTGACTTACATGCACTTAAAAACAATTTAGAGTCAGACTGTAAACAAGCATCAGAGTGGTTTAGAATCAATCACATGAAGGCAAATGCGAGTAAATTTCAGTTAATGTATTTAACAAGGGGAAATATTACCGAAGAAAACGATATCATGTTAGGGGAAGCGAAGATTAAAGCTTCAAAGACAATTAATATATTAGGTGTTGAACTAGATGACAAATTGAAATTAAACTATCAAATTGATGAAGTATGTAGCCAGGCAGGCAAACAAATTAATGCTCTTAAACGGATTAAACAGTACTTAGAGAAAGATTGCAAAATGACTATATACAGTAGCTATATTAATAGTTGTTTCAACTACTGTTCAGCAGTATGGATGCATACTAATAAGACCAATTTAGAAAAACTAGAAAAGACAAACAAAAGAGCACTTAGATTTGTTACTAATAAGGGACATATGAATTATGAAGAAATGTGTAACACTGAAAAACAAATTACTATTTACAAAAAATGTGTAAAGCTACAGCTATCTTGATGTTTAAGGTGAATAGGGGTCTTTCACCAAGTTATGTAACTGAACTATTCACTAAGCACACTACACAGTATGAGATGAGAGATAATGAAAGATTCTCTCTTCCTAACTACAACACAGTAAATTATGGCAAAAATAGTTTTAGGCATTATGGAGCTAAACTTTGGAATAATATCCCGGTGAATATTAAGAAAAGTGTCTCACTCAACACCTTCAAATCAGCAATAAGCACATGGTTGCTAACTTGTGATGAAAACACCCTAATGTGAACAAAAGCTACACCAACTCATTTTATTTGCAGGCACTTTCTGGATGGATATCATGAATAAGCAAGACAAACGGAAAGGACTACTGGATTTAACCGATTTCATTATCATTCTATAATATTTTATTTTTCTTTTCTCTGTTCATTCATTTTGTGTTATCTTGTCGTACAGAAGCAAATGCTTTGTAACTTACACAACGTTAAATAAAATTATACATACAAAATGCTATGAGCATTGACTCTTCGTTACTGAAACGCAATGTTGAGTACTGTTGTAAGGCACTGGGTACTAGTCATGTACAACTCCTAATGATGCATTGCATGTTGACAATTGATGAAGTGAATGAACTCATATATCAAATTTCTGTAAATTAAACTATATCTTTTAAAAATCATGTGTAAATAAATTTTAGTATTGTTGAAAAATTTCCAATTTTCTGTGTGCCACTGGGTACGAAATAAAGATGATATATGAAGAGTTACAGGAACAGGGATTGATATTTTATTATCATAAAGATAAAATTACAATAAAACTGATTAATTATAGGCTAATAGAACACTAACACAGAAGTCTAAAATTGATAGCAGTGCCCTTTATGGATAGGTTGTAGTGGTGTGTATAATCATTACTAGAATGTATATAGGAAATATATGTAAATTTTTGGGCTTGTAATATAAAAACCATAAATGGTATATTAGAAGTTAAAGAGATAACCAGTGGTAATAAAATATGAAAAATTTTATTGGTATAATGGATAATTCATAAGCAAATTTATGTATATAATATGAGGGCCACGCAACAGCCAGACAAAAAAGAAAGCTGGCCCAGTTTACAGATTAGGCTAAATTTAGACTGTTTCACAGAGAATCACTATAGACTGAATTCATTTTTTTGTGTTGCTTGAAGACGTTCCAATTGAGTAACCTAGATCGTGGAATATTTCCCACGATATAAAAAAATTAACTGGCACTATGTGCTAAAAATGTATAAAAACCTAAGAAATATATCTTTAAATATCATAGTGCATTATTTCAGTCCTTAGATTTACATCTGTGTAGGTAACCTGGGGATTTATTTAACCTTTTCACGGCCCGTCTATAATAGACTCTAGTCTCCATGGTTACGGATGGAAAAGTGCATGCCTAAATTCTCATATCAAATTACATTTTCCCGTAGGCAAAATTCATCCTGCATGGGCGACATTGTGAAAATGATCAAATCACAGAAATTACAAAATTTGACATATATTATGTACATTGGCATTAGACTGAAATTAATGCTCAAATATGCATATTAATTGACAAATAATCGCCTTGAATGCAAACTTTTGAAACTGCACTCTAATTGCTAGTGCAATTGAACCCTGATATGTATTCAGATCAAATAGTGCTCCTTTTGTTCTGGTTATACTCAAGAGTCAATTGCAATTGATGTAGTTAACACTCAAGAAGCAATTAAACACTCACCTTTAATTAGGAGGAATTAGAGCAGGGAACACTTATATGTACATCTAAGGTAGAATTACTGTCGCGCCAGGCGCCACTAATTGAGGGGCAATTGTGCAACAATAACCATGAAATATTCAAATTTATTAGTTTTCAAGCACATTTATTTGCGTGATATACATTATTTTGGTTATTCTGAGCAGGAAAGCACTGTCACCTATATATATTTATATAGGAAGGCAGAATAAAATACATCATGACTTGGTTTGTTCAAGTCATACAATTGTACAAAAACAGTTACTGACAGAGCTGATATAAAATTCTCAACATGTCAATACTATGAATCACTCCATTACCAATATTACAATCTGTAAACAATATCCTGCATCTGAAAACTGGACCATAGCCAAAGGGGGAGGGGAGGGCTAGTCTAGGTTAGTCCGCCCACATGGACCCGTTTGTGAATCTGTCCGAGTCAAAGGCAGACGTAATGGTGAAATGATAAGACTGTGAGTCCACACTATGTTACACATCGACATTATTAGCTATAAAACGATATTTACAATTATAATATGACATGTTAATACAAAGACAGACAAGTAAGTGCTGGCAAGGAAACTTTATTACTGCCTCAGATCATCAACTACAGTTACACAAAAAAGACAATAAAAAACACAAAGATAACATCTACATATAAACATACACACAAACACAGACACACATCAATATAGGTAAATATAGAAATTAAGTAAAGCAAAGTAATTGTCCTGAACATGAAACCTTGTAAGATAAGAATAACTAATTAAGAAAGGGAGGGAATTAGGGAGGGGAGCAAAATGCAACAAGATGTGGTCACTTAGAAGACCAAGCAGCAAGTGGGGTGAGCACAGGGCAGAGCTTATCTTACATGGGGTTAGATAGCCATGACATTAATTAATGATGACCAGAGGTCAGTGACCTGGCCAAGCTCCACCCTCTGTCCTGAATTAAAACTGTTTAATCATAAACAAGTCTTAATACAAAGACAGACAAGTAAGTGCTGGCAAGGAAACTTTATTACTGCCTCAGATCATCAACTACAGTTACACAAAAAAGACAATAAAAAACACAAAGATAACATCTACATATAAACATACACACAAACACAGACACACATCAATATAGGTAAATATAGAAATTAAGTAAAGCAAAGTAATTGTCCCAAAGTCCAAGGTTGGGGTAGTTAATGTAAATTTGATAAAGTCATGTTAAAAAGATTGGTTAACCAAAGATAATTTTTGAGTAGCTTGTGAAGTTTTTCAAAAACAAAGGACTTCAGTCTTGACACCTCAGCATCCAAGAGTTGTATACAAGCAGCAGCTTCTCTAAAGAGGGTACAAGGAATTTAAATGAAGCATTTGACATGTGATTTGAAAGTAAATAAAAGTGTAGTTCATTGCCAAAGAATCCCTGCAACAATGTTGACAGTCTCAGAAACTGACCAGGGGAATGCAGCCTACTCACAGCATCTGCAATATCATTGGACTCTCCCTTGATGTAGTGAGCAGTAATTGAAATGTCATGGTTAATCACCAACTGTGCAATGGCTTTAAGTATCCAAGCTGCCGTGGTATTTGGAGAATAACGATTATTAATTGCACAGGTGGTCATAAAATTGTCAGAATAGATATCAAAATGATGTCCTGCATAGGCAGCTGCCCAACGTTCCAAGCAAAGCATAACTGTTGCCAGTTCTTTAAGATTAATGTGGGAAGAAGCAAGATTAGGCTTATCTAATAACCAGTTGAAGTAGCAAATATCGCCATCATTAAGGCAGAATCCTCCAGCCCCCACTGATGAGCTGTCAGTGGTGATGATGACCTGGGGTCTAATGTCCCAGATGTAACGCACATGTATGTCCTTTGATAAGCATTCTACCCACCATTGCATGTCCTTCAGCATAGCCTTATTGATAATAAACTTGTGATGGGGCTGCACAAGTATGCTAATAGCATGGAAAAAGGATGACATAAATGCCTTACCCCAAGGATGCACCTGGACTGCCCAATTCAACTTTCCAGCCAAACTTTGTAATTGTCTTTTTGAAAGTCGTTTTCTCTTCATGCAATCCAAAAGCAAATCATGCATTTGTTTAGCCTTGAGCTGATCCAGTCTTAATGTTCCATGCACTGTGTCTATTTCCAGACCTAAATAAGTGAGGCACTGGCAGGGATCCACAACCTTTTTCCAGTTTATACGCAAGCCAAGCTGTCTCAGTAAAGTTATCAAAGCATTAAAAGCTTGAGTACATGCATCCTTATCAGGAGCACAGCAAATAAAGTCATCAAGGTATGCACACACCTTGTAACCACGTTTCCTCATCATGCGTTGTATAGCCTGGGTGATCCTATTATAAATAGCAGGACTTTTCCTGGCACCAAAGGGTAATTTACCATCCATAAGAAAGGTGGGATGACTGTCACCTTGAAAAGTCCATTGTAATCCAGTGATGTTGCGTTGGGAGTGTGCAATTTCAAAACTTCTGTAAGCCCACTTCAAGTCCACCTTACACATGTATCCATTTGGGCAACAGAAAGCTAGAGCCTCCCCAATAGAGGTATAATGACATTCATCTTTTATAGCATAGTCATTAACACTGTTGTCTTCAGGTCTTGAAAGATCATGGATCAAGCGTACATCCCCATCAGGTTTCTCAATTGCAGCCAGAGCAGAGACCACAGTAGGGCGCTCAGAGGTGATTATGTAATTACCATCTATAATTTCTTCTTTAATGCGATGTTCCACTTTGTGTAAAGTCCTGGGGTGTTCAGCACTGGGATGATTGGGAACAGATGCAGGGGGGATAATTCCAGGGGCACAGTCGATTAAAGAGAAGCCATGCATAATGCCATTCAAAATAAATGCACTGTCAGGATCACCTTCTAGTTCTTTTTCCCAGATATGAAGGCAGGCTTTAACAGATGATGAGGGAATTTCTAGTTTTTTGAAGACCTGTCTGATTTGTGATGCACCTCAGGATGGTCTTCATAGCAGGCACGACATACATGAGCAAATTGACAGGCCTTCAGTTGACATCCATTAAATCCATTGAATTTAAGACATATTGTCTTACCAGATTTGGGGTCCTTGGCCTGGGTAGCCTTCGTGGTGCTGGTTTCCTTGAACTGCTGAGCTGGTTTTTGTAGCTGACTGGTCATTAGGAAAGGGCTTGATGTCCCCCACCTGAATCCTAGGGTGGCCTGTTCTTTCCTATAGACCTTATCATATCCAAGGACATTGGGCCAGGCAAACGAGTGGGCAAATACTGCCACCTGGATCAGGTAGTTTAGGTAGTCCATGACCTGATCCAGATTGGCACCATCCTCTAGTACCATGTCTCTTGTCATACGAATTGCCCCTTCCATGTATTGGGCTATTGTCAGTTTCTCATGAGTAATTCTCCTGGTTGCATTTGATAAAAATTCTACTCCACCAATATTGACTGTAGTAGGCTGCTCCCCCCTGGTCAGATTTGAGACGTAATCAGTTACAGGCCGATTCTTGGCTATGAAGCTGCCCGTCCCAAACTGGAAAGGATCCAAAAAGCGTACACCATTATCTTCTGAGACATGAGCTGAAGTCCTGGGAGCTAGTGTTGCTGTGGCTGATGAATTCTGCAAAAGTTCCAGGACCTGGGTAGCAGACAAAGATCCACCTTCTCCCAGAATAGTTTTCGGATCAGCAGGTGCCTCAGGAGATGCAGTGCTCTGCTGAGCACTCTCAGATGTAGATGCATTATCTCTTGTCTCTCTTGTGTTTCTTGTCCTGGTGTCCTCTAAGTGGAATAATGAAACACCCTGAATCAGCAGTAACAGCTGTCCAGGGATGAGCTTCTTGAAGTATTGTTTTATCTTCACTTCATCCAGCAAGCAAAGTGACTTGTAGCTATCAAAGCCAGCCTCTGTAAGTGCTGTTTTAGTTTCCTCAGTAAGTTCATTTTCAGCACACCAACTGTCAAATTCAAACGAATCAGAAGCCATCTTGGAAGTCAAGCAAAATGCAACAAGATGTGGTCACTTAGAAGACCAAGCAGCAAGTGGGGTGAGCACAGGGCAGAGCTTATCTTACATGGGGTTAGATAGCCATGACATTAATTAATGATGACCAGAGGTCAGTGACCTGGCCAAGCTCCACCCTCTGTCCTGAATTAAAACTGTTTAATCATAAACAAGTCATAATAAATTACAGGTAAGTGTACATTTATATGATTTGTTACTTCAAATGTGAAAACACGGAAAATTATTTTAATTATTTTTACCTGCCCTAGCATAGACATTGAGTACAAGGTTGTTAAAACATCGTATTAACATCGGCAACATCGCGCCAACGTTGAAACGATTTGAAATGCTATCTGGGAAGTTCATGTAGACCATACTCACATATCTGTATCAGACTGTATATTATATTGTGCCTGTACATATCTTGCCCAACCATTTTGCACATATAGAAATGACAACGACTCAAGGGCAAACTACATTTGATTTATTAAGGACAGGAAGGAATTACATCGTGATCATTAGGAGGTGTACCTGGATAACAAAAGTGACAACAGTGTCAACGCTCCAGCATGGCTCATATATTACTGAACACAATTTTAAAGATGATCTCAAACTGATGGAGTCATCTGCTTCTAGGGCTTATATACTGAGAGCTGCTGGCCAATCCTGGACATTTTCCCACTCCCTTACTTTCAAATTAAGAGACTTGGTAGGAAATGAGACATTTCCTCCAAGGATCAACATCACCTTCAGCAGCATCTTTACTTGCCAATACTTGGAACTATACTGGGGGAGGAAACACCCATATAAGGAAGTGCAAACTAACATATATTTGTTAAGTCACAGCTGCCTAATGAATATATGTAATAGATCACACTAATACATTTATATTACTAAATATTAGTCTACATTAAGTAAAATCACCAGGGCAACAAATAAACAATATTAATTTATTTTATACATTTATAAAAAAATAAAACAAGGAGGGGAGGGGACGTGGGGTGGGGTTGGGTTAATAAAATACTGGTAGTATATATGCTTGTTTTTAGTTACATATTATAATTTTTTGCACAATATCCATATTTTTCTAAGTGAATGTATATGTGTCAATCAATTCATTTGTCTGTCTGCTGTTTTGTCTGGCCTTTTACGTCCATGGTCTGGCTAAGTATCCAAAGAGGCCTAGATCTATTTTTACTACATAACTTAAGGTCTATGAACTAAATTGCCATGCTCTGAATTATTCAAGAGTGAATGTTACTTTTACGGTTATTAAAAAAAAAAAATTACACAAGAGAGCATTTTGCAGTGTTTCGTTTTGCTTCAGAGCTGCTTTTCAATTTGTTATTATGTTACCCACTCTGAGTAGGTAGTAATCTGGGTCATTTTGTTATCTATACAATTAAAGACTGAATATAGTCTAGACACTATAGTCTCCATGGTTACAGCAAGGTCCATGGTTACAGCTAACATAGAGTTCTAACATCATACATATTAGAGTGACATTATAATACGGAAATCAATGTCCAACATTGTCAATTTGTATTATACACACTATATATATAGAGCAATGGATCGTGCAATAAGCTCATTAGCTATTTCCTACTATAATCACTTCACAACTGTATGAAATTTGAGTTATTGAATAATTTGTAAAAAAATAATAATAATAAAATACTGTCAATGTGCTATGGTTTTTTTTAAAGGCACACATGAAATAATAAATTATGAATTCAGCTATAAATTAATTGTCATGTCTATACGATCTGGCAAACAGAAAGGTCAACTGTACTGTAAGGATTATGTAAGAGTTATTAATTCGTTTTAATATATGCGTGTGTCCCTTTAATTACAAAGAATCCCAAGCCGGCTATGTCTAGTAGGGTGACTCACCTTCCAATAATTAATCTACATGATATTTTCAATACTTAAATACTGGTAAAAATTATGTAGTGGGGCGGATCCAGAACATTTTTCACTTGGGGGGGGGGGGTGTCTACAGGACCCCTTATGGTAGTAAATAAGATCAATGTCCATCATGAAAAGGAAAAGCGTTCAAATTTAAATGAGATTTACATACCAGGTAAATTCGGTTAATGTCACTGAGCAGCCATATTGGTTTCTCTAGCTAGCCACTTCCTGTATGACCAGGAAGGTTAAGGTCACTTGACCATCAACTGGCCAATCAGGGAGCACTTCCGTGCCCCCTAATCCTGAGAGCTTATATAAGTGGACCCTCCCCCTCAAATTCAATAGTCTCATCAGATTCCGTTCTCCCACCCACCCATCCCTATTTTTATAGGATTTATCCGCTTTACATTTATAGAATGTTTCCTTCATTATGACTGTACATTTCTTACATTTATAGAATGTTGCCGTCAATTACAACTGTACTTTTATTATTAGTGCACATTCAGTATCTTGTGTGCTTCTTTAATTGGTACTTAAAACATGTTCAAACTTAAGTGCCAATCAATGTCAAAAAACATTTAAAAAACATACCATAATGTATGAATTAAAAAAAGTAATAATTGCCACCCACTATTGGGGAGCCAGATATATCTATGATACTTTAAAACATGCATTTATAGTATGTCATCACACCCTTTGCTTTGGGCTTTCTTCATCTAACAATATGCAAACATGATACAGTTTGTAAAATAGTTTTACTTTCACGAACAGTTACAGATTACAGTTAATTGCATTGACTTGGAAAAGAAACCCCAGATGACATCATGTGAGTGGAGGACTCCCATTGGTTAAGGCAGTGTTTTCTCATGATATCATTTGGTGTTTTGGTTCCATGTGAATGACATCATGCAGCTGTTATAACAAAATTTATTAAATGAAGTTTTTCCACCTAGATGTCGACTATATTCAATTGCCAGTGTTTTTGATTGATGGGGTCAATGGAAACTTGTTAGTTAAGAGTACACTTGAATGTCCATGCGTAGTTATCACTTTTTTGGCCACACATTTAAGTGCTGTGAAACTGATTTTCACTTGTGTGTGTAATAAGTGTATGCACAGGGATTTTTTCTCATATTAGTTGCACTGAATTGCCTAATGATGGCTGATTGAGTTCCTGAGATAACTTTTCTATGCACGAAAAAGGCTAACTTACAGATAGACAGACAGACAGATAGATAGATAGATAGATAGATGGATAGATGGATAGATAGATAGATAGACAGGCAGACAGCTAGACAGACAGACAGACAGATAGATAGATAGATAGATAGATGGATAGACAGATATATATATATATATATATACATATAGATAGATAGATAGATAGATAGATCTATCGAGAAAAGGCATTGGCTACTTTTGTATGTCAGCCCCTGACCAAGTATTTCGCAAAGTGGCTAGTTCTGACATGCTTTTGACAAATGAAAGTTATCTACTATCATATTATAGTTAGGCCTGAGTTTCTTTTTATTGTGTCTAATACCATTGGTTATACCAAATTCATCAGATATATACCCTCTCCAATGCGTTCTCATACATTGTCGAACATATAAGTCTTACATCACTCTTACAATAACAGGGGGTACCCCTCTCTCTATTAACAAACAAAATAGCTTATCATATTGCACTCTGTCAAAAGCCTTTGTTGTATCTACCTAAAAAGTATACACATCTTATACATTATTAATATAATATCTAACTTCTTTCAAAATTAATGTACACATCACAGTGCTGTGTTTGCATTTGAAGGCAAATGGCATGTCATTTGTACTGAGCTTGTCTTTGTACCTTGATAAAATAATAATATCTATAACTTTAGAGATGGAGTTACACAAAGTAATACCTCTGTAGTTACTACTATCACAGACATCTTTTTTGTTATCTTTAGGAATTGATTCTATAGTACCAAGGAGTACATCCCTCGGTTGATACCCATGAGTTGAAACTGATGTTTGCAAAATTATGTGCAATAGCTTTCCTTCCATAATACCATCAATTGCAACAGGCACCTTGGCTTTAGGTTCAAGCCTATTAACCTCTTTAAAGAAATCTCACATTATATCATTAGCAATAACAGTAGCCATTCTTTCTTTCCTTATCACATCCTGTTTCCTCTTATTCTTCGCATACATGTATTGTATTTTAGTGAATTTCATAACATCATATACAGTAGCCTCACTGGTCCAGCCCGGTCTACATGACTTACTTGTACTTATTCTTGGAAATACATCATCTGCCCGCAAACAGTACTAAATAAGATTGTGACATCAATAGTGACCTCCATAACAAGGTTGCCTTTATGTACTTAATTGTTTTAGTCAGGATGCAGTAGATCTCAGGTTTAACTCAGATTTAATGTTGACCATGCGTCAATTTGCTCTCTATGGTCATCTCTGGTACACATTACATTATTGCAATACATGACATTATACCACTTCATACATGTTATAAACTGTTCTTGACACATACAATATTCACTGAAACTAGGCAACAAATGAAGCTACATGTTCCTATATTTCGTACTAATATTTGTCAACGAATTATAAGATATAAAGGCGCTGTCATCTATAATTATTTTGCAGATATTGTTCCACAACACCTATCAATTAATGCCATGAAACACCATGTTAAAAAATACCTCCTGTACAATAGTTTAGAAACAACTAAATTATATATATTATTTATTATTGGATTTAATATGTACTTAGCCGTTTATTAGTTTTCAATTATCCAAACCATACATGAATATTGCATAATATAATTGTATATATTTTACCAAATATGCACGTATGTGCATCTGGTTGGAATTATTTGAATGTTTATCATGTGATCTATATAATACTATGTATATTGTTTAAATCCAATAAATGAACTCAACTCAACACTGACATGATTTTCATATTAATGTTGCATGTCATTATTTGTGAGAATACACCCTTCGGTCTTCAGTCAACTCTTAAGTTCAACTTCTGACTAATTACAATATATGTGGTTTAATTGAATTTTAACTTTTCTTTTGGGTAAAGACAGTAAGCCATTTCCTCTGTGAGAGGAACACTGGTAGATCTAATAATGGGAGTGACAGGGGTTAAGTGTTCCTGTCAACTGGCTTTGTTGCACTGGGTCACTTCTACCCTACTAATAACAAAACTAACTACTGACAAAGACCCTTTGCTACTGACCATGATCTTAAATATCAAGAGAATCAGAGGCAGATGTGATGGTGAAATGATAAGACTGGGAGTCCACACCATGTTGCACAGTGACATTCCCTGAGAAATGACAGAGGGCAAATGATATTAAATTGTTAAACTAATAAAGCTATAGCACACTTACCCCATTGGTGGGGTCTTTTACTTGCTCCGGCATAGACACTGAGTACAAGGGATTTCCAATATTAAAGTTTCATGAAGCTGAGACATAGTTCATGTAGACCATACCTTACATATCTGTATATTATCTTATGCTTGTACAATTCCGTATTAATTTATCTTATACACTTATAAAAAAATTAAAAAACCAACCCCCCCCCCCGCAAAAAAAACAACAGGGGGGTGAGGTAATCAAATACTGGTAGCCTTGTATATATATTATTATCATATTTTCTAAGTGCATGTATATCTTATGACTGTTTGTCTATCTACCAATCTATTCATCTGTCTGTCCGCGTTTTGTCTCGCTCCATATACAGATAGGTCAAGATCTGTTTATAGGAAACAATAATTGTTTGTATTCTTTGCCTCTTTTTACTATGACTAAAGGTCCATAAAGAATATATGTTAAGTTAAATTTTTTCATTTATGTAATAGAAAATATCTACGTGGCCGTTCTAGTAATTTTGGATAGTTTGCTAAATACTCCCTCAACACTCAGGGACCGGCCACCAACCTGCTGGCCAGCCCTTGGTCCCCGCCCGCAAGGCCGTATGACCGCCGTTCCCCTCCCCCCCTTGGGCCAATTCAAATTGGCCTATATGACACGAAACTACCATAACTTCACTTCTAGTTAACATTTCTTCAAAATTTTAACAGATTCTGATAGCTCAGACAAGGGCCTAAGTTGTCTAAGTTAATTTTATAGTTGACCTGCTGTCTTTCCAAACTTGACAAACTACTTTCAACAGCTGTTGCAATGGCAGCACATCAAAGATTTTAGCATTCTGATCTTCATTAGCACAGGAGATATGACACGCTATATATGTAAAATAACCAAGGTGTGATAAACCAGCAATTTTAAAGAGAAATATCTCAAAAATTCCCCAACAGATTTGTTTTAGTTTGTGCATGAAAATAATCGTTTGAGAGTGCAGTTTGAGGAAATATATATGAAATCTTTGGTCAGTTTTTGTTAACCCTTAAATTTTTTCACGAGCCCTGCATGTATTGGGTGGGGCTTTACAACTCCTTGTATATATGTTGGTCCTGCAAATGTGCATTGCTATCAACAAGCGGGTAATTTTCGTAGTTATTCACTTCCTTATAGATGTAAGGTCATTGCCCTGAGTTTTTACCATGACCTTGTCCTTCGACCCCACAGTCACATGACTAGAACTATGAAAGCTTACATAACAGGCTGCAAAGGTGAGAACATCGCCATTTTCTTTAGTTTTGTCATAGTAAATCCATGTCTGGTTTTGTTGATGACAAATCCGGTCTGACCCTACAGATACAATTCGACGTCGGCCCGGCATTAGGCCAATGTTTGCTGGGCATTAGTTTTTCAAATCCTAATATATTATGGTTTAATTTGATAATATGATTATCAAAAAGTATTTTTCTAAAATGTAATTAATAGGCAAATAAACTGCGCAATAGAAAAAGAAAGCATATATATATATATGTAAAACGCAAGACTTGAACTCACTTGCACACGAAGCAATCATGCGATCCATTACACCATGCATGCACACTGCACCAAACATGTACAATAAATAAAGGTATATGGATTAAATTTGATGCTACCCATATTGTCTCAGCAATATCATTGTCTCGATAAAAATCGTTCGGGTAACTATTCTATATCATTATTTTATAATGTTCTATATATTTATTTCTCATTGTTACCCAAATATACTGAAGGCATCGGGGAGCAATTGCAAAGCTTTTTATTAACACTTAAACAGTCAAATATATTTTATATATTTTTTAAGCATTTACTGGACACTGGGCAGGTTAAGAATAATTCTATATTCCCTCAATAATTTGCTCTGAGCAGGATTCGAACCTGGGACCTTGATGCAAGTCATGCTGGTTATTATAACGTTAGGCCGATGTTTTGCCATGAATACCAAGACGACCTAAATATCCAGAACAAATTTAGACTATGTCAAGTTACTGATGAATAACTGTTTGCATGAAAAAAGGTATTAAGTGACAGGCAGGATGAATCTAAAAAAATATTTATGTAAAAAGGGTCAGATTTTGACATTTAACTCCAATTCCCACCATGACAATGACCTTTGACCTTCAAGGTCGGGGATCTAGGGTTACATAACCAACGTAAAGCATGTAATTAAACGATTTGATTAAGTAACGTGGATAGAGTCTGTCAGTGCCAGTGGTAAAGAAATATAAAATTTCCTGAAAACCTGGGTTTTTTGCTATGGCAACAGATTTTAAACTTGGTTGCCATGGAAAAAAATGGCTTGATAGAGCTACTTCTTAGGATTCCGAAAATTACAATTAAGTTTCTGCAGTGCCTATGAATTGTCAAGCAAGCCACCTTTTTGTGACATAGTAGGGCGTGCCACACTCTAAAAAATGATTGTTCGTTGACAGACAATAATTGTCTGATTTTAGACAATCCTATTGTTTAAACTCTGTCCACCCAATCAATTGTGTAAACCGGACAATTGAAATTGTTCCGAATTTCAGACAATCACAAGTGTCTGAAAAACCCACAATTTAGTTGTTCAAAAGGGTCAATCCATTCCATTTTATGCATTCTACAGTCTCAGAAAAATCAGAGTAGTGTTGTGGAGTAGAGTACCTATGACGCAAAATGACTCTGCTAATTTTCACAAAGGAGTAAACATACCCCCCCCCCCCCCCCAGGAGTGAAGTTACCCTCCACTTAATGTCAACTTAGCATAAACACTTCTCCCTCGAAAATTGATTTAGGAGATGGAATGCTAAAATCACAGGCCATAACATTATCTAGGCATGAGTGCGCGGTGATATCCTAATAATATTATCCCACTTTTCGTAAATGTTAATTGAAGTATAACGGTTTGTAGCTAGTACTCTATGTACATATAATATAGAACTGTTGTCAAATCTTCAACTATATTTATTGCAGGTTATGAACATAAGTGGTGTCTCGAATCAATAAAAAAAGTGAGTGCTGGTCTATTGTACATAGCACTGTGAAATGGCTGGCTAGTCATGAGTACTTCACACTTCATCACTTTGTTTATCAATATAATTTTGCGGACTGGCCGTGTATTGAATAAAACATTAAATAGACAAAAAACATTGCAATATTCTATCATTACTAACATATATAATATAAAGGGAGGGGGGGGGGGGTTGTTATGCGGGAATAAATCAATTTCAACATAGGATTACACAATTAAAAATTAAATAGGTTATTTAATCATGCTAATCTACTTGCATGGAAATACATAACTAGAATTGTAACAATGTATATTGAGTCTGCATTATAATATTATATCCGAAAACATTGGAATATCCCTTATTCAGAATTTACAACCATCCAGCAACCATGCATTGCGACTCATAAGTGCAGAGCGCCAGGCTTTTTATTTTTGCACCGTTAATTTCATACATTTATGTAATCCCCCAACAATTTATTTATATATATCAAAAGTCATTAACTTCATGGCTTCTTACATCGTATAATTATAGTGTAATTGACAGAAAGTAATCAACATACCTTATTGTTCGTGCAAACTCTAAAATGTCCCTGGCGGTAACCTTTTATACATGGTTTATATGGATCCTACAGAGATCAAGCTTATATGGATCCTACAGAGCCCCCTTGCGGTCAAGTTGTTAGAGGATACATTACTGACATCTGGCGAATTTTAGAGATACTAAATGTTTGCCTAACAGGTTGAATCCTCTTAAAAAATACTTATGTAATTTAACTCCACTAACAGTAAAAAAAATAGTTAAAATAAGAACCAATATAAGCAGGTCATTACTATGATTTTTTGCCTTCATCATACATTTTTTCAACAGCTATTCACATATCAACAGTGTAATTGGAGACATTTCTTATTAATTGTTGGGATGCCTAATTACTAGCAAAGTGTATGTACATTTATATCCAATAACATTAAAGCTTAGTTTTCATTACTGAATGATTCTTCAGGGCCCCTGGCGGAACTTGTGTTATTCCCCCTAACAGCCCAAACTTATATATATTGTTAAATAAAAAAATAATAATACAAATCATGCAAGTAAAAGAGTAGCAAAAAATAAAATGATAAAAAAATATCTACTAGCTGATATAACTGGGATGTACCATTTTAATTTGTGAATGGATAGGGGCTTCTATGAGTCCTTGACCCTGACTTATCATATGAAAAGTGCTTAAGGCAATCCTCAGGTTTTATTCATTTACTTTATCCATTGTTAGTTTGGAATATAGATGTATTTTGATAAAATTTTGATATAATTTTAATTTTTTATATCCAAGTACACACTGGACCTACTTGTATTGTATAACTGTCCAAAAATACTTTAATATATATGAATAATATATGATAAATCATATAATGAAATATCATTTCAGGCATTGAATGTCCTAGACTTTAATAATGAACCATAAACAATGCCCATTTCTTTTTATGGCAAAATCCAGTTAGGGTGGGGGCCCAGATCAGTGGTAGTGCGCTGGGCTTCCAACCACTGGGTCCCAGGTATGATTCCCTGCCTTTCATAATTAGCCCATCAGGTGCAGAAATACAGGAGGTAAAGCCCTAATCCACCCACCAACACCCCATGGCAAAATCCAAAGTACTATAGACCTATATAGATATCATTTACATGAAATATTAGGTGAACAACTAAATTTGTGGGTGATATATTTGGAAAATGTATTTTTAGGCTGTTGCTTACAAAAAGCCTGTTGCCACAGAAACAATAGAAACAACCATTAATATGGATTTCTTTAAAAAAAAAACACACACACATTTTACAATCTGTAGCAAATACAAATATAGGCTAAAAGTTGAAAAAAAATTAATAAAAATAATTATATTTCACTATCGACCAATCAGTTGTTTTTTATACGAATTAGAGTCATTCTAAAAAACCTTTTATTCCGATAATTATTGCAGCTAAGACCATTTCTATATCTACCTGTTAAGCACAGCTTTTAAAGACATCAAAGACTTGCATATATAGACAGGTAGCAGAAATGGACCAGCTGTCAAAATCACACTGTCCCTTCATCAGAAACACTTTTGTTGCTAGGAAACAATTTTCTTCAGGTGTGCTCTTCACTTCATGTTGGGTTAAGGTAGGAACAGTTTGGTTTTCTTCCATATATATGAAATAATATCAATTTTTACATGTATTTCTTTGATTATGACTGATTAAAATTATTTCGTAAATGGTCATATAGAATGTATGATTTTGTTTTATTTTATCTCATTTTTTGGGGGTGTAAATGTTACTTTTTTACCAAATTAATGCCATACTACATATCAAAATGGTATAGGTATAATTTTCAACCTTTTATTTAAAATCTAACCCCTTTTTTGTGCAAAACATTGCGATTGTAAAGAACGAAAAAAGGGGGTGTGATAAACCAAACATATTTATTATAATATATCTCATAATAGAACTGTCTTAAATTGTAGGAGCATATACTTTCACTTTGTTTGGTAGGCCTGTAATTTTAGTTTTATTTTGCTGAACTTAGTTATGAAGTTATCTGGGGTGGGATAATTTTTGCATTTAAACGAAAGTTACACAATACATAGGCCCATATACTTTCGTGCTGCATTGGCGGAAATTTTACTTTTTAACCATGTATATTAAAGTCTATATGTGAAATTTGTTGGAGCATACTATTAGATGTATTTATATTTATTATGTTAATTAGGTATTTCAACATATTTTACCATAGTAAAGATCAAGTCATGCATATGGTGCAAATTAATTATTGACTTAAATATATATTGGTGTTGATATTTTTTAGTACATATAATTTTCTTTTACTTAAGCAGACAAACTTCTGGCTTACTTGCAGTCGTTCTAAATCTGTTGGCAAGTAGGGCAACATTTTTTCGTCCATCTTTTAGTTTTGTTTGCTTTATACATTTTCTTATTTTTTCCTGGTTTTTCATAGATATTAATCATGAACAACGAAGAAACAACCTCTAGAACAACAACGAAAACGCGCATGCTAATTCTAGAAGAAATCTCGCGAGAAATGGACAAGACTGTGACGTCATCAGAGCAGTCTGGTCCCCCAACAGACCTCTCAAATGGCGGGAAACTTGCAACGGAGCCAAAAGCTCCTGGTGTCAATAGTAAGGTGAATAAAAATGCTTTGGTATTTTCCTATTAGGACAAAGTGAGAAAAATTATTTTATTGGAAAGGATGTTTACCCGACTGGGTGGGTTATCAAGGAGGATCTACTCAGTTTCATCCGCTGCATGTTCCACAGGAAGCTGAGAAAGGCTCATGCTTGAACAGGCCTGCCAAGGGTGCATAATTTGTACAGTCGGTTGAACCGACGGGGGATAAGAAACAATAAATATTTACATTAGATTTATCGGAGAAATTAGAATTAAAATTTCACATTGTTTTGTTCACCTTTTCAGCCAAAATTCTTGTCCGAAATGGCCGGCAGGCATTCACAGTCACGGATTTCTCCAACTTTCAAAACAACTGCAACAGCTGTCGGCATTGTAAGTATCATGTCATAATTAATAATCATGTCATAATTAAGATAATTTTAAGTGTTAGGCTAGAGATAATTTAATTTGAAGTTCAGGTAAAATACTCGATGAAAATCTCTTCGAATCAAACTTAAGTTGCTAGATATTGTATCTGATATTTACATTATCAGACGATAGAGTCTATCCACCGAACAGCCCTGAGTTCAGCAAGACATAAGTCCTTCCTCTCCTCTTATTACTCATTTTGCTTTTCAGACATAGAAGATAATCACTGACTTATTCAATAAATATAACTTTCTTGAAAAAATAACAAAAGTCAACTGAATGATAAAAATTTAATATACATTAAAATGCACTGAAAATACTGCTGCTAGGATGCACTTTGCTTCAGCCAATCACTGCCAAGTGCGGGAACTTTTTCAGCCAATAGAATTGCAGTATTCTGTCATAGCCACCTGGTGGAAATATAGAGAACCTTCCATGAAAATCCACCATTTGACTGACTTCCAAACATCAGCTGTCGGTATCATAAATACCCATCATGTTAGGATAATTAAATTATTAATTTCAAATGTCAGATTATAGGTAGAATATACACTGAAAAATTTCTAACTACCATTTTGAAGAATTTGACAAACTTTTCTGAAATATTACCAGTGGACATTTTGACTGAGCTGCCTTATCTAACAAGTCAATCAGCCCAAGAAGTCTGTGTCGTTTGGAATTTTTTAAAGTTAATTTATTAGTCTAAATATGTCACATCGAATAATGAAAAATGACTAACATGTTAGTCAAAATGGCCTTGGGAGTCAGTCATCTTTGACATAGCCAAATGGCTAATGCATAGTCAATGGGATATTCAATGTTAAAGAAAAGTTCTTCCCAATAATGAAATATGTTTCATGTTTTCTTTCCAGGCTAAAATGGCATTCAAACTGCCATCTAGGGGACCAGTCATGAAATCCATCGATGACAGCCTCCTCTATGATATTCTAAAGCCGGTTTTCATCCTCATGAAAATGTCTGGGATTTTCTTCTCAAGAAAACTGGTAAGCTTAGTATTTTTGGATTTTAAAGGATTTTTAGATTTGAGACGTTTATATATTGATAATTAACAAGCCTCTTTCAAAATGTTGTCCTATACTTCCTCTCTACTTGCCCTTTATCTAATCTATCTCTCTATCTATCTATCTACCGACCTATCTACCTATCTATCTACCTAACTATCCGTCTATCCGTCTATCTGTCTATCTATCTCTCTATCAATCTATCAATCTATCAATCTATCTATTTATCTATCTATCTATCTCTCTATCTATCTATCTATCTATCCCTTTTGCTTTACCTTCTTAGCAACTTGCTAATACTTACTTACTTACTTACTTACTTAGTCACTTAATCACATACTTAATTTACTTAATTACGTACATACTTACTTGTTTCCTTACTAACTTACCACTTACTTACTTACAGGATAAGGAGCTGTTATGCGGCAGATACAGATCACACCGTCCAATGCAGATCTACTGCATTTTCATGTGTGTGTTTTTGGTCGCAAATTTTATCCGTTCATTCTTCTATTTCTCATCGAATGACAAATTTGGCTACGCCCTGTTTTTCAAGCTGCTGTGGTGCATATTTTGGTAAGTTAATCTTGTTATTAATGTATGATTATCTAATTATCCTACATGATATTTATACACTTATATCAAAATGATTATAAATTCCGATACAACCTCATACAATTCTTTTTTATTATTATCATTGTAATAAGTACGTAGAATCACTCTTCAATTTTCTCTTGCTTCTAAGAGCAAGTTGTTACCGTTTCCTCCTGTGTTTGCATAAATTTCCTGCCTTTTTTATTTCCTAATAAAACTAAACATTACTCGAACCAAACAAGACAGCATTGAAAAAACATTATGACATAATTAAGACTTAATCAAAACATTTTAGCAGTTAACAGTTTGTTTGACTAAATCAATTAATGTTTGCGGTTTCTGATCAGCAACAGTGCTTCATGTCAACCAAAACAAGTGCAAAAGAAAGAATCTTTGAGCATTTAGTGTGTTGAATACATTGTAAACTGTGACATCACACCCCAGTCCTGCTGGCTTTGCTTGGCGTGGGCATGATGTCACACCTTCTGCTGAGCATCACAGTTCATAGAATTGACCAATCAGTGGCTGCTAAACCCTCATGATGTCATGGATGAAAAAGACAAACGTAAAAGACTATTCTACATAATTATTACAATGATAATAATGAAGTCCTTAAGTTTCAACCATTGATTTTTATCGTCACCTTCACTCAATGCTACTTGGTCTGAAACTGAGTCAGCTCGTATAACCAGCTGTCAGAGGCAGACACAATGATGAGATGATAAGGCTTGGAGTCCACACCATGCTAAACATCTACCCCATGGGTGGGGTCTTTACTTGCCACAGCATAGACACAGAGTACAGGACAATTTAATTTAAGTCTCATGTGATCGACATTTTACAGTCTAATTCGTAGACTTGAACTCCAATTGGCTGATGGACTGCCTTAACCAAAAGGAGTTTTCCATTTGTTTTCCAGGTATGAATGTGCAAGCAGAGCCTTTCTCAACATTTCCATCTGTTGGCAAACGAAGAATGGCTTAGAAGACTTGATTCTGAAATTGGAAGAAACATTCTTCCCCGATAACATCATCCCATACGAAGGATCTCTGAGGCATAAACTGTGGCTGCTTCTTGTCTATTGCTTTGCGACTTCATTGTGTTATGTTGGTAAGTTCTGGCAATCACGAAATATACAGTAAAGTACAAAAATACTAAATCACCTATGGATGGAAACAAAAAAAAGAAGTCCTCCATGCTATTATATCTGAATTTATTCAACGTCAGTAGATATAGCTAGCTAGCTAGCTAGATAGCTAGATAGATAGATTGATTGATAGATAGATAGATAGATAGATAGACAGATAGACAGATAGATAGATAGATAGATAGATAGATGTTTTAATCATTATGGCAGCAACCTCTCAGATGCTTGTTGGTGCATTTTGAGTCATTTTTAGGTCCATTTTAGGGGGGGGGGGTTCTGGCCATTCACTCTTCGCACTCCCCTCTACCTGCCTATGGGCCTGGTGAACTGACATTTTCAATAAATTTTTTATCTGTGCCAGTTTTCTTAATGAACACTCTCCTGAGCAAATTGTGACCATCATGTTCCTCATGCAGCAATTAAGACTATGAAGATGGAGTCAGAATGAACACTGAACTTACAGTAGCTGCATCTCTTATAATATACTTCTGTGCCAGATAGACTGCATAATTCAACTTCGACTGCTTTTGAATGTGTAATACACTGAGTCACGTTTTGGTAAGCTGCCCTGCAATCATGGCAACAGATAATGATAGAATGACATTGGACGTGTCACCTCTGAACTTGTCCCTAGGTGACATAAGATTTGCTTTTTTACTGTGGCCTGCCATTGGAATTAAGGAATACTAAGGAATACTTCAAGGGTCCTTTGTTTCACCCATGTTCTTTTTCCTGTGTTAATCCTGTTCTAGACTTGTTATCAAACATAAGCTATATCATCATAACATCTGTCTGAAGCACACATATTAAGGAATACTACAAGGGTACCCTGTTTCACCCATTCTCTTATACCTATGTTAATCTGCTGGTTCCCTCTAGTAGCATTGCACAGACTTGCTAACTAACATTGGCTAGCATCCTAGGTCTCTTAGTTTCCACCTTGTTCTGGTAATCTTCATTTGTAAAATGCCTTGTAGTCAGAATTTGAACCTGTGATGGAAGAAACTTCTATAGATTTAGTGTTATTAAAGTTAATTAAACTGCAACTATTGAGGGTTATAAAAGGACAAGAGGCACACCTTACTATTCATACTTAAGCAATATAATGATTTAGGTTTATACAGATATTTATCTTACTGGCAGGTGGGGGGGGGGGACTGGGGCAATTGCCCTTTTGCCCCCTTATAAATCCGGCCCTGGTCAATTGATTACAATGTGACAAAATATGATAAAATATACATATGAAATATAAATAAAGTTAAGAGAGGTAAATGTATAAAAGGTATAAATAGTTATTAAAAAAAAATTAACATATATATTAAAATAGACTTCTGATATTAATGGATATTTGTTGATATTTGTTGATCATTTGGTATTTGTTCGTCTTGCAATTAGGAAGCAAGCCGTTTGGTTTTTGATTTTGTATAACATGAAAAAAAATAGACAAGCACCTCCTATAATATTATATACTTGATTTAATAGGATGCCAACATCACAACAGGTTTCCATTGAGGCAGCACCTTCCGAAAAAAACACAGTGCCCAAAAAAAAAAAAAAAAAAAAACTAATACAAAGCAATATAATTAAGAAATATTATATGAGGCATTTTTCATAAATTAAATAGTTACATCAAATTGAAACATTGCATTATTAAATCACTGAATTCTCATAATTTTCCAATACAGTTATGAGCAATGTTATTTTGATTGACATAAGTGAAGCAATGTCAAATTCAGCATGTGTTCATTGTTACTTTGTTTTGTTGTAAACATCACTGGAATTTAATCAATAGTTACATTTCTTGACAATTTGACAGTGACGCAGTTCTAAGCATTGATTTAGGTTTTGTCACTGTACTGAACATTAATGGTTGTGATATCACACAATTATTACAATGTAGCATGTATGATATTGTTTGGCTGTAGTAATGTTCTCATCAATTGGACCTCGATAGTTGCAAGAACTTGCTTTAGAGGGCTGCACTATCCACATCTATCTGTCTAATACACGGCCCACCTGTTTTTCACTCGCGTTTTTCAACAAATGACACGGAGCAATGATTTATTTATAACTGTTGTCAATGTACAAAATAATGTACATGTATCTTATCTTATCTTGTCTTGGTTTGTCTTGTTTTGTCTTGTCTTATCTTGTCTTCTTATCTTATTTTTATCTATCTTATCTAATCTTGTCTTGTCTTATCTATCTTATCTTGTATTATCTGTTATTATCTTATCTTATCTTATCTTATCTTATCATGCCTTGTCTTGTCTTGTCTCGTCTTATCTATCTTATCTTGTATTATATTGTATTGTATTGTATTATCTTGTATTATCTTATCTTGTCTTGTATTAACTTACCTTGTCTTCTTATCTTATTTTATCTTATTTTATCTTCTTACTTATTTTATCTTATTTTATCTTATCTTATCTTGTCTTGTCTTGTCTTGTTTTGTCTTCTCTTGTCTTCTCTTGACTTATCTTATCTTATCTTATCTTATCTTGTCTTATCTTATGTCTTATCTTATGTCACTTATCTTATCTTTACAGGAATCTGTGCATATGGGTTCTACATCAGAGAAGACAGTGAGGGAACTGACTTATTTCTTGTTCTCCTCAAACCATTCCCAGTCAATGTCATCACCAAGGGCGTTTTCCTCTTCTTAACTTTTATTGGAGCATTTGTTGGGTCTATCAGCCTCATATTCTTCGTGCTTATTTGCGTCATATTATATAAGGTAATGATAATAATTTAATGTGATACTTTTTAAATTTTTGGCGCAGGACATTGATTCAATGTGTAGAATACTTATAATATTATTAGAATAAAACTTAACTTGACATGGAGCTCATTTATACTTTCATATAAAGATTACTGCTCATTAGAAAAATTAAAAAAAGTAGTAGAAATACAGATCTATACCTTTTTTTTTATTGAGAAAGATCTCCACAAAGCCATATTTTTTTCCCAGGAGTTCGAATATATGACGAGGACATTTTCCATGAAAATCCCAGACGACGGTGACTTTGTTGATGATCTGGAAAGATTTCGCGTGAACCACCAAAAAAGGTGAGTCTTGTCACATCCTGATTTAATGTTCTATCAAGTTATCAAAATTGCTGATCCTCACACAAGTTTAACGTCAGCCCGGCCTAAGCCACCTTCGACTGACATTAGTCCTAGGTTTATGCTGATAGCATGCTATGTTAAGGACATATATAACTTATTATCATGATAAAGCTTGCATATAATGGGCAATGATAAGTACGAAAAACTGATCTCTTGGGCATATTAAATTGTTTGACAAAACCAGATCCTCACCGATGACACGATAGTGGCGCGATTCATCAATAATATATTTACTTCAGATGCCAAATTGTCGAGAAAGCGGATGGCCTTTTCAAAGTCTACATAGCGAATGCCTACATGACGGAAGTGCCAATCGTAGTCCTCCTCATGTACAACTTACTATCTACTAACCTAGACACGATGCACCGAGTGACCGGCTTGATTTTCTTTCTTCAAATGTTGGTTGAGATGGTCCTTATTTCCGTTGCATGCATAATCGTTAATAGCCAGGTAATACAATTTTGCTGTGAAAGTTTGGTTATACCCAAATGGCATTCCAAATCAGGACAGCGGCATTTCTATATCGGCCACCGTCAGTACAATATCATTTTGACATCGCCAGCGTCACGCCGATGTTGAAACTATTTGGAATACTATCTGGGTAGATGTCAATACCAAGTATAGTTTTAATGGTCATGGTTATAACAGGTTTGGTTATGAATTAATGATACAAGTCACTGCATGAATATGTTTTAATTGTATATAATTATCAAATTAAATGAAGAAATCAAAAATATCCTCGCTTTCATACCGCAAAGTCTTTGGTTCGAGCCCCCACCACAGCATGGGGGAACAGAGCAGATCCTCTGTAACTCTTTGCTCCACTCCACCCAGGAGCAAAGGGGAGCTGGCTATTGGCAGTGATGGCGATTGTAGAGTGCTCTGCCCTGCAGGCAATTCTGTGTAATGAGCGGTATACTCCCCAGAGAGTATAGTCTCATGCTTGAATAGGTCCACGCAAGATCAATGTAGTAACATTCAGCTTAACTGACAGGTTGCCATAACGGTGTTCACAATCGAGTGAACCCCAGCTACCCTTAACTTTACCATACACTTGGTATGCTGTACTAAGTCTATTTTATTTACCAGGGCCATGCTCCACTGGAATTTATCTACCAAATCAGGAAGCAAGAGAATTCAACGGCCGAGAGAGAACTTGTGGTAAGCAAAAAAAAATATATAAAAAAATATAAGAACGAGATGCAATGTAGATTGAAGTGGCCAAGATGTTGGTTTGCCATTTTTAAGAGTCCTAGGTTTGATTCTTGATCCTCAAATTCTCTGATATTGATTTCAGTCGTTATAATGTATCGCATGTGGCAAATTTTGGTTGAACTGGGTCGGCTGAAATATTAGCTTTTACCCCTGCTTAACTGGGCCACATCTTAATTGGCCAGAGATCTGTACTATGGGTCCATTTTTCGCTTGCCACGTTTGACTCACCATTAGACTGATTCCGCATGCACTGTAGTCCAAAATATATGTAAGCATTTCTATGACTTTCCCAATGTTAATAATACCAAGCCCTTGAAAGTCCTGAGTCTCCTCGTGGCAAGGGTTGTTACTTTGGGTGAAGACCTCGAACCCCAGTAGACAACACAATGCCCAGGGCAATGCACACTCCAGTTATGTCTAACTAGGTGTCTTATACTTTGCAGAGACATAAATGATCTAACTGGTTAATATGCTGAGTGTAGCGTTACATAATTATTCTTTTCTCCATGTATCATATGTGGGTCAATTTTTATGTTAATTTTTTTTTTCTGGATGTATGTATATATATTTTTTCAATTCTTTTTCTTTTTTAATTAACTTTTTTTGGAAATGTAAATATTTTAATATGCTTACCACTATTTTCTATAGTAATAACTTTTTTTCTTGCTCAGTTGGCTTATCATAATATATTATATTGGTGGCCTCCTAAACAGCCTAATGACTCCCCTACCAAGACCCTGGTATTTCCATATTGTAATGATGAATCTTGTTTGAATAGTGAACTGTGGGCTTGCAAATAAATGCACATTTCTTCTTCTTCTTCTTTTGCTGTTAATTGTAACATAACCGAACTAATTGTACTAGTTGATGCTTTTCAGATGTCCATGTTTCTGAACAGACTGACTGGGACTTCTATTGGACTTTCTGCTTGGGATATGTTTGTGATAAACAAACCAACAATGTTGACAGTAAGTGTAGAATAATAAAACACCTTTGTGTGACATTGTACCTACATTGTGGTCGCTGGTCACAGAGAAACAACAAGTATATTACAATGGAAATTCCAAGACAGTTTCTGTTTTTATTAGTTGGAAATTTAGGTTTGGATCTGTTGCTGACAACACTGATAATTTTTGCAAAAGTGAGACTGTGAAAAATAAAACCATATTGACTTACATATTGAATCTCACCGCATATGAAAATAATAATTTATACGTTATCATGAGAGACCTTTTAGAATTTAGTCATACCAAATATTATTGGGATGGGGTAGGTGGGTGCATTAGGGCTTTACGTCCTGTATTTCTGCACCTGGTAGGCTAATTAGGATAGGCAGGGACCATGGTAATGAGATGATGGATGAAACAGCCATCCAACTTAGGCTTGACTAGGAATCGAACCCGTGACCCAGTGGTTGGAAGCTAGGCCCCCATCCTAATATTATGGGACATTTTTTCAAAGTTTAATTTCATAACACATAACATGGTGTGGACTCCAAGCAGCCTGATCATCTCATCATTATGTTTACCTCTAGCAGCTGGTCATATAATGACTAAGTCTCAAACCCGGTAGCAATAGGACATCAGCAACTTCAGCACAATTACTTGAAGCCAATGAGATACTATTATTGTTTATTGTTTATATAATAAAGCCACTCTTTCCAGAGGCTAATGACATGCCACTTTAGGGAAGAGTACAATTAAAAAATAAGCATTAGATATGATACCATGCACTGTGAAAAAGGTTTCTAATTCCCCTCAAATTAAGTTTGAAATTGCATCTAAATATGAAAGTATCCCAATAACGTTTGGTCTCATTGAAATTCAGCGATATTTTTATTTATTTATTTCTATACTTTTTTTCAGATTATGGGACTGATAGCAACGTACTTCTTTCTCCTGGTCCAATTTCAAAACCCAATGGATTCCTCAAAATCGTGCCATTTCAACATGGTGACTCCAAATGGGACATTCTTGTACAAAATGCCATGCATGAAACCTGCGGTATAATGTTTATGGAATACACAATATAACCAGTATGAGATACATGATGTTATTAAAGATTGAAATGCATATATTTGCTTCAATATATACGAAATAGACAATCGTTTTTATACATTGTGTATGAAATATCCTGAAACAGCCTTTTGAAAATTATGGATTCTTGGCTTTTTAGTAATTAATAGAGACCTTCATGCATGTATGTATGTAAGTATGTATGATTTATTCACAATTTTAATTTCACGCAGTCCTTAGAAATATAAATAATATTATTATCATTATAACAATGATTATAATTTTTTTTTTTTAAATATTGATGCTTCTATAAACCGTTCGTTTAAATTATTCCATAATTTTGTACTATGTACAAATAAACATAATAATAATAATAATAATAAAGTTCAAATTAAGCCAGTGAGTTCATAATTGTTGTTACCAGATTTTGATTAATTACTACAGACTCAGGAAACATTTGCAAAGCTCACTAAAAAGACTTGCGGTCAGAAAAATGTGGTTGCAACGCCTTCGCGCTGTTCAGCAGGTGCTTCTTCTGATGAATCGCCACGTCTGATTGGCCGAACGGCCATTAAATTAATCTTTTTTTGATTCTGTTCTTCGACCATTTTCATAGTTGTTTATAAATCATCATACCAGAAAAGAAAATTTTTGAACATAGTATGGAAATAGTCAAAGCACGGAAGCAATTTCCGGTGAAGCTTTCTTAGTGGAGCTGGTCCATACAAGAGGCTTTGTCGATCAATCAGATAATACAGAATTAATTATAATATTAGTCTGCATGCAGATAGATTCCTCAAGCTCCAAATGATTTTTCACCATAATGCGTACTTACCCCTTTTAATTGAGATTTCTGCAAATCGCATACGATATGGCAGTAAAAGTCAGCTTATTATATTATATATAATACATCTGCCTGGTTCTAAAATACACTGCAATATTGTCAATTTTCAGGAAAAGTTTAATTCATTTTGACTAGGGCTGTACACCGGTTCTCAATATACTGTTTGTACTGGTACAATGTTAACGATACGGGTATTGATAACCGTTATGTAATAATAACGATGTAATCAAACGGTATGCAGATTTTGAGCAAATAGGACACCTGCTACCCAGATGTTCTGGTGCTTTTAAAGAAAAATATCAGCCACTTTAATTGTAATGACATTAAACAACAGTCTGGATTATTCCATAAATATTTATTCATTGCATTTCATAGTTGATTGTTAGTACTGTAGGCTTTTTTTCATTGATATAGCTTAACGATACATATCATGATACGTATCGTATCGGTTTTACTGTATCGTGATACGTATCGTATCGTTATTAAGATAAAGGTGTACAGCCCTAATTTTGACAGTATATCTGAGTCATAATACTTACATATAAATTCGGACATTCCTAATGACAACAAAGCAATATCTTGGTTGATTTAACCAAAATCTTAGTTGGTCTAAATATAATGTACATTCTATTCGACTGTAATTATATGGTTGGTTGTAATTGCAGTAAAATAAACTTTACTACTTTACTTGATGTAATCATTTTTACCAATCAGATTTAAAATCAACCAATTATTAATTCAATAAAAGTTATATTTTTGGACAAAATATTTGTCAAAAGAACTAATCATTCGGTTCTTGCAATGCTTTCACTTAATTTTCTATAGTTTACTCACAGCGTTCATGTTCCACAGCAGTCCAATTTTGTCCTTATGGTTAAGTTAATTAAAATCATACAAACGTTTAGAATAATTTAATTAACCCAAACACTCCCATGTACTGTCAAAAGAAACATTCTATGGATGCATGACAAATGGTAGAACATTGTATCCAGTACCTAATTATGGTAGCATTATATACTAATATTTGTGAAATAGTGAAAGTGAATATCAATTACTTTAACAACTGAATATAATCATGATAATTAACAATTTTTATATCGTATTTTAGTGTATTGTATTGTTAGGTACAATAAAAAGTTAATTTCTACATAAACACCAAATTCCTACAGGTTAATTTCAACATAGAAATAAAGCTCTAAAGGTAAGTGATTAATAATGCTGAATTTAATTATTTTTTCATAAAAATCGTGCGGATATGACAAAAGTAGCGAATGATAATTGAGACATAATTAGCTTTAGAAAAAAAGAAAGAGAGAGACGTTGAAATGGAATTGTTAAAAAATTGTCGTGAATTTTTCTAATCCATGTGTAAGTACGTATCATATGACCAGGGTGTGTATATAGTAGCCAAGCAAGCATGGAAGTCCTCATTAACTCACAGAAATCTGAAAATATTGTTCAGAGTTGGCTAAACTAAACTTGGTTAGACCTAGTTCCATCACAATGTTGATTATCTTTATTGTTTTAATATGGAACATTTTAACTGTTACATCAGGGGATATATCTAACACATCAGTGACTGTACAAACCAATAATTATGATGAGTTAACAGGTTTTACCGAACAATTAAATCGTGTTATTTCACAGCGAGCCTTAACCAAGGCATTTGGAATATCTGAACAGGCAGATAGCAGCAACAATGCTTTAGTTGATGGTAAAGTGGAAAATATCCAACATTTGATGTCTCCTGTAACAAATGGAAATATATCAAATCAATTCATGAATTCAGATATGACCACTGCTGTGCTTAGAAAAACTCAATATCATAACAATATTCAATATTTAAAGTCTCATGTAGGTAATAGAAATATATCTAATAAAGTTAGTAATTCTGATAAGAAAACTACTGTGCTTAATAATACTTCACAACATGATGAACTTGAAACAGATGAATATACTTCCCATTATGATCCAATGACAGATTTAAGGCATTTGTCTCCTCGTCCGGTAACACAAAATCTTGGACATTTTACTTTGCGATATGACTCAGAAACTGAAAATGAACGACAAGTTGAATCAGCAACTATAAATGAAAACTTTACACAGGGTTTTGATTCTGCAACGATGATTCCTGAACACAGTGATTTTGATGAAGCAAACATGGCCCAGGAAGACGATGTTTTCACCAATGCCATAGATAAGACGGCAAAAACACGAGTCGAATCTCGTGTTGAGCCAATATTAGCACCAGAACAAAATGTTTCATTTAATCACTTTACGTCAAGAAATGAGAATAATTTACTCGATACCACGGAAACACCAGTTGTTAATACAGAAAACTATACCAAACAACAATTTACTACAGAATATAATGCTGTAATCGGTACGACAGATCGAGATGATGTGATGTCTCTTTGGGATCTAGGAGAGAACCCCATGGGTAATTACTGCGTAGGACTTAGAACTGAAAAGCATCCAAATCATATTGTTTTGGAGCAAATGCTACATTGCCTTAAGGACACCAGAAGTATAAAGACACTGCGAAAATGTTTCGAAAAGTCTGCGAAACTGCGGAACATGGCAGAACGGTTGGTTTTCGTTGTGACTAATGTTTCCGCAGGTTGCGAAACTGCTTCTTACACCGTACAAGCTGTTTGCGTTGTGGAGATTGCCACATCAAGAAAAACTTGGAATATGGTCTTGTGCATGACTGTAACTCGGGGTCCTAACATAGTCGGTGTAAACGCGTCATCTGAAGTTCTACTGAAGTTGGCCAAAGAGCATTGCCCATCTGCATTTCGGAACTACACATCATACACATACAATGCCTATATAGGCAAATCGTGCCACGCTGGATTCATTCAGAAATATTTTGATTTGCTAATTAACTCAAATAATTTTATCTATTTGCTAGGTATGTCTATTGTTGTTTTTTTTTTCAACCCTTGATAGCGGCAATAACTTGCATTAGAGGGCTGCACTTTCCAAATCTATCTAATCTATCTAGTATTTCGTTTTAAACATAGGCTGCACAGCAGCAAAACCCTCACATCAGCAAATGTCTGTCAAACGTTGGGCTAACCGCAAATACAAAACCAACCTATACAGCCACCTATTAGCAATTTAATTTATATGTGTTTGTATATCAAAATTCAGACTGCATAAGAGAATAATTATAAAGTATGTATGGGGCTCATGGCCTTTGTTGGCAACCCGAAGGTTGGATTTTAAAAATTAAGAGTTTACTATTTTTAAGAGCCGTTAAGAATGATGATGTTAGTACTAATGAAAGGTCTGAACACACACTTTATAACTGAACTGATTATTCACAGGTTGATACTTGACATTCCTCATAATACAAAGAACCTTCTAAATACCAATTCATATCCTTTGTGCACTTCTTGTGCGGCCAAACTTGTATTTTTTCAATTGCTAATACTGATCTTGGCAGACATAGTCAGTGCCTCTTTCTGAAGCCTGATTTGGTGATGTCAAAATTGCTGTTTCATCGTGATATCATGCAAGAAACAATGGTGGCAGATGCCAGTACTTTTCCTATGAGTGGTTAAGAAAAATATCCCGCAATAGAGTGTGAATCTCATATGAGTTTGACACTATGAGGTTCATTGTTGTGAACTTCATAACGTAAATTATCCATTATAAAGCCTGGCCAATCATAGGGCAGCATTTAGACTCAGTGAACGTCATGAACGTCATCAGTAGAACTAGATAACTCTTGAATTAAATTAGCTTTGCCTGGCACCAGAAACCCTATTTAATTTTATATTCCTTCAATATGAATACAATTTTGGCAAGGGAGAAGATTCAGAAAGTCTTTTGAGGCCGAACATGTTTCAGTTTGTTGACTGTCTGCTTGCTGAAATGTTTTGAAATGGTGATGTCATCACCATGGCAACTACTCAGAGTGAGGCAGAACAGATAGAAAACAAAAGATCCCTACTCAATGCTGCAAAATAGTTCCCACAAAAACAACTGAAATATTGCGGGTATAAATAAAACCTAATAACTGTGGTTCATAGATCGTAGGGACGAGTGGGTTCTCCAGCCCAACCTTATCACGAGTGAAGTTCAAGGCTCTGAACGACACAGTTATTAGGTTTATTATAGTACCCGTTGTCTTGAATATAACAAGGGACAAACATTCTGGTCAAAAACTACTGATGGCATCAGCGATGAAAATAATGCCGCAAATCAGGTCAGTTTAGAGTTATGTGTTCAAACCTTATTAAACGATTGAAATTGACCTTGTAGGGTAATTCATGTCATTTTCAATAATCTCATCATTTAAAAACTGGTTTGTCTTTGCATGCAGATGTTGGCAGCGTTGGTGCCTTAGCTTCTCTGGTGATGCTGTGTATTGAAGTTTGCAAGCCCGAAAATCCAATTATGATATACTTTCTTTTGACTGCAATTGGAAACTGTGCCTACATTGTGAATGTTCTGATTCAGTTCCAAGTGACAATTGTTACAGAAGAAATTCCGCAACAAACAGAACAGGTAATGTTGAATTATGAATTGAACCGTGTAAGGGACAGATTTAAACATTTTTCTATTACAGCACAAACAAATATGTCATCAGAAATGTCATCATGCTGCCAAATTATATACATCTATGAGTGCCAACAATATCAAAAAACTATCAAATAAATCTCTCATACACCAAAGAACCTCACATATGGGGCGAATAATTGTTAAAAATAAAAATAGATAGTACATGGCCAAATGTGCCACATGAGTTTTCCATGAGAAGGATAAACGCATGGAAAACACATGGTTTTTAGCTTATTATAATGAGGCAAAAACCATGCGTTTTCCATACATTTATCCAAATGCATGGAAAAAGCATGTGCACGATTGGCCATGTAGTTATATGGGTGCAAGGCCTCTATTGGCAACCGTGTTAAGGTTGAATTTTACATATATATGGTATTGTTTTTAAGAGCTGCTATACCTATTATGTTATATACAGCAGCTCCCCTGGCAGTCCTGCTCCACTCCACTCTGGGAGTATACAGCCAATCACACTCTTGTCGAGCCATGGGGTATCTTAGGCCACCTTTGCAAACATCATTGACTCTACCAAAACCATCAAAGAAATTTTAATGCATTTCATGCCACCTGAATGGACCTTATATGGGAAGATGTGCACTATACAGCTTCTTGAAACTCATAATAATAATGGATTTATTTAACAAAATAATGGGCGGCTTAAGTTACCGCACATCGTTACCGCACATTTCTATGGAACAGCCATTGGTGGGTCATCAGCAATACTTTGAAACAGTTTATTCAAGAATGTACATTTACCCAAAAATATTGATGGTTTATCACAATATCAAATTACACCATTGAAAAGTCTGCACGAATGCACAATAACCAGATTATTTGATGATTTCACGATGATTGATATAACCCTGTTCCTTTAATAAACAAATCTCTTCACATACTTCATGAAGAATATATTAATATTTTACAAATTTGGGGACCCTCGATGTCATTTTGGCCAAGGCCAAAAATACCACGCACTAAACTTCGGAGGGCTGAAATACACATTTTCTTTGGCTCTACTAAGAAATACTTAAAGAGTTTAAATTAGCTATACACCAATTTGATCTGTGAGACATTCTCTACAAAATACATACGTTCCAAATTTCTGGCATGTGAAGAACCAGGTTTCCCAAACCAAAGTATACAGCAACTGCTGAGACGTTGAAAACCACAGGTCTTAAATTTATGAAATAATAAGTTATCTATATTAAGCCAAATCATAGGTAGAATCGGCAAAATACCTTTTTTCCTAGGCAGCCAAAGTTACCCGAGCGGCCAAAGATACCCCCCCCCCCAGTTGACAGTACATATCAGGAAGACAGCGCATTAATAAAAAAAAAATTATTAAGAAATAAAATGAACACCGTTTAGCTCTTCTATCCAAATTATCCACAAGAAAAGAAAAACTATTCATATTTAATTAACAAAGTACAATTGAACTATTTTTATTGCAGGGCTTGGCTATTGATTGTTTAGTCCTTAATGCAAGCAGGATTATCTTAGAATACTTCAATGGGTTCATTATTACCTTAGTGGCTATGGAGCGATTTGTCGCTGTGACATTTCCATTTTTTTCTATGAACTTCGAAAGAACATCTAGACGGAGACGTTACATCAGAGTAAGTCAATTTCATGTGATTAATGTTTAATTGCAAATAATTATAAAATTTAACATGAACTAGCTTGCCATTTGTATCAGGGGAGAAATCCTGTTTCACACATATACATCTGTCAAAAACTGCATTTGCATCAGAACATTCATTGATATATTGGTAGGCTGTTACGAAACGATTCAGTGAAAATAACTATTAAAATTAAAATATGTGACTTTTCTCTTTAGTGTTTTTTTGCACAATTGCTTTACTAAGAACATAAAATGTAAATGTTAATATCAATCTTGGTTTAGGGGAAAAGTAGCCTGGGTGAAATAGAGTCTAAACAGACGTCACAATCACTCTCCTGGGGAGTATTTAACCTTGAACATGGGGTTAACTGCAGGGGTTTAAGAGCTCACACCAGTGCCATCACTGTGGGGGGCTGATGCTAGGAGCTGAGTAAAGTAAAATGTACCGCACAATTCACTTCAATTTGGTAGCTTATTTTAGTGAACTTGTGAAAAAGCAGTCATCTATTCGTAATCTTCGTTCCTCAGGAAAGGTTCCATTTACTTGCCAAAAGACATATGGTGAGTCATGGTGACCGTGCCTTTGCCAAAGCTGCTCCATGCCTGTGGAACCAATTTCCAGAAAATATACAAACTGTTCCTAATGTGGACACTTTCAAAAAACTTAAAAAAACTAAACTCTTCAGAGATGCATAGACATTAACTTTTATGGAATGTGATCTCGTCGATTTTTATCAATTTACATTTACATCATACACATCTACTTAAATTTATTCCTTTCGTAAAGTGCCTTTGAATTTTAAACGTCTTTAATTGATACTCGCGCTAAATAAATGTTTTATTTAATAATGATAATAATTAATAATATACTTCTAATTTCCACTGCCGTGGGTTATCATTCATCCTATCTTTTTCAGAATTCGATTTTTGTTTTCCTGCTATCTGTTGGACTTACGTTACCGCGAGTCTATTTGTCCTGGTCAAGAGATGTCTCTTGCTCCGATTTTGGTATTAGCCGATGGCAGTTCTTTCAAACGCCCATCGCAGTTTGTATATTTGGCGCAGCGTTCTTTTCGTTTGGAACATTTGTGGTGCTATTCAGAGCCAGGTAAGATTGGATGAATATGACTGTCCCTGAAAATCGTGAAATAAGTTCTTCATCAAACGTTCTGCCATATCTCTGTACAAATTTATTGTTTATCGAATAAATACCTCGTCGCAAAGGCTTACTGTATGCCTCGGTACACCCTGACAAATCAACCCTTGACAACACAGCTCCCTCGCGTAGCTATAGTAGGGCAAGTCATGAATATTCATGATGACCTGGTTCTTGCCCTGACCTCCTAAGCGTAGCTTTTGCCAAAAATCTCTACGCCAGTAAGCTGATTGGTTGAGGCAGTTAAGTGGGTTGAATAAATTATAGTAACCGACTTGGGGCGTGTGGGCATTGTAGCTGCATGGGAGTATGGCCTCGGTAGGGATGAGTGTGATTACAGAAAAAAGTAAAATGCATGAAGAAAGTCAGTAAATTTAGCAGAATCTGATGCAGAAAGTCAGCGATAAATTTGAAACTGATAGATGTTTCCATGTAACTGAGCTTGAATAGTAATTTGGTAAATTATGTTCATCTACGCAAGTTCGCACTGTCATCACTTTAATATATGATTTGTATCCACTGAAACTATGTGTGCATATTTTTTCTTTAATATTCTTAGGCATGTAATTCAAGATAAGTGGATATTTGTTTGGTATGCAATGTTTGGAAAATTTACATCTCACAAGGGGCAGTTTCAGATTATGGTTTGTCGAGTTAAATATCAATGGGTTTTTTTTTACAATAACATCAGCTGTTACCATTGCAATTATTTACAGGGGGTCCGTTGAGTAAAAATATCGCTCTAAGCAAAATTTGCAAACTATCGATGTTTTTTTCTTTTTCTTTCAGAAAGCGCAGGGAACAGTTGACAAGTTCAGGAGCTGGTGGCAAAGACCAAAAAATTGCTGTGATCCTGGTCACTACCAGTTTGTGTTTCCTTCTATTCTCTCTTCCTGAGTTGTATATTTTAGCACTTTCAGTGATAAACCAACAAGGGCAAACCATTCATCTGGTGTTTATAGGTTTGACCATGGAGAACATTTTGGTGTATTGTCGATCGATGTTTTATGTAATTAATAGCATTGTGTTAGCGATGGGTACAACGAGTGCAGAAAAGATATTGGAAGTCATCAAGAAGACATGCGGATTTAAATGTGTGGCTAGACATGAGGTATGAATGAACATGTATTATCTCACAATATTAATAACTATGTTAATACGGAACAATATTATTAATCATGCAAGCTGGAAATTTAAATGCAACAATTATACTTACGTGGCAAGAGCCTGGACCTCCAGCTGGGCTTACCAGCATTATTATTTTATTCACGAGTAAAATTACATACAATATCGTATGAAAACTCATTGTGTTTTGCGTGATGACAAATAAATATTGACCCACTAAAAATCAATATCACTGGTAGCTATTTCAATTAATATATTAGGGCACGACTGTGATGTAAATTTTCAGTCTTTATCAGCCAGAAATAGCAGTACCAACCGAAGTGGCTTGCCGACCAGTTAAATCCCGCGGAGTGGCAATGTATCATGGGTGTGGGTGGTGGATGGGTGGATTAGGTGTTTACGTCCTGTATTTCACCGGTTGCCAATGGGCCAATTAGGACAGGCAGGGACCATGGCAATGAGATGATGGATGAAACAGCCATCCAACTTAGGCTCAACCAGAAATGAACCCTGGACCCAGTAGTTGGAAGCCCAGCGCTATCACTGAGCTAGGCCCAACCCAATATAGCATGGGCATAGACCTGATAGGAAACACCAAAACACAATCTGCTCAATCCACAAGCATTGCTTTGCGATGCCTGCTTCTATGCTATATTTATCTGGCCTTTCTCTCTATTTAATTTTTGGCTTATTTTTTAATGGAAGAGACATACAGTTATCGTATAAACAGGTCTGTGACAAAAGTATTATTTTATTTTGATGAAATGCATGGTCAATCACATGAATAAATAAGTTGTGAATTGATGATATACTAGCATTGGCCATGACGCTCTGCCTTCTCATATCATATCATATCATATCATTTCTTATCATATCATTTCGCATCATATCACATCATATCACATCATATAATATCATATCATATCATATCATATCATATCATCTTATATCACAAGTGAGTAACCTCGAATTTGTGTATCAAGGGACGCCACCGTTTGGGCCTCAATTGTGCCATGACCTATCTCATTCTTTCTATCTTCACAACTCTTTATTTGCATTCTATTCCTCTTTTTAACCCAGGCTACTTTTCCCCTAGTGAGCACATACCAATACGGCCACCATCACTTTCAGAAAGAGACTGAATGGCACCATAGCAACCATGCCTGTGGGTCACATGATTCCCCCTGACGACCATGCTTTGCAAGATTCAACTCCTCAGCAACGATTCACCATTTTTGCCAGGGCCTTTGAATGAAACTCAGAACTAGACTGAATGGCAGGTCACATGATCTCACAGAGCATGTGACCTTTTTGAACTCTGACTGAACAAGGAGGCAAAATGCAGGGGCAGCGACAGCATTTGGCTTTATTTATTGATCTTTTTAGAAGAGGATAAACATACATTTTAAAACTAATAGCCCAAAATTTTGAATTTATAAATCTCAATGCAGGCCATTATGGATGCAAAAATATTACATTTTCTGCCCGGCGGGGGGGGGGGGGGAGTTGATATATTCAAGTACAAGCATTGTAGTGGGCGTTCTAGTATCATTATAAGATGGGAAACTGCACCTGGATAGACCATATTATTTTTCATATTACTATTGAATTAGAAAGCAATTAATGGCTGACTGCTTAGGAAAGGACCAAACATCTGTTTTGGTCACACCACTAACTGAGCATCACTAAATCCCTTTTAATTTGGTTGCCATGGCAACATATCTAAGGAAATTACCCAGCTTGAATAACCGTTCATCAGCACCTGGCATGTATCTGGAATACTTATGAAACAAAAAGGAATAATTGTAATAATTTTCGACATATAGCTCTATGGAATTGAAGCCTAAAAGAAAAGTAGCTTGGAAATGCAGAACTAACTCGTTTTCTTTATTTCTTTCTCCTTTGAATTATTTCTTTCTCATATAATTGGCTTGCTTTCTTGCCTTTATTTTAATTTAATTTTTTTCATATTTTAGTTACTCGTTCTGTATCAATATATTCCTTACCATATGAAAAATCCTGTCCTTTGTTGTCATGCTTCCATAAATATAGACATAGGTGCATGGTTGCTTGCTGTTGTAATTATTTGGTTAAGGAATCTAAAGTAATTTGGAGATGGTCTAGTACACTTTTCGATTTTCCTGCTTATACAATTGACAGAAAAAAAATATTTAATTTAAAAAATAACACTCACCCAATCCTTGCTGTCAGATACAGCCATACACCCACTTTTGGCAAAAATCATCACATTTCTTGAAAATGAGCAATGATATCAACACAAACAGCAGCAATTGGCAAGAATACCTGTTGAAAACTTTGGTAGGCAATTTTATTTCGAATTTAATGTTTCATATTTATGACCGATCTGGCTAAGGATAATCAATTTATAAATCAGCTGCAATAAATTCTCATTTCTTCATATTTAGGACTAAATAAATATTATGAATAAACGGACCACTTCCCAGTTTAATTGTATGAAAATAAGACTTATATGATAGTATAATGATACATAATAATTATTCCATGCAATTCTAATTTATTCAAATCATCATAAACTACACAATTTTCAATTAGAAATGACAAACATTTTTTCTCGAAGTGTCCAGATAAAGTTTTTTAGGATTCTCAGTTTTGTTTAATGAGCATAATCGCTCAAAAATATATAAGAAATACGACAAAAAAATTGAAAAGCTGGTCTGGCTGAGTCATTTGGCCATGGCTGATCGGACTATCAATTTATTCTTGAGTATACAATTCTGTGTGGGTTATTTTGCTTGTCCAATGCTTTCAGCCTTACTTATGGCCTATTTTGGCTATACTATATATTTGTTAAACTAATGTCACAAGTTGCATTTACTGCACCAAAGCATAGGTAAAACTTCTGCAGACAGGTAATAAAACAGGTCTCATGCCATGCATGCAAAGACATATGGCTGGCACTGTGCAATTCCCATACAACTCATTAGGTACATCTTTGAAGGTAGTCCTCCCCTCAGAGCTAAATGGACTCTTCCAGCATTTGGTTTTGTCAGTTCTAAGCACTGTTGATTAACTGGACATAGATGCACCCATATATATGCTTATGATGCAGTTTTCATACTGTCATCTAATTAGAAAAGGACATTAACAACTTGTGTCTTTTCGTAACTAAAGTGGCTCGTGTCAAGTTTTCGACATTTGCGAATACAGACTTGGCGCAGAATAAGATCATATCTAATGGATTCTTAGGAGAAGTGCCAACGCCACAGCTCAAAGAAAAAGAGTGTGAACCTCAGATGTAGTGATAATTGCAAAACAAAGGCATAAGATCTACAGCTTCAGTGTTTCTGATGGAATCGGTCAAGAAAACGACGAAGACGACACGGGTTATATATGTCGAGGAAGTATCCGATACAGCAAAAGGTGCCTCTGGAGTTTCTCATTCATTTCAAGATTTTAAAGATTTAAACTCCAGGGTGTTGTCATCATCTCAAAAGTTATCTCCGGAGAAAAGTAGCTCAAAAGAAACCCAATCACAACCGCAAAAGGACAACAAAGATGAAGCAACGTCGAGTGGAACGCCGTCTCATGGGGCACACAGAATAAACATCGAAATAAATGAAACTTTAGCATCGGGAACTAAATGTATTGAAGACTTCATAGAGAAAAACTTATCGCTAATGTCTGACTGCCAGGGTCTTTTGGATGGCAACATATCCAGTCCTGAGAATGGAGAATCGAATGAAAAGCAAAAACCAGGCACATCTCATGAACGACCAAAAAGTTCAATCTCAACGGTGAAAGATTCTGATCCATTCCTCATCGCAAAGCAATTAGCTAGCCGAAGGCCTTTGACACCGGATTTAATATCCAATCATATCACAAATAATGGTAATGACATCACTGATCATCACAAGACTGACACAACCCACATAGCGAATGAGTGCAACAGCGGCATCACTCCAACCGACCCGGACATCATTCCAGACCAATACTCTACTTGCGATTCAGAATTTTTACCTACTGCTTTCTCAACTGATAACACTGACAGTAAGTTTCACTTTATATCAATATTTTAGATCCATATGAGGGGCATTAGAATAAGTTTGAAATTAATTTCTGGCAGTGTGTGGTTATTGTATGGGCTCAACGATCATTTCACAAAAATGTGTTGTTAAGAGTACAAGTACTGGCTGAGGCCGGCAGTACATAATGATAGGCGTATTATCAAGTTGTGGGTTTAGTGCAGTATAGTGGACCCAAATTTATGCCCATATTTAGTGTCCATGAAATATGAAATTTTATAAATTATTTTGTCAAGCATCGAATTTCTAGCATAATTAGAATAACCTATGGTGTAGAGTAGCGGGGGTTTGGGGCAGCAGCCCCCAAGAAAAAGAAACAAAACAGCGGTCTTGCCATGAAAAATAAAAACTGCCGTTATTTGTTTGTGACGTCATTATTGAATTCAGACTTTTGACGTCATATGTATAACAATGATGCAGGCTAAATATGGTCATAAATCTGGGTCCGCTATACTGCACTTTTTCCCAAGTTGTTTCAATGGCAATTTTAAGGAGTAATAATGCTAATTATATGAAAAGATTTGCCAAGAAAATTGACGAAATCATGGTTAGGCACAGACTCCTAAATCATTGCATGTTACATCACCTGAAATTTTTCCTCTATTTGTCACACAACCCAATATTTGGCTGCGGTTGTCATCTATAATTTTAAGTTTCAGGGAATAGATTAAATGGAAACACAGCTTGACATGTTTCATTGCAAAAACCTGGTGTCTCTTGTCTTCATTAGTTTTTGCAAAGCACTGTCCACAGAATACTAACCAGGCCTTTTTAACAATTATTTTTAGTTTACAACACATTACCTGGCTCAGTTATCAAAGAGGAGGAAGAACATGAGATTGAGAATGAAGTGCAAAAGAAACAAGACACCCTACACAGAACTGCAAGCACCACAAGCTCGTTTACGGGGTACAAGAATAATGCTTTCGAGAGAACTGAACCGGCTACATCTAGCGTGGCATCAGTGGTGGATGCTGCAGCAAATCGTCAAAACTTGCACCGTAGGGTCACTGGACCATTACGTAGGACCTCGTCCAGACTTGATGCGATGCGTCCCGGTGGAAACAGGGGAGCTAAACTCAACAAAACCCTGCACAATATGGATGAATTCAAAACGATTGAAGATTCCTTGATGTACAAGACCTTAAAACCACTACTAACATGCATGAAGTTCTCGGGAATCTTCTTTATGAAGAAGAAAGGCACTTTCGGCAAAACTTGCGCTGGTCATTTACGTTCGATGTCTGCTTTGCAGGTGTACTGTTTCTTCACCAGCTTCGTTCTTTGCGCAAACTTCGCTCGCACTATCCCAATATTTGACGGATCGGAAGGATTTGATTCAGTCTTCTTCTTCAAACTTCTTGCGATAATCTTTGCATATGAAGCCATGAGCAGAGCAATGCTTAATTACTATGGATGTTCTCTGGACAAGAAAGGTTATCAGCATCTCTTTCTCTCCTTAGATAATGTCTGCTATCCTGATGGAATAATTCCTTATGAAGAACAAATGAAGAAGGTCATGAGGATTATGATTGCATCCAGTATCATCATAAGGTAAGCAATAGAAGCACATTGTCACATCACAGTAGTAATATCAGATTATATCTTGGAAGAGTTCAAAATATGATTCATCCAGGCTACTAACATTGCAGTTATCTTCTTGTTTCACACACATGGGAAGTATCAGCGGCCCATATGATGCAACTGTGAGATTTACCTTAGTCTACAAAAGGAAGTAGAATAAGACTTGCATTTATTCCGCGAAAACAAATCAAAAACACAGTATGATAGATGGTCAAAAAAACAAAAAAAGAAACAAGTATAGACATTTTTAGAAAAAAAATATTCATAAAAAAATGTACAGTAGGCCTATAGAAAAAAAAATTGCCAGCAGATCCCCCGATGACTATATCTGACCACTAGAGGGGGACCACCCATTATTCATTCAGTGGCCCACTCACAACATAATAAAGGGGTGGCAGCCCAGCTCAGTGGTAGCGGGCTTGGCTTCCAACCACTGGGTCCTGGGTTCGATTTCTGGTCGAGCCTAAGTTGGATGGCTGTTTCTTCCTTCATCTCATTGCCATGGTCCCTACCGGTCCTAATTAGCCCATCAGGTGGAGAAATACAGATTATAATATTAAAATTCAAGTCCGTGTCATTCAAAACGCGCAACTTAATATCTTGTCAGAATTTTTATATGGATATATAGAGGTCACATCAGTCCTACATCCATGTCGTCCAGTACTATAAGTTTTCATATTTCACGAAGCCGACAACTGACTGGAATAAATTCCTGTATTATCAAAATTACATTTGATAACGATTTTATCCTGTCTCTCATTTTGAGCATGAAAACATTTGAAAATAATTCATTTGACAGTTAATCCTCCCGACTCATCAGCGATTAAATGCCGAAAAATTAACTATGTAAACAGACTTATTTTTTTGATTGCACTCTACTTCATCATGGAGATGTGGAAAAATATGCGAAGCTAAAGCAGATCGTTCAAAGTCATTTGAACACACATGGCTAAACTGACAAAATTTTGAATATAGAAATATATCAGCTTTTTACCAATCAGCAATCTGCTTTCGGTATTGGATGAGGATAAATAATTATACTGACTTAAACATCTTGCAAGATTGGGACACTATTGTTATGGTAATTACAAATGTCGTGGACTTAAAAGTGCATTGAAAGGAAGCTGTACTTGCGCTTATAATGTTATCTTAAAAATGTACTTGTAATCGAGTATATTCCATTGTACCTGAATACCGTAAGATAACAACCCTGCTTTGGACCTATTTCACAATAGTTAGAGTCTGGTCATGAATACAAAATATTTGCTACGGTAAATCTAGAGGAAACATAAAAGCAAAACTGTCAGTAAAAGTCAATTATATAAAATCTTGAATTTAAAACACCTTGAAAGTTCTGATCTGATATGAAACTTTCCAGATACAAATTGTGTATAGAATATTCAGCCTATAGGGCTGGTCAATTATTGAGTGAAGTTTTACCCGAAAATACCAATACAATACATGAGGTCACCACAGCCAAATTATTGATGATGTCATCTAGTATTGTGTGTTTGGTGACGTCATGTATTGTATTAATATTTCCGGGTACAACTTCACACGAGAATTGACTAGCCCTATTTATATGAGCGAATCTGACGTCCCGTAGAGAGGTGTCCCAAAACGAGTCTACACAGTGGTCATGCCGAACCGGAAGTGTCCCAAAAATGTTCATAATACATGTAATCCTATAGCAAATGGTCATAATATCGCCCTTTGGACCAATGGTCCAGAACGAGACTACGTCATCATGTCAAAAAAACGTCGTCGGTCAACAGTTGTGATGTCCACAATTTCGTAACAAATACACATCCATTGGAGAAAAGTTGTTGTCTTACTGTAACAATTCTAATGGTGCCTAGAAATAGGTTATGTTGAAGGGGAACCCACCAGATATGACAAATCATCTTGAATCGATGATATTGTTGCGATGACGTCAAATCATATCAGGGGTCAGTAAAAGAGACTGCAGCACACCTGGTGGCTCAAGGAACGCATAATTCTCTGACTTCTTTTGCCTCTAAAATATTTATTTATTGTCCAATTTTGAAATTCAAAAATCTACATGGAGCCTAATTAAAGAACAAAGACTGTAACATTTAAGTTGTCATATTGATATACATGGATATTGTATAGCTTCGCTCACTCCTGGCATTGACAGCTGCATATTATGTTTTCAGTCTTGCAAATGTGGGAATGACAGCCGTGGGAATGTTCATAGACAATGAGATGTTTGATGTTCTTCTGGTTCCTGTTCCTAAAGACCTTCCTGGAATCATCTACTTCAAGATTTTTCTCCTGGTCATGATGTTTATCAATGCATACATTGCTATGTTTAGTTTGAGCTTCTTCACTGCAATTTGTTATGGACTTTATAAGGTGGGTTACAGCAAAAGGCACAAGTGACAAATATACAAACCAAATATACGTTAGGGTGCTTAGAGATAGATAGCCTATCTTGGGAGGGAAGTTCACTGTTGCATGTTTTACCTCCTTCATTGGAATATGCAAAAACTTCTTCCTGGAAAAAAAAATATGTACAATAATTTAATTCATAAGAAATACAAAACCACTCAAAAATATGCCACTAGTAGAAGTAATCTTTGTCAAAATTTGTCATTGTAATGAAACATGAAATTATTTATCTCTCACGAAATAGGTGTTGTAAGAGTTTGTGGATGTAGTTTGCTGATACAAATATGGCATAAATACAATTGTAATACTAATGTACCTTACCGTGTATAAAGTAATAATTTTGTCTCTAAAATATTTTGTTTTCAATTGCGTTCCTGTTGATCAAACTTATAATTTGATAAATGAAATATTTAATTAATAATCTGTGTGTGTCATATCATTAATTACTAATGGTTCTAATGTTTATGTAACAAACGTAATTCTCCTATATTATATAGTAATCTGAACATTAGTACATAGTCACCCCCATCCCATTTCCTCCATCCCTTGTCACTCATCTCATCTCTCATTTCATTGGTGGCCCTCTATAAAAATTAGCTCTGCTAGCTTGAGGGGTCTCCATCATAATTGCATCTTCTCATTTCATTAATATAATTTGTGTACATGCGCTTTTAATGAAAATTGTGAAAATAAATCAATCTAAAATCTTTGCTTTTCATTTATTATCGACATTAATCTTTTCTCGTTATAGGAATTTGAATACTTTGCGAGAACTTTCGTGATGAAGATCAAAGACGACGGACAGTTCATCGACGATTTGGAAAAATTCCGCATAATGCACCAGAAACGATGCACATTGGTGCAAGATGCCGACAGTTCCTTCAAATACTACATTGCAAATACTTATGCTACTAACGTTCCTCTACTTTGCTTGTTGCTCTACAGTCTTGTGTATGACGAGAGTAACGCCATAACCTACAGATTCATCAACACATTCAGGATCCTCTACGTGTTTTTGCAAATGATGGTGGTTTCAGTTGCTGCCACTCTCATTAATAATCAGGTATGTCGCAAATATATAATACAAACATATATCAGGTATGTCACAAATATATAACACAAATGCCACAAATATATAATGCATATATATAACAGGTATGTCACAAATATATAACACAAATGCCACAAATATATAACGCATATATATAACAGGTATGTCACAAATATATAACACAAATGCCACAAATATATAACGCATATATATATCAGGTATGTCACAAATATATAACACAAATGCCACAAATATATAACGCATATATATATCAGGTATGTCACAAATATATAACACAAATGCCACAAATATATAACGCATATATATAACAGGTATGTCACAAATATATAACACAAATGCCACAAATATATAACGCATATATATAACAGGTATGTCACAAATATATAACACAAATGCCACAAATATATAACGCCTATATATATCAGGTATGTCACAAATATATAACACAAATGCCACAAATATATAACGCATATATATAACAGGTATGTCACAAATATATAACACAAATGCCACAAATATATAACGCATATATATATCAGGTATGTCACAAATATATAACACAAATGCCACAAATATATAATGCAAATATATAACAGGTATGTCACAAATATGACACAAATACCACAAATATATAACACAGGTATGTCACAAATATATAACACAAATGCCACAAATAAATAACACATATATAACAGGTATGTCACAAATATTTAATACAAATGCCACAAATATATAACACAAATATATAACGTATATATATAACAGGTATGTCACAAATATATAACACAAATGCCACAAATATATAACGCATATATATATCAGGTATGTCACAAATATATAACACAAATGCCACAAATATATAACGCAAATATATAACAGGTATGTCACAAACATATGACACAAATGCCACAAATATATAACACAAATATATAACGTATATATATAACAGGTATGTCACAAATATATAACACAAATGCCACAAATATATAACGCATATATATATCAGGCATGTCACAAATATATAACACAAATGCCACAAATATATAACACAAATATATAACGCCTATATATATCAGGTATGACACAAATATATAACACAAATGCCACAAATATATAACGCATATATATAACAGGTATGTCACAAATATATAACACAAATGCCACAAATATATAACTCCCATATATATCAGGTATGTCACAAATATATAACACAAATGCCACAAATATATAACGCATATATATAACAGGTATGTCACAAATATATAACACAAATGCCACAAATATATAACGCATATATATATCAGGTATGTCACAAATATATAACACAAATGCCACAAATATATAATGCAAATATATAACAGGTATGTCACAAATATGACACAAATGCCACAAATATATAACACAGGTATGTCACAAATATATAACACAAATGCCACAAATATATAACGCATATATATAACAGGTATGTCACAAATATATAACACAAATGCCACAAATATATAACGCATATATATATCAGGTATGTCACAAATATATAACACAAATGCCACAAATATATAATGCAAATATATAACAGGTATGTCACAAATATGACACAAATGCCACAAATATATAACACAGGTATGTCACAAATATATAACACAAATGCCACAAATAAATAACACATATATAACAGGTATGTCACAAATATTTAATACAAATGCCACAAATATATAACACAAATATATAACGTATATATATAACAGGTATGTCACAAATATATAACACAAATGCCACAAATATATAACGCATATATATATCAGGTATGTCACAAATATATAACACAAATGCCACAAATATATAACACATATATATAACAGGTATGTCACAAATATATAACACAAATGCCACAAATATATAACGCAAATATATAACAGGTATGTCACAAACATATGACACAAATGCCACAAATATATAACACAGGTATGTCACAAATATATAACACAAATGCTGCAAATATATAATAAATATTTATAACAGGTATGTCACAAATTTAAACACAAATGCCACAAATAAATAACACATATATATAACAGGTATGTCACAAATATTTAATACAAATGCCACAAATATATAACGCAAATATATAACAGGTATGTCACAAATATATGACACAAATGCCATAAATATATAACACAGGTATGTCACAAATATTTAATACAAATGCCACAAATATATAATGCATATATATAACAGGTATTTCACAAATATATAACACAAATGCCGGGGACCAATTTTATGTCTGCATGTATGTTTGTTGAATATGGAGAGCAGAAGTTAATTGCTCTTTTCTGAATAATAATTGCTCTCAACCATTATACACTAAGTGTAGTCACATCGCAGCCCAGCGACTTAATTATGTACATGTTTTGCTCGTTTCCTCATCTAAAGTAAATTAATCAATTTCTCTAATAGTCTATAGGCTGGTTAATGGTATTAAAGGTCTAACAATGAAATTACAGAATAATTAGATGCTCATGTGCTGAGTTTTGCAAAATTATTGTTCTGACAAGCAGGCAATTCAGAAAAATTGCCTAAACTATAAAAACATGAATCCATTTCTCGTGGATTTTTAAATGAAGATTTCTTAAGTCTATACTAAGCCTGTAAGCTACATAGTATAACCGATAATTTTGTTTAACCAGGTAAACTAGCAAAGAATGTCCATAATTAGGTCGTTGGGCTGTAAGGTGATGATGCACAGTGTACAGTACATGATAAATATTTTAATGACGAGCTAATTTGTTATTTTTCACATTAAAGAGATTACTTAAAGTGAAATGATTACTCACTGTTGACAAACGTGTTTTTTTTTTTTTGGAGAGTTGATAATTATTTAAAAAAAAACCAACAAAAAGAAAAACATGTCTTTTCAATAATTTAAAGAAGTATTTAAGCAAAACTTAGTAATTTAAAGTTTTTATTTTTGTTGGTTTTAAAAAATAATTATAAACTCTCCAAAAAAAAAATTTTGTCAGCAGTAGTTTTGCTTTAGTAGTATTTTTTTTTTGTCTTTCTCGGCATAGTGGTATGCTGAGCTTAAAACACAGAAGTTTTGTATCTCTATTCTTTCAGGCTCATGCTCCCTTGGCTTCAATGTACAGCATCAGGGTACAAAAAAACTCAGCTGAAAGACAGATGGAGGTCAGTTTTAAGCATAATTTCTGATAATGTTGTGATTTACAGCTGGTGCGTACCCCTATGTATTTTACCATTGCTTCAGCAAAAACTAATGTCTAAAAGAATGCTTTTGGCAGTATCAAAATCTGTCAAATTAATTAAGACGGGCTTTTATGGCCTATATTTTATGCTGTTTACCATGCATATTACTTGGGACAACCGATTTGCCCAGCTGCAGTTCACTTTACACAGCTGGGTGGGGGCCCAGCTCAGTTAGAGTGTGCTGGGCTTCCAACCACTGGGTCACATGTTCCATTCCAGGTCGAGCCTAAGTTGGATGGCTGTCTCATCCTTCATCTCATTGTCGTGGTCCCTGCCTGTCCTAATTAGCCCATCAGGTGCAGAAATACAGGACGTAAAGCCCTAATCCGCCCACCCATCACTTTATAGTGTTCATAATTGTATTCAAAGTTTACACACCTCCATTTCTTATTGGAATAGCATTGTGAAAGGGTATATAAACTGTTTGACACTTTCTAGTTGGTTGCAAGGTATAAATAGATGCGGCATATTACTTATATGTAATAATGCATGGCCAATTGTGCTACGTGCGTTTTCCTTATTATAATCAGCTAAATACCATGCGTTTTCCATGCATTTATCCTTCTCATGGAAAACGCACGTGGCACATTTGGCCATGTATTATAGTTTTTATTCATAATAATACAGAATATATAAACTTTACACACAAAATGAAAACAAAGAGGAACTGTTCTTCTCAATTAAAAAATTTTCTTTAAATTAATTTTTGTCCACAGATGAGTATGTTTCTAAACAAACTAACAGGAACCCTAATTGGTCTCACAGCCTGGGACATGTTCGTGATAAACAAACCCGCAATTCTCACGGTATGTTAAGTCACAATTGCAATTTGCAAAATTATCATGCCTCTAAAAATGATTGTCTGCTTTCAGAAAATATTTATTGCTTGTTCTTATTGAATATCAGATTTTGATCCATATTTTTACAACTTTACAAATTGAAATTATTTTTTTACCACAAAAATTCATAAAAACATTTTAAATTTAGCCTACTTTTTACCGCAACAATTCATCTTCAATTTATGACAATACAATATCTTTCAGTCATCATTTAAGGCTTTTTTAAACTTTAAGTTGCAATAATGATGTAAAATGTCATCAAGGGGGAGCCCTCAACAGCAACTTCTAATTAGTCTTAAAGGGACCCTCCTTAAGACTTGTGTCTTCAAATTAAAAAATTCTGAGTTCCGAGTTCTTTTCCATTCAATATAATGTATAATAATTACCATTTCCAATTTCAGGTAATCGGCATGATCCTAACCTACTTTTTCCTGATTGTGCAAGTGAAGAATCCCATGTTGGGTAATTCTGCAGGATGCATCTGTAATTTTAACACTTCATATTTGCCGACTTTAGAATCAGTTGGACTTGCCAATAACACATTCCTCTGAGATGATTTCAGCACCATCTCCTTGCCCCTGAACGGTTTCACGTACTCTTGAAAACTCTTCTACATCTATGTGCTTTATAGCCATATTCATAGAGTTGGAAACAAACTCATGGACTTAGCAGCTAAACTCCACATAACATCATGTGAATCCTGGACTCTCATTGGCTAAGGCAGTCAACCAATGAGAGTCCTGTATTCACATGGCGTCATCTGCTGGAGTTTTACTTCCAAGTTCAAGAGATTGGTTTCCAGCTCTTTGAATTTGGCTGAAATGTGAAACGCTATCAAAACTCTCGTTAGGGTGTCCATGAGAGTGTATATAAGAATTCTGCTGGAGCGGGAATGAATCACTTCCTGGGACTAAAAGCCTGAATGTTATATAACCATTGTATCGAAGAGTCACTATTTGGTGCGAGGCCAACATCCTGTTCACGTCAGGACCACTACACTACACTCTACCCTACCTTAAAATGAGGCTCAGAGACATTACAAGAGCGACACTTGTGTGTATGTTTAAAATTGTACCAATAAATTGCAGTTGTTTAAACTATCTAGTCGTTTATTGTGTGTTATCCAGGCTACAGTTCACTGGGATAAATATCCAGGCTACTAACATTGGAATTATCTTCTTTTTGTTTCACACACGTACCCAAGCTGCCCACAGCGCCTCCACTACTACCTTTATTTCATCGCTGCAGGCACACCGAAACATTTTCAGCTAATTTGCATGAGGCCCACGTGGTCAGAACTGTCAGACTAGTAACAATTAGATGGGTTTGTCCTCGATAGATAGCTTATGATATCCAATCATATGGAGTGTGAAAACAGTTCACAATGTTCAGAACAACTTTTAATTCCCTCTATTAATATCTGCAAATAAATCCTTTTGTCAACAAAACCCATGTGTTTATGACCGTTGTAACGGTATTTTGGCTTATTTTACCCTTTTTCTGAAGGCCTGACCTCATTGGCCAAGCGCAGTGATTTGAACAGGCACTTCGCCATGAAGATTAACCCCTTTACTCACATATGAATGCTTACTCCAATCTGTCGGCCGTAACACTTATAAAGTCAAGGTAATGCATCTCTTTTCATGTTATTTCACCAAAAGAATATAATATGGCTATCTTAGGCCATGGTTTGAGGACACTAGCCAGCTGTTTTCGATCAGAACAACACGGGAACTATATGTGGTAAATTTGCTCATGGCCGATCGGGTGGCGGCAAGGGTAGTTGCGTCCCCTAGTATTGGTTTAATTTTATTGTCAAATTGCAAGTGGCATGAGCAAAGGTGCATTTATTGCAGTGCATATTCTAATGATTAATGATATAATCCGTCATGCTTGAAATGTTAGCCATGTGTTTTTTTTGGGTGATGTAGCACAAATATAAAGTAGGGGAGATGGGCGCCCCTTGGGACATTTTTGACATTCTGTCAATAACCAAACAAGAAATAGATTTGGCGACAGCTTTGCACCATCAAATGCAGATACTGCTACTTTGTAAAATCAAAAGAAGTTGGTTTACTTATTAATGTAAATACTATTTGTATTTGTTAGCTTGTTGCTATTATAAATACTTGATTCCTTCATTAATCTATTAGTGATGATAATTCATGTGGTTTACAATATGGAAATCAAAATCAAGACTACTTTTGAGCTATACTATCCAGGGTTGGTAAAAGTCATGATTTAAAAAAAAATCCAAAAACCTTTGCTATTTGGGCTCAAGTGCTGTCTAGCATGAGCCAAGTTTGATTATTTAGCAGCATTTCTTCCTAAACTTACTGAACTGTGCTCTAAAGATGAACAGAACTTTGATTTATTTAACAATTTTAATTTTTGGAAAAAATCAACAAAAATATCACGTTGTAGTCAAATAAATCATGTTTTAAGTAGTGAGCTCAATAAAGTTGTGAAATGTTAAAAAAAAATCGAAAAAAAAAAAAATTTAAATTGTTGATTTTTTTCTTGATTTAAAACGTTTAATTTAAATCTGCCAACCCTGATGCTATTCCACACAAGCATTCAATCATCTGAAAATTAACTAAGACATGGAAAGCCACATAAACAATACCATTTAACATTATATTTCAGATATAGGTGATGCTGTACATTTTGTTCCCTTGGCTGTTAGTCCACAGACTGGAAATTACCTTAAATTTATTTTATCTCAAGTACTGCCATTTTAAGTGTCATTTGTCTAAAATACATTACAGACGTTGTATATTAGGATGATACAAATCTTGTGACATTAAATTTCGGATACTTTATTTTACTTACATGGTCAAACGAGAACTGACCTGCTCTATTGACCTTTCATGACATATTTTATACTAACCATAAATCATTGCAAAAATATTGACTAGTGCAGGGAAGAAGCAAAAAAAAATCTACTTTGACAGAAAACAAATAGTGAGTTGGTTTAGCCTACTGTTGTTCGTTGCTCATGAAAAGTTAACAGATAGATAGATCGATATATAATTTTCTTTTGCCATAAGAGTCATAATTATTAAGACATTGAGTACATATGATATAATAAAAAATTTTCGCTACTTACAAACATAACAATTTCTTAAAAATTGAAATTAAATATTTATTTTATCTTATGAACAGTAGTACAAAAATATAAACATATATTTTAGGTAGACATACAAGTATACTTAACATAACAAAGGAAACAGGTGCCATAAGGCATATTGGCTCCTGTATTAATTAAAAACTAATGCATTTGGTGGAATCAAAATGTAGCACTAACACAAACATCTAAGAAAAATTAAAACTTTCTATATACAGAACAAAAAAAAAAGGAAAAAAGAAAGAAAAGAAAAGGTGGATGTACTGCTACAATTCAATTACAATTATTGTTGTAAATTAAAGTGATTTAATAGTATAGATTGTTTCAAACTTTTTTTATAACAACGATAGGGGCAATTAATACTAATTTTGTTGTGAAAATCATTCCAAAATGTTACACCATTATAAAGTATACATCTTTGACCAAAAGAAGAATGAAATGAAAGACAGCACAGCTTATTATTTTGTCTGGTGTTAATAATTATTATCAATATTGAAGAAATCAAAGAAATCGTCAAAAATACATTGTAGGTTACACTTCGTGAAATTAAACATAAAACTACCAACATTTAAAGTATATAATTTGTAAATTCTTGAAAAATAGGTTCAGAATAAGCCCTACCATTTGTAGATTTAATGATACATAACACTATTTATTAAGAATAAGCATTAATAATGTAGTATGAGTTGAACCCCAAACATTTAAGCAGTAATTGATATAAGGAAATATAAATAAAGTGTAATAATTATAGTATGGATATTTTATTCAAATACTACAAGAAATTTTACCTTTTAATATTATCATTATGTTATCCCAGTGTAGTTTATTATCTAGAATGATCTCTAAGAATTTCATGTGACTTGATTAATGGCCTCTTGACCAATTTTAATGCTTTTATCACTATCTTTATATATATTATGAACAGAAAATAATATATATATATATTTTTAAACATTTTGAGATAATTTATTAGATCGTATCCATAGTACAGTTTTAGATAATTCAACATTTGCACAATCAATTAAGTTATCAAGATTTTCACCAGTTAAAAGAAATTGGTGTCATCAGCAAAAATGATTGGTTTCAGAATATTTGATGCATTAACTAAATCAATTATATAAATAAAAAAAGCAAAGGACCCAAGATCCCTGTGGAACTCCACAAGAAATGGAAGAGCCTTCTGATTTAGTAACATTTAGTTTAACATATTGTTTTCTACAATTTATATAACTTTGGAACCATTGGTGAGCTACTCCCATTATGCCGTATTTATATAATCTTATAAATAAAAGCACCAAATAATACAAATTTTCCTTTTTTGGTTTTTAAAGATTTTGTCATGAACATTTTATTTTGATAATTTATAACTAGATCTGACTAAGACTCCTTTCGGCACTCAAGGTATCTTTTTAAAAAATTTTGTGGAATTTCCATTGCCTAGTTTCCAGATTCCCTGAAAAGAAGTTTTTTTCATATTTTCAATTATCGTTAATTCAAGGAATATTTCCTGATCAATTAAAATTGGCTCGTGTTACGCTAATCTATAAAACTAATGATCCAATGATTGTCAACAAAAATATTAGAATAAGTTATATCATATATTTATAATCGTTTATTAAATTGATAAACGTAAACTTTTGTCTAAACATCAATTTGGTTTTAGATCTAAATATAGCACTGACTTAAAAATTATTTTCCAGATAACATGGACTCCCAAAATATTTCAGAAATAGTTGAGATAATTTTTTCCACACATATTACCAAAATATTTGCACAACATTTAAATTATCATGTTAACTAACATTATGTCGATATATGCAGAACATATTGTCATATTATAAAAGTGTACCCTAGAAAAGCCTGCAGTAATATTGTAAATAATATTCCTGAAAAAAAAAACTTGTCAAAATAATTTCACCATGTGAAATGAATCATAAAATATTACAGCAAGATTCCTAAAATCATTTTAGGTACATTTTTTAATAAATATTCTCCCAAAATGCCCTGTACAATGTGATGAAAGTGTTTTGTGTGTGTAGGGCATTGTGAAAGTCCACATCACAGTCAGAGTTATATTGTGTTACACATCTAGACTCCAGACATTATTGTGCTTTTATTTCCAGGTCCTCTGGGCTCACTTCTAGAATTAATTGACAGAATGGTACATTTCGAACTATTGTGAATAAAGACACATTAATAAAGCTTTTAGCATGTATCTGCCACTTATGCATTGTTAATAAGGTAATTACTCCAGAAAATGAATAAAGAAACCGGTGTGCTATGTTTACACTCCCTCAAATGTTGCATTTATTTGTAATCAATAATGACGAAGAGAAAATTAGTGATAATTATTAGGGTTATTATTTATAAGGTTAATTTTATTGATAATAATTAAGTAGTTATTAGCAGTGACACTGTTGCTGCTGATCCTATATCATAATAGAATCCATCTTTGAGAAGCACAAGAAGGACACAGAAATGTGATATTCCGTTTTTACCATCTTGTCGTCATTATGGCCATTTGTTAGAAGCAGCAGAAATTATAATGGGGAATATTGTAAATTCTCGCAGAAGTGTTCTTATAAGTTAGGGTTTGATTTGTAACACTTCTGTCTGATTTTTTAATGATTATACGTGTAAATTTTTATTTTAAAAATGACAAAAGAATAAGTGGCACCCACCATGGCCATTGCAAGCTGATGACGTCACAATACTATATCTGAGTATAAAGAGAGGTTGATGAGGCAGAAATACCAACATGGTTACATTACCGTTAGATGGCATGCAGTGATTGACAGGTGCTGCCACCTATTGGAAGTGTTGCATTTAACTTGTTCAAGGTTGAAGAGTACCAAAACATTTACTTATATATTTTAATGTACAACTGACAGCTGAAAAAAAAAAAGAAAATTGCTTCCTAATATTCCTTATCATCAATAATATGAGACAAGTCTCATTATCAATTTATTTGGGGTTAATACAGGTGAAGTGTGGGATAATTTAGCAGAAACCCACCTGGAAAGCCATGCTCTCCGAAATTAGTAGCTCTGAACTGACAGGGCCGTGAAATTTGGTAAAGTTTTTGATCACCCACAATTCATGCTAAATTGGCTGCTTTTTTTTCTACCTGTCCTCATTTAGTCCAGGTTCTAAATTAAAATATAATCATTAAACCCATATCCAATAAGAATTCAGCAAATTCTTAACTTTTTACCCAAGACAATAAGACTGGAAGCCATCTGGTGTTTTTGGGAACTTCTACATCATCGTAAAGCCCTTACTACCTGCAAATTTCAATCATATGCCAACAGACAAGCACATGATTACAAGGTTATCACAGTAACACTATACAACGTGTACAATGGAGCACTCTATAGGTTGGCTTGCTTTGTGGGTAGTTGTATCTAGTCTGGATAGGTCTTCTTTATTTCAGACGTCCGTTGTGCATAACCGGCATCCTAGGTCAGTCCGGTCATTACATTTAAGTCCGGCTTTCTTCTATTTCTTGGCAGCTACAAGGCCTAGATAGATTCAGACTCAGACTCACAGAGGTTTACTTCCTTTATACATATGCAAAACGAAACATAGCAAAACCCTCAGCAAATCCCACAAAGCGCACCGGCATCATTAAAGTTAGTCCGACAGGAGGGCGGGTGTTTCACTTCCATTTCCAGAGCAGAATTCTAACATGCACTTTCCCCAATGAAATTTCCTACAGTAACACTCTATATGGCTCAGTGGTGCCTTTTGATATATCTCAGGTATGCCTTACAAAATTTGGAAAAAATATTATTTACTGAGTGTCTATGTAACCCAGATAGACTCAGACAAGTTTATTTCCTGTATACAATGTCATGTACAAATAAAAAGGTATATACAGGTGGAGACATCCCTTACAGTAATTATAAATATCAAACACACGGAAGATATGAGTTAACTTTAAATCTGACAGTAATTATAAATATCGAACACACAGAAGATATGAGTTAAATTTAAATCTGACGGTAATTATAAATATCGAACACACAGAAAATATGAGTTAAATTTAAATCTGAGAGCAATTATAAATATCGAACACACAGAAGATATGAGTTAAATTTAAATCTGACGGTAATTATAAATATCAAACACACAAAAGATATTGAATGTAAATTTGACAGTAATTATAAATATCAAACACACGGAAGATATGAGTTAAACTTAAATTTGATAGTAATTATTTAAATACACAGAAGATGTGAGTTCAATTTAAATCTGACAGTAATTATAGATATCGAACACACAGAAAATACTTACAGACATGATTTCATGCAAGGCATGTCCTAGATTCAGTGAACCATATCTCCATGTCCACTACATTGACACCTTCTGCCAACTAGTGCATGCAATGTTGACCCTGTCAGTAGACCAGAACTCTACCTTGTGGCAGTCCATGTCTTTCATGGGCATTTCAGTGTGAACAATTACAAACTATCAACAGTAAACACTTTATGTGAACCATTTGTAAACGGTTATCATCAAACTTGACACTTAAGTTCTGGCTCTGCCTCCTGCAGCTGGTCATATAACTGACGAAGCTTCAAACTTAGTAGCACACACTGAGACATTGGCATTGCATTGACATCATGATGGAAACTTAACTAAATCTTTATTGTCAACAAATCAAAAGATGTCAGATTATGAAGCATGCCAGCCTTGAAGACATTACCATAGCCAATGCTCAGGTCTAGTAATCCTAAATTAAATGCTCCAGAAATTTCACTCCGAACGACAAACTGTGGTTGGCCATTTGAGTGAAATCCGCAAATTACAGAAGTAGGTGGAAAAGGATCGCCTAGCGTGTACCATGTCCAGTTGTATCTAGTTGAATTCCGCACGAAGCCCACTTCATAATCTTCATAGGATGATACGCTTTGGGATGACTCGTTGTAGAAAAACCCATTAATTATAGGTACTAAAATAATCGTGGTCCACCATTTCCATTTTCCGCAGTTCATGTTTGGACCAATAAGTCGACGGGCGATGTATTCTTTTACAAAGACATTGTCGTAGGCGATTATTTGATGATGGCCACTTGGCACTGGTATATATTTATTTGACCCTTTTTGCCACAAAATGGTGTTTAGGGCAGCAATTGAAAATTCAAAAAATAGAAATTCATCAACACTAGAATTGCATTAACAGTGATTAATGAAGTGACCATAAATAGTCTCATTGACAATGCAATTCTAGTGAAGGCTGACAGATGGAATCGAGTGAAACCTTTTTTCTTTCGAATCTTTGTGTAAGAAATTTTGTAATTCAAATGGGCCTCATGCTGAAGGAGGGATACATCTTCATTTCATACATTCCAACCCTAGTGTTTCCTAGAATAGTGCACAGCAGATAAGCCACATCCATGCTTCATCAGAGCCTTTGGTAGAGATTTGATTAAGCATTGTAGAAATCTCACACAGCCTAAATGGAAGAGTGGATGATTGTTTAAAAAAAGAGAAGAAATCCCTGCATGGGTATCATTGGGACAGTCAAGGCAGCTTCATTGGGCCAGTGTCTTGATTGTCAGAACGACTGTATAATTAACCAAAATCAATTTGAATATATGTTATTATCAAAGTAGACCTTCTGTTCATAGACTTTAACCAATAGTCAGGATTCTAAGCTGAACAATTTTCTGATCTGAAACTTTGCACAATGATAGAGGGGGTCAATACCGTCATTTTTGGATTTGGATCCATCTCCAAAAACTGCCTATTATGGAACGTGGTGGCCACGGTAACGAAAAGTTTCGTTTTTCAAATTACACAGAAATTGTGAATTAACAATATTTCTATAATCCAAAGCTCTACCTAATGCTATAGAGTTAATAGCGAAGGGTATAGGAATGGAAATTTGGTAAAGAACTTGGAGATCAAAGGTCAAGGTCATTATTCCAAATATGGAAATCTGGCAATGTTTCTGCCAATCCAAGGATATATTACTTCACAGCTAGCACCATGTTAAAGTAAACCGCACAAACGGCATATCACATGAAAGCTTACTTTTGTTATCCATGGCAACCACAGGCTGCTATGGCTGCCTAGTTACTAAGCTGAGGCAAGTGATATTTACCAGACAAATCCTGCATGGTGGGGTTCCTCTGTGGCCAAATTGGATAAGTAGGGTACCTGATGCACACCAACCTACAAACGTTGTAAAATTGTAACAAACGTGCACATTTAAACAACAGCAACAGTTTACTCTGTGGCCAAACTAGATAAGGTCTAATCGGGTGATGGAAAGGGTTGTTAGTGCACATCAACCGTAAGAACCTTAGTTCATTAAGTGATACTGAATTACTAAAATACCAAAAGGGTTCAATCACTGCTGCGGGGGCATGCATAAACTTTAGGAATCAAAACAATTGCATGCCTGACCATGCAGTCAGTTTTTATACCTGGGCCTAGGCCTTTATCAAGTTCTATGAAAGACCATGTATATTTACGAATGAACGTTCTGAGGAGTGAAAATTGGGGGTACGGCTGTAAATACAAACGCGCAACCTACAAACCAAATATTTGACGAAGATCCAACCAATAGAAGCCGAGAAGTTTGATTATAGTACAACTTCAAGCCTGTCAAAATCTGTGATTGATGTCGTAAAAAACGTCAATGGGATCGCCTAAAACGCCTAAGCGCAAGCACGTCCGAATTTCATCAAATAAAGACTGAATTGTTTCAGGAAATGTGTAGAATTTATATCTTAGTTCAAACACTAGATGACGGTATATTTTCATCTTCAAAATGGTTTGTGAAAACAGAACAGATTAGTAATTATATTATATAGTGTACTTGGGTGGCATATAACAATGCATTTCGTGGTCTGATGGGCAATCCAAGGATATTGTAGTGCTAGTCTGATAGATAAATAAATTTGTAAAATTTTGAATGAAGAATGGAGTATACAAGGCAAAAACAATGGGTCTTTATGAGGCAGTAGCCATCATACTGTATTAAAGTGTTTACATTGTGGGCCTAGTGCTGCTGGCATTCTACACACAACACCAGGTATCTATTCTTTTTTGAAAAATAATATTCTTGTTAAACACTGTTAATTGTATATAATTAACAGTTGTGCAACTATTTGTGACGTGTTTGATGCACAGACTAGTTGGACAGCACTGGAACATTTCATCACGATCAGACAATGGACTGTATTCACACATCAGCCATTTGCACATACTATCTAATTTTTGTGCATTTGACCTGTATGACATCACAAACTGCCCATTGTCTACATTGTGACATCATCCCAATTGTTATGACGATTATGTTAAACTGGTCAAATGCACTGAAACAGAGGTCATCTCTGTGTTCTGTGTCTCAATGCTACTGGGTCTGAAGTTTAGTCAGTTTATATGACCAGCTGCCAGAGGCAGACGTAATGATGAGATGATAAGGCACCACGCCATGTTACCCATTTAGCCCACCCATTTAGCCCACCCATTAAGCCCACCCATTAAGCCCACCCATTAAGCCCACCCATTAAGCCCATGGGTGGGGTCTTATACTTGCCTCAGCTTAGACACTCAGTGCAAGGCACATCCAATTTAACGTCTCATGCTGTCGACTTCTAGCTGGGATATAGCTCATGAAGAGTGCCCGGATCAGGGATTGAACCAGGGACCCTTCAGCAGAGCTGACTTATATAGAATTGGTGGATGCCTTACCCAGATAGCATTCCAAATCGTACCAACATCGGCGCGATGTCGGCGATGTTGAATTGATGTTCTACGGACAGCGGCCGACATAGAAACGACGCTGGCCCGATTTGGAATGCTATCTCGGTAACCATTAGACCACCCAGCTGCCATATCTGCTAATGGCTTAGGTGTAAATATAATCTAGAAGTAAAATGCACTTACAATTGTACACATGGATGCTGTAGATCTGGTTGTCATCATGTTGAGCTGGTATCTCAGGTGGGACGTTCTTCAGGTTGTGCAAGTAAAGTTTGCAAGCAGACCCTCTGATGTAAGAAAACATGAGGCATAGAATCTTCAGGGTGCAGTGGTATGAACAAGTCAACATTGTGTCATCATAAGAGTTTTGACCAAAATTGAGTTCTTGCAAAACTGTCATATTCGAAATTGTTTCAATTTCCGCTCTGTCATCGCTCGGTTTGAAGAGTGCCACCTTCTTCCGTGTGAAGCTACCGCACCAAAAGTGTTGGTTAAATGAGAAATGAATAATAAAAAGTACATACATTATTTTCCATCCCATATTACTGATCAATGTGAAGTACAGCAGCCTGAGGAATGCATTTTCAAATGTTTGAATAACTCTTTATGGTCCTGCGACAACCATGGAAGTAAGCGATTAAAAGGTTTCACTGACAATGTAACTCAGACGTCCCACGGCAGATAGCATTCCAAATCGTATCGATATCGGTGCCATGTCGGCGATGTCAAAATGATATAGAAACGATGCTGGCTTGATTTGGAATGCTATCTAGGGTCGACAATTATATATGAATGCTAAAAGTAGCAATCAATTTTGAACAGTTGTTTGATGTTATTGTGAATAAAACACCGGAACACAGTCATAATTACTTCAAAGAAGGGTCATACTTCAAACTTTATCTTTTTATTCTCGAAAACTATTTCAAAACCTTTTGACTTCAAACGAATATTGCTCAAAATATCATTCGTATTTTCCACTCGGTAGAGCATGACTTTAGTATTGAAAGAGAAAGAAAGAAAAATAAATCCATTAAATGAGAACTTTTTTAGTATCAAATGATCAAATGTGTAAATGGTGTTTTTCACCTCAGAGAAGCTTTATTTATTGTGTAGGGTAACCACCTGCTTCTTCCCGTCTTTCTTTTGTCTGCAAACATTTCCTTTTCTTTTCGCCTGCAAAAGGTATTACTAAACATTAAATGAGAACTTTTTTAGTATGAAATGATCAAATGTGTAAATGGTGTTTTTCATCTCAGAGAAGCTTTATTTCTTGCGTAGGGTAACCACCTGCGTCTTCCCGTCTTTCTTTTGTCTGCAAACATTTCCTTTTCTTTTTGCCTGCAAAAGGTATTACTAAACATTAAATGAGAACTTTTTTAGTATGAAATGATCAAATGTGTAAATGGTGTTTTTCATCTCAGAGAAGCTTTATTTCTTGCGTAGGGTAACCACCTGCGTCTTCCCATCTTTCTTTTGTCTGCAAACATTTCCTTTCTTTTGCCTGCAAAAAGTATTACTAAAAAATCATTAAAATTGAGTGCTTCAAAATTGAATATTTAATATAGTGCTACTTTAAAACGGTCCCTTACTTAGTTTCTGGAAGAAAATTCCAAATATAAAGCACTTGATTAAAGGTACAAAAAAAGTTTTTTGGTGCATTCAAGTCATAAGTACACAAGGTTTTATTCATAGAATACATAGAGGAAATAGAGGAAAGAATATGCAACTTTATAATGTGGCGAATCGATTAAGACTTTGGAGCTACACTTACTGATTCAAAAATAAAATAAAATAAAAAACCTACCAATAAATTGACATTTAAAGCACCAGTATCTCAGGGCATGTCAAACTGACTTAAGTTATCTTAAAATATATTAGATCGAAAAAAAGTTATATTGTACTGGAATTTCCAATTGGATCGGAAAATTTATATTGAATTGGAAAAGTTGTATTGGATGGAAAAAAGTTACAATAGACAGTAAATTGAACAGTTATATTGGGCAGAAAAAATGTATATTGGTCTCCTCATTCATCTTATGAACTATTTTTTATTTCTTAACATGTTATTTGCGTTTTCTGAACTGCTTGAATGAATGAATTTGTGCGACATTTCATTGGAGAATATAACAAAATATGGATGGAAAGTCGTCCAATAATATGGTTTTATTGGATTCAGAATGCTAAGGCCTCCTCCAATATATGAATAAAGAGACCCATATAATTTTTTCTGTCCAATTCTATTGCTTTAACTTTCATTTTATTTTATTCTGTTCTGTACATGACTACGACCAAGAAAAAAAAAAAAAAAATATTTAAATATATATATAGCTGTTCTTCATCCAATAAGCTTTATATTGGACTCTTTGCCATCCACCATTTGTATAGTTGAGAGTTCATAATTTGGTAGCTAGAGATGTAGTTTCTTTACTCAAGCAGAACTCTGACATGCTATATATATATAAAAACTAGTACAGTCAATAAGAAAAGAAAACAAGGACAGTCATGCAAAAACGATTAATTCTGGCATTGTGTTATTGAATATTCCATATTGACATTATTATTTAGTTGTTAAAAATGATAATTTATTTATTGCTGGATACAGACAACTTTTGTAGCAATAATTGTTCAGAAAAGAAGTAATGAATAAATAATATGAATAAATGTATTGCATAGCAAAAATCAATCATATAAAATATTATGAAATATGGGGCAGTGTACCAGAATGTTGTTGAACATCATTCTGGGTCTGCATATTTTTTATTCATTTACAAATAGTTATCCGAGATATAATTTTTAAATTATAATTTTAAAAGTTAGTTATGACACAGCAATTTGTTTATTTTAATTTTTAAATTTCAAGCCATTTAATCTGTCGAGCTTTTTTAATGAGATCAAAAGTGTAAAAGTTGTTTAGAAAATGTCACTTTTGATACACACTTAATTTAATAATCATAATTTTTCTCATTACCCTTGGTACGTTTTTTTTTATTAGTCAGTGTACCTTTATTATATATATTCTATATATATATATATATATATCAATTTTTTAACAACATTTTTATTTTAAGTAATTATTACTTTATCTTTCAACACTGTCAGTTGTCCTAAGGTCAACATTTTAATATTATCAAAACCTTGTCTAGATTTCTAGATGTATCCATTTACTCACACACACAAGAAGAGGTGTGTTGATTTAGAATATTTGTGGCACATGAATAACGTGGCCCTGGGACAATATATAGGACCACTTTTTCTTGGATTGTGTATATAAGTACTGGTGCACTGAAGATAGGCATTTATTCGTTGCTGTCCATACACAGGTAGGTGCGTCTTGAAATATGTTTGAGTTATTCACAATTATTTTATATTTTAAAAACTTGAGCTTATGCCATGTAGACTGCATTGTACTTCCCCTTTGTAGATTGTTCACAATATTTTGGAATGGAATTATCTAATTTTTCTATTGATTTTTCTTTGAATATTTCTTGATCATCTGTCAGTAATATTTATTAGTCTAAAAACTTATAATGCATTAATTTGCTTGAATTTTTTGGATGTAAATTTGTTTACTTTGCTGTATAAAAAAAAATTAGTTAGCATCCTGATGAATATTATAATATTACACAAAAACATTTGAATAAAAATGGTTTAAATTGTGCAATGCTTTGTTTACTTCAGTTACTATTTCTCTTGGCACAAATCATATCATTGATTAACATAACTTTGTCTTAAAGTCGAGCACTGCCAAGTTTGTTTCTCAACCATGACTGAACAGATTTTATTGCATGCTTTTTTCAGTTGCTCCAACAATTTTGAGAATCTACAAAATGGCTTATTACCTTGTGAATATTGCCCCAGTTGATGGAACAGATGCTAAACTGCCTAAAATTCTTTCAACTGTTGAGAAAACAGTGTTGAAACATACATCCAAGGAGACTCTAAGATTCAAGGTCAGTGCTTTGTACACTAAGAAAACCTTTTCCATACTATGTTAAAAAAGTTTCTGTTTTTGTATAACAATTAAATTAACGACCGTTCAGCCAATCAGACGTGGCGATTCATCAAAAGACTTGCTTGCTGAACAGCGTGAAGGCGTTGCAACCACTTTTTTTAGACAAGCAAGTTTTCATAGTGTTGTATCCCCTTTCCAAGGGTTGCATTTTCCATCCACCATTCTCAGCACTTTAAATAAATTACGCTTAATCACTTTCCCGATATTCATCCATTTGCAGGTATTTGGCGAAAACAAAATTGGTTTCATAGCAAAAGGGGACGAGCCACAAAAAGTTTTGGATGACCTGAACAGCCACCTCGGAGGTCTCATAGATGTGAAAACAATTCCCATCAGATCGTATGAAACATTTGCGCAAGATGTCCTGGGAGTCGACAGCACAATTTGCGAACCTAAAACAATGGCTTTCGTAAATCCTCAAAAGATTTTCTTCGTTCAAGCCACAATCGATTTTCCAGGTATAGTTTCTAAATACATAGACTGTTGTTTATAAACTAGTATATAACATCCATTATTGTGTTACACAGTAGTTATTGTAATGACTTAAACCCAAAAAGGGAAAGCTGTATCAGCTTAGGACATTTGAGGGTCCTAATAACTGATAAAAGCTGCATAGACAGACAGACAGACAGAGACTTGTTTATTACAGTGTTGGGTCATGTTTGTTGTTGTATGGCCCAATTTAGCATGGAATTAAGTGAGTTTTAAGTTGCCCTGTCTCTCATAATTACATATTTCTGGGACTTTTATCGAATAGCTGAAAGTCACCAGAATTAATTAAGGCACAATAAATTGCTAATGATCCTATGACAGGCATTAATTCCAAAAAATAAATCCTACATTCAATTTGAGAGAAATCCAGATCAAAACATTGGAAACTGTCCAGTATTGTGATGTCATCACTCTTTGTTTACATATTGAGAGTTTAATGGCATGAGAAGATATCTGCTTATATAATTTATTGTCACTTAAATTATATCGTTGGTACTACATGGCCAAATGTGCCACATGCGTTTTCTACGAGAAGGATAACTGCATGGAAAATGCATGGTCTTTAGCAAAATAATGAGGCAAATACCGTTCCTTTTCCATGCGTTTATCCAAAACAATTGGCCATGTAATGAGCATATGATGGTAAATATCATCGTAAGATGGGATTATTGGTTTATAATATTGTTTGGATTTACTAAATCTGCAGATATAGTAACTTTAGCTTAGTGTATTGTTAGACTCATGAGATTGTATTCATTGTAAATCTAGGTATAGGGATGGAAGAGCTCATAAAAATCTGGAAGGAAGAGGCAACAGCTGGACTTCAAGGAAGGCACCAGGGACAACTGGACTACCGCTGTTTTAAAACAGTCGCTACTAGAAAAGTGAGTTGTTGGTACATTCACTCAATTCGATTGCATGTAGAACATCAGAAGTAGGGGTTTAGCTCAGTGGTAGCGAGCGCACTGGGCTGCCTCCCTGGCTTGAATCAGCTCATGTTGGACAGTTGCTTCATCATTCGCCTCGTTGCCTTGGCACCTGCCTGTCCTAATCAGCCCTATCTGGTGCAAAAATATGGGAAGTAAAGCTATCTCAAATGTTAAATCTTAGTTTAGAACTAGATGGCCAATGTCAGAAATATGTTTGTTAATATTAGCATACCTTAATTGCCTATGATATCATCAATTTTACGAAAATTATATCCAAATCAGACATTTGGCTTGTTGTAGGCATTCACAAACTTAATTGCTTGTACTAATAATTAGTTTTACGAAAATTACATATCTCGATTATAAATCAGCACACCATCGACCCTTGACGGCAAGCATTGAAACAATGATGAATCGTGTCGGCTTGCTATCTGGGATGTCGGTACATCGTTGGTCCAATGTCGGCTAACCCATAATATCAATTCGATTGATATCAATTCGATTGATATCAATTCGATTGATATCAATTCGATTGCTATTTTAATCATTCTGTTATTCTTTTATTTTTTCAGGTTTTGCTCATATTCAATGTCCCTGCAGCTGAAGTCATTGATGCCGCAGTTCACACTCTACCTTTCGCTATGAACCCGAAAACGTCCAATGGATTTCAGTTCCCAGTCGTCAAAGAATTGAAGCCATTTTAATGACGAACATATTATCAGAAAACCAGAACTCATATCCTCACTATTAAGACATGCTGACAATAACTTGCTTCAATTAATATTAATTTAGGCAGTTTTATTTGGAGGCAATATGCATGTAGAGTACTTTTATATGCAGTGTGTATCATTATTTAATACATCATTATTTTACTGTTGAATGCAAGGAAGTGCAGCGAGTTCACTTTGCAAGCGTGCGTGCAACGTCATAATCGTTTTGAATCCCTGATCATCCATGTGTAGATGTATTTTGTTGAAGCCAATTCTCACCAATTGTTTTCCAGTTAATACTGTTTGTAAACAATGCTATATGCTTTCTTGTATTCCAATGGCATTAAAAATCACCATTGAAAGCAAGATAAACTGTGATGTCATTAGGCAATATTTGAAGTGGGTTCTGGCTACTCAGCAGTGATGTGTATCTATGTTAACGTCTGTGTTATTAATAAAAGCTTCAAATATATTAATAGTTTGTCAGTCGTATCCAATGTGACGATGATAAATCTGATGTAATATTACTTACACAGTCCTTTAAATGATATTGAATAATTTATTCAATAATTGTCCAAGTGAATTTCCAGCAATGTATTTCAATAACACAGTAAGATGGCAAACTTTACTTAAAATTCTCAGTAGTGACAATAACACTATTTCAGAGGGCCCTATGCTGTTTGAGTGGCCCGAGCTGATGTCCAGCAGCCCAAGGGATAGTAAAAGCAGAATGAGTGGAGCGAGGGCTGCAGGGCAAGCCAGAGGGCTGCTGGACATCAAGCGAAGGCCCCTGAACAAGCATAGTGCACGAATGACAATAGTGTTATTATTATTATTATCACTTTCTGAGCTTTGTTACATAGTGAGCCACCTGGTGACATCATCAGCTAGAAACATCCAGAATATGATGTCATGCTGAAATTTGATATTTGAAAAGTCTAGGGATACTAGAAAATGTAGAATTATTTTCTCAAAGTATCAAAAAAAACACTTTAGTTGTCATTTCATTTGAAATCAAACAACACAATCAATCTACTGTGTTCATCGTGCCGATATAAAGGCCTAATTGTAATCTATTGTCAAAACAAAAGCATGCAGCTCTGCAATATTACATGACTGTGAACTATCAACAATTAAGGACAAAAATTGTCTAATTTAGATCTGGGATCCAAACAATTAAGTATGAACAAGTTGACTTCACCTCATTCGAAGCAGGGTTTATAATATTTGCCCTCTGGAGCTCATAATAATACGGCCTACTAAGTAGTAATGAAACACAATATAAGATGTTCGTCTAAAAATAGTTTTCATACAGAGATTCGAATATTTAGGATATTTTCAAAATTGTATTGTTCTTGTGGGGACCATTACTAGAATAAACCATTGTGTTTACCAATTGCACTGACCATTGGTCAACACATTTCCATTATAAAATTTGGTGGCACCCATATGATAATGCTGTGATCATTATCAGTAAAACATCTTATTATTAATTTCTACTGTCAGTCATAGCATGAGTACAGCTGTATGCTCCATGAATTAGTGCCCCCATGCTTGAGCATTCTGCCAATTTCTTTTTTTATATATAAAAAGATAATGCCTGTCAGTCCCCAATGCATTTTACTGCTATGTCATGCTGTACACTGCCAATTTCTTTTTTATTTATAAAAAGATAATGCCTGTCAGTCCCCAATGCATTTTACTGCTATGTCATGCTGTACACTGCCAATTTCTTTTTTATTTATAAAAAGATAATGCCTGTCAGTCCCCAATGCATTTTACTGCTATGTCATGCTGTACACTGCCAATTTATTTTTTATTTATAAAAAGATAATGCCTGTCAGTCCCCAATGCATTTTACTGCTATGTCATGCTGTATAAGTATACTATAGATATTGAAAGTCACAATATCTCTTAAATTGGATCTGTATTTGTTATTCAAATCAAAAGGTTATCAGATCATGCATACTATATAAGACATACTTGCATGACTTGTATTATTACACGATTGTCATTGCTCGAGTACTGAAGATCATTACTGTAATTCACAACGTAAGTATAACATTTTGCCTCTTACGTCTTATATTTTAAATTGAATTAACCTATATTGTGGCACAGCACTGGTTCACTACCTCTCTCCACATACATCATTTGAGCATATATCCCACAATAACATGTATAAATTTACATGGGCTCAACTAAAAGTGAAGATTGTGGGATATAATTGTGGCCCAATTGGAAATGTGGTATATTTTGATATTCCCTCACTCGTGGACAGATCGGCTTCAAAATATACCATATAACCATTGGGTCTTATTATAGTACACAGAGGTAAAAATGGCTTTATATTTGTAGGGCAGTGTACGAGTTTTAAAGATGATTCATATATTGATAGCATCAGCTAAGATATTAGATAGATAACCAAATAACCAGGTAGTGACAATTAATTTGTTGACTGATTTCTGAGTCTTAAGCCCAATGCACACGGGACTTTTCCTGCGATCTCATCGCATGAGACTTTGTTGCAACCCCAAGCTACGACTGCATTGCATCGTGTGCATCAACCTACGACGCTAATTTTATGACTTGCGATGCGACGACGGCGCAGCATTTTGCCATGTGCATTGAATTGCGAGGGTCTCACATGTGAATAGTGGGGTAAACTTGCACCCTGTGTCTATTTATGGAATGGAATTTTCAGAATTTCTAAAGTTGACACTTACAAGGACAGAGGGGTTACTAGAGTCACAGGGTAGGTCCTCGTGTGCATTGACTTACGACTTTGTGGTAGAAAGGGGTTGCAACAAACTCGCATACGATGCTGTCGTATGCGACTCTTGCGTCCATTGGGCTTTATTAATTCATATCGATTGACATTTGGCGGATGCATGAACTACTTAAGATATCAAGATGTAGCTGATTGAGTTTTATTTTGAGATTAGACAAGTTAATTCATCAATTTTTGCACTATGACAAGTTTACTCCAAAGATTTACTGATAATGGACATGTTTTTTACCATAAATTTACAAATAAAATTTTTATCAAATGACATCAATTTACATTAAGAAGAATAATTTCCATCATGGGCAGTGACTATCACTCAGCCTATCTAATTCAGACATCTTAAATTTTCAAAACACGTACACGCAAACATCGGAGAGAAGTTGCAACAACTTAAACTAAAAATCCATAATGTGCTGATAATTAATCATGTTATTTTCAGAATGACCTACTTTTTGATTGCCATTGTCCCGGTGGAAGGGATATCATCAAAAACTCATGGGATGAAGCTCTCCGCAGTCCTCTCATCAGTTGAAAGAATAGTCATCGCAAATACTACAGCAAGTTCCTTGAGATTCAAGGTATAGCATAATCAGAAATTAAATGAAGGATAGGAAAGGGTGCATTCCCCAATTACATACACTATAATTATATATAAAAAAATGTATTGCCAAGAAAACTAAAATATAGGTTTTTTGGGCTTTTCCCATATACCACACCTGGTTGGTTTATAAAAGAAAAAATTATGGAACATGACAAGTTTTAATCTAGACAATCCTATATTTCTGTTAAAAACTAAAAAATAAAATTGCCGACCACAATCCTTTTTAGATGGCTACAAATGTCTTGCATCCTTGGTTAAATGTTTATTCTTTGACCCATTTAATAAAGTTGTAAATATTTGGTCACTTGTATTATCGCCCGTCATTGTAATAAACATACTTTACTTTACTATTCCATTTCTAATTTCAGGTCATTGGACAAAACAAAGTTATACTCATCGCTGAAAACAATGAGGTTCAGAAAATTATGGATCAACTGAACGAAGAAGTTGAAGGACTTGTAAATGTTACGACAACACTTTTGCGAACATACGAATCCTTAGCCCGAGATCTTCTTGGGGTCGACAAAAGTTTGTGTGACGAACAGACCTCTGCATTTAAGAATCCACAGAGGCTATTCTACGTGGAAGCATATGCGAACAACCCAGGTAAATGATTGATCTATCTTATATAAGCTAACTCGCTCATTGAGATGAAGTGAAAGAAATCTTTTGCATGCTAAGAACTAGATATTCCTGGGGTGATAGGGCCTTCAGTATGGTGGCCCCTGAACTATGGAACAATATACCTCCTAATGTTTGAATGGCAGCATGGTGTTAAAATCACATCTGACGACCTATCTATTTAAGAAGCCTTTGTAACCATTTATTATGCTGTGTGGGTGGGTGATTAGGGCTTTACGTCCTGTATTTTTGCACCAGTTGGGCTAATTAGGACAGGCATGAGACATGGCAATGAGATGATGAATGAAACAACCGTCCAACTTAGACTCGACCAGGAATCGAACCCGGGACCCAGCAGTTGAAAGCCCAGAGCGCTACCTTAGAGCTAGGCCCCCGCCCTTAATTATTATGCTGTGTATTTTAATTTATGCATTGTCTCAAATTATATTTCAATAATTGCAGATATGGGGATAACAGATTTCCTCAAGCATTGGAAAGAAGAAGCAGAGTCAGTTCTTATCCCCCGGTCGAAAGGACAGATTGATTTTCGTATATTTAAGCCAGTGACAGCCAAAGGGGTAAGTGAATTTCATATAAATTCATTTTGGCTCTATACAACCATTCAATATTGGACGGTGCACTGTTTCTTTTAGATTTTAGCTTTCAATGCTTCACTCAGTTGGTGTCACTTTTGTAATCAACTGACATTTATAAATGGCTTTTTAATAATATAGCAAAATGAATAATACTTTCCGAAAAACAGCAACAAAAAACCACCAGCACTAGGGTTAATAACTTAACAAGTAGAACACCTAAATAATTATAGACATAGCTATAATGATTCAACCCCTATTGCTAGTGATGTGGACCGGACTGCTTTGCCAGGGGTGGTCCGGATTTTCAAAAGTGGTCCGGTCCAAGGGCGGTCCATCGACATAATAGTTGTTTCACCAAATAACAAAAACTGGTTCTTAATTTGATGTATGGAATTATTAGCACTGACAGGCAGGACAGACTAATAATTTCATTACTTCAATATTTATTTATGTAAAACAAAGAAACCGTCAATCAATCAGGAATGATTAACAACTGAAACAAATCAAGGTGACAAACATGTGGTGTATAATAAATGCAACATGCAATGATTGGACAACCGGTCCCGGGTCATCAGACCGGTCCGGTTCCAGTATTTTTGTAGTGGTCCGGTTTTTAGCGGTCTGGGGTCAGGGTCAAAGGACTTACTTGTAATTGGCACCAACCACACCATGATCAGAAAATGTCTGAGCCGAGAACCGTGTCACCCACAGTGACCCACACTATTTTACTGTATAACCATTGAATCTGTATGTATTGTTTGAAGTCAACATACTTCTTTCATTTCTTAAAATTTACCAGGTGGCTCTTTTCTTCAACATGCCGAATCCAGAAGCTGTGGATGCAGCAGTGTTTGGTCTACCATTTGCCAAACATCCGAGAATATCGAGCACACTTTACTTTCCAGCGGTTCATGAGATTCAGGCATTGTAAGACAAACTGGCAACTTAGCATAAGGCATTATCAATAAAATCAAAACAATAAAACATGTTTTACAAAACTGTTTGGTTGGCTTAATACACAGTGTTTTAGTGCAAACTATTATACCAGTATATTGTGGTCATTCAAAATGTATTCTTCGGCTCAAGTTGCACATGCAGCTATTCACTGAATGAACAGCACTATTGGCGGATTACCAATAAGAAAGACTGAATTTCAGCCAAGTGCAGCACTCGACTGTAACTCGGTCTACAATGAGCCGCTTAACAGTAATCATTCATGAGTAACGGTCAATGGATGTTCACCAAGTGGTCAACAGACGTCCTTTCAAACGCTCGTTGAAAGATTATATACATGATTAACAGAGCCACGAGTGACCACATATAGTCCCTTGTTGATGTCCATGCTCACCTGGCTGTCTTACTCATGATAGTGTAAACTGGGCTTAAGACTATTAGTGAAATATGTAAACATACTGTTAATAAATATTAATGATAAAAAAAAAATATTTAAAAAAAATTACCAGGCCTGGATTCCAAATGCTGCTGCCAGCCATTTCAACCAGACCAACGCTTCAGACAATGCAGCCACTGCTGCTTGTTGCAAGTAACTGCACTCTTCTGAAAGTCCTGTATATAGGCCATATGGCCAATTGTCTGAAAGAATAATGTTAAGCTTGTTTTACTGTGGTAGAGTGATGGGGTTTACTAACTTAAAGAATGTTATCTCATCATTATTAATTTTGATAATTTTGCACCACTTGCTTGGCGGAGAGGATAAAAATTCCAGAATCGAGCAGACCACCCCTCAAGTATTAGTTCATGCTCAAGAGATGGCTGAACAACACCATCATTCAACAAGAATCCAGTCGATTACTCAATGAGTGAATAAGACAAAGTCAGTGACTTAGATTCATGATGTATTATAGTGAATATCCATCCTTAAGAACCAATTACTGATACAGCTTGATGTTTCAAGAAAAAAAGTCCAACTACTGATACAGCTTGAGTGTTTCAAGAAAAAAAGTCCAACTACTGATACAGCTTGAGTGTTTCAAGAAAAATAGTCCAACTACTGATACAGCTTGAGTGTTTCAAGAAAAATAGTCCAACCAGAAAAATATGGCTACACTTATGAAAGAAAGTTCATCGGTAAATAACCAGGAATAATGTCCGGTTAGAAATCAATAAATCCATAATGACAATTCATGAATGAGATCAGGTGTCTCAGCTTTTTCCTACAGTGATTTTTGCACTCATCACAAGAGATGACTGGCTGCTTCTGGCCTGCAGACTGCAGATCCTTCAGCTGCAGTTACTTTTAATCCAGAACCCTAGTGAGAGTTACTGGAACAATCCTAGTGGAAATAAAGGGAACCTTACGGAAATACTGAATTACTCCACACAGGGAGTCATAAGGGAATTACATCCAATTTGGAAACCACACACCTCTGGATTTCGTCAGAGACTTAACAAAATCAGCAGGATGTGATGAATCCACTCATAAGTGTAATTAATTAGAATGAGACAATTCCAGAACAACGTCACTATATGACATTACATCACTAAAATTCCATGGTTACTGATTCAGTTATGTCTATTACATTAATATATGCATTTTAAAAGTGGTAGCCAAGGATTTTTGCCAAAATTAGCTGAAACTATGGTCATAGAACTCACTTCCCCAGCCCTATATGGGCATTCACAAAAAGTGATGACAATACTTCACCAGGCATGTCCTCAGAATTTTAAAATCTGATTTTATTAGTACTCTAAATACAGTCTTTATGGTATAGAGTATAAGGTGTTCTATAAATTGAGATCTGGTACAATAAAAAAAGAAGTTTGCATGGAAGTTAACGAGTATTTATCTGTGATGAGATGATAACGATTGATAAAAAGGGCATTAATCTCTTCTCTGCGGGTCCATAAAACTCAATATAGTTTTTTCGAACCTAAACTAGTTCCATTAAATTGGGTGCAATCTTGCCAAAGAAAGAAGGATTCAAATAAAATTGTTTCTGTTAAAATGAGTGCATTTGAACAAAGAGGGAAGGGTCCAACCTAAATTGTTTCTGTTCAAATGGGTGCAATCTTGCTAAAGAGGGAAGGGTGTTTCAGTTCAATGTTTTTGATTGACGAAGATACGAAAGATCTTAGCATATAAAAGCGTTGTTCGTCAATAACCAATTGTATCAGTGCAGGTAATGCTTATTTATAAAATAATTTCACATCATTAATTTTACACTCAGAGTATTCACACAAAATTGAATGATCTCCCCACAATAAAAAGGAATATTAGTTGTAAAAAAATGTCGTTGAGATGTGAGTGATGACATTTTTCGCTTTGGTCTGTGTTGTTTAATTGTGAATAATTTGGGTTTAGTTGTTGTGCTGTCTGCTTGCTGATCTGTTGTCTATCATGATGATCTATTGTCGATCATGATGATCTGTTGTCTATCAAGAGGTATCGTTGTCTATCGTGATGATCTGTTGTGTATCATGATGATCTGTTGTCTATCAAAATGTATCTGTTGTCTAACATGATAATCTGTTGTGTATCATGATGATCTGTTGTCTATCATGATGATCTGTTGTCCATCATGATGATCTGTTGTCTATCAAGATGTATCTGTTGTCTATCATGATGATCTGTTGAGTATCATGACGATCTGTTGTCTATCAAGATTTATATGTTGTCTTTCATGAGGATCTGTTGTCTATCATGATGATCTGTTGTCTATCATGATGATCTGTTGTCTTTCTTGATGATCGGTTGTCTATCATGATGATCTGTTGTCTTTCATGATGATCTGTTGTCTTTCTTGATGATCGGTTGTCTTTCATGATGATCTGTTGTCTATCATGATGATCTGATGTCTATCAAGATGTATCTGTTGTCTGTCATGGTGATCTGTCATCTATCATGATGATCTGTTGTCTATCAAGATGTATCATTGTCTATCATGATGATCTGTTGTGTATCATGATGATCTGTTATCTATCATGATGATCTGTTGTCCATCATGATGATCTATTGTCTATCATGATGATGTGTTGTCTATCAAGATGTATCTGTTGTCTATCATGATGATCTGTTGTGTATCATGACGATCTGTTGTCTATCAAGATTTATATGTTGTCTTTCATGATGATCTGTTGTCTATCATGATGATCTGTTGTCTTTCTTGATGATCGGTTGTCTATCATGATGATCTGTTGTCTTTCATGATGATCTGTTGTCTTTCTTGATGATCGGTTGTCTTTCATGATGATCTGTTGTCTATCATGATGATCTGATGTCTATCAAGATGTATCTGTTGTCTGTCATGGTGATCTGTCATCTATCATGATGATCTGTTGTCTATCAAGATGTATCATTGTCTATCATGATGATCTGTTGTGTATCATGATGATCTGTTATCTATCATGATGATCTGTTGTCCATCATGATGATCTATTGTCTATCATGATGATGTGTTGTCTATCAAGATGTATCTGTTGTCTATGATGATGATCTGTTGTGTATCATGATGATCTGTTGTCTATCAAGATGTATCTGTTGTCTATCATGATGATCTGTTGTCTTTCATGATGATCTGTTGTCTTTCTTGATGATCAGTTGTCTATCATGATGATCTGTTGTCTAGCATATTGTATCTGTTGTCTTTCATGATGATCTGTTGTCTATCATGATGATCTGTTGTCTTTCTTGATGATCTGTTGTCTTTCTTGATGATCTGTTGTCTATCATGATGTATCTGCTGTCTGTCCTGGTGATCTGTTGTCTTTCATGATGATCTGTTGTCTATCATGATGAATCTGTTGTCTTTCTTGATGATCTGTTGTCTATCATGATGATCTGTTGTCTTTCATGGTGATCTGTCATCTATCATGATGATCTATTGTCTATCATGATGATCTGTTGTCTTTCTTGATGATCGGTTGTCTATCATGATGTATCTGTTGTCTTTCATGGTGATCTGTCATCTATCATGATGATCTATTGTCTATCATGATGATCTGTTGTCTTTCTTGAAGATCTATTGTCTATCATGATGATCTGTTGTCTTTCTTGATGATCTGTTGTCTTTCTTGATGATCGGTTGTCTATCATGATGATCTGTTGTCTTTCTTGATGATCGGTTGTCTATCATGATGATCTGTTGTCTATCATGATGTATCTGTTGTCTTTCATGGTGATCTGTCATCTATCATGATGATCTATTGTCTATCATGATGATCTGTTGTCTTTCTTGATGATCTGTTGTCTTTGTTGATGATCGGTTGTCTATCATGTTGTATCTGTTGTCTTTCATGGTGATCTGTCATCTATCATGATGATCTGTTGTCTATCATGATGATCTGTTGTCTTTCTTGATGATCTGTTTTCTTTCTTGATGATCGGTTGTCTATCATGATGTATCTGTTGTCTCTCATGGTGATCTGTCATCTATCATGATGATCTGTTGTCTATCATGATGTATCTGTTGTCTATCATGATGAACTGTTGTCTATCATGATGATCTGTTGTCTTTCTTGATGATCTGTTGTCTTTCTTGATGATCGGTTGTCTATCATGATGTATCTGTTGTCTTTCATGGTGATCTGTCATCTGTCATGATGATCTATTGTCTATCATGATGATCTGTTGTCTTTCATGATGATCTATTGTCTATCATGATGATCTGTTGTCTTTCTTGATGATCGGTTGTCTATCATGATGATCTGTTGTCTATCATGATGTATCTGTTGTCTTTCATGATGATCTGTAGTCTATCATGGTGATCTGTTGTCTTTCATGAAGATCTGTTGTCTATCATGATGTATCTGTTGTCTATCATGATGATCTGTTGTCTATCATGATGATCTGTTGTCTTTCTTGATGATCGGTTGTCTGTCATGATGTATCTGTTGTCTGTCATGGTGATCTGTTGTCTTTCATGATGATCTGTTGTCTATCATGGTGTATCTGTTGTCTATCATGATGATCTGTTGTCTGTCATGGTAATCTGTTGTCTATCATGATGTATCTGTTGTCTATCATGATGATCTGTTGTCTTTCATGATGATCTGTTGTTTATCATGATGTATCTGTTGTCTATCATCAAAGAATAAGTACCAAGAAGCGCCACTCACTGTACTTTACATTGTAAATGCTGCGCCTCCTTTTCCCAGTGTGCATGGCGCGCCAGAGTTCTTTAACTCCCCTAGTGGATAATAAAATTCATTCAGAAATTTCCAGTCAAATGCGTAGACTTGCTAATTTATCGTGAACAACTTATTAAAATGTAATTTCTGCATTATTTCATTAGCATAATGGGCGAATGGACTAAATATTTACCATATTTATGAGGTCAACAAACACCAAAACCGCTACCATGTCCGTGTCATAGCATATGATGTCATAATCGGTCAGTATGATGTCACTCAATAGTTGCCCATTGTTCTCTGTTTACGACGTAATCAGCTCGGTTAACAAAGTGCCTCCTTTTCCCTGTAGGCATAGCGTGTCCTACTTACGAGAGTGCATGTTTTTGATATTTATTCTTTATCATGATGATCTGTTGTCTATTATGATGTTATGATGTCTGTCCGTACATTGGCTCTGCTCATAGAATAAAGCAAGAGACTGGGCAGTTTATCACATTTTAACTTTTACTGATTCAAATAATAAAGCAAAGACTATACACATTCCTCTAATAATGTTATGTGCCTATTTGAAAGAATTCAACTATTTATTGTATAAAGAGAAACAAATATTACAGAAAAAAGTCGCCCAATTCTCCTTCCGGTAAGGAGAACTGGGCCATGGGGGCAGGAGAACTGGGCCCCCTCCTGTCAGTTAATAAATAACTGAAAAACTGGAACACCGATTACTTTTTTTCATAAAGAATTAATCAACAAACATGACTGCATTGAAGGAACAGAGCTTTAATATGAAAACGTGGCTAACAAAAAAGCCCACATTTCTTCTTTTTATATTTTACGTCTGGACCTATCACACAATATAACTGTGACTAATATTAGCTTTTACAATGCCAGGTATTTATTACGAGCAGTCTCTCTGAACTCTGAGAGAGATTAGGTCAAATGCGAGACTGATAGGACATTGGGATCTGCAACCTACATGAATGTTTTATCAGTTTGCTTTGGTGAAAATTTAAAAACAAATCTCTTTAAAACATAGCGTCAGATGAACAAAAGATATTTTGTCCAAATATCTACTATCCTGACGATTACATAATCATGATAATTCACACAAATGAACCCTACACTGGATAAAGTCTTTAGTTACCACATTCAAAATGCATACATGAATGTTTTAGACATAACTGAATCAATAACAAGCTTAACAACATCCTTTTTGTAGTTGACCACATGGTCTATAAATAGAACTTTCGGGCATGATGCCCAAAAAAAGTTCTGGCAATTCAAGCCAGCAACAGTGGCTGAATGCTAAGGTGTTGGTCTGTTTGACATGGGTTGGGAGGGCAGCAGTTCAACTCCAGCCCAAATGTATATATTTTTAATATTATTATGTTTACATGTCATTGATATCTACTGTTAACTTTTTATATGGAAGCTTTTTTTTTTATAAATCATGTTATTGTTATTGTATTTGCATTCATTTCATTCCATTTCACACTGGAAAATTAAACATTCCCATTTCTCTCACATTATTGCCAGATGTCTATTATTTTTTTCTTAAAGAATTTTCTTGTTAATCACATTCATTTCAGCCATAAAAATTAATATACATTGTAAATACAGCATTTCATGTTTAATTTATTAATTTAACCGGCCCAGTTCTCCTCACTCTCCCCTACATCTCAAAATAAACGTTTAGTCTTTACAAGCTAGACTCATATAAAAACAGGGCCAATTTTTGCCCTTAACAGACGCTTTTGAAGTCTAGTGGGTTTTTTATTAGGCAAGAGTAGATGTCTGTTATTTGACATCTAGAGTTACCACTTTCCCAATTCTGACATATATAAATATCTGATTTGCTACATTTATGAGTCTTGTAGACCATTTATAGATGCCGTCGGAAAGAGTTGGTCTTGGACTTCATACGGTCTAATGGCTAGACCACAAACGTTCTGGCTATATCTACTGAAACCATAGCTATAGTTATTAATGCATCACATTGGCCAGCTCTGCCGAAGGTCGCAGGTTTGATCCCGCGCTCAGGCAGTCTTCATGAGCTACATCTCAGCAGGATGTCGATCAAATGAGATGTTAAATTGGAGGTGCCTTTTACTCGGTGTCTATGATGAGGGAAGTAAAAGACCCCACTCATGGGGGTAAATATGTAACATGGCATGGACTCCAAGCCTCATCATTATGTTTGCTTACGACTGTAGTACATAAAAGACAATAGGATTACATCCTTGTTACTTGGATGACGTCACAATAAAGATGACGCCATCAAAAAATACTTATAGAGTGTTAGTGACCTCTTTTGGTACTTTTTCTCCCCATTCTGGGGTCCCAATCTTGCCCAAGTGATCTGCTGTTCACTTAAGCATCGTTATTTATTATCAGTTGTTGTCTGTATACGCTAGTTCACAGTCAGAGGACAAACCCTAGGCTAAGTTGGCCCACCTGAAATTGAGTGTCTTTGGGGTTTTGGCGTAATTTAAAGAACTGATATTGCCAAAATCTGTGACGCGAGATTTAAATACTACTGTATACCTAATTTCATTGTCTAGCAACGAATATTAACAGTTATTGGCGATTGCCCCTGTTTATTGATAAGATTTGTGCCAATTCGGCCTATGCAGTGTCCTCTGACTGTGAACTAGCATCCACAACGAATAACTGATAACAAAAAACTGAGCTAAATGAACAGCTCAGTGGCTCGGGCAAGTCACAATCATGACTGGTATCTGACTGTGGAGCATGGGCCTATTAGGTATCTTGAGCTAGGTTTGTCTTGGTTTAGCTTGCTATGGCTTGGTGTGACTTCAGGTAGTTCCTCATAGCTCTGGTTAGCTATAATTTGACAGGAGCTATATTTATAGTAATATTTTGCATATTCTTCACACCTGTGTATATGCTTAACTAGCTTTTGAGGCGAGTCAATGTGACGCCACTAGCAAGCGCCAAGCATGTATGTGTAATAGCAAGTGTTTATGTGTATTTACCAGCATTTGGACTGCCCCAATAACGCATGAACACATGTGCAGCTTTAAAGATTATCAATACACATATTAACTCTCCTTAAAGAACACACACAACACAATAGAATATAAAGTGCATAGAACATAATAATGTGCAAGCTCATAAAACTTTAAAACCAGCTTAAAAGCAATACAAGATAAACCAACAAAAGTTTCAAAACTAAGAAAAAAAAACATTTAGGTAAACCTCCAAAGTCCATAAGTAGGCCTATTGTACTATTTTTAAAGTTTAGTATGGTGTATTTAAAAGTCCATGCGCTCTCTGGGCCAAGCAACGACCATTGACCAGTCAGAAGTAACCCCCTCCCCCCCCCCCCCCGTGGTGGTCATAGTTGGTTACTCCAGGCCAGATCAAAGAGCCTGCTCAGTCTACGTATGACCACGTATGGAAATAATTGTTCACTGTTCATCCTTGGCTGTACCTGATTCACTCGCCGTGAGTTTTACGTATATCGTGCTAGATCACTGTTTGTGCTTGTTCACTCATGGACATACGTGAAGAGGGCATGTTTAAAATTTTGGCAGATGTTCTAAGAGTCAATTGTTTATATTAGTTTTGTAACTTGCTCGGGGGTCCATCGGCGATAGTCCTACGTACGTTCTACGTACGTTCTTCGTACACATGTTGGCCATACGTAGCCACTGTCCATCCGTATATACTCGCCAATTTTTACAAAATTTGGAAGAAATAGAAAATAGTTATTTTTTTGTTTCCAGACCTCTGACACCACTGCACCTACATGCTTAAAACTTCGTCATGATATGTCTAAAATAGTGTAGTGGTGCCTATTGGCCATAAATACTATAGCATTTTCAAAATAAGGATAAAATTGGGAAAATTCCTACTTTTTCAAACCTCCATATGAAAGACACTATTTACCTTACATGAATGAAATTGTATCAATAACATATTTAAATTATATTATTTTCCCTTTTTAAACATCATTTTGATATTCATTTCATGCTAATTACAAAATTATGAAAAATCAGAAAAAGATGCTACAAATTGTGTTAAATTGTGTTTTCAGAGCAGAACTCTACCATTAATGCACTTACCCGTACAAAATTGTATATGTTATTATTCTATATAGCTTAGCTGTGCATTTTGATACTCACATTGACATATCTGAGCTGTGTTTTAAAATATTTAGAGAAAAAGGAAAAAATAAAATAAAATTTGTTTCCAGAGCAGGACACACACACAACTGCGCCTACATGAGTACACAATTAGTAAGAATATGACTAAAATAGTTTAGAGATACCTTTTTGGGGTTTCATGACCATTTATGACAGATAATTTGATTTAATAAGGAAAATATGAAAATTTGGACAGGTAATCTTTCAAACCCTTATATCAATGACTCTATCATCCTTACATCAGTAACATTTGCCAATGATAAATCTAGATTTTCATTTTGACATTTGTTTCATCATTCTTTTTTTGTTCATAATACTGGAAAATCTGGAAAAAATGCTAAAAATTGTGTTGCTTCAGTCGTAAATGTTGTACAATTCATGTGAAATTATTAAATATTTGATGACAGTATTGCCATGCTCAACCCATTCACTAGTTTTTGTTTATAATTAGCAATTTTATAATAATTAGTTGTTTTCTTATTGTTTTCTTCATTTACACCCACCTGTATGGTGTTCGGTTATAAATACTAATTTAAATGCCATAGATTTAATGCAAATCAGCAACCCAACAATTCAGTAACTGAAGGGAATATGGCAAATTAATAACATGTAGTTCCTTCAGTTGCCAGCTTAATTTAAACAATGGGTGTGTTGAATATCATTCCATATGAAATAAACCTTTAAGATTTTGTATTTATTTGTATTTAGACCTTATTTATTTAAATACAAGTAAATAGAAACCTTAAATGTTAATTTTGTATGAAATTATACCTTACATCTTTATGTGGCATAACATTGCTGAATTTCATATATTTTCCTTAGGATCACCCATATGTGACTATTTTGGACATATAAATGATAATCTTAGTCGTAGATTAGTTAAGGGAACATATTGTGTTGATATTTCTAGTGAACTGAATACTCCTTATTGTGCATAAAATCTTTAAAACAGAACAATTAAATGGCAAGAAAAGAACTGACAATACTTTTTATGCTCACTTGGTGGGAGGGCTCTGGACATAATGGATTGCTGTTAATACAGCGTTCCTGTAGGTTTACCTTCACAAGACGTAAGATATTTGTGAGACATTATGATGTCATGCGCGCATGAAAAATAAGACCACTAATATAGTAATAAACACACATATATTTAATTTCATCGTCAAAAAAACAATCAGGGTATTGGCTATTAAGCAATAAAATAAACACAGTTATTGAGTATTTAAAGAAAGTTCATAATCGCTATTCATTTATATTTACCAAATCGTCTGAATATTACAATGTAGATGTTAATATCCATGCATATTGGCATCAAAATAGGATATGTAAGACTAAATGGACAAAAGTTAGACTTTATACGGGACTTAATTAAAAAAAAAAAAGTAAGACTTTTTCAGACTTTATTATAACCCATGGGAACACTAGTATTATTTTACACTTGACAGAATATAAGAACAAATGAAGAAATTCAAGAACTAAAAAAATCAGACATCTTGGACTCTAATTAGCATTGCATAACATGCTATGTAGGCCAAGTGGCAATTGTTTCGGTTCATCGCACACACTATATAAACACTCAAGAAATAATATTTTTCGCCAATATATGTCAGTGTGGCTATCTCAAGGCACCACTAGGCCATATAGAGTGTTCTGTATACAATTTCATGTGGGTAAGTGCATTTGTTCTGGAAATGAAACTGTAACGCCCGCCCTCCTACCTGTTGGACAAACACATAACAATTTTATTGATGCCTGTGTGCTATGTGGGATTTGCTGAGGGTTTAGCAATTTTTTTGCTCACAACTACTATATGTATTATTTAATTTCGTACACACCAGGTACAGAGTACATAATTGAAATTGAAATATATAATACATGTAAATAAGAATTTAATTATAATATAATAGTAAATTTAATAAGTACAAAGATATGTTAAAATAAAATCTATATTGCCTATATCATCATCTTTACTATCGATCATCATATCTAAAAAGTCTATGATTGCTGCAGCTCTCTTCTGATGCTCAGATTGTACTGAGAGATCAGTTATCAGTCTTGCTTCACCGTAAATGATCTTTTCACTGGTGATATTCCATGTTTGTGACAGATACTCAATGTTTTGTTGGACAGTGCCTGTTTTTGATCTATTCATAGTGATCCACTTTGTCTTTCTATTGCTGCTTGCAGACACAGTTTTCATCAGCTTTAGAAACCGGTGACTTAGTTGTACCTTTAGATTGTCACTCTTATTTTTATACTTTCTAATATGATTTTATTGTTCATATTTTTACTTTATTATGTTCTGTACATGAGTACGATAATAAATAAATAAATTGTAAGACCGACATGAAATTTGGAATAAGATATAGGTAAGAGAAAAAAACAAAAAAAAAAAAAACACAATCATAGTATGCATACTTAATACCGTGTGTCATCACCTAACATCCCAGCGACCTAATTATGTACATGTTTTGCTTGTTTACTAAATTAAGTAATTTCTCTTATAGCTTGCTTATGGAATTAAAGGTCTAACAAAGAAATTATATTAAATAATAAATAGATGTTCATGTGCTGAGTTTACACAATTCTTGTTCTGACAAACAGGCAATTCAGAAAAATTGCCATTTTTAAGAGAATAATTTTTAAGTCTATACTATGTCAATCGGCTACATAGTTAAAACCAATCATTTTGTTTAACTAAGTAAACTAGCAAAGAATGTCCATAATTAGGTCGCTTGACTTTATAAGTGTTAAGGTGCCCTGCTCCACATGAGACATTCTATAATCAAAGGCACATTTTGGGTGGTTTTTCATCTTGAACACCTGCCTCAATAGCCGAATTCTCAACTTGTGTTGTTCCGGTCAATGTCTGATTTTGAATGTCCCGATAGACTGAAGCAGAGCGAGGGACATTCCAGATATTTCTGCTGAATGATGATAGATTGAGTTTTGTTGCTGATAGGCACTCCAGATGTCACCTTTTATGCATCGCCTATTGTCTCCACCTGGTGGATGTTGCAAAATGTTTGCCTTTTACTTCAGATAGTATGAAATCCACAAAATGGCTCATTCAGAAGAATCATAAATTTTGGTATTATTTCTGCCATGGACAGCTTATCATTAAAATTAATGACTTGGCGTTAAACCAGTAGCATTAGAAATACAATACAATACCATAAACCTCACCCAATTTTCGCTTCACATAAGATAATACAATACTACTATACATAAAAGTTTGAAATGGAATATTTATTTTTTACCATTTGGAACTTGTTTTGCAAATGTGACATGCGTTTTCCATACGTTTATCCTTCTCATGGAAAATGCACGTGGCACATTTGGCCATCTACATCTACATCTACGAAGATACTGGGCAGGGTCATCTTGACATATGTGCCCAGGGGTTGTAGCATGATAGTTACAGTGCAAGGTGGTGATTATGATGAGGTTGATATTTTATAAAATTCTGGGCTAGTGATTCTTTTTTTTATGGCCTTTTTGGGATAAACTCAGTATGTGCTATTTCTTATCTGAGGTCATTGGACAGAAAAAAGTAATACTTGTTGCCGAGAACGCTGAAGTTACACAAATTCTGGATCAGTTGAACAGCTAAGTTGAAGGACTTGTAAATGTGAAGACAACTGTCTTGCGAACATACGAATCCTTTGCGCAAGTTCTTGGAGTCGACAGCAGTCTGTGCACCGATCAAATCGACACATTTAAGAAACCACAAAGGCTGTACTACGTTCAAGCATATTCTAACAACCCAGGTAAATTTACATATACATATGATTTTCTTGAGTAAGTATTGATTTGCCAACAGGTTGATAAAATGCTACTATAAAATTATCAGAACAATATTTTTGAGTGGTACACATAATAATGCATACATTATGCCAAACTAATGACAAACGCTCAAGATTTACTGTTCCAGAATAGTTACATATAGTATATTTTTAAATCAATTTCGACATAAATGATACATTTAACCTACTCTATCTGGTGTGGCTGATAACTGGTATATATTTACATATAAAGTTCTCCGTTTTGATTTATTCCAGGTCTGGGGATAACGGATTACTTCGAGTTATAGAAAGAAGAAGTGGAATCAGTTCTTGTTCCCTGTTCTAAGGGACAGATTGATTTCCACATAGTCAAACCAGTGACAGCCAAAGGCGTAAGAGAATTTCATATAATATTGGCTTTGCAAAATTCTATATGTGGCCTGCCACGGGAAAAGGGGGCTTACGGGTGGTGACTTCATAACTGCGAAATTGGCGGGAAAATGCAAGCAAGCCACGCGTGCGTAATTATAAAAAAAATTTGGGCCAGTCTTAAGCCTGAAGACTGTTCTGGCCTAGAAAGCACCTGCTGACCTGGATACAATCAGGCTTTTTTTATTTGGCAGACGTAATGACGGTTGCCAAGCCGTGTTTCCTAATAGGGACTGTATCTAAGGAAAGGGACTACGTCTGGGGCAATCTAAATGTGATCTTTGAATTTACATGAAAATTGTATAAAAGGGTTGTTAATGGTTATTTAGTATTACAGCAGATTTTAACACATTAAATTAATCATCTGACTGCAGGCTATGCAGGCATTGGAAACATTGTCCACCTATTTCAGAAGCTCATTGGCCAATGTGTTCAGTGGGAGATTCATTGCAAAGTTTAATTTAATTTGATTGGTTAAGATCTCAATGATTGACAAAATATTATTTTGTGACATTTTTTGTTGTAAATAGTCTACCATGTAACAAAAAATAGCAACAATCCAAAATGTATCAAGAAATAATGGCCCAGACATAAACAATGTCTCAAAATTTTGCCGGGATTGCACTTGACTTGACCTATCACATGTGTTTCTTAAATATATTTATTCATAATAATCATAAATTGACCTCAAAGATATCAGTTCAGTCAGAAATTGGAAAATGATGATTTATTTTCATAATTATTCTAATCTTTTCATTCACTCATTATAACAGGCATGCATTATCCTTTTTTTGTTAAATGCCTCAATGCTACTGAAGCTTAGTCAGCTTACATGACCAACTGGCAGGGGTAGATGTAATGATGAGATGATATAGGCTAGGTGTCCACACTTTGGTACACATTTTAAGGGTGGGGTATTTTACCTCAGCATATACAGGACACCACACCTTTCTTGTTATCTTTTTTTTTTTTACAATATTAGATTTTTTTATTTCAAGTATATTACCCAGGGAGTAAAATAATGGCTAAAGTTTAGTCAGACCGTGCACTCAAATGGCAGGCATGACCTGATTTTGTGTGATTTTTTTGCATATTAGCTGTTTTTTTTTTTGCTTTAAATATACCAACTAAACAAATACGAGACAAGGGTTTTTTTTTCTGATGAATCACGATATACTACTTTTAATTATAGCTGTCTTCTTAAAATTATTCAACCCCTACATGCAATCACTCATAAAAGTGCAGATTAGCAAATCTGGGGTTGTTCAAACAGTTCAAATAGTGAATAACAAAAACTGAAAACAAGCAGCTTTAATTGGGTTATTGAGTGCTGGTGTTCCAGTTTTAATCACTGCCTTAAATCATTAGATTCATGTCATTGTCAACTGGAGACATGGCTCAAACAAGAGAATACTCACAAAAACATCAGAGAAGAGATTTTGGCATTGCACAAGCAAGGAAAATGATACAAAAATAGCTAAGATACTGAATATTTCAAAAGACACAGTTGGATGCATTATTTCGCAAATTCAAAGCTAAAGGTACAGTGGCTAATCAACCTGGGTGGGGCAGAAAGAAGAAGTTATCAACAGCTGCTATCAGATTCCTGCATTCACCTGATAAGTGCCGAAAATATCAAATGAAAGTTCCCCAGTATAACCACTATATGACTAGTAGGGTATGTCTGAACAACAAAAAAAAGAATTCTGGGTTCAACAATAGCATCTTATCAAATTGCCTGATTAAAGGGATTTAGCATGCATGTGATTGCATAATGTTACAGCTGTATATAATAGTATAATAATTTGATTTTCTGCATCTTTTTATTGATATCTTTAAATATTCATCTGAAAAAACTTGTGTGATTAATGCATGTGTCTTTTATGTCATGAGAAGAATTATAATGGGGGGCATATTTGCTAGCATGCATGGTTCTGGATACCTCTGTAAGGCACTGTACGCTTAATTCTCCAAAGGTTTGTGATATCAGTGTATCATAGAGTACCAGGGGTTATGAAATGTAGCAAACAACACAAGTTCAGCAATTTTTGCATAATTACAACAATTATAAAAAAGAAAGGGCAATATATGTCAAAATGAAGCTCCGAAATTTAAAGTATTACGATATAGACATTTTAGAAGACAAATAACATGTGTTTAGGTACACTAGTAGGTGAGACCCCGTTGATACAGGCTTTAGAAAACATGAATTTTTCACAATATTCTATAGTATTTATGGCCATAAGGACACCAAAAGGCACAAATAAAATATTTTAGACATATAATAACAAAGCATGTTGGTGCAGTAGTATTTGAGTACTGCTTTGGAAAAGCAAAATAATCTGTAAAAATGTTTTCCCAAATCCTTCAAACAAAGTTGAGACATGTCAATGAGACTATCAAAAGTCACAACTTGGCCATACAGACAAATAAGATACCAAATTATATCAATGTATATACAATAGCGTTGGAGTTCTGCTTCAGAAATTAAGTGTGACAAATCCACCTGCACACACACTACATGTATAACTTGTTAATGGAGTATATATACAGAAAGTCAACAGTGTCAAGTTAGGAACAGCTTGGCAATGTTACTAGATCTACAAATAAAGAAATCAATCAAGTTCTGCAATCTACAATTGGTCTGCATTACCTCAAACCTCTGCCTGGGATAATAAAGCTAAAATATGGAAACAAATTGGGGGGGGGGGGGGTCAGCATGCTAATTTTCAAATTATTGGATGTTTTCTATTCTTGTGCTTTTCCCCACTCATTCCCACTCATATCCAGCCTAATAATTAATAATTTAATTGCAATGCTATAACTTTTTTTTTGGCGTTTTTGGCCACTTTTTTTTTTTTCGTTTTCACTCAAATGGTTCAAGAAGGAGTTAAATAATATTGCATTTATTCGCAAATATTTGCGTTTATTCGCAAATATTAAAGTTTTTTGCCACATAATTTTTTTTCCGAATTTGTGTTTTTTTGTTACATAATTTTTTTATTCTGCTCAATTGGTTCTAGAAGGAGTTGAATAGTTTTGCGTTTATTCGCAAATGTTTGCGAATAATAGCAAAAAAGATTCAAATGTAATGTAAAAAATATATATATAATTTAGAATAATTTATGTAATGAAAAACACAAACTCAAAAAAATTGCGTATAAAAAGATGCACATGCTGAAAAAAATTATGTTGGATAAAACAAAGTGAAAAATTGTTACGTAGCAAAAATCAAAAAAGATGAACAATCATGTAGCAAAGAACACATAATAACGAATTATTTAGCAAAAGTCACAAATGATAAAAACTGCAAAATAAAATTTTATTTTTGCATAAATGCACCCTGGAAAAAAAAATTATGTAGCCAAAAACACAGATGAAAAAATATCATGTAGCAAAGAATGCATACTGAAAAACAATATGTGGGAAATAACACCAAAAAAAATTATGATGTACCAAAAAATGGCAAAAAAAATTATGTAGAAAAAAACGCATATGAAAAAAATTATGTATCAAAAACCGCAAATTAAAAGAGTTACGCAACAAAACCGTAAATTTAAAAAAATTATGTATCAAACAACACAAATCCAAAGAAATATGTATCAAAAAACGCAAGTTAAAAAAAATTTGATTACTATGCAGCAAAAAACGCAAATCTAAATAAAATTGTATCAAAAAACACAAATCTAAAAACATTCAGATGCTCTGTAGAAAAAAAACTCAAAAAAAAAAAAAGAAGTTGTGTGTGGCACTAGTAGGCTTCTATAATAAGAATATTAACCTGAGCTGGTAGCCCATGTTTGATGCTCAATTGTGTTAAAAATGTTGCACATATAATGATGAAATTCCAGAAAAATTTAGAAAATGTCATGACAAACACAATGCTAGATTTTGGTAATTGTTGGTGAATGAGCAACCGAGATAAAAAACCAAATACAGAGGTTGTTTTTACGTTGGAAACCGGATTTTTAAGACGCCAATTTTAATGTTAAATTTTACAAAAAGTGATTATTGTAGCAGCTCACTATTTTAGTTGAGTATAGAAAAGTTACCTCATTATCACATATCCAAATCACGTAAGTTTTGAACGACAGATAACGAAGATATGCCATAAAACGTAATGCATAGTTTAACAAGTGCCTGTGTCGCTGCTCATTACGTCTCAGTGGTTATGTGCGCGAAAACATCAAATTTTCAAATACCCCAAATGACCACTAAATATTGAGATATCTGGAATTTTTTTACATTTCCATAAACTACACATGTTAGACAATTACTTGCCATCAAAAACTAATTTTTGAAAAATCCACCCATTAGCCCCCTTTTTACATGGTGCGTCACATATATATTTGGCTCTATGCAACCAATCAAACTTGGATGGCGTAAGTGAATTTTATATTACCATTGGCTCTTTACATGGCCAAATGTGCCACGTGCGTTTTCCATGAGAAGGATAAACGCATGGAAAACGCATGGTTTTTAGCTGATTATAATGAGGCATAAACCATGCGTTTTCTATGCATTTATCCAAACGCATGGAAAACGTGTGTGGCACAATTGGCCATTTACCACTATCGATATTTTTGGATGGCATAAGGGAAGTTTATATTTATTTTGGCTCCATTTTGGATGCACTGTTTCTTTTAAATTTTAGACTTAAAGGCTGAACTCTTCTCCTGTCACTCTTTTTAGGTCTTAAATTACACATACATAGTTTCTGAACAGAATTAAGAGAATATAGCAAAAGGCTCAGATATTCTGTCAGTAAAAAAAAAGAAGAAAAAACACAATGGTTAACCCCATGGAGTAATAATGCACTGACTAGTATGTCTAAAATGACTCCGTTAATATGTACCACACTATTGTACTGTACAACAATTGTTTGCAAATTAAAGGGATTTAACATACTTCTTTAATCTATCTCCAGGTGGTGCTTTTCTTCAACATGCCAAATCCAGAGGGTGTGGATGCAGCAATGTTTGAACTACCATTTGCCAAACACCCGATAATATCGAGCACACTTCACTGTCCAGTGGTTCATGAGCTTCAAGCTTTGGGAGCTTAACACACTCAGCATTATCAATAAATCACTGCAAACAATTACATGTCTTTTTGTTGGGTTTTTATGTTGGGTATTCTTCTATAAATTTTGGTCATTGGAATTTAAGTCAGCGTGCGGTGGAAGTAACAGATTTAGCCACTTCACTGAGCATGATTGACAGATGACTGTTAGTTGTCTTGCTACAGCAACGTGCAATCTCTATGCTGGTGGTGGTGGATTAGGGCTTTAGGTCCTGTATTTTTGCACCTGATGGGCTTATTAGGACAGGTAGGGACCATGGCAATGAGACGAAGGATGAAACAGCTATCCAACATAGGCTCGACCAGGAATTGAACCCGGGACCCAGTGGTTGGAAGCCCAGCACGCTACCACTGAGCTAAGCCCCACCACAATCTCTATGCTGATGATGTCTTGATCTATTGTTGTGGTGAGAGAGTATTCCTATTGTAAATGAGAGAATACACGATTTGCTGGATTGTATAAAAGAACGGTATGATAAAAATGTACTGGTTTTTAATGCTGTCAAATCAAATACCATGTTAGTAACCACACGTCAAAGAGAGACATTTTTGTCTGATAGTATGCAGTTGTTCATGGTGATGGTATTTTACAAGATGTTATATGTTGCGATTATCGTGGGCTTAAAATTGACAAAAAATTTAACTGGTGTACTTATATCGAATCTTTATGTAAGAATCTAAATGCAAAAATATGGATAATATCAAGACTGAGATATTTTATGCCTCTTGAAGCTCTCTTACATATAAAAGCTTTATCCAGCTAAACATCAATTATGCGATAACTGTATGGGGGTACACTAGTGAACAAAATATAAATAAAGTTCAATGTTTACAGAACAGAGCTGCACGAGCTGTGTTTAATAATTAGGATTATGTTTATGTAGAAGGGATTAATCTTGTTGCTAAAATGAAGGTTATGAATGTCAGACAACGAAGAGATTATTTAATGTTCACCTGTCAAATAAAAACCCCATACTTTAGATTAAAAACATGCTATCACCAGCTAAATAGGAACCTGTCATGGTGGACGATTCCCTCGTGGTTCTGGGACACAGTTTTATTCAGGGCACTTACCAACACCTGCTTGGCCCCAATCAGCAGTTAACATCATCCTCCCTTGCCCGCAAACTTAATCTCGAGAAGCTGCTTGGTAGGGTGTTTATGTCGGGACAACGTGGTGCCAAAGCTTGCGAAACTGCCCAGAATTATTTTACTCTGCCTTCTTCTTTGCTTAACCGGGTACAGCCACGGTACGCCATCTTGGAACTCGGCACTAACGACTTAGCAAGTGGCGCCGATCCCTTACAGGTTGCCACCAGTATTATAGACATTGCTAACAAACTCGTTTCTGACTATGGAGTCCAACAAGTAACTGTGTGCCAATTGCTCAACCGCTGGTCGGCAATTACCAATTTGACGCCCACACAGTTTTCCCAACTGGTTTTTACGACAAACCAATATCTTAAGAATATGTGTGAGGGGGACCACTCACTCATTTACCACGTCCATCAGGGTTTCTGGGCCGACACGGCAATGACTTGGACATTGGATGGCATTCACCCCAACTCTCGAAAAGGCAGGAAGCTCTACATAAAGTCCCTGAGAAGGGCTGTGTTCCAGGCCATTACCAGGGCCAAGAAGCTTAAAGTGCTGTGATTCTCCTTTCCTGTCTTTCTTGACAGATTATTGACAATAAGGTATCCATATTATTAAATTGCCAGTTTATTCCTTTTGTTGCCACAGTAATTTTGACTCTAATTAGCCAATGCATTCTCCTGTCAATTTGACTCCAGTTATTAATGTCCTGTCATTCTAGACAGCATTTAGCTTCCTGTCATTCTAGACAGCATTTAGCTTCCTGTCATTCTAGACAGCATTTAGCTTCCTGTCATTCTAGACAGCATTTAGCTTCCTGTCATTCTAGACAGCATTTAGCTTCCTGTCATTCAAATCTCCGATTTGCCAAATATCGGTCTTACTGTATACAACTTATGCATACATATTTCAGCAATAAACAGATAAATAAGGACTTTAAGAGAAATAATTAAAATTAAAAAGGACAAAAATAATGTAATACAAGGTTTAGATTGATTCTTTTTTTCAACATGAATTAAATGAAGTACGGACATGTTCACACAGTGGGTGGTCGTAATGGCAGGGTTCTACTATTCCAATTACACAGTGAATCATCTAATCTGTATAAGCTGCAGGTGCTTTTTAAGCTTCATTTTCAATCAAGTGTAGGTATTTTAACCATAAAGTCTGTAGTGACTCCATGTTTTAACTACTATGGGTCACAATGTTACTATCCTAACCCTTCCTAATCACCTAATGGATGCTTTTAAGTCAGTGTGAAATTAATGTTGAACTGTAATGGCCATTTGACAGTCACACACAGATTGTCCTGGCTGATGAGAAAAAACACCCCTTATTCATGATGCCTAAACTAACATTTTCTGGAGTGACCCCCCTTTTGGTTTCATTCCGTTCCGCAAAGTACAGTTAGCCTCTTGACGCAACACTATGGTTGGTTCCGTTTTTGGCGTTGCAACGCTTGTCCGACATTTTGCGTATGCTTATTTCGACGATTCGAGATGTCTGTTTGGCTGAGAGGCCGTAAAATTAATTATTTTTTTGTTGGCGATGACAGTTGATGATCATTCTTGACTAAATACTAGTCAAATAAAAAAAAAGGCAATTTTCGCAAATAGTGTAAACCTTGACCCATTGCGACCTAAAATCCAGGTAAACTAATCATAGTGCGCAAGACCCTCGATCAGGCCTCTACACATGAGAGGGTCTTGGGGAACTCGGGGGAGCAAGGATCCTAGTGGGAAAACAAGGAATTTGACAGTGTAAGGTGTTATATTATTCATAAGATAATACATCAAGCCTGTAATAAATAAGATGATGCAACGTCGTACTGGCCAAATTTTTATAAAACGGTTTTGTTCGCAGTTCAGTTAAATTTAAAGTCTGTAGTGATTGACCTATATAGATACGTCACCTATCTATTCGTGCTTCAAAATCTACGACGCGGCCTGAGCATCTGCATTTATACTGCGTCAATACTTTAGTTGCTGACTAATGCAACTTGACCTTTCATAATGTACACACTTACATGAAGCTGAACTGATAAAGTTTAGAAGAGATAGGCTTACATGCATAGGCATAATTATATAGGGCGTATTCCTAAGTGCATATTTTATGCTTTCGTATAATAAACACATGTGCGAAGTTGAACCGGAAATATTGGTAATAATCAGATTAATATACCCTTTATACATACATGAATGACTGCACATACTGCAAACTGACCTGGATATCCAGGCCGATGACCATGGTGCCAAAAATAGAAAAAAACAATGTGGGAGATAAAATGGCATCACCGCTAGTTTTCATTCCATGCAATTTTAACCATTTGATAATATTATTACATGATATTGTGCGGTTGTTTTTATATACCACGCGAAATTGCCATATATCGCACATGCATTGTGTCAGTGTAATACAGTTGAATCTCTAGGTTAGTAAAGACGACATTACAAACCTGGTTTTACGGGCAAAAAAAAAAAAAAAAAGTTGAGTGGATCATTCCCTCCATTTTGGCTTAATTTTATTGGTTAATATGTCAGTGTACATTTTAACAAACTAAAAGATATTATGTGCTACATTGTACTACACAAAGTTGCAAGACATTATGGACACCCCCATCATGTCTAACACCGGATTTTACTGGCAAAACAATTAATTCTCGATGGTACATGGCCAATTGTGTCACATGTATTTTCCATGCATTTGGATAAACACATAGAAAACCATGCGTTTTTCTCCTTCTCATGGAAAACGCACATTTGGCCATGTAGTTTAAGAAGCTCAAGTACAAGTACATGAGATATAAAGTACAAGTACAAGTCCAAGTTCAGCTATTTATCTGAGTACTTAAGTCCAAGTACAAGTAGAGTTGTCCAAGTACAAGAGTACATCCTTAGTTTTTGGTAAAAATCCAATTGGTGTCAGACAGCAGTAACGGATTCGGAAAGGGAGGATTTTGAGTGATGTAAACCCCGGTCCCCCTTGGCCAAGTACATGCTGAACACCGGTTCCAAAACCTCTACGTTCATTCACTGCAGCTCGCACACACACACACAACAAGGAATAAAGTTTGAATTTTTTGTCAAATCAACAAACATAATATAAGTTCTTTGGCATTCTAATGATCAGTATTTGGGCACATATTCAGTAGAACCCTGCCATTAGCACCACCTTTGCCTGATTTGGTGCAAACTCTAGTGGTCTTAATGGCAAGGTGGTTTTACAAGTGAGGTTGCCTCAGTTAAACAAATACTAGACAGATCAGTATTTATGTGCATTGTTATAATCATTCTCTCTGTGGAATTCATTCATATCAAAAGTGCAATGGGATGCCGTGGTCTAGTGGTTAAGGTGTTCGTGTGCCATCCGCAAGGTTGTGGGTTCGAACCCTCACCATGGCATCTAAGCAGTTGGGTAGATCTTCCTGCAAGCACTGCCTCACCCCACCCAGGTGTAATGGGTACTTGACATTAGGCACCCACAGTAATTGCATTGGTGTGAGCTCTTAAGCCCCTGTGGTTAACCCCGTGTTCAAGGCTGAATACTCCCCAGGGAGTTGAGAAAGACTCTGTATTGGCCTGCCAAGGGTCTAATTGTAAAGTCCGTTGAAACTGCTTGAGCGGTGATTCTAGACTATAACTGAGAAATAAAAAGTAACTAAAAACATGTATCATTTTTTTCCCTGAGGGTGAATGAGACATGTAAAAACATGGGAGGGCTAATTTCATAAATTCTCTCATGAGAGTTAGACAGCCATCTGGATACACGCGATGGCATTGGATTTTATGCAGACAGTTAGCTTAACATTATTATATAATTGCTATCAATATTTGCAAGTCAAGTGTGTGACTTATAGGCACATGAATTAAACCCGGGAATCCCCATTATTTCTAACAGGTGATGAATGGGGATTAAGACAATTGGAATGACCTCCACTGATTTCTTGTCTAATTGGGGTAAATAGCAGCTACCCCTATGTCTGTTGTGTCTATTGTTCTACACAAAAGCAACTGGACAAATTGGGGTCAACTGATTCACAATACAAGATATATACCCATATGTTACTTAAACAAAAAGTTGAAATTCATAAATTATTTGCAAGCATTGGATTTTCACACAATCTGTATGTACAATTGAAATAATTATTAAACCGGTATGATTTAAAATTATTTGTGTAAATTAATACTTCTACATGTAATAGATCTGTAATCTATATGATATTTGGTTTTTGTATGAAAGCCTGCCTCCATCTAAGAGTGTGTAATATGTATTGCAATCAGAGAATTTTTCAACAATTAGCTGCTGTCAAGTTACTACTCAGTCTGTTGAAACCTAATTGCTATTTAGTCAAACTAGTAATGTTAGTCATGACATACATGTCACTTGTGCACAAAATACAAAATTATATTCATGATAGACTATCTATGTTGCAATAATTATTAATAAACTGCCTTAATCTGCATCTTAAAATAATTAGTACTTGAAGTACTTGAAAGGTACTTGCAAGTACTTTGGCTTCAAGTACACGTCCAAGTACTTTATTTTGAACAGCTTTGAGTCCAAGTACAAGTACTGAATACTTGGTACTTAAGTCCAAGTACTGAGTCCAAGTACAGTACTTGACCTTAAGCCTCAAATTGTCCCTCAAATTGACACATTATGATGTATATGGCATAACAACCACCATACAGACAAGGATCTTCGCTGGCCCGCTGCGTCTAACTGATGCAGAACGCAGGTAGGGGCTGCCATCTTCCAGGAGGGATTCCTCCTGGTAGGATGCGTGCGCATCTCTGCTTTAACATGGAAAAGGCGTGGACTGGAATATCTGTCCCAGTCTAAAAATAGCACAGCCAACCAGAATATTCCCTGCTGGACCAATCAGCCATGGGAGATGGACAGCACCATCCTGCATATCGTGTTTAAGCTTAGGCAGGTCCCAGCCAAACACGGGTTCAGCTTCCAGGTAGATGTGGTGCTCCTTCCGGCTTCTTGAGTTATTGCCAGATTAATGAGATATTTTACAAAATAGTACTTCCTAGAAACTGACCCACTTTTGCCCATAACTTTCTTAATGTTTGGTAAAAATACCATCAGAATCCTGCTGAATTCACAGAGAGTGAGGCAAATATACAAGAAACAAAAACTTTGACTTCAGAATTTAGGGAGTTAATTGCTGCTGATGCAAGTGCATCACTGATGAGGGGTGTGCTCACTGAAGCGCAGTGTGAACATCGGAGGTTTAATGTATTTAAGGAACAGCAGGGGTCCTTTGGCCTCTTAATAATCTAATAATGAGTATTGTTTCATTTACTTTTGAAGTGTCCAATCGTTCTCTAGTTCATCCAAGCTCAGAGTAAACAGGACACGTACTGGCCTTTCTTGTATGTCAAGTACATCAACGTGGGCTTGAGCAAATGATTGTAAAATGTTTACCAAAGTGCTAAAATGAACAATGATAAACATATAGATAACTTTTATTGACGGTGTCTGCAAATGTTTGCAGGTGTTGCACTTGACTTTTGAGAGCATATATGAGAGCAACTTGATATAGTTGTATGCAACTCTGTTTCCCTTCTTGACACAGAATGTATTATAATCATGATGTATGCATAGCATTGCATTAGTGTAAAATGGTATGAATAAGACTATGTGAAAAAAAAAAACTCCAAATTTCAAATTCCTGCGCGCTTCAAAGATAGCTAAGCACTCACCTGACTCTTTAGGCCTCACTGGCGGATTTACGGGGGTTTTGGGAGTTGGAACCCCCCCCCCCCTTGGCCTATGACATTTTAATTAAAAAAATAAAAAATAAAATTCAACTGACCTGGCAATACATTTTAGGTTTTCTTTTGGGCAGTTTTCTGTGAACCGTCAAAAAACATTTGGAAAACATTTTATAATATTGTTTCATTTGGAATTTCTTGAAATGTGTCCAGCAAATAACTAAAAAACGTTTCTTAAGCATTTTATAAAAATGTTATATTCTGAATTTCCTAAATTTTTCCAGCAAATGGCTAAAATATGTTTTCCAAACGTTTCATAAGATTTTTTTACTTGGACATTCTAAGAATATTTCTCGGACACACCCATAAAATGTGTTATTGTAAATAATACAAAGTTGTTTTAATTGTATCTTCTAAAACCTGTTCCAGCAAACGTAATGTAAAAAGCACCAGGCTTTCTGTCTTAGCCCTAAACTACTGTACATACAATCAATGTACATGGAAATTAATATTATTTTATCTATGTCATTATTTTTATCTATGTTAATATTTTTATATTATTCTCATTATTCTCAGTGGTCATTCATCACTGACCAAGCTCATTTGGGGTTTGGCTGTTGGTCACTTCAGTAGACAAAGGAGGAGTTACAGTCAAAGGAGTTTTAAGGAAGAGGAGGGGAGCCGTTTTTGGCCCCATGTGATTAAACCCCACTGTCATAATGGCCCCTGCCACCCGGGTGCCATTCGGTTAATAATGAGTTCAAAACCCTTTTGTGTGAATAGGATGAAAACATCTACCTTAGATTTTCAACATCTGATAACATAATAGCCAAAAATATTATGATCCTCATTTTAATTAGAACTCAGAACTCAGAATCATTTTATTCATATTACCTTTTTTTTTTAAATATGTTTATTCACACACATGCATAGTTAGATACAATTCATGGTGTATAGTACAAAAATATTGGTAATCAAAATATATTGTAAACGTTATAAAACTTTAAAAACATAATAGATAAAAACAAAAGTGAATAAAAACGTAAGTGAACAAATAAAAATGCTGCGTTTTATGCTGTACATATAAAGTGCAATATGACTTTTAGGTCATCTCTAGTGAACCCGTCTAACGTGGCTGCATCTCTGCGAACAATATTTAACAATTCATTAATCTGTCCAACTACTTAACAGTTGCTCAATACTGCATCCAATACCTATATATGTGCATTTAGTTGTACAGATATCATTATGACACACATGGTGCAACTAATTATTGATACAGCTCCCAGCAAGTTATCCAGATATTTCCACCACACCAATCTATGAATTACATTGTAATGTTGTATGACTTTCATCTTATTCATTTTGTTTGATCATGCCAAGACAAGGTTACCTTGTTTCTACATGACTATTGGGCTTAGGTTAGGTAGTTAGGTAGTTAGGTGATTATAAAAACAAAGAATTCGATGTTTCGGCCATTTTTCGGACGTTTCTGAAATCGGACGTTTCGACGAGTATTCGTTGTACACTCTTGGCTGAGGAGGTCTCGAATGGTTGAACTGATTACAACAACTTATCAGATAAGGAAAACACAATCTGATCTTTTTATCAAGTCTTAGAGCAGCTGTGCAGCTAGTTCATCAGTCAGTGCAGGACTGCTAACGTGTATGTAGAATCTATAACAGTTCATGAAGTTTGTTTTTGATAAGTAATGAATTTTGAGATTTGAGATAGTTTAGTTGCAATTTTAAGTACCGTAAAGGATAGTACTATGGACAGGGCAGGTATTATCGACACTCACATTTGAGATAGTTTAGTTGCAATTTTAAGTACCGTAAAGGATAGTACTATGGACAGGGCAGGTATTATCGACACTCAGATTTGAGATAGTTTAGTTGCAATTTTAAGTAACGTAAAGGATAGTACCATTGACAGGCAGGTATTATCGACACTCACATTTGAGATAGTTTAGTTGCAATTTTAAGTACCGTAAAGGATAGAACTATGGACAGGGCAGGTATTATCGACACTCAGATTTGAGATTCGTTCAGTTGCAATTTTAAGTACCGTAAAGGATAGTACTATGGACAGGGCAGGTATTATCAACACTCACATTAGAATGTTAACAATTTTGTTAACAGACTAATTTAAGTGTCGATAATACCCGCTCTGTCGATAATACCATCCTTAACTGTATCATCATTTCTATAACGCTAAACTACATATTTTCTAGGCACTGTATATTGATGTATTCGCAATGGTTAAAGTTAAAAAATTAAAAATGTTAAATGAGATACAAATTAGAATAATTTAGCATGGAAAAAGTTGCATCATAATTCATTAAAATACTTCTAGCTGCATTTTGAAATCAATGGCTAATATTTTGCTTTGTTTATCTGCAGAGATATGCGTGGTGCACGTTTGTATATTACCGGGGTCCTTTTTGGAATAGCATTATTCTTGGTTGCCAACATTTCGGATATCTGGTCAGAAACTAGAGTACTGCGTGACCCAGAGGTGAGTTTCCTGTTTTTTTTTTCAAAGCTCTGTATTATCACCCAAACACATCACAAATGATCAATAAAAAAACAGATCTAAATCCACAGAGTATATGCCCAGAGACGCCACTGTAATTGAACCAATGTATTTTCACATATGACAAGCCCAGAGAGAGACCAGGTTTAGTGATGGAAGATGTAGTTATATGACGTAACAATAAAAAACCATATCAATGACATCAGTTGCCATAGTTATGACTGTGATTTAATATAGCAAATGACACCTATTGTCGCCCAAACCCAACTCTGACATGGCTTACACAGAGCCTCACTCATTTGGTTGCTGTCTCACTCCCTTCAACATTTTTTTTCATAATTTAATTCAACTCAGAACCAAAATAAATCTTTTACATTTTAAGCAAACTGGTTGAAAAGGGCCAAAACTCACCCCTGTACAATCCTACCAATAAATTGGCAATTTAAGCACCAATGTCTCAGGGCATCTTAAACTGACTAAAGCAAAACCTTTAGAGATTGATTTTCGCATAATAATATATTATTTAACTTCCATGTGAAGGGTACCATCCGTTGATTTTCAAACTTCAGTGTGACACATTGAGTTTTATGAGCAATAGTCACAACATAGTAGTGGTGGTAAATAGATAATTACTCAAATAATGCAAGGCTATATTTTGAATTTTGATTTCATCATCCAAGCATTTAGTAAGTATAAACATAGGTTTTACCTGTTTCTGCCCTGGACCATCGAGTCCCTAAGGTCCCTGAGCAACTCACCAGATATCAAACACAACTTACCCAGCCACTTTTGATCCATACTTGCTCAATACTATACAAGCAAAACAAATCCGCCAAAATTAGGATATTTACGCTGTTTCTACTGGAGCAGTGAAATAAGAACTATTTTGTGTGGTTCGCCATACATTTGAATGTGTGTGGCAGTATAAAAGGAGGTCAACAATTAATTATTTTTCACTGCTCGCGGTCGCTCGCACGCTATTAAGCAGTCTACTCATAGACCATTTTTGACTATTTTAATACAGTGTCTTATTGGTTAATCTCGAATATTTTTATACCTGGGCCTAGGACTTTAACAAGTATAGAACTATCATACTATGTTCTATGACAGACCAGGTATATTTAAGCGAACGAACGGTCAGACGATTGAAAATATATGGGTCAACGCAGCAGCAGCGTAGGCAGGGTGGGGGGGCTTTTGCGAGGCCTGAATTTGTACTATAATCAAATTTTTCTCAGCTTCTAACGGTCGAATCTTCACCAAATTTGATTTGTAAGTTGCGCTTTTGTTCGCGGTTCTAATGGTGTGCCATTTGTAGCTGTACTCCCAAAACTGTACGAAAGCGCAAGTTAAAAACGTTTTGGCAGGATTTCCCTATGTATTAAAGTGTTTACATTGTAGGCCTAGTGCTGCTAGCAATCTATACACAACACCAGGTATCTATTCTTGTTTTGAAAAAGAATATTCTTGTTAACTTATGTTGTTTATGCATATAACAGGAACCTACACTATGTTGGCTATATGTATATGATTGTTGAATAAATATTATTTACAGCCGGTCTTAGCAAAAGACACTGTGGTCAGCACAAATAATGAAGAGCCAGTGGCGTCCGTTCCCCTGAACGAATATAGAAAAGACCCCCGGAAGGATGTAAAAAAAGACCCAGTGAGTGAGCTTAAAAATGACCTCATGGAAGAGCCTGAATTGTACCCAGCAGGAAAAGAGCCTAAAATAGACCCAACGAAAGAGCCCAAAAATGGCTCTAAGAAAATGCCCGATGCAACAAACCAAACAGAGTATGTATAAGATACACCAGATAAACTATTTGCACGAGAGCACTGTGACATCAGAATGCACTTGTTTTCTTTCAATTTGGATGTATGTCCTTCACTTATAGTATAGATACGTTGTCACTTCTTAACAAGGGATAAAGTGACACAGAAGCTCTTAAATAATGAGGGACATAAGAGGAATATCTCCTTAAATAGTGACAGGCGACAGTTTAATATTCCTTGTTGTTATTCATCTAGTTAAAAAGTGACTGGAGACATACGATTTTTTCTTAAATGACGACATGGGACATTGCTTCCTATTTTTGGGACCCATGTAAACCCCCCATATTGTGGCATTGCGAGAGCGTAGAATCAAGCGTCTTCTTTAAAGTTGCACTGTCTGTCAAATTTGCAATTTTTTAAGATGCTATCAAACAGTTGAAAATTACCTTTATTAATCAAGGCACACTAAATTTGTGTGAATTAATGATTTTATAAGACATTAATTACTTAAAAATAAATTATACATTGAGAGAAAATCCAGACCAAAACATTGGAAACACAATGGAAATGACATCATCACCATTTTTCAGTATTGTGACATCATCACTGGGTTTGTTTACATATTGAGTTTTTGATGGCATGAAAAACTCATATTTATATTATTTATTGTAAATTAAAACTAAATTGTTGTGCAAAAGTGAGTTTGTAATGATGAAAAATATCATGAGACAAGAAGGCAGTATTGATTAATATCATTATTTTAATGTGCAAATTTTACAGTCAGTGCACCTTTAAAGTCTCTGAGCATGCATCGCTTTTATCGTCTCTTGGTCGGCCAAGGGTTCCGAAGTGTATGAAGTGTGCCACATTCTTATTCAGACATGCCAAGTCTCACTAATTCAGATTCATTCTCACTCATTTCGTTGCTGTCTCACTTCTCTAGACTTGAACATTTTCTTCTTATTTTAATTTGTCTCACTCAAAGAGAACCAGAAAATATCTTTAATATTTTAATGTAAACTGGTTGGAAAGGGCCAAAACTCTGATATCTCTGTCTTACTAGTAGTAGTCTGTGTATTGGATCAATTATAAATTGTATAGAAATAGTTAATATGCTTATGCAATGTACATGAGAGGCCGCAAAAGTTATGATTTACTAAAATTATACTTCGATGCCATTTTCATATACATATATACATATATTGTATAGGCCTATATATATGTGTGTCAACAACACGCTAGTTTAAAGAGCTTTAAAGTTCTGACAGAGCCTATCCACATATCAGAGTGCTGCAATAGGTTGGGCGTAAAAGAAAAAGAAGCAGTGAATAAACATAATTTGTTCATGCATCAAACTATAAAATTAATTATATTTGGATGCTCCTTTACAATTACACCCATTTTCTTCGAAATATTTTTGACAGGCCCTTTGAATGTCCAATAATCAACAAGGGTGGAGATTCTGAAGCACCCAAGATGATATTTGAACCCGAATGTGCGAAGAAATTGCAGATGATACGCAAGGCAAACAATGACAACTGGGTTGGGCTTAATCCGTGTAAGTATGGATTCTTTCTATTATGTATCCTGTTTTCAGAACAAGTGCAACATATCTGCAATAATATCACATAGTGAATTTCGTTACTATAGATTACTGCCCTGGCCACACATTTCAAACAAGCACTCATTATAGATGATGGTTTCAGGCTTTACATCACTGGTTTGTTACTCTCGACAGCATAGATTTACTGGTACATCTAAAAATATTTCAAAGTTTCCGAAAACTTCTGGCCATAATGGCTATAACCCAGATAGCATTCCAAATCGGGCCAGCATCGTTTCTACATCGCGATCGATCTTGCCGACGTCGATATGATTTGGAATGACATCTGGGAATAGCAGGAAAAGGTTGGCAGAACTTTGGAAAGCTGTTTTGTATATAGATGTCTTTACAATAGAATACAAAGGAAGTTAAAACAACAACATCATTGCATGTTAATTGTTTTTGAAGTATTTTAGTGTGGACGTAACTTGTTTCACTGTTATTTATATTCAGATGACATTTACAAAAAATGGCCAGGACTTCTGGTACATGATGATTATGTATTGCGTGAATTTGCTGAATCCAAGGATATTTCTGAGATGTCAGATGCAGAGGCAGAGATTAGATATTATCAGTAAGTATCTAATTAAAAGACCAGCACACATGAGGGATGCCAGCAACCGGGTCGCCGGCGATTCAGTCTACACTCCTTTTTATGACTTGAGCGTAGTGGTAGAGTAATGCACATGACACTATAATTAGTTTACCTGGTTTTTAGGTCACGATGGGTCACGGTTTACACTAATTTCGATAATTATCTTTTTTTATTTGACAAGTATTTAGACAAGAATGATCGTCGACCGTCATCGCCAACAAAAAATGATTAATTTTACGGCCTCTCAGCCAATCAGACGTCTCGAAATCGTCGAAATAAGCATACGCAAAACGTCGGACAAGAGTTGCAACGCCAAAAATGGAACCGACCAAAGTTCATAGTGTATGACAGGTTTCCGGCAACTCAGTGGTTATGTTTATCTCATTATACAGCTGGGGTCAAGTCATTTTCCTAATACCCTATTGGTCAGATCCCAGCAACTCAGATGCTGGTCATTACAGATGCCCAAAATCGCTGGCAACTCAGTCGCTAAATATCAAGTGCTTGATATTCAGCCACTGAGTTGCTCGTCATAATATCTCAGTTGCTGTTCCATTCACACAGTGCAACTGAGTGGTAGAAAGGGGTAAACACTGAGTCACCCGCGACCCAGTTACGAGAAACTCGTCCATGTGTATTGGGCTTTAGAATCATAACAAAATCTTCTCAGTTTTTATAATCACGGTTAAGATTTAGCTAAGCTTAACTCAAGTTTGCGACAATAATGCAGCAACATTTAATTTACATTAGTATTATATGTGGTTTGTAAGTTTGGACCCTTACTGTCTGCAATGTTTTGAATAGTATTTCTAAAATGATGCCTCAATATTTGCACATTTAGACATTTTATAATTTCCCAAAACTCCAGTACACTGATTTACAAGTATAAATAAATGCAATGTCATATTATAATAAACATATAATGTGTTGGAAGGGGATACGTCCGAGTATTTATAAAATGCCATTACCTAAGTGCCTAGTATGTAGCCCCTAGTATGTTTAACAGTTAAAATGAATTATATAGTAACAAAAATATAAAATAATAAATCGAGAAAAAAGATAGAAGAACACATATTTACGGAAGAACGCATATGTAGTTTATTAAAGTTTTTGAAAACATATCACCACAATATTTTCACAGCTGTTACAATTAACTTATCATTAAACGTCTGCTGTGTTCTGCAGAGCTAAATTAACTCAACTTCGAAAGCAAAACAACTTTAATCATGATCAATTCAGAGTGAGATTGTATTTTCTTGTTTGTTTGTATGTTTATTTACCAGAAGAAGCATATATGCTTATTGAGCTGGAACAAATTAAAGATAGAGAATATACATCAATACATTGTGATATTGAGATAATAATTACATGTATATTAAAATGATATTAAAATGATAATGAAACACAATTGAATAAAGTCATTTATATGCTATAAAATGGTAGTTCAAAGCAAAATTCTTATGAGAAACTTTAAAATGTTCTTTTTTTCCAAATAAATTGGATAATGAATATGATTTTCACAATATGTATTGAGTCTACATGTAATTATTATCTAAATATCTCAATGTATTGGTGTAAATTTTTCATATTTAATTTGTTCCAGCTCAATAAGCATATATGCTTCTTCTGGTTGGGAACATGTTCTCCTCAATTACCATGCAATTTCCAATGTCTTAAAATGTTGTAGTGAAATGTTATATTGCAAGGGTGTCAAAATGTTGTGATTGCAAGATTTATTTGACTTTAAGATAGTATTACTGGTTCATATCAGGAGTCTGACTATGATATATCAGATGCAGCCATACACCTAAAATATATCTTTCAATTTCAGACTTATGACAATCGTTCACATGAAATGCGCAGACGTCAGACGTATGGGAAGACGTGGTGATGGCGGTTGGGAGGTGTGCGTTTCAGAACCATACAAACCTCAAAAGAATTGCATCGTCTATTCATTTGGGTATAGCACATCTTCATTCTTCAGAATAAAACATTTTATTGTATCTCTGGAAACGTAGATTGTGACAATAATGCCAATACGTCCAACTTACATTATATTAAAGCAATATACATATCCTTGAACAGTTGTTGACCTTCTGATGCGATTAATAGAATTAATGTAAATATAGGTAATAATTTGGTACTGTCCTGCTTGTAGCACTTGCAATCCTTACCATGATGTTCCGTTCATATGTAGCCAATATTCATATGTTATAACACCAAATGGCTCATAGGTGGCATGCATGTCGGCCTTAGTGAATGACTCCTATGACTATAATATAACCATTTTTCCTTGATTATTTTGTTTATGTAAATTGTAAGTTTATGGTCAAATAAATACTTTCTGTCTGTCTGTCTGTCTGATGTCAAGGTTGGTTACAATTGTGATGGAGAACTTAAACTCTAATGACCAGAACAGGATGTGTGTACTGTGTGCCCAAGTTATGTCTATCTAGCTTCCTAATACCACAGTACAAATATCGATGACTTCGTGGACTAAATCTTTGATAAAAAAGCCTTTAGTTTGAAAAACAAAGTTTTCTAATATAAATGAATATCCTCTCTTTTTCTTTAAGGTTGTTCACCCCAACCCTTGATAGATTTATACATATTGTAGCATATTTTCTGATGAAATTAAATAATAATACCAGACACCTCTCCAATTGTTCAAAAATAACTTGTAGTCCTTGGTTTTTATTTATTTCAGAATCAGAAATGATTTCTCATTTGACGATGCAATGGGGAAAAATTATGGCTGCCAAGTGAAGTCATATGATCCGAGGTAAGTACTTCCATACAGCTTCCTACGCAGACCCTCCGCCATAAGGGGGAGTATAGCGAAAGCTGACAGCCCTGAGGGTCTGCCAGATTTCGGATGGAGTAAAAATCCTGGTGGGGGGAGCAAGGTATTGAACTGTGTGCATCAGTTTCTATCAATCATTAGAGTCCAAAACAGCGGAAAGCTCTGCTTTACAACCGTAAATAACGCCAGATTCGGCAATAGTCAAAGAATATTTTGTTCGCCGCTACGTTGAATTAAACAGGTTTGCAAATAATAGTTTATAATCACACAATATTTCATCAATCGCTTTGGCCAACATTTTTCGGAAAGTTGCTATGGATGGTACTTATCGTGCTTTTTGGGCATTGCTTCGTTGTTATACTGTGGAGTTGTATTACCGTAATCACCTTGTAATCAAGTGAAAGTCTATTAACAGTAACAGTTAAAAAAAAGATAAACAAGTTAAATGCAAACTTTCAACAGGTGGCAGCACCTGTCAGTCACAGTATGCCATCTAGTGGTAATGCATCACGGTAATACAAACTCACGGTATTACAACAGAGCACTCTATCATCTTCCTAAAGCAAGGCCGTCATTTCCGCAAAGCTACGTGCATCACTAAATAGGTCAGCCAATGCTAGTGTTTCAAAAGACTCAACCGTCCCTGCTGGCCACGTTGCTGTGCTAAATATAGCACATTTTGTAAACATTACCACTGATTTGGCGACATATTTAGCATAGCCACCCAGGAGCTGAGCGGAAAAGGTGGGCTTGCTTTAGAAAGATGGCCTTGTATTCTTGATTCATTATTAATGCCTTTACTACCCCATAACTAGATTAGACGTAAATCACTTCTACATTTAGGCAATCATATTAGATATTTTTATAAATTAGATGGGCGTACACTGGTAAAAATTGACAGTGCGACATTGCCATTCTTAAACGGGGTCAAAGTGACACGGAAGCTCTTAAATAATGATGGACATTAAACTCTCTTATGCAATACACTTTATAAAGTTAAAGAGAAAAAAGCAACAAATTAGCTGGTGAGTTGAATAGCATTGGGAAAGCAACAGCTGACAAAAGTGAAAGTAGATATATAAAGATGACCAAATATAATAGCCAGGATCTAAACTGAGAGGTACGGGACTCCGAACCCACAAGTGATGTTAAACAGTGTTTTAAAGCATGCTAACCTTCCGACTCATCTCAGTTCAGAGAATAGAGGTGGATATTAAGATTAAAAACTTTGAATTTGAGATCTGACAGTGACAAGGCAAGCATAGTTTACCAAAACTGGAAGAGGGATATCCTTAAAACGGGTCAAGCGACAGATTTGATATTCTTAGTTATTTCAAATTTTTTTGGTTAAAAATTGACATGACTGTCATTCAATCTTTCCTTCAATGGTGACATGGGACATTGCTTCCTATTTTTGGATCCATATGGACCCCTTATACATTATTTAAGAATATATCTATTATTTATATTTACATGAAAAGACAGTTAAGGTAACTATCTCTTTTTCTTGCAGCATGAAAAAGGACTCTCACAAAAGATCAGATTTTGTTTACTTTTACAAAGTAGGCCTTGGGCCAGCAGATACATTCAACAGCTGGGGCTGGAAACTTATGACCTTAGGTTCATTGCTGAAAGAAAATGGTCATGGTGATGTGAGTATGGTTACAAAGTCAAGAAATATAGTTTTACAAGCATTTTTCTTTTCAGTAAGGCTAATTATGATAATAAATTCTAAAAATTATGGATAATTTAGGTTGATCTGTTTGCAGATAATATGTTGCTTCTGCACTCAATTTTGTTTGTGATATTTGTTCACTCAATCTAGTAGGTCACTTGATGGATGACTATTCTCCATGTTCACTCGATCTAGTAGTTCACTTGATGAAGGATTTTTCTCCTTGTTCACTCAATCTATTAGTTCACTTGATGAAGTATTGTTCTGTTTGTTCACTTGATCAAGTAGTTCACTTGATGGGTGACTATTCTCTGTGTTCACTCGATCTATAAGTTTACTTGATGGATGACAATTCTCTGTGTTGACTTGATCTATTAGTTCACTTGATGGATGACAATTCTCTGTGTTTACTCGATCTTGTAGTTCACTTGATGGGTGACTATTCTCTGTGTTCACTTGATCTATTAGTTCACTTGATGGATGACAATTCTCTGTGTTGACTTGATCTATTAGTTCACTTGATGGATGACAATTCTCTGTGTTCACTCGATCTTGTAGTTCACTTGATGGGTGACTATTCTCTGTGTTCACTCGATCTATTAGTTCACTTGATGGATGACAATTCTCTGTGTTGACTTGATCTATTAGTTCACTTGATGGATGACAATTCTCTGTGTTCACTCGATCTTGTAGTTCACTTGATGGGTGACTATTCTCTGTATTCACCCGATCTATTAGTTCACTTGACGGGTGACTATTCTCGGTGTTCACTCGATCTATTAGTTCACTTGATGGATGACAATTATCTGTGTTCACTTGATCTATTAGTTAACTTGATGAAGTATTGTTCTCTTTGTTCACTTGATCAAGTAGTTCACTTGATGAATGATTATTCTCCTTGTTTACTCGATCTGGTAGTTCACTTGATGAAGGACTATTCTCTGTATTCACCCGATCTATTAGTTCACTTGATGAAGGACTATTCTCCTTGTTCACTCGATCTAATTGTTCACTTGATGAAGGATTGTTCTCTTTGTTCACTTGATCAAGTAGTTCACTTAATGAAGGATTATTCTCTTTGTACACTCGATCTAGTAGTTCACTTGATGGGTGACTATTCTCCTTGTTCACTCGATCTAATAGTTCACTTGATGGATGACTATTCTCTGTGTTCACTTGATCTATTAGTTCACTTGATGGATGACTATTCTCTGTGTTCACTTGATCTATTAGTTCACTAGATGAAGGACTATTCTCCTTGTTCACTCGATCTGATAGTTAACGTAAAGAAGGATTTTTCTCCTTGTTCACTCGATCTGGTAGTTCACTTGATGGATGATTATTCTCCTTGTTCACTCGATCTGGTAGTTCACTTGAAGAAGGATTTTTCTCGTTCACGCGATCTGGTAGTTCACTTGATGGATGACTATTCTCGGTGTTCACTTGATCTATTATTTCACTTGATGAAGGACTATTCTCCTTGTTCACTCGATCTGATAGTTCACTTAAAGAAGGATTTTTCTCCTTGTTCACTTGATCTGGTAGTTCACTTGATGGATGATTATTCTCCTTGTTCACTCGATCTGGTAGTTCACTTGAACAAGGATTTTTCTCGTTCACTCGATCTTGTAGTTCACTTGATGAAGGATTATTCTCTTAGTTCACTCGATCTAATAGTTCACTTGATGAATGATTATTCTCTTTGTACAGTACATATTTGTCGTAAACAAATATTCTGGTTTCAAATTCTGTTGACAATGAGTCATCTATTATTTCACTTTTTATCCAAAATACAGAAAGTTATTGACTACGTCAAAATGGACATCGAGTTCAACGAATGGGACTCTTTGGAGATTATGCTAGCTGCAGGAACTCTGAAGAAGGTCAAGCAGTTCAGTTTAGAGATACACTCCGCTGAAATTATGAAAAGAAGATCAACGAAATACGATTGGCTACGATTCTACAACATTCTCTTGGGCCTTGAAAAATTAGGATTCAGACGCTATCATATTCATATTAATAAAAGCGGTTGGTTCAATTCCAAAGGAACTAATATACGACGTCCATGTTGTTTCGAAATATATTATATGAATATAAACTACTTAAAATGATCTGACAAAATATATTTATACATATATCGTTTTATTTGTCTTAAAGACATTAATAACGGATTTGTTTCTAGTGCATAATCTGTTTTGGGAAATTGTATAATGACATGTATTTTGATGAATTTTTAAATTACTTTATGAACCAAACTTGGCCTGTGATTTGATATGGTTTGGTCTGCTTACAATGTACATGGTGAGGCCTTGTTGTGATGTCATACATAAAACTTTTGTCATAGCATTATGACCTAATTGATGAATGTATTAGGGATTTTGTTTGTGAGAGCTGTGCATTTTCATACAGCTTTTGGGAAAGTGGCTGGTTTACTGACTGGTTTACTGGTACTGTCTGAAGCTATCCACATCTATGTGCAGGTATCTTTTGGCTCCAAGTTTAAGTTTATTCAGGATCAACACATGCATTCACAATGTACATAAACAACTTTCAATATCATCACACTAATAGGGTAGTGGCGCCACTAGCTGATGGCTGTGTTGGCTATCCCCTTTAACATAATAAATACAGTATTTAAGAGAATACCTTCACCACAAAAGAAAAATGAATGGATCATAAAAAAATAATTTTTTGGAGTGACTTCAAGGCAGTCCAGTGATATTGAGTCCTATTTGTAGAGCGTAATAAATTCAACTGGGACTGCAAAATCTGTTATTACCTGCTTTTGGTGATGATTGTGGATTATTGATTTTGTGAGCTATTTTAGTCTGGTTTGATATCACCTTGTCATTGTTAATGAAAGGTTTTGGGAAGTCTGTTTGGTTGTTTTTTATTCTGTAACAATTTGTTTATGTTCATCCAGGTCTAAATGATATCATTTCTACATTCTGTAAATTTATTATTCCGATACATGGCTTAGCCTAATCCCTACCAAGATGCAATGCATAAAAGAAATAAAGCAAAGTAAGTCCATTTTATGAGGATGATAGGTATTAGTAGATATACACTCTTCATTACATCTACCAAAACCGATTGTTATGATCCGTGCCAGCTCACTGAGCTTGAAGAATAAAAAAAAACTTATCTTAGTCCTTGTTCTGACTTATTGAAGAGATATAGGACCTGAACAATACTTGAAATCTACATTTTACCAGGGGGATGTGCACCGTACCATTGTGATGCTTGGCGTAGTTGCACAGTACCACACTTTTGGCAAACCGGGAGACTTCCATTTGTAGTAGCAATGGGCGGACGTGGTTAGAGCACACTCGTAAATGCAGGTCTCTAAATCGAATCCACTCGGTTTCGCTGATATCACGCAAAGATGGTCAAGAACATTGCAAAAACACAAAGAAAAATTGTAATTTGAAAATAATTGATTTTTAATTATAACTTAAGGAAAAAGGGTACCATTTAAAGTGCTGCTCATTAAAACTAAATTGCAAGAACATATGATCAACTATAAAGTTGCCAACATATGGAACAAAATGCCACTTGCACTGAAAGAAGATGAAACAGATAGGAGTTTAAAAATAACTTTAAACAAGAAAAGCTCTCTTAAAAAAAGAGACCTGACAGTGTATCAGAATTAGTTAATGCAGTCTAGACATGCAAAAAAAAAAATAATTTATCTATTTTGTACACACTAAAGGGTATTAGTTTCACGTAACAGATACTGACAAGGTATCATGTCAAAATATTATAATTAATTAGTATAGTTCATATGAATTGATGTCTTTGTCGTTATTGCCGAATGTGCTATAAAATGTACTTTTCGATAGATCCTCGCTACTCTTGCCTAGCTACCCACAACTGTCTGCAAATCAACCACTTGCACCATCTTGAGTATAAGTAATTATACCTGTATCAGAATTGTTAATGTAGTCTTAAGATACAAACAAAATGTATTGACCTATTTTGTACAGACTAAAGAGTATTAGTTGCAACAGATACTGACAAGGTATCATGTAAAACTATTACAATTAATTAGCATAGTTTATATAAATTGATGTCTTTGTCGTTATTGCCAAACGGGCTATAAAATGTACTTTTGCATAGATCAAGTTATCATGTCAAACTATTACAATTAATTAGTATTGTTCATATAAATTGATGTCTTTGTCGTTATTGCCAAACGGGCTATAAAATGTACTTTTGCATAGATCCTCGCTACTCTTACCTAGCTACCGACAACTGTCTGCAAATCGACCACTTGCACCATCTATAGTATTAGTAATTATGAAAAGAGACCTTTTATGAAAAAAATGTATATATATATATATATATTCCAAACTTTCCTGCTATTAAGTTGCATAGATTTTTTTCTAGTTCTTTTTTTAATATACCTAAATACTTTTAGTATTTTGTAATTTGCAGCCAAAAAAAAAACCGAGTCTTTCAGAAAAATGTGTCTTTTTTTTGCAAATCTAATAGTCTAAGAATAATTCCGATCCAAATTAAAATATAATCTTTTTTCATTTTTTCACATTAACATACATAATTGACAGGTTCAGTGAGTGTAGCATTTTTGAACTGCATATCTGCGGTTTAAAACAGTTTTTTAATTTCAATATTGGCCTATTTGTTATTACTTGTAATTAATTAGTGTACAGTTTCAAATGCAATCAGCTATCAGAAACATAAAGAGCAATTGACAAATCCAATTTGTTTAATTATACTCTTTCACTTAAGAAAGAGTGAGAACAGTGAGTGTGTGTGGCCAGTTTCATTCATTTTATGGGTCAGAGTGTGGATTTTGTCACTCAACTGGGTAATCATAGCCAGATGCCTGCTATGGAGTGACCCTGCCACACTGACATACAACAGCAGCACCACAAGCACACATTCATGATGGATTTTATTAACAGCCAAAGCATCATAGTTACCATTCAAATCACATTAGTTTTTATAGGAATGAAATACTGTAAGTGGTATTTAACTTTTGGTGAGTTGCTAGACATTTTACATGATGGGCCTCCAACAGATATTTGTTAAAAACCTTCACAAGCTTTCACCCCTAAGACTAAAATGAACCATGCCAATTTCTGGGAAATCAGACTAACATGGATGAGTCCATTGATGTTGGAGGGGGGAACTGTTAAGATTAAATAAATACCTTGGTGGATGCCATAGTTATGTTATTTAAGCCGTTTTCAAGGATGTGAAAATCAGTGATCTAGCCACAGCTTAAACGAACACAAACAACAGTGATGTCACGGCTAATATACATAAACCTCAGAAGATTATTTATAAAACCACTCTTAGTAAGTGTCTCTATATCTATGAGTTCTGCTAATTATAGGATATGTTATGGTTTGAGATGTGTGTAGCACATAAATTTCAAAATTGTCTATACCCAGGCATGCACTGATTGTACAGCTTTTTAAGCTCCTGATGCATGACCCTCAGGTGATGATATGCTTTTATAATTACCTGAAATAAATTCAATATAAAAATACATATATATGTTCTGCAAACAACTGCAATTTTGACATTCTCGACTTTACTGAAACATGTTTAGGATATGAAATCTGCAGTTTGGCACATTTCAAGTGATACAGTCATGGAATGAAGTTAAAGAGTATAGCATATAGAGGGGGAGGTTTATCTGTTTTTATAAAGGATGACCTGTATTTTATAAAAAGACAGGACCTAGCTGTCACAAATGACATGATTGTTTGATTTATTGAAACCATGAACAATACGAGTGATCAAAATAACATAATAATTGGTCTGGTCTACAGAAGCCCTTCATATAATAATGAGAGAGAATTTATTGCCAAGTTGGAACCTATTCTTAACAAGATACAACATGAGAAGAAGAAAGTTATAAATTATAATCCTGGGGGATTTCAATATGGATTTACTAAAGGTTGATAATCACAAACCTACCTCAGAAATATTAGACACTTTACTGACTTTCAATTAGGGTGGGGGCCTAGCTCAGAGGTAGCGCTCTGGGCTTCCAACCGCTGGGTCCCGGGTTCTATTTCCGGTCGAACCTAAGTTGAATGACTGTTTCATCCTCTGTCTCATTGCCATGGTCTCTGACTGTCTAATTAGCCCAACTGGTGCAGAAATACAGGACGTAAAGCCCTAATCACACACACACACACTGACTTTCAATTTAATTCCATATATTACTCTTCCAACTCGTGTGACAAATGATGCAGCCACACTCATTGATCATATCCATAAGAAAGTATCTGATAGAGACATTATTGCTGGGACACTATTAAGTGACATAAATGACCACTCTATACATGAAGAACATGCACAAAAGCAGTCTTTTCTTCATTTTATTTAAAAACAATCAGTCGCATGGCACAACCTAAAAACAAAGCCATACATAACACTATGTAATTCCCAGCATTACTTGCGTCATCAATGACCTTGATTAAATGTAATAATGTATAAACTATATCCAATTTGCAAAGTCATAACCATCACCTTTAAGCAAGTTTCCTATTCCAAACCTCTGCAAGGTCAGCAATCGATGGCAGATTAGCACTGGACTCTTTCAATCATAGCTGTTCACTGTTTTTGAAAATGAGTTTGAGAGATCAGAGCCCTCTAGCTAATATGATTGGAATTGAGGCTTGATTAAAGCTCCCTCTGGGGATGATTAATTAAATTACGATTTACAATATTAAGATACTCATCTATCACATACATTTTATACTTAAAAATAAAAAAGAACATAATGAATATCCAAAATCAATTACATATAGACTAATTACTGATGACAATGTAGTCATGCTAAATAAAGGCTTAAACTAGCACACTACTAAACATCTATAACCATAGATACCTAATGAAAGGCATTGATAATGGCTCATTTTCAAGAACACCTTATCAAGATGTTTAAATCCAACTATAAATAATAATATAATAATGTATATAGGGCACATAGCCTTTATTGGCAACCTGAAGGTTGGATTTCAACAATGTACAGTTAACTATTTTTTTGGAGCTGCTACACCCATTAAGTATAAGTTGAAGGCCACAAACAGGAGTCAGTGAGTGATGCTCGAGTCTGCATCTATCTGGTTTGTGCTTTATCAACAGGACATAGAATTATACAGGGATGCCATCATAGCTAAACACAACATACCCAGGCACTGATCGCTCGAGCCGTGAGCATTGGGAATTTAAAATCCTATATATACGACAGGGGGCGCTTTACTTGGAAAAAGACTAACATTTCGAAACCTAGGATTTATTTTCTTTGAGTAGACTTCATATTTCATTACAACTGTCACTATGTGTTTAATTTTAGGGCAGAGGGCAGTCACAGTATAGTTTTTGGGCAGTGAATCTAGGACGAGGTGTAACTTGTTGGTTATAGAAAATAAAAAGAAACACTGAGGAAAGGGATTCCGTCACATCCTGATTAAATATTTTACAATGAAGCTGGGTCAAAATGAGAGATTGAGAATGTTCAAAGAACTCCAAAAGTCCTGAACATAAATGGGACAATTGCCCATTACTCAGGCGACAGTGTATAAATGTATATATCTATGGTTTTTTTTTTGTGATGTCTTCAATTCTTGACCACTTTGCGTAGCCAGAAAATGGTCCTTCTAATGTTTATTTGAATGGTTTCCAGCTTTTATTTAACTTCGAAAATTAGCAAACATTTCAAGATTTGGTCTGTCGACTTGGGAGTTGGTCAAAATGTAGTAATCCACTCTCAACCAAAGATTCACTTGTTGTTTAGCCACTCTCAACCAAAAATTCACTTGTTGTTCAGCCACTTTCAACCAAAAATTCACTTGTTGTTTAGCCAATCTCAAGCAAAGATTACTAATCAGAAGAGGAAATACTTGCAAAGACCATAAAAATCAAACTTTTATTTATACTCATGCAGCAACACATATACAAAATTTAATGGTCTTGTTTATTAACAAGAATTTCATGCAGATATTTAATCTAACAAATATTGTTACGATTATACACATATCGTTAGCAAAACCTTTTATTTTCACACATTACAAAGCAAAGAAATTACCAGAAATGTTATTACTGTTATATTGTTACTGCTTAGTTCTGTCAAATGTCACACTCCTTAATTTTTTTCAAGACAGGCTGCTTAAGGATTTCTTTATTTGACAACGAGACTTGGGTGTGATTCCAAAGCATAAGAACAAGTAGAGACCCTGGAAAGAATTGAGTCCAACAAAAACATACGAAAGAAACGAGAGCTTTGGTATGTTGGCCAGAAATCCAAAAATCCAAGTGAAGCCCATCAAAAAAAAAAAACGAACAGCTATCGGTGCAAGATGGATGGGATGATTTACTGAACCTTCTGGGACACTTCTCGTAACAGTTCTTATTTGATGGGGCAAAAATGTGAAAGTTCCAATATTTATGGTCATGGATACACCAACAGGCAGCATAAAAGCATTACGAAGAAATACAGAAGTCTCCAGCCAGCACATTTCATCTTGTGTATAGGATTTATTAAGAAATGTGCTCAGTGAAAGACATAAAGAAACTATACATACAGGAATCAAAGTTCTTGTCACCATTAAAGCTTTTCCAGATGATCTTGTATGTTGAAAACTTCCCAAATTGTGGCAAAGCCAGATAGAAAATGCGGTAACCCAGCTGAAATTCATCAACCAAGCCAGATGTTGCAGAGCAGTCAGTGCCCAACAGAGCGAATTCAACAATTTGTTAGCACTCAAAATGGCATTTGTGAGAAGGAAGGCTTGTGCAGCAAATAGTGAAATAGCTATACCAGTGACAAACTTCTGAGAAGTATCACCTTTTCTGTGATGAGCCAGTTTTTTTAAAAGCAAAATGAATAAAGATACAAGTTAGAGAGCCAGACCAAACCAAGTTATGGCAGATGCAGTTTTTCCACCAAAAGTTTCAATTTCCGCTGTGATTAGACATTTATACAGACTGCCTTTAGCATCTTGGTATACATTGTCAAAGTTGAAATTACTGTTGGTAAATTCCCAATAAGTTTCATTGTCTATGTTGTGTGTTCCATTACACCAGTTATCTGTAGTCATGCATGATTCTATAATTGTTTGAATTGTGTTAGTTGCAAATGAGTGAAATACTGCTATGTATGAGTTTTTCTTGTTGTATGAGAAACGACCATCTACAGATATTGCTTCATTAAACTTGAGAGTCAAAACAACATTGTCATCAAAATGTGGTTCTCCAAAATTACATTCAGTATGGTCTGATAAAGGGTATTTTGAGTGGAGAAAATATATCCCTGCAGACTGGTTACTATGTACATTCACACCATACAAGTAATCTAAAATGCTTTCGATTACTGCAGTAGCTATAGCAGAACAAACTCGTACACTAATTATATCAAAGTCATCTTTTTGAACCATGATTCGCTTAATATCAATGTTTGTGTGACACAATTCTCTTGAACACCATGATTGAGATACTGGTATGAATGAAAAGTCTGCTTCCTTCTCATAAAATATATTTTCCAATGATTCAATAATGTCCCCAGGACCAAAAAAATCTGTAGCATTTCCTGGGACAGTCGCCAAACTCATGGGCTCATATATTTCAGTGTTTAATATGATGTAAGCGTACAATATTTCTCCTTTTGAACATAACGATTTAAATGGCAGGCTAAGCTTTGATATCTGAATAATCATCACAGCATTTTCAGGCTGATCTCTTGCTTTTGAATTAACCTTAATATCAAGTAAAGCATGAAAATGCAAATGAAAAAGATTTGGCTCCGTTTCACCAGGTATAAATTCAGGTTCCACCAAAATACTGCATTCATGAACTATGTTTGGATGGTTAGAACTGTTACAATAATAACAAAAGATATTGTCATACTGGAACGTCCAATGATCAAATGTTAGATCAGTTACTAACCCCATGTAAGCATTGCAAGCATATCTGATATTGACATCATTTGACTCACACACTGGCCTTTTGGAATTAAAACAGGTAAGCATTTCAATTTCTTTAGTTATATTGTAATAAATGTCACAACTACTATGCATGAGTCTGTTAAATGCAGTTGTCATGTTAAGGCTCAATAGCTTTAAACCTCTCTTCTCGATGTGGCTTTTACAGACAAAAATATATGGGATGAAGTCATAGTTTACAATTCCATGACAAATGCACAGTGCCTGTTATAAAATATTAGGCCTCCAGCATAAACTAATTGCTGCCTATCCCTCCCACAAAGTGATGATGTCTGATCGTCGTATGGGCATATTCTGATGACATAAAGCCTGATGAATTCTATGAACAGTTTGTCATCATATTTAAAACCAAATACTGTGATGCAAGATGAATACATCAATGATTTTCTTGACTGAAGAAAATCATGCAGATCATAAATGTCAGATGGCATTTGGCTCCCGTTCGTACAATGATATTCATAGTCCAAACAGCAGTCTGCTTTGTAAATACACTTTTCATCACACCAACATTTGTGGACAATTTCTGATCTCTGTCCATTACATCTGTTGAGACATGATGAGTTACTGCAGTTCATTATTTTGGGAATAGATGCTAAAGCATCTATCAAAGCATTAGTATAATTCGGGGAAAAATTATATTTCCTTATTATTGCACTTTTATTATATTGTGCTGCGATATTTGGATTGTACAAACAGTCATCGGTATTAGAAAATTTGTCACTTACTGATTGGTTTTTGTTATGAATGTTGTCTTTGAATTCTTGGCCATTCTCTTCTAAGTAATCAATGATCTCTCCATTTATATTATTGGAGGAAACCGTTGATGGTACAGTTATATCTTTCAGAGGTTCTGTCGGAAATAAATTTGAACTGATCAAGTTCATAGAAACATTCTCATTAAAGATGGAAAAACTTTCTGGAAAAGTGTCATTATTGTCAGTTTCAGTAGCTGTCTTAAAATTTCCAGGGTTTCTATTGCTTACATCATGTGAATGGTCTGTCTTGGAAATATCAGTTTTGGTTCTCAAGTTTGGATGAATTGTGCTGTCAACATTTGATGGTTTTTTTTCAACAAATGACTTCCAACCAGTTTCTTTCCCACCTTCTAAGGATTGAGATAAATTATTGTTAGACTGCCATTGATTTGTGTCATTTTTTATAAATTTGGCTGAATAAACTTTGTTATCGTGTAGAACATTATTGAAAATAATCCAAAGTAAAAACAGGGATTTCCTGCGCTTTCTATCCATGATGTTGTTTCATGTAATGTCCCCGCAATAATGAAAACTGATGCGGAATTAAAGCAATTATTTCAAATGGAAGTCAAAAGGATTCATATGATTCTCACTATTTCAAAAACACAAATATCACATTTCACACATCATGGGATACAGGACCCTAACATTGGATCCACTATATTTTGTTATCAATAAATGTAAAATAAGTAAAATGTGATTAGTAATATGTGACTTCAAAAGTTGGTTATTTTAGACTGATTACCACATCAAAAAGAAACCTCAAATGGCACATGTTATATCCGCATCAACTTAAACAAATTTACCTGTGAAATATGTTAGTAATTGTACCATTGTTAAGGAGGTTGGTTTGAATAACAAACCTCAGGTCACCTCAAAACCAACCGTGCTTGGTCTGTTTACAAGAACAGTTACTTTGTATAGTGGCAGAGTGCTCGACTCCCAATCTCAAGGGACTCGGTTCAAGTCTCATTCGCTGCACTTTCTGTCTGTGGACTTTGGCAAGACACTTAGCCCTCATTAATTGCCACTATCCACCAGCAGAAAGTGGGGACTTGGCTCTTCAGAAGCAGGAATGCTTCAGTAGTTCAAAGCTACAATCAATGCATGAAATCAATGCGTTTGAGTGATGGCATGCTCCCAAGAGAGCTGAATTTCAGGCCAGGAGAACTGCTGTATAGCATCCACTGGTATTGCAGCTCTTAAAATTACAACCATCAGGTTGCAAACAATGGCCTGTGCCACTACTGAATTTTTGTTAACCTAATACTACATCACATATTAAACAGTCCTACATTTTTTTAGTGTGTGTTCAAAATTATGCCAGAAGATAGGGTAGTTCATTTCTCGCGTGACATTGTATTCGGAAATACCATGTATATACATGACATCCCCACAGCCCAAATAGTGATGACATCATCTAGTATTGTGTTTTGTTGACATCATGTATTGCATTGATATTTCAAGGTACATTTTCACACAAGAAGTCGATAACTGACCTGTCCTATAGAGTCATAGGTTATAGGATAATTATGCATACACATAATGCGATTTTGCTGCCTGAATATTTTTTGTAGAACAATTAATTGTCACTTCGCTACAATTACCAAGGTATGATATTATGATACTACTCAATTACACTCATTCAGCTTCGTAACAGTACACACTGGATTTTCTGTGATGTTGGATACTCTTGATTCCTGACATGTTGACATACTTGTTCTTTGCAACATTGTTCCGTTTCAAAGGAAAATGACCTGTGATTAAATCAAGAGTGTATGGGACGTGCAAGCAAAAGCTGAATCTTCAGCTTTCAATTGGTGAGAACAAAATGGCTGCATCTGGAACCGAGGCCAGGTTAAGCACCATTGAAATTACTAGGTTTGGCAAAGATGTCCAACACTATTCATGAAAACCACCAATGGAGCAAAATGATGCTGGTGACAACATCATCATCATCATAATTATGTTTATGCAAATTTTTATGATGGAGTTTTGTCATTAAGACAATAAAAATACCAAAGTTACCAATAACAACCACATTAATTAGCTTTCATAGGAATGGAATAATGTCAGTATATATTAAGCTTTTGTTCAGAATTATTAGGGTTGCCAGGCAGTTTTATATTATGCATTGGCTCCAACTGGTATTTGTGAAAAACCTACGAATACCCCAAACAGAAAAGGACCTCATGGGGTGTCATTTTGACAATTTTTGGAACTGAGTCATGAATAAATAGAGACAACTACAAAGGAAAGTCTCTACTATGATGAAGATTTTCTATAGGCTGAGGTTTACCTATAAGAAGTCCATCATTAATGCTTTCATATGGCACACACGCCGGTAGCTCGGTACCAGAGCTGATGCTGCATGCGCGATTTGGGTTATCCAGTGTATGTACGAATTTGTATAACGACCATGAACACTCTGATCACGAGACCTCAGGATACACAGCAAAATGATCGACATTCCTATAAATATGCTAGACAACAAAATCTCATTTCTGTAAGTAATAGTTAACTAACAAATATTTTAGTTAACTCTTGACTATGAGGGATATGACTAACTTATACCATGGAGGTATTTTATTCCATTAAACATATTTACTCATTTGCTTTAGTGTTAAACTGCTTATTAAGCCGTTAAAGTGAAGTTTGCACTAAGGAGGCAGTCTAAGTGGAGTATAAGTGTCAATTAAGTGAAATACGTCTTTCTGCTTGCGACGGTTCAGCTTGACTTTCCTATGAGCAAATAACTGCCACTAGTTTCTCTAACCAGTGCAAATAACGTTTCTCATTTCCACCAGGTGTCACTTTAGGCAGTTCGATGTCAGATTCCACCAGTTGTTGCAACATAGCAATACAAAACAAAGAAGTATGAGACATATCCACAGAATGGGTAGTCATGGCTCTTAATATATTTTTATTATAAATTTGTCTTTGGTATCATACTAGCAAAAAAATCATGACCCAACAGTTGGTATTAATACCAAAAACTCCTGGGACCAAAGATTCAGAACTGCACAAAAACAAAAACTCCTGGGACCAAAGATTCAGAACTTTGCATCAAAGTATGTGAAAAACAGCTTTGTGAGAAATGAAAACTATACTTAAATTAAAAAATATTGTAAATGCTTGATTTTTAGTCATATTAACTATGCAAGAAAACAGTCCCCAGCGCCTCCCTGCAATGATTCATTTCCTAATTCCTAGCCCCAATTTTGACAGCTTTATGACTCATCAAAACAATGGCCATTGGGATGTTACAATTGTGATTGTACAGGTGATATAGTTTTTCAAAAGGGCAGAAGGTATGTTGAAAAAGTCTAAAACTAAAAGTAATTTGTTATTGAGAAGCATCATGGCTTAGAAAATTTGATTAATTTTGTTTTTGACATTTACATACATTTTGTACTGCTCCATGCTATGAAAAGATATGGCCAAAAATCAAGTATCAGATAATATTGCAAACACTACTCATAGATTATGTGGTCCAGTGGGTGGGTAAAATTAATTAAACATAACTGAGATATTCACTAAATACTGCGAGGAGTCAGTTTTGCAGCTGTGTGTGAAAAACAAGTTATCTCCACTGTTAGTTGTCAGTTTCGTCCTTGATTTAGTGAGCCATCCAAAAGAAGAGTCATCATTGCATAGGATCATGAGTCATCATGGGCATTTTATTGTGAAGAAGTAAGCACTTTACGTGAACCCACTTTATAGTGACACAGGTGGGACACACTCCATAGTATTATCCCTTTCAGACCATGATCTGTGTTGCTTAGTGATACAGAAAATTTTTTATGAGCTTAGACAAAGCTTCCAAAAGCATTACGGGCTAGTTTTGAATTTAAAGACACTCACCAAGGAACTGGGGTAAAATCCCTCACTTGGGCACCCTTCATATCATTGAGCAACATCCCAGCATTGCCAGTCCCCTGTACTTGGTGTCTTTTTCTATATCAGATTCTATCTTTCTGTCTTTCTATTTATCTGTCTATCAGGTCAGCAAATCGGGTTTCAGAAAGAATCTAGAGTGAAATTCAAACCAGTCACGATTTGTCAACAGAGTTGACTAAACAGTTTAAAGGGGAACTAACCCCTTTTGCACTTTACCTCTCAGATTTTAGCTTGGGTCCATAGAAACAATTCCATGCTATTCATAACTTGTATATGTGCCCTGGTAATGAAATATCCTGCATTTATTAGCTCCGTGTTGTGAACTACGGAGGCCGCCATTTTTTAAATTCCTGGTGTTTTGCACTGACCGGAAATACGTCACTGTTGTACCAAGTCTTAGCATGGGGTCACTAGAGTGGTCTTAGCCAATGAGAGCCAAGTATTCTGGAGGCTTGGCATTGCAATTCAACTGGTGAGAACAACTGTCAACAACAGTTTTAGATACAGGTGTTAATTGCACTTTCAGAGCTTTTGTAAAGGGCATGTCAAAGTTAGGCAATATCCTGAAATAAGCCCCTTAGGGGGAGGAGTTTTAGGTTACAAATATGTATGACATAAATTTTGAAAATCATACTTTTGTATTCTCTGTGTTTATTATCAATAAACAAAGTTTTATAAATTTGTGTAAAAATAAAACAATATATGAACAAGGAATTAATTTCAGTGGTAATATATTGTCTGTTTATTATCAAAAAACGTTTTTGCTATTTAATTTAGTTTTTTGATAATACACAGACAATATATTACTACTGAAATTAATTTCTAGGTCAATATTGTTTTATTTTTACAAATTTATAAAACTTTGTTAATAAACACAGAAAATATAAAAGTATGATTTAAAAATTGTTCAGTATATATATTACTCCTGAAATAGGCCCCTCAATCAATGAATACCTTCACTATTACTCCTGGAAGGCCCCTGAGGGGCTTATTTCAGGATATTGCCCTAAGAATAGGTATATAGGTATATATGCATGGGCAAATAAGCAATAACCCTGCTACGTACATGTTATGTAAGACGTTTTTCCCAAGCATAGGAGTTTAAATAGCAAAAGGTATTTATTGTAAAATTTAATAACTTTAAGATTACATTAACATATCACTATATTTGTATCACTATATTTCTGACCATATTTTTGCAAGAGAACAGAATTGGAATACTGTTTTGCTTTGTAAATTAAATGTTACATAATCTTTAGGGGCAATGTGCAGTATTATGTATAGTATACATATATTTCATAGTATTTATATTTGGTGTATATGTAGTGTTAGTGGGGTTGTTTTTAAGGCAGTACCTCCTTCTTTACAAAGATTAATATATATTAATTACCAAATTGTGCTTATTTCAATTGTATGTTGGTTGCATGGCTAGATACATTAAATATACCAGTTTAAAATAAAATATAATATCAAAAACTTATTTTCAACAAAACTTTGTCAATACACTATTTTTTTAAAGCTTCACTAATAAACAGTGGACGAATGATAGATAGATTTATTTGGCAACAAATCCTACGCCTACATGACTAATGATGACGACAGGACCACTAAGCTGAAAGGCTTTACTTTAAACCATGAAGTGGGTAAACTTTTGAATTTTGACAGTATTTGTCGGCTTGTGCTGTTTTGGGCAGATCCAGACAACAATCCACTGCCCGAAGATGACCAGCCCCATGTCGAGGTGCCTTGTGGTAAAATAAGACGCAATAAGTACGAGTTTAAGCTTTTTAGCCGTGAGGAAATAAAGAAATTCAGAGTGACTTACTCTAAGAGGCGACTGGTAGCTGGTACATACGACACTTTACCTTTCGGTTTTTAGGTGAAATACTAAATTGTTAAAGGACATGCAGCTTATCTTTTTCTTAAAAAAAAAAAAAAAGCTCAAAGTTTCAAAATAAATTACTCAAAAGCACCACTCCTACAGTATTTAAGTTGTGTGTTAAATTAATGTATTATGGAATGTTGTATGTATTGTTATGTATGATAATTACATTACGGATGACTGTACTGAGTTTTTTTATTACTGTTTATGGAATGTATTATCTTTATATTTATTTGAAGTAAAGATTGACTATAGTCCACTTTTTGTATAAGCTCAGGGTAAAGGGATTATTGTATCATGATTATTATTATTTATTATTATTTTCATGTTACATTGAAATAAACTGTAATAGTATGTGCAGGTATTGACATAACGCGAGTTCTGCTAATAAATTTACTGTTTTAAAAAAAAAAAACCCCCAAACATATATAAGTTGTTGTACTGATTACATGGCATTGACAGGTAGAAATAAGTAGCATTTTGAAAAGCTAGTGAGACGTAATTATATAACACGAGGCGAGCCTTTTCACAGTGATTAAGGATATTCACAGGCTAGACCTTCTTTATTTTCACTCAAAAAAATAAAAATAAATTAATGAAATAATATGTATCACTAAAACACAGGTTCAAAGTTCAAACGTTTTTTTATTGCAAAAAAAAAAAAAAAAAAAAAATACAATAGATTGACAGACATGTTATTCAGGCACAGGTGTCAGTACACCGGAAGAAATTCGATTTTTTTTAACAATTTTCTGATAACAAAAATCAATCAGCCGAATAGATAAGTCCTCATGAGGTGTCACCTCACATTTGGCGAGAATTTCTATAGATTTCTCAATTCCACCAACATAAACAAAAATGTCATACACATCATTCATAAAATACAATCTTTTATGACTCAGGCAAGACGCAATTCGCTCAGCAATCCGCAAGACTTCATTTTTAGACACTTTAGCTACAGCTTCCATGATATCCTGTGATGGCGGAGGCTGCAGCATTAAGTCTGACCAAGAATGACCTGTTTTGTCTAGTACTAGGTTACAGAACACGAGCTCCAAAATTTCCATTTTACTGGCACGATGCACATCGAGCTCGGTAATGTCATAGTCGCACTTCTGGTCTTCTCGGGGCAGTCCCTGTATGTATCCCTTGACGTTGTCTTCGCAATCTTTTCGAGTGGGGAATAAAGTGTGTGACTTCATTCCACACTGGTCGACATTCCATTGATAGGCCTTGACAGTCACGGCCTCGTCTGGATTACACGCATTTCCCTCACCGTCCTTCGGTGCTGTAACGATGACCTTGTGAATATTATCCATAGCGGCATGAAGTTTTTCGTATTCTTCTTTGCGGAGATTGATAGTCTTACTGTGATGACATTCACTGGTGTCGACCAGTTTTTCCTGTTCAGTCTTTGGGTGTAGAAAGGAGACATAGTGTATTGGGTCCTTGTCACCCCTCTGGAACTTGGTGATCATAGCAAACTGTCTTTTGGTGAGGCACACTTGTTTTGCATCACCATTCACCAGGGCCTTGTATAGTTCATCGGACGACTCCTTGAGCTTCTCGAAGGACTTCTTTGCAATATGAACATTCCTCCATTTGGAGGTATCACAGCTGTAGCGTGAAACAGTGACGTATCCTGACTTGTATTGCTGAGCAGCATGAGCAATAACTCTGGTGTGTTCAGACAAACAGAGAGTCATTCCATTTGATCCTTGAGGAGTCTGAGAGGTAAGCTGACTGGTGGCCATGTTGTAGTTCGAGAGACAGAGAGATGTAATATATCTTTTCAGCTCTTGTGGTGAATGTTAGAAAGAGCTTCTGGTTGTTGCATTTTATACTTGCAATATCACATACGTCAGAGTGAAGTACAGGCTTAAGGGCATTTTCAAGACGCCACAATGACATCTAGAGTATTGGCCAATGAGAGCACGGGAATAACTGTAATCAACCCGGGGTGCATCAGTGGTCACTCCCTCCTCTTTGACAAGGTTGGAGCCGGGAGCATTATTCCCATTGATGAGGACAAAAGTGCAGTCCACAAATTACTGTCTCCATTACCGAGAGACAAATTGACTATGCAAGTAATGATGACGATATACAGAATTACCACCTGATAAATAAAAATGACTTCATTTTTTGGTATGGTTCTACCAAATATCTTCCACTGACTGCCACTCTTGCTAGAGGTAATAGCGTCATCATTGTTAGAAAGTGAGGCTTCCTTAAAATGCATAGTATTTCCATGTTTAACATCTGTAGGGGTAACTGTGTGTAAATATTTCTCAGTGATATCCTCACCCTCCATTGTCGCAATGTAAACTAAACAGAAAGACTTGATGGCACACTATTAATATCATCATCATCATTATTATTATTATTTTTTACATTTCCAGTAAACATTTACTAAAGGCTAGGGCATGGGGGGGTTACAAATCTGTTGATACTTTTGTAGGGCCTGAGGATATGACTTTTCTTACATATAGAACATCTGAGCTAATTAGCCCCAGGGTCCTACAGGGACCTGATCTTAATAGCCGGGGGGCTTGCAGGGGATCCTTTAATCTTATAGCCTGAGGGGTCGGCATCCTTTGTAGATAAACTGGCACTATTGTAGTGGCGATGACAGTTGATGATCATTTTTGACTAAATACTAGTCAAATAAAAAAGGTAATTTTTACAAATAGTGTAAACTGTGACCCATCACGACCTAAAATCAAGGTAAACTAATCATAGTGCGCAAGACCCTCGATGAGGCCTCTACACAGGAGAGGGTCTTGGGGAACTCGGGGGAGCAAGGATCCTAGTGGGAAAACAAGGAATTTGACAGTGTAAGGTGTTATATTATTCATAAGATAATACATCAAGTCCCTGTAATAAATAAGATGATGCAACGTCGTACTGGCCAAATTTTTATAAAACGGTTTTGTTCGCAGTTCAGTTAAATTTAAAGTCTGTAGTGATTGACCTATACGTCACCTATCTATCCGTGCTTCAAAATCCATCACACCCTTGTCTATGACGCGGCCTGAGGATCTGCATTTATACTGCGTCAATACTTTAGTTGCTGACTAATGCAACTTGACCTTTCATAATGTACACACTTACATGAAGCTGAACTGATAAAGTTTAGAAGAGATAGGCTTACATGCATAGGCGTATATAGGGCGTATTCCTAAGTGCATATTTTATGCTTGCGTATAATAATCACATGTGCGAAGTTGAACCGGAAATATTGGTAATAATCAGATTAATATACCCTTTATACATACATGAATGACTGCACATACTGCAAACTGACCTGGATATCCAGGCCGATGACCATGGTGCCAAAAATAGAAAAAAACAATGTGCGATAAAATGGCATCACCGCTAGTTTTCATTCCATGCAATTTTAATTTGATAATAGTATTACATAATATTGTGCGGTTGATTTTCCTATATACCACGCGAAATTGCCATATATCGCACATGCATTTTGTCAGCATAATATAGTTGAATCTCTAGGTTAGTAAAGACGACATAACAAACCTGGTTTTACGGGCAAAAAAAAAAAGAAAAAAAGTTGAGTGGATCATTCCCTCCATTGGCTTAATTTTATTGGTTAATATTGTCATGAGCAGCTTAACCCACACCTCTAACCATTCGGCCACAAAGGATATCTAGCCAAGTGCTAGAAGGTCACTACATCACAATGTTATAACAAAGATATTATGTGCTACATTGTACTACACAAAGTTGCAAGACATTATGGACACGCCCATCATGTCTAACACCGGATTTTACTGGCAAAACAATTAATTCTCGATGGTACATGGCCAATTGTGTCACATGTGTTTTCCATGCATTTGGATAAACACATAGAAAACCATGCGTTTTTCTCCTTCTCATGGAAAACGCACATTTGGCCATGTAGTTTAAGAAGCTCAAGTACAAGTACATGAGATATCAAGTACAAGTACAAGTCCAAGTTCAGCTATTTATCTGAGTACTTAAGTCCAAGTACAAGTAGAGTTGTCCAAGTACAAGAGTACATCCTTAGTTTTTGGTAAAAATCCAATTGGCGTCAGACAGCAGTAACGGATTCGGAAAGGGGGGATTTTGAGTGATGTAAACCCCGGTCCCCCTTGGCCAAGTACATGCTGAACACCGGTTCCAAAACCTCTACGTTCAGATCACTGCAGCTCGCACACACACACACAACAAGGAATAAAGTTTGAATTTTTTGTCAAATCAACAAACATAATATAAGTTCTTTAGCATTCTAATGATCAGTATTTGGGCACATATTCAGTAGAACCCTGCCATTAGCACCACCTTTGCCTGATTTGGTGCAAACTCTAGTGGTCTTAATGGCAAGGTGGTTTTACAAGTGAGGTTGCCTCAGTTAAACAAATACTAGACAGATCAGTATTTATGTGCATTGTTATAATCATTCTCTCTGTGGAATTCATTCATATCAAAAGTGCAATGGGATGCCGTGGTCTAGTGGTTAAGGTGTTCGTGTGCCATCCGCAAGGTTGTGGGTTCGTAGATCGTAGATCTTCCTGCAAGCACTGCCTCACCCCACCCAGGTGTAATGGGTACTTGACATTAGGCACCCACAGTAATTGCATTGGTGTGAGCTCTTAAGCCCCTGTGGTTAACCCCGTGTTCAAGGCTGAATACTCCCCAGGGAGTTGAGAAAGACTCTGTATTGGCCTGCCAAGGGTCTTATTGTAAAGTCCGTTGAAACTGCTTGAGCGGTGATTCTAGACTATAACTGAGAAATAAAAAGTAACTAAAAACATGTATCATTTTTTTCCCTGAGGGTTAATGAGACATGTAAAAACATGGGAGGGCTAATTTCATAAATTCTCTCATGAGAGTTAGACAGCCATCTGGATACACGCGATGGCATTGGATTTTATGCAGACAGTAGTAGGTTTATGGGTTCGCAATTTGTATTGAAAAACATTAACAGAACAGGACAAGATAAGGTAAAATGAAAAATACAAATCATTTCATCAAAGACATCCAAGATCACAGAAAGTCAAAAATTTTGACAGTTTGACATAACCTTTAACTTAACCCCTGACCTTCGGGCATCTCCCTGTCACTCAAATAGAGGGTTGAAAGGGAAAAGGGTAGACTTTTTTACCCCTCAAGAAGCAGCCCCTTGGGTGACACTTTTACCCCATTCTTTTAAACAATTAATGTTCACTTAAATGATATTTATTACAACTGATTGGAAATTGAACTTAAGAGAGCTTGAAGGGTGTATTCCTGCTATTAAATGTGATATTAAGATCATTAGATTTACAATATTTCAAAACTGTGAATAAAAGTAAAAATATCCTAGAATAACTATGTTATTATCATAAGATATGTGCATCTTGTCCAAGTGTGCTATCATTTGTTAGTTAATATAGTAGTGTGCATATATATCAATTATGAGGTTTACTAAAAGGTTTGACCAAATTTCTCTCATTTACTGTTATTTTCATATCAAAGGAGCAAAACCCCTTCTTGAGAAATTGATACCATGTGACATAGCCCCCCTAGAAAGGAAGGGTGAAGATTTCTAGATAGCTGAGGGATTTACAGTGAAACCTTTCATGTAAGAATATCCAATATTAAAATCCCCTCAATATTAAGACCCCTTTGCAAAACTATAACCATGATGTAAAAATATCCCGGAATTACGACCTCCATGATAATAAGTCCACTTCAAACCATTTCAGTGATTACCTAGAGTGAAAACATAACTGGGGTTCCACTGTAGTTAAAATATGTGTAAGCTGCAGTGACCTGCATTCTTATTCGACTGTGTGTGTGTTTCCATCAGTGTAGGTGGTTGTGTACATCAAACATAAAGGATATCATATTAGGAATTTTGAGATTTAATGCAAGTTTAAGAGTTCATGTACTGGAAGGTAAGTTTATTTGTCATTTATGATATTTGCATGTCAAAGACAAAGCTAAATGGTTTGAAATTCATATACATACTGATACATGAAAGAAGGAAGTTTTCTGTTACAGTATAGCTCAGTATATCCAAGATTTAAGAAATAAAAACCAACTGTTTGTTTCTGTGCATATAATGACAAGAATCAAGAACTACAGAGCTCTCTAGTTCCTGATTGATATTTTTGAGAGGTGTGCAGTATTTACACCATTCTCTTGAAAAATTTATATTAAAATAATTCAGGTAGTATATATATGATAATTGATCAGAAGTTTAGCCTAGGGCTGATTAAAGACCAAAGGGAATATTGTGGAACCTAATGATTAAGTTCATATTTTAATTTGTGTTCCCTGTGCACTATGCAAGATTCTAAAACTGAGCCTAAATCATGATATTAAGATCACTACTTCAGTGGTTCCAAGGGGTGGAGTCTTCTCTGTATATGATATGATATGATATGATATGATATGATATGATATGATTACTAAGGATGAGCATAACAGGGATTCCACTGTAGCTAAATATTGGTCCCATTCTCTGAGCTCCAGCACTGACCTGCATTCATTCATTCATTCAGCATTTGTTCAGACTGCTTTGAAGAAACATACATGTATGTTTCTTTCAAGCAGTGTCCATCAGTGCAGACATTTGTATCAAACATATAGGATTTACTGGAATGTACAATACCCCCACAATGAACTTTTTACTGAATATTGCCAAAAATATTATCTTTAAAATGATTTAGGTTCCAGGTTGGTGCATGTTGTCATACATTGACAATTTGACATTGAATTTAATGAAAATTGTGTTTTTTTCAGAATTTTGTATCCCATTTTCTTTGAAACTGCATTTGTAAACCATATTTCATTCATGGTACTAATAAAACCCATATAGAAGAACTCATTTTTGAAATTTCAGCCTTCTACATGAAATATTGTTCTTGGTATAGCCATTCAAAAATTGTGTTTCTCAAAAACGACCAAAATGAAAAAGCTATTTCAAGCAGACAGAATATTATGGAAATTCAACCTGTACCTCTCAAAGTTTGTCTGGCAAAAGTAATGGGGCCAAATCTAAAGCATATCCATTTTAGAAGTCTTAACTTGAATAGTTTTTAAGATATAATAATTTAAAAACTGCATTTCATGTGACATTGCCAAAATATTTTCTTTGAAACTGCATTTGTAAACCATATTTCATTCATGGTACTAATAAAACCCATATAGAAGAACTCATTTTTAAAATTTCAGCCTTCTACATGAAATATTGTTCTTGGTATAGCCATTCAAAAATGGTGTTTCTCAAAAATGACCAAAATGAAAAAGCTATTTCAAGGAGACAGAATATTATGGAAATTCAACCTGTACCTCTCAAAGTTTGTCTGGCAAAAGTAATGGGGCCAAATCTAAAGCATATCCATTTTAGAGGTCTTAACTTGAATAGTTTTTAAGATATAATAATTTAAAAACTGCATTTCATATGACATTACCAAAATGAGTGCAAAAAACGGCTAAATCTTAAACTCTTCTATGATTTTTCTAGTCAAAATGAGAAAATATATTGATCTTAAATTTTGCACACCTCCTATAAACTAATGTAGCTTTGCCTCAGAATTTTTTAAGGCAAATCTGAGATGGTGAGGTGGAAAAATTTTCAGAAATATTTTTGAATTGACACGGAATGTCTCAAATTTAATTAAGTTCATATTTTAATTTGTGTTCCCTGTGCACTATGCAAGATTCTAAAACTGAGTCTAAAACATGATATTAGGATTACTACTTCAGTAGTTCCAAGGGGTGGATCCCCTATGTATATCATATCATATCATATCATTATAAATAATATAGTGTCTTTCCTATGGTAAAGATAGTAGGTGAATTATTTATAATTATTACACAGTTTAATACCCTCATTCTAACATTATTATGAATTAAGCTATACAATTAAAATATCCAAAACATCCAAGATTATCTTAAACCCAGTAAAGTTCCAGTACATATGTAACTAATCATTAAATAATGAACTTTGACAGATCCATTACAAATGTCGTGACCTTTGACATGTCTATAATTGATTCCAGGTTAGATCTTGAAAGGGGTAAAACCAAATACCTTGTTTCTAAAACAGGTATGAAATAATGTGGATAAAATTTGCATTAATCATATTTAAGTGCTTAAGGTCCTTGGTCATATTGAAACTCAAAATCCAATAAGATATCAGGAATTCAAAGATTTGTAAACCAACTACAACTGTATACAAACAAATATTTTTCACTGCATTCAACTATGAGAAAGTATGAAAGGCAGAGTGGTAATTATCAGGGTCTATTAATACCAAACCTTTGAGTTACCACATGTATGTCTCAAGGACATGATCCCTGTTATCACACAATACACTTTCATATCATATAAAGACAAATTCATATGTTTTTGTTTAACACGAACAAGAATACATCATGATAAAATACTTAACAATTTTAGAACTTTGCAACAAACTTAAAACAATTTTAGAACTTTGCAACACACTTAAAACATTTACAAACTACAAAAATTGTCATAGTTTACAACACTGAACATATGTCAAACTTCACAAATACATTAAAACTTGAACCAAAAATTATAACTGCACACTTCTTGAGACACCCCATCAATCAACTCTCAATAGGGGCAAGAACTTGCCTTAGAGGGCTACACTTTCCATATCTATCTATCTATCTTAGTTTCTCATTTAAATCACAAAACTAAACACAAATCATATTTACAAATTATTTACAATTTTTTACCAAAATTGCAATCTATTATGTTACTTACACTAGAAAAATAAGAGATTTGTTGACTAATTCAAGATATTTGACCAATAAAACCAAAAAAACTAAGACTAAGATCTGAAATCTCCCTTTAACTAACCATAGATAACCAATTATTTGACTGATCTTAAACTGCACTGTCCTTGTAATCTCAGTCTTATTAATTGGTTCTTCCAAATATATCTTAAATGATTACCCCATTATCAGCAACTAAAATATACAAACATCCATAAACATAAATATAAGTACTTATTACCCAAAGTGAAACTTCAACACAAAACTAGAAAATAGCCATAGTTAAAATCTTCTTATAACTCCTTTTTAAATTGTCATAGGTAACCTAATTTTACTGATAAATATTTCACACTAACCCTAATTATGTAACTTCCATCTATCTACGGTCATCTTGTAATGTTAACCATCATGTTTTTCTAGGTTAATCCCTAATTATTGGTCTGAAAATGTTCAAATCTGTTCATACAGTGACAAGTATCCCTATTGCATGCAGATGTTTTTCAGGAACAACATGATCAAAGTAATGAATTACCAGACATTTTTTGTTAATGCATCAAATTTGTTTAATGTATTTCAATATAAGAGACTTCAGTTTCATGGAAGATAGTCACAATTTAAGTTTGTTACAAACAACCTGATCTGATCTTGTCACATTATTTGTTTTAGCAGAAAGCATATGATCATGTGACTTGAACAAAACAAGAATAAAGTATAGTTTAGCTTTTTACTTTCCTATGTTGACTTATACCATGTCTCCATTCTTATACTAAATTGGTAAAATACTGATAGCACCACTGTAAAATCACTCCAAGACATTGACAAAACACAAACTACTAGATAAATTCATATTACAGCTTGAAAATACATGTTTAATTATATAATTAGGACGTGCTTAATGGATATTCACAAGCTTATAGTAATAAAACTGCTGCAAGAAATCACACTTATGCAATGGCTCTGACATATGAATATCGTAAATTATACACTATTTGGATAATTGATTACAAGAATAAGGGATTATCCTTAATAGCAGTCAGTTTGTTTTTAATACTTTGCTAGTTTTGAACTTCTTGATGTAGCAAAATCTCAAGGACTGTATAGGTAAAGTCCATAAAATCATATATAATGCAATAAGAGTTTTAGTCAGTGACTTCAAAAGAATACAATGACACTTACAAATTACAAAAGTCATGTGTAAAAAAACAATCTATTTGTTTAATTTCCTTCAGAGTTTATGGTAAAATATTGATTTTTACTTTCAGATTCATGATATTATACTTTATGTGCACTACTGACTGACTATTTGATAAGCACAAGCTACAAAATAATCATGTTATTAATTATATGAGAAAAATAACTGCTTATACAAAGAGTATGTTAAGCAAGTTGCACACATAGAACATCCCTGAATGCAATATCACACACACTCAATTTCCATGGCATGATGTTATATTTGATATTAGAAACAAACAAACATTTTGTTTGAAGCTTATTAGTCCCTATTCTATTCAACATTGATGCTTAGAATCATTACCATTGATTACTTAGCTAGCAAATTGGTTCCACTAAATGATTTTAACTTTATTTATTGGACCAAGTAGTGACTTAGATGTTGGAATGTGTAGCAAAGTGTTACAGCTTAAATATAAGTTTGCATGTTATCTGTGATCTAAACCATAAAAATTATGATTTTGAATAAATTATCATTTAAATTCAGCTTTTATTTCAGCAATGTATGATTATCATGGTTCATACTAACTAATGCATCTTTCTATTAATTATTTATTGTTTATCAGACCAGAGCTCAGTTTTCTAAGTTAATTGATACCATAATTTCCAACAAAAGTGTGTGGAGACAGCATTTATTGACACTGTTATTACCAATCCATAACTTCATTTAGTATCCTTAGGAGTGGTACATGAGTCTTTTCTTATCTTATGCATATCCAATACCTCAACTTGACTTGTATGAAAAGACAGAATCTATAATAGGAATGTATTGTGCCAACTTAATCTCAAGCACTCTGACAGATAATAATAATAATTGTAGAAATCCTCCATAAACAATCAAAAAACTTTTAATCAAATTGAATGTGATCCAAAACTTTTACCACACAGTCGAAATGTTTAAATTTAACCAGTTCATAATATGTTTTGCATGTATGTTATTATATTTAACACCACAAAAAACAAGCAAAAGGTTGTTTAAAACACAGACATTTGCCAAAATAAATGAAATTGCTCAGTGATGACACACTTATACTTTAACTAATACCAAGGCTACTGGCTGCCTTAATTGGCTTCTCATCTCAAGAGGAAGCTATGTCATTTGCAATAGCCAATCAGAATGTAGCTGAATACATTAGGAAGTGCCCTGAGCTTGATGGCAATTACTTTGCTAGTTTACCAGTTAGACTTAAATACAAACAAATTAGCTTAATATCATATAGACTGGCTTATGGCATTGAATGTCTAACAGTGAAATTGCATATCAATTTGTTTTGTTTGCATTGAATACACTCAATTCTTAAACAAAGATTACTCAGTTAGGTCACTTAATTGGCTTAAAGCTGACAGCACACTGTGCTTGGGAGATATTGACCAATCAGGAAGCACCATCATGTGTGTAGATCGTGAAATATGAAAATAAGGTGCCATAAGAGATGAGAATTGAACATTTCCCAGCGTACAGGCAAGGAATTCTTTGTATATAAGTGGTAAATACCCATTAATAATAGAAGTTATCGCTTAGAATAAGAAGGAAAATTATTTTTGTGTATAATATAGCCTTTTTTGATGTGTAATATGATGTTATTGACTGAAACGGGCTACATCCTTGAAGACAGTTGCACAGGGGGAGTAAAAGTTGTTCTTGAAAAAGTCAGTAGCTTTGGACTTATAGTATACTAGCTTGCTAAGGGCTGTCATAATGGCAAACGCCTGTGTTTGAAACCTTTCAGACTCCTAATTATTTGATTCAACACCAATCTGGCATAACAACCACCATACAGACAAGGATCTTCGCTGGCCCGCTGCGTCTAGCTGATGCAGAACGCAGGTAGGGGCTGCCATCTTCCAGGAGGGATTCCTCCTGGTAGGATGCGTGCGCATCTCTGCTTTAACATGGAAAAGGCGTGGACTGGAATATCTGTCCCAGTCTAAAAATAGCACAGCCAACCAGAATATTCCCTGCTGGACCAATCAGCCATGGGAGATGGACAGCACCATCCTGCATATCGTGTTTACGCTTAGGCAGGTCCCAGCCAAACACGGGTTCAGCTTCCAGGTAGATGTGGTGCTCCTTCCGGCTTCTTGAGTTATTGCCAGATTAATGAGATATTTTACAAAATAGTACTTCCTAGAAACTGACCCACTTTTGCCCATAACTTTCTTAATGTTTGGTAAAAATACCATCAGAATCCTGCTGAATTCACAGAGAGTGAGGCAAATATACAAGAAACAAAAACTTTGACTTCAGAATTTAGGGAGTTAATTGCTGCTGATGCAAGTGCATCACTGATGAGGGGTGTGCTCACTGAAGCGCAGTGTGAACATCGGAGGTTTAATGTATTTAAGGAACAGCAGGGGTCCTTTGGCCTCTTAATAATCTAATAATGAGTATTGTTTCATTTACTTTTGAAGTGTCCAATCGTTCTCTAGTTCATCCAAGCTCAGAGTAAACAGGACACGTACTGGCCTTTCTTGTATGTCAAGTACATCAACGTGGGTTTGAGCAAATGATTGTAAAATGTTTACTAAAGTGCTAAAATGAACAATGATAAACATATAGATAACTTTTATTGACGGTGTCTGCAAATGTTTGCAGGTGTTGCACTTGACTTTTGACATATCATGCAATGATCAGAAATTTTGCCACAGGATGGCAGAATAAAATTTGGACTCACTTAAAGGAAGACATTAGGTCAATGGCGGATCCAAGGGGGGGGGGGTGGCCACCAACTTTTCGGGTCTATCATATGCCTTTAAAATGCCTGACAAGGAAATCCAACAGACATGCTCTCCCCCCCCCCCTCCAATTGAGATAACATTAGAACTGTTTTGGCCTAATAGCAGAAAAAATTTGTATCTTCATTTGCTTAAGCTTTTGTGGAATATAAAACACAGAATTACTAAACGGTCGTGTAGATTTATCAATATTTTAAAAATAAGGTCATATATACTTTCTATATATAGTAATTGTCTTTTTTATATTATTATATTTTGTATATGAGAGCAACTTAATATAGTTTTATGCAACTCTGTTTCCCTTCTTGACACAGAATGTATTATAATCATGATGTATGCATAGCATTGCATTAGTGTAAAATGGTACGAATAAGACTATGTGAAAAAAAAAAACTCCAAATTTCAAATTCCTGCGCGCTTCAAAGATAGCTAAGCACTCACCTGACTCTTTAGGCCTCACTGGCGGATTTACGGGGGTTTTGGGAGTTGGAACCCCCCCCCCCCTTGGCCTATGACATTTTAATTAAAAAAATATAAAATAAAATTCAACTGACCTTGCAATACATTTAAGGTTTTCTTTTGGGCAGTTTTCTGTGAACCGTCAAAAAACATTTGGAAAACATTTTATAATATTGTTTCATTTGGAATTTCTTGAAATGTGTCCAGCAAATAACTAAAAAACGTTTCTTAAGCATTTTATAAAAATGTTATATTCTGACTTTCCTAAATGTTTCCAGCAAATGGCTAAAATATGTTTTCCAAACGTTTCATAAGATTTTTTTACTTGGACATTCTAAGAATATTTCTCGGACACACCCATAAAATGTGTTATTGTAAATAATACAAAGTTGTTTTAATTGTATCTTCTAAAACCTGTTCCAGCAAACGTAATGTAAAAAGCACCAGGCTTTCTATCTTAGCCCTAAACTACTGTACATGCAATCAATGTACATGGATATTAATATTATTGTATCTATGTCATTATTTTTATCTATGTTAATATTTTTATATTATTCTCATTATTCTCAGTGGTCATTCATCACTGACCAAGCTCATTTGGGGTTTGGCTGTTGGTCACTTCAGTAGACAAAGGAGGAGTTACAGTCAAAGGAGTTTTAAGGAAGAGGAGGGGAGCCGTTTTTGGCCCCATGTGATTAAACCCCACTGTCATAATGGCCCCTGCCACCCGGGTGCCATTCTGTTAATAATGAGTTCAAAACCCTTTTGTGTGAATAGGATGAAAACATCTACCTTAGATTTTCAACATCTGATAACATAATAGCCAAAAATATTATGATCCTCATTTTAATTAGAACTCAGAACTCAGAATCATTTTATTCATATTACCTTTTTTTTTTTAAATATGTTTATTCACACACATGCATAGTTAGATACAATTCATTGTGTATAGTACAAAAATATTGGTAATCAAAATATATTGTAAACGTTAGAAAAATTTAAAAACATAATAGATAAAAATAAAAGTGAATAAAAACGTAAGTGAACAAATAAAAATGATGCGCTTTATGCTGTACATATAAAGTGCAATATGACTTTTAGGTCATCTCTAGTGAACCCGTCTAACGTGGCTGCATCTGTGCAATTCATTAATCTGTCCAACTACTTAACAGTTGCTCAATACTGCATCCAATACCTATATATGTGCATTTAGTTGTACAGATATCATTACGACACACATGGTGCAACTAATTATTGATACAGCTCCCAGCAAGTTATCCAGATATTTCCACCACACCAATCTATGAATTACATTGTAATGTTGTATGACTTTCATCTTATTCATTTTGTTTGATCATACCAAGACAAGGTTACCTTGTTTCTACATGACTATTGGGCTTAGGTTAGGTAGTTAGGTAGTTAGGTAGGTAGGTAGTAAATGACCAAATGTGCCACATGCGTTTTCCATGAAAAGGATAGACGCATGGAAAACGCATGGTTTTTGGCTAATTATAATGAGGCAAAAACCATGCGTTTTCCATGCATTTATCCAAACGCATGGAAAACGCACGTGTCACATTTGGCCATTTAGGTTCAAACTTAGCTTGGGGCAATCATGAATGAAGGCTGTTCTTATTTATTTATTTTTAGTTAGTTGTAACTAATGAATAATATCAGTTGAGTTCTAACCGTTGATATATCACTCAACATAAGATTTGGTCAAACAATGTTGATTAAAAACATTTTGCTTGAATGTTTTTGTAATGTTTTTTGGCCCCCACATATGCCGTCCAAAAACGTCTAAATGGACGTTCATAAAACGAAATTGATTTCGTGAAAGAAGCGTTCATAAAACTGGTTTGTGAGTGTTGGGAAGAGATGTAATAAATTTGGTTATTTAGGAATGGGGGGGGGGGGGATCAAAATATATCTTTCAATACACCCTGGAGTGGTCACTACACTACGTTCAATTTTTCATTCACTATCGATATCATTATTCCCATTTCGATATTGCAATATCGCAAAATACTGCAAATTGAGTATGTATAATCACCATTCCCAGTTAGAAATGAAACCACTATTCACAAGAGTATATCTCCCAAGTCATTGTGAAACCGTTTACTTTTAATGTGATAACTATTAAGCCCATCTTTTAAACAATCAGTTTGCAATTTGGGGTGGACGACCGTTCTATAGGCCTACACTACTAGTGTAATCATCCACAAAAGCTATCATTGCTGTCAAGTCGATTGATTAATCACTTGCACTTTAGATTTAAGCAGAAATAAATACACTAACACAACAAGCATAATGATATATATATCTTATTTTTTTCAGTAAATAAATGGATAATAAAATATGATACATGTATTTTATCTAGTTCAATTATTAGACACGTTCATTTTAGAGTCAATAATGAATATAATTAAGGTGATTATAAAAACAAAGAAATCGATGTTTCGGCCATTTTTCGGACGTTTCTGAAATCGGATGTTTCGACTAGTATTCGTTGTACACTCTTGGCTGAGGAGGTCTCGAATGGTTGAACTGATTACAACAACTTATCAGATAAGGAAAACACAATCTGATCTTTTTATCAAGTCTTAGAGCAGCTGTGCAGCTAGTTCATCAGTCAGTGCAGGACTGCTAACGTGTATGTAGAATCTATAACAGTTCATGAAGTTTGTTTTTGATAAGTAATGAATTTTGAGATTTGAGATAGTTTAGTGCAATTTTAAGTACCGTAAAGGATAGTACTATGGACAGGGCAGGTATTATCGACACTCACATTTGAGATAGTTTAGTTGCAATTTTAAGTACCGTAAAGGATAGTACTATGGACAGGGCAGGTATTATCGACACTCACATTTGAGATAGTTTAGTTGCAATTTTAAGTACCGTAAAGGATAGTACTATGGACAGAGCAGGTATTATCGACACTCAGATTTGAGATAGTTTAGTTGCAATTTTAAGTACCGTAAAGGATAGAACTATGGACAGGGCAGGTATTATCGACACTCAGATTTGAGATTCGTTCAGTTGCAATTTTAAGTACCGTAAAGGATAGAACTATGGACAGGGCAGGTATTATCGACACTCAGATTTGAGATTCGTTCAGTTGCAATTTTAAGTACCGTAAAGGATAGTACTATGGACAGGGCAGGTATTATTGACACTCACATTAGAATTTTAACATTTTTGTTAACAGACTAATTTAAGTGTCTAGTTGCAATTTTAAGTACCGTAAAGGATAGTACTATGGACAGGGCAGGTATTATTGACACTCACATTAGAATGTTAACAATTTTGTTAGACTAATTTAAGTGTCGATAATACCCGCTCTGTCGATAATACCATCCTTAACGGTATTATCATTTCTATAACGCTAAACTAAATATTTTCTAGGCACTGTATATTGATGTATTCGCAATGGTCAAAGTTAAAAAATTAAAAATGTTAAATGAGATACAAATTAGAATAATTAAGCGTGGAAAAAGTTGCATCATAATTCATTAAAATACTTCTAGCTGCATTTTGAAATCAATGGCTAATATTTTGCTTTGTTTATCTGCAGAGATATGCGTGGTGCACGTTTGTATATTACCGGGGTCCTTTTTGGAATAGCACTATTCTTGGTTGCCAACATTTCGGATATCTGGTCAGAAACTAGAATACTGCATGACCCAGAGGTGAGTTTCCTGTTATTTTTTTTTCAAAGCTCTGTATTCCCACCCAAACAAATCACAAATGATCAATAAAAAAACAGATCTAAATCCACAGAGTATATGCCCAGAGACGCCACTGTAATTGAACCAATGTATTTTCACATATGACAGGCCCAGAGAGAGACCAGGTTTAGTGATGGAAGATGTAGTTATATGACGTAACAATAAAAAACCATAACAAAGGACACCTATTGTCGCCCAAACCCAACTCTGACATGGCTTACACAGAGCCTCACTCATTTGGTTGCTGTCTCACTCATTTGGTTGCTGTCTCACTCCCTTCAACATTTTTTTTCATAATTTAATTCAACTCAGAACCAAAATAAATCTTTTACATTTTAATGCAAACTGGTTGAAAAGGGCCAAAACTCACCCCTGTACAATCCTACCAAAATTGTCAATTTAAGCACCAATGTCTCAGGGCATGTTAAACTGACTAAAGCAAAACCTTTAGAGATTGATTTTCGCATATTTAACTTCCATGTGAAGGGTACCATCGGTTGATTTTTAAACTTCAGTGTGACACATTGAGTTTTATGAGCAATAGTCACAACATAGTAGTGGTGGTAAATAGATAATTACTCAAATAATGCAAGGCTATATTTTGAATTTTGATTTGATCATCCAAGCATTTAGTAAGTATAAACATAGGTTTTACCTGTTTCTGCCCTGGACCATCGAGTCCCTAAGGTCCCTGGAAACCAATTTTGAGCAACTCACCAGATATCACACACAACTTACCCAGCCACTTTTGATCCATGATCCTCGATTCAAACTTGCTCAATACTATACAAGCAAAACAAATCCGCCAAAATTAGGATATTTACGCTGTTTCTACTGGAGCAGTGAAATAAGAACTATTTTGTGTGGTTCGCCATACATTTGAATGTGTATGGCAGTATAAAAGGAGGTCAACAATTAATTATTTTTGCGAGGCCTGAATTTGTACTATAATCAAACTTTTCTCAGCTTCTAATGGTCGAATCTTCACCAAATTTGATTTGTAAGTTGCGCTTTTGTTCGCGGTTCTAATGGTGTGCCACTTGTAGCTGTACTCCAAAAACAAGTAAAAACCGTTTTGGCAGGATTTCCCTATGTATTAAAGTGTTTACATTGTAGGCCTAGTGCTGCTAGCACTCTATACACAACACCAGGTATCTATTCTTTTTTTGAAAAAGAATATTCTTGTTAACTTATGTTGTATATGCATATAACAGGAACCTACACTATGTTGGCTGTATGTATATGATTGTTGAATAAATATTATTTACAGCCGGTCCTAGCAAAAGACACTGTGGTCAGCACAAATAATGAAGAGCCAGTGGTGTCCATTCCCCTGAACGAATATAGAAAGGACCTCCGGAAGGATGTAAAAAAAGACCCAGTGAGTGAGCTTAAAAATGACCTCGTGGAAGAGCCTGAATTGTACCCAGCAGCAAAAGAGCCTAAAACAGACCCAACGAAAGAGCCCAAAAATGGCTCTAAGAAAATGCCCAATGCAACAAACCAAACAGAGTATGTATAAGATACATCAGATAAACTATTTGCACTAGAGCACTGTGACATCAGAATGCACTTGTTTTCTTTCAATTTGGATGTATGTCCTTCACTAATAGTTTAGATACGTTGTCATAAACGGATATTATGGGTCTACATGGGTCTAAATCGAGAGTGTGACATTGCTCTTCTTAACGAGGGATAAAGTGACAAAGAAGCTCCTAAATAATGAGGGAAATAAGAGGAATATCTCCCTAAATAGTGACAGGCAACAGTTTAATATTCCTTATTATTCATCTAGTTAAAAAGTGACTGGAGACATACAATTTTTTCTAAATGGCGACATGGGACATTGCTTCCTGTTTTTGGGACCCATGTAAACCCCCCATATTGTGGCATTGTGAGAGCGTAGAATCAAGCGTCTTCTTTAAAGTTGCACTGTCTGTCAAATTTGCAATTTTTTAAGATGCTATCAAACAGTTAAAAATTACCTTTATTAATCATGGCACACTAAATTTGTGTGAATTAATGATTTTATAAGACATCAATTACTTAAAAATAAATTATACATTGAGAGAAAATCCAGACCAAAACATTGGAAACACAATGGAAACTAAATTGTTGTGCAAAAGTGGGTTTGTAATGCTGAAAAATATCATGAGACAAGAAGGCAGTATTGATTAATATCATTATTTTAATGTGCAAATTTTACAGACAGTGCACCTTTAAAGTCTCTGAGCATGCATCGCTTTTATCGTCTCTTGGTCGGCCAAGGGTTCCGAAGTGTATGAAGTGTGCCACATTCTTATTCAGACATGCCAAGTCTCGTTAATTCAGAGTCATTCTCACTCATTTCGTTGCTGTCTCACTTCTCTAGACTTGAACATTTTCTTCTTATTTTAATTTGTCTCACTCAAAGAGAACCAGAAAATATCTTTAATATTTTAATGTAAACTGGTTGGAAAGGGCCAAAACTCTGATATCTCTGTCTTATTAGTAGTAGTCTGTGTATTTTATCAATTATAAATTGTATAAAAATAGTTAATATGCTTATGCAATGTACATGAGAGGCCGCAAAAGTTAAGATTTAATAAAATTATACTTCGATGCCATTTTCATATACATGTATACATATATGGTATAGGCCTATATATATGTGTGTCAACAACACGCTAGTTTAAAGAGCTTAAAGTTCCGACAGAGCCTATCCACATATCAGAGTGCTGCAATAGGTCGGGCATAAAAGAAAAAGAAACAGTGAATAAACATAATTTATTCATGCATCGAACTATAAAATTAAATATATTTGGATGCTCCCAAGTCCTTCGAAATATTTTTGACAGGCCCTTTGAATGTCCAATAATCAACAAGGGTGGAGATTCTGAAGCACCCGAGATGATATTTGAACCTGAATGTGCGAAGAAATTGCAGATGATACGCAAGGCACACAATGACAAATGGGTTGGACTTAATCCGTGTAAGTATGGATTCTTTCTATTATGTACCCTGTTTTCAGAACAAGTGCAACATATCTGCAATAATATCACATAGTAAATTTCGTTACTATAGATTACTGCCCTGGCCACACATTTTCAAACGAGCACTCGTTACAGATGATGGTTTCAGGCTTTACATCACTGGTTGGTTACTCTCGACAGCATAGATTTACTGGTACATCTAAAAATATTTCAAAGTTTCCGAAAAACTTCTGGCCATAATGGCTATAACCCAGATAGCATTCCAAATCGGGCCAGCATCGTTTCTACATCGCGATCGATCTTGCCGACTTCGATATGATTTGGAATGCTATCTGGGAATAGCAGGAAAAGGTTGGCAGAACTTTGGAAAGCTGTTTTGTATATAGATGTCTTTACAATAGAATACAAAGGAAGTTAAAACAACAACATCATTGCATGTTAATTGTTTTTGAAGTATTTTAGTGTGGACGTAACTTGTTTCACTGTTATTTATATTCAGATGACATTTACAAAAAATGGCCAGGACTTCTGGTACATGATGATTATGTATTGCGTGAATTTGCTGAATCCAAGGATATTTCTGAGATGTCAGATGCAGAGGCAGAGATTAGATATTATCAGTAAGTATCTAATTAAAAGACCAGCACACATGAGGGATGCCAGCAACCGGGTCGCCGGCGATTCAGTCTACACTCCTTTTTATGACTTGAGCGTAGTGGTAGAGTAATGCACATGACACTATAATTAGTTTACCTGGTTTTTAGGTCGCGATGGGTCACGGTTTACACTAATTTCGATAATTATCTTTTTTTATTTGACAAGTATTTAGGCAAGAATGATCGTCGACCGTCATCGCCAACAAAAAATTATTAATTTTACGGCCTCTCAGCCAATCAGACATCTCGAAATCGTCGAAATAAGCATACGCAAAACGTCGGACAAGAGTTGCAACGCCAAAAATGGAAAGGACCAAAGTTCATAGTGTATGACAGGTTTCCGGCAACTCAGTGGTTATGTTTATCTCATTATACAGCTGGGGTCAAGTCATTTTCCTAATACCCTATTGGTCAGATCCCAGCAACTCAGATGCTGGTCATTACAGATGCCCAAAATCGCCGGCAACTCAGTGGCTAAATATCAAGTGCTTGATATTCAGCCACTGAGTTGCTCGTCATAAAATCTCAGTTGCTGTTCCATTCACACAGTGCAACTGAGTGGTAGAAAGGGGTAAACACTGAGTCACCCGCGACCCAGTTACGAGAAACTCGTCCATGTGTATTGGGCTTTAGAATCATAACAAAATCTTCTCAGTTTTTATAATCACGGTTAAGATTTAGCTAAGCTTAACTCAAGTTTGCGACAATAATGCAGCAACATTTAATTTACATTAGTATTATATGTGGTTTGTAAGTTTGGACCCTTACTGTCTGCAATGTTTTGAATAGTATTTCTAAAATGATGCCTCAATATTTGCACATTTAGACATTTTATAATTTCCCAAAACTCCAGTACACTGATTTACAAGTATAAATAAATGCAATGTCATATTATAATAAACATATAATGTGTTGGAAGGGGATACATCCGAGTATTTATAAAATGCCATTACCTAAGTGCCTAGTATGTAGCCCCTAGTATGTTTAACAGTTAAAATGAATTATATAGTAACAAAAATATAAAATAATAAATCGAGAAAAAAGATAGCATTATAGAAGAACACATATTTACAGAAGAACGCATATGTAGTTTATTAAAGTTTTTGAAAACATATCACCACAATATTTTCACAGCTGTTACAATGAACTTATCATTAAACGTCTGCTGTGTACTGCAGAGCTAAAGTAACTCAACTTTGAAAGCAAAACAACTTTAATCATGATCAATTCAGAGTGAGATTGTATTTTCTTGTTTGTTTGTATGTTTATTTACCAGAAGAAGCATATATGCTTATTGAGCTGGAACAAATTAAAGATAGAGAATATACATCAATACATTGTGATATTGAGATAATAATTACATGTATATTAAAATGATAATGAAACAGAATTGAATAAAGTCATTTATATGCTATAAAATGGTAGTTCAAAGCAAAATTCTTATGAGAAACTTTAAAATGTTCTTTTTTTCCAAATAAATTGGATAATGAATATGATTTTCACAATATGTATTGAGTCTACATGTAATTATTATCTCAATATCTCAATGTATTGGTGTATATTCTTCATATTTAATTTGTTCCAGCTCAATAAGCATATATGCTTCTTCTAGTTGGGAACATGTTCTCCTCAATTACCATGCAATTTCCAATGTCTTAAAATGTTGTAGTGAAATGTTATATTGCAAGGGTGTCAAAATGTTGTGATTGCAAGATTTATTTGACTTTAAGATAGTATTACTGGTTCATATCAGGAGTCTGACTATGATATATCAGATGCAGCCATACACCTAAAATATATCTTTCAATTTCAGACTTATGACAATCGTTCACATGAAATGCGCAGACGTCAGACGTATGGGAAGACGTGGTGATGGCGGTTGGGAGGTGTGCGTTTCAGAACCATACAAACCTCAAAAGAATTGCATCGTCTATTCATTTGGGTATAGCACATCTTCATTCTTCAGAATAAAACATTTTATTGTATCTCTGGAAACGTAGATTGTGACAATATTGCCAATACTTCCAACTTACATTATATTAAAGCAATATACATATCCTTGAACAGTTGTTGACCTTCTGATGCGATTAAAAGAATTAATGTAAAGATAGGTAATAATTTGGTACTGTCCTGCTTGTAGCACTTGCAATACTTACCATGATGTTCCGTTCATATGTAGCCAATATTCATATGTGATAACACCAAATGGCTCATAGGTGGCATGCACGTCGGCCTTAGTGAATGTCTCCTATGACTATAATATAACCATTTTTCCTTGATTATTTTTGTTTATGTAAATTGTAAGTTTATGGTCAAATAAATACTTTCTGTCTGTCTGTCTGTCTGATGTCAAGGTTGGTTACAATTGTGATGGAGAACTTAAACTCTAATGACCAGAACAGGATGTGTGAACTGTGTGCCCAAGTTATGTCTATCTAGCTTCCTAATACCACAGTACAAATGTCGATGACTTTGTGGACTAAATCTTTGATAAAAAGCCTTTAGTTTGAAAAACAAAGTTTTCTAATATAAATGAATATCCTCTCTTTTTCTTCAAGGTTGTTCACCCCAACCCTTGATAGATTTATACATATTGTAGCATATTTTCTGATGAAATTAAGTAATAATACTAGACACCTCTCCAATTGTTCAAAAATAACTTGTGGTCCTTGGTTTTTATTTATTTCAGAATCAGAAATGATTTCTCGTTTGACGATGCAATGGGGAAAAATTATGGCTGCCAAGTGAAGTCATATGATCCGAGGTAAGTACTTCCATACAGCTTCCTACGCCATTAGGGGGAGTATAGCGATAGGTGACAGCCCTGGGGGTCTGCCAGATTTCGGATGGAGTAAAAATCCTGGTGGGGGGAGCAAGGTATTGAACTGTGTGCATCAGTTTCTATCAATCATTAGAGTCCAAAACAGCGGAAAGCTCTGCTTTACAACCGTAAATAACGCCAGATTCGGCAATAGTCAAAGAATATTTTGTTCGCCGCTACGTTGAATTAAACAGGTTTGCAAATAATAGTTTATAATCACACAATATTTCATCAATCGCTTTGGCCAACATTTTTCGGAAAGTTGCTATGGATGGTACTTATCGTGCTTTTTGGGCATTGCTTCGTTGTTATACTGTGGAGTTGTATTACCGTAATCACCTTGTAATCAAGTGAAAGTCTATTAACAGTAACAGTTAAAAAAAAAGATAAACAAGTTAAATGCAAACTTTCAACAGGTGGCAGCACCTGTCAGTCACAGTATGCCATCTAGTGGTAATGCATCACGGTAATACAAACTCACGGTATTACAACAGAGCACTCTATCATCTTCCTAAAGCAAGGCCGTCATTTCCGCAAAGCTACGTGCATCACTAAATAGGTCAGCCAATGCTAGCGTTTCAAAAGACTCAACCGTCCCTGCTGGCCACGTTGCTGTGCTAAATATAGCACATTTTGTAAACATTACCACTGATTTGGCGACATATTTAGCATAGCCACCCAGGAGCTGAGCGGAAAAGGTGGGCTTGCTTTAGAAAGATGGCCTTGTATTCTTGATTCATTATTAATGCCTTTGCTACCCCATAACTAGATTAGACGTAAATCACTTCTACATTTAGGCAATCATATTAGATATTTTTATAAATTAGATGGGCGTACACTGGTAAAAATCGACAGTGCGACATTGCCCTTCTTAACCGGGGTCAAAGTGACACGGAAGCTCTTAAATAATGATGGACATTAAACTCTCTTATGCAATACACTTTATAAAGTTAAAGAGAAAAAAGCAACAAATTAGCTGGTGAGTTGAATAGCATTGGGAAAGCAACAGCTGACAAAAGTGAAAGTAGATATATAAAGATGACCAAATATAATAGCCAGGATCTAAACTGAGAGGTACGGGACTCCGAACCCACAAGTGATGTTAAACAGTGTTTTAAAGCATGCTAACCTTCCGACTCATCTCAGTTCAGAGAATAGAGGTGGATATTAAGATTAAAAACTTTGAATTTGAGATCTGACAGTGACAAGGCAAGCATAGTTTACCAAAACTGGAAGAGGGATATCCTTAAAACGGGTCAGGCGACAGATTTGATATTCTTAGTTATTTCAAATTTTTTTGGTTAAAAATTGACATGACTGTCATTAAATCTTTCCTTCAATGGCGACATGGGACATTGCTTCCTATTTTTGGATCCATATGGACCCCTTATACATTATTTAAGAATATATCTATTATTTATATTTACATGAAAAGACAGTTAAGGTAACTATCTCTTTTTCTTGCAGCACGAAAAAGGACTCTCACAAAAGATCAGATTTTGTTTACTTTTACAAAGTAGGCCTTGGGCCAGCAGATACATTCAACAGCTGGGGCTGGAAACTTATGACCTTAGGTTCATTGCTGAAAGAAAATGGTCATGGTGATGTGAGTATGGTTACAAAGTCAAGAAATAGAGTTTTATAAGCATTTTTCTTTTCAGTAAGGCTAATTATGATAATAAATTCTAAAAATTATGGATAATTTAGGTTGGTCTGTTTGCAGATAATATGTTGCTTCTGCACTCAATTTTGTTTGTGATATTTGTTCACTCAATCTAGTAGGTCACTTGATGGATGACTATTCTCCATGTTCACTCGATCTAGTAGTTCACTTGATGAAGGATTTTTCTCCTTGTTCACTCGATCTATTAGTACACTTGATGAAGTATTGTTCTGTTTGTTCACTTGATCAAGAAGTTCACTTGATGGGTGACTATTCTCTGTGTTCACTCGATCTATTAGTTTACTTGATGGATGACAATTCTCTGTGTTGACTTGATCTATTAGTTCACTTGATGGATGACTATTCTCTGTGTTCACTTGATCTATTAGTTCACTAGATGAAGGACTATTCTCCTTTTTCACTCGATCTGATAGTTCACTTAAAGAAGGATTTTTCTCCTTGTTCACTCGATCTGGTAGTTCACTTGATGGATGATTATTCTCCTTGTTCATTCGATCTGGTAGTTCACTTGAAGATGGATTTTTCTCGTTCACTCCATCTTGTAGTTCACTTGATGAAGGATTATTCTCTTAGTTCACTCGATCTAATAGTTCACTTGATGAATGATTATTCTCTTTGTACAGTACATATTTGTCGTAAACAAATATTCTGGTTTCAAATTCTGTTGACAATGAGTCATCTATTATTTCACTTTTTATCCAAAATACAGAAAGTTATTGACTACGTCAAAATGGACATCGACTTCAACGAATGGGACTCTTTGGAGATTATTCTAGCTGCAGGAACTCTGAAGAAGGTCAAGCAGTTCAGTTTAGAGATACACTCCGCTGAAATTAGGAAAAGAAGATCAACGAAATACGATTGGCTACGATTCTACAACATTCTCTTGGGCCTTGAAAAATTAGGATTCAGACGCTATCATATTCATATTAATAAAAGCGGTTGGTTCAATTCCAAAAGAACTAATATACGACGTCCATGTTGTTTCGAAATATATTATATGAATATAAACTACTTAAAATGATCTGACGAAATATATTTATACATATATCGTTTTATTTGTCTTAAAGACATTAATAACGGATTTGTTTCTAGTGCATAATCTGTTTTGGGAAATTGTATAATGACATGTATTTTGATGAATTTTTAAATAACTTTATGAACCAAACTTGGCCTGTGATTTGATATGGTTTGGTCTGCTTACAATGTACATGGTGAGGCCTTGTTGTAATGTCATACATAAAACTATTTTGTCATAGCATTATGACCTAATTGATGAATGTATTAGGGATTTTGTTTGTGAGAGCTGTGCATTTTCATACAGCTTTTGGGAAAGTGGCTGTCATGACTGGTTTACTGGTACCTGAAGCTAGACTGTTTGAAGCTATCCACATCTATGTGCAGGTATCTTTTGGCTCCAAGTTTAAGTTTATTCAGGATCAACACATGCATTCACAATGTACATAAACAACTTTCAATATCATCACACTAATAGGGTAGTGGCGCAACTAGCTGATGGCTGTGTTGGCTATCCCCTTTAACATAATAAATACAGTATTTAAGAGAATACCTTCACCACAAAAGAAAAATGAATGGATCATAAAAAAATAATTTTTTGGAGTGACTTCAAGGCAGTCCAGTGATATTGAGTCCTATTTGTAGAGCGTAATAAATTCAACTGGGACTGCAAAATCTGTTATTACCTGCTTTTGGTGATGATTGTGGATTATTGATTTTGTGAGCTATTTTAGTCTGGTTTGATATCACCTTGTTATTGTTAATGAAAGGTTTTGGGAAGTCTGTTTGGTTGTTTTTATTCTGTAACAATTTGTTTATGTTCATCCAGGTCTAAATGATATCATTTCTACATTCTGTAAATTTATTATTCCGATACATGGCTTAGCCTAACCCCTACCAAGATGCAATGCATAAAAGAAATAAAGCAAAGTAAGTCCATTTTATGAGGATGATAGGTATTAGTAGATATACACTCTTCATTACATCTACCAAAACCGATTGTTATGATCCGTGCAAGCTCACTGAGCTTGACGAATTAAAAAAAAACTTATCTTAGTCCTTGTTCTGACTTATTGAAGAGATATAGGACCTGAACAATACTTGAAATCTACATTTTACCAGGAGGATGTGCACCGTACCATTGTGATGCTTGGCTTAGTTGCACAGTACCACACTTTTGGCAAACCGGGAGACTTCCATTTGTAGTAGCAATGGGCGGACATGGTTAGAGCACACTCGTAAATGCAGGTCTCTAAATCGAATCCACTCAGTTTCGCCGATATCACGCAAAAATGGTCAAGAACATTGCAAAAACACAAAGAAAAATTGTAATTTGAAAATAATTGATTTTTAATTATAACTTAAGGAAAAAGGGTACCATTTAAAGTGCTGCCCATTAAAACTAAATTGCAATAACATATGATCAACTATAAAGTTGCCAACATATGGAACAAAATGCAACTTGCACTGAAAGAAGATGAAACAGTTAAGAGTTTAAAAATAACTTTAAACAAGAAAAGCTCTCTTAAAAAAAGAGACCTGACAGTGTATCAGAATTAGTTAATGCAGTCTAGACATGCAAAAAAAAAAGAATTTATCTATTTTGTACACACTAAAGGGTATTAGTTTCACGTAACAGATACTGACAAGGTATCATGTCAAAATATTATAATTAATTAGTATAGTTCATATGAATTGATGTCTTTGTCGTTATTGCCGAATGTGCTATAAAATGTACTTTTCGATAGATCCTCGTTACTCTTGCCTAGCTACCCACAACTTTCTGCAAATCAACCACTTGCACCATCTTGAGTATAAGTAATTATACCTGTATCAGAATTGTTAATGTAGTCTTGAGATACAAAAAAAATTTATTGACCTATTTTGTACAGACTAAAGAGTATTAGTTGCAACAGATACTGACAAGGTATCATGTCAAACTATTACAATTAATTAGTATAGTTCATATAAATTGATGTCTTTGTCGTTATAGCCAAACGGGCTATAAAATGTACTTTTGCATAGATCAAGGTATCATGTCAAACTATTACAATTAATTAGTATAGTTCATATAAATTGATGTCTTTGTCGTTATTGCCATACGGGCTATAAAATGTACTTTTGCATAGATCCTCACTACTCTTACCTAGCTACCGACAACTGTCTGCAAATCGACCACTTGCACCATCTATAGTATTAGTATTTATGAAAAGAGACCTTTTATGAAAAAAATGTATATATATATATATATTCCAAACTTTCCTGCTATTAAGTTGCATAGATTTTTTTCTAGTTCTTTTTTTAATATACCTAAATACTTTGAGTATATGGTTATTTGCAGCCAAAATGTTCAGAAAAATGTGACATGTTTTGCAAATCTAATAGTCTAAGAATAATTCCGATCCAAAATTAAAATATAATCTTTTTTCATTTTTTCACATTAACATACATAATTGACAGGTTCAGTGAGTGTAGCATTTTTGAACTGCATATCTGCGGTTTAAAACAGTTTTTTAATTTCAATATTGGCCTATTTGTTATTACTTGTAATTAATTAGTGTACAGTTTCAAATGCAATCAGCTATCAGAAACATAAAGAGCAATTGACAAATCCAATTTGTTTAATTATACTCTTTCACTTAAGAAAGAGTGAGAACAGTGAGTGTGTGTGGCCAGTTTCATTCATTTTATGGGTCAGAGTGTGGGTTTTGTCACTCAACTGGGTAATCATAGCCAGATGCCTGCTATGGAGTGACCCTGCCACACTGACATACAACAGCAGCACCACAAGCACACATTCATGATGGATTTTATTAACAGCCAAAGCATCATAGTTACCATTCAAATCACATTAGTTTTTATAGGAATGAAATACTGTAAGTGGTATTTAACTTTTGGTGAGTTGCTAGACATTTTACATGATGGGCCTCCAACAGATATTTGTTAAAAACCTTCACAAGCTTTCACCCCTAAGACTAAAATGAACCATGCCAATTTCTGGGAAATCAGACTAACATGGATGAGTCCATTGATGTTGGAGGGGGGAACTGTTAAGATTAAATAAATACCTTGGTGGATGCCATAGTTATGTTATTTAAGCCATTTTCAAGGATGTGAAAATCAGTGATCTAGCCACAGCTTAAACGAACACAAACAACAGTGATGTCACGGCTAATATACATAAACCTCAGAAGATTATTTATAAAACCACTCTTAGTAAGTGTCTCTATATCTATGAGTTCTGCTAATTATAGGATATGTTATGGTTTGAGATGTGTGTAGCACATAAATTTCAAAATTGTCTATACCCAGGCATGCACTGATTGTACAGCTTTTTAAGCTCCTGATGCATGACCCTCAGGTGATGATATGCTTTTATAATTACCTGAAAAAAATTCAATATAAAAATACATATATATGTTCTGCAAACAACTGCAATTTTGACATTCTCGACTTTACTGAAACATGGTTAGGATATGAAATCTGCAGTTTGGCACATTTCAAGTGATACAGTCATGGTATGAAGTTAAAGAGTATAGCATATAGAGGGGGAGGTTTATCTGTTTTTATAAAGGATGACCTGTATTTTATAAAAAGACAGGACCTAGCTGTCACAAATGACATGATTGTTTGATTTATTGAAACCATGAACAATACGAGTGATCAAAATAACATAATAATTGGTCTGGTCTACAGAAGCCCTTCATATAATAATGAGAGAGAATTTATTGCCAAGTTGGAACCTATTCTTAACAAGATACAACATGAGAAGAAGAAAGTTATAAATTATAATCCTAGGGGATTTCAATATGGATTTACTAAAGGTTGATAATCACAAACCTACCTCAGAAATATTAGACACTTTACTGACTTTCAATTAGGGTGGGGGCCTAGCTCAGAGGTAGCGCTCTGGGCTTCCAACCGCTGGGTCCCGGGTTCTATTCCCGGTCGAACCTAAGTTGAATGACTGTTTCATCCTCTGTCTCATTGCCATGGTCTCTGACTGTCTAATTAGCCCAACTGGTGCAGAAATACAGGACGTAAAGCCCTAATCACACACACACACACTGACTTTCAATTTAATTCCATATATTACTCTTCCAACTCATGTGACAAATGATGCAGCCACACTCATTGATCATATCCATAAGAAAGTATCTGATAGAGACATTATTGCTGGGACACTATTAAGTGACATAAATGACCACTCTATACATGAAGAACATGCACAAAAGCAGTCTTTTCTTCATTTTATTTAAAAACAATCAGTCACATGGCACAACCTAAAAACAAAGCCATACATAACACTATGTAATTCCCAGCATTACTTGCGTCATCAATGACCTTGATTAAATGTAATAATGTATAAACTATATCCAATTTGCAAAGTCATAACCATCACCTTTAAGCAAGTTTCCTATTCCAAACCTCTGCAAGGTCAGCAATCGATGGCAGATTAGCACTGGACTCTTTCAATCATAGCTGTTCACTGTTTTTGAAAATGAGTTTGAGAGATCAGAGCCCTCTAGCTAATATGATTGGAATTGAGGCTTGATTAAAGCTCCCTCTGGGGATGATTAATTAAATTACGATTTACAATATTAATATACTCATCTATCACGTACATTTTATACTTAAAAATAAAAAAGAACAAAATGAATATCCAAAATCAATTACATATAGACTAATTACTGATGACAATGTAGTCATGCTAAATAAAGGCTTAAACTAGCACACTACTAAACATCTATAACCATAGATACCTAATGAAAGGCATTGATAATGGCTCATTTTCAAGAACACCTTATCAAGATGTTTAAATCCAACTATAAATAATAATATAATAATGTATATAGGGCACATAGCCTTTATTGGCAACCTGAAGGTTGGATTTCAACAATGTACAGTTAACTATTTTTTTGGAGGTGCTACACCCATTAAGTATAAGTTGAAGGCCACAAACAGGAGTCAGTGAGTGATGCTCGAGTCTGCATCTATCTGGTTTGTACTTTATCAACAGGACATAGAATTATACAGCGATGCCATCATAGCTAAACACAACATACCCAGGCACTGATCGCTCGAGCCGTGAGCATTGGGAATTTAAAATCCTATATATACGACAGGGGGCGCTTTACTTGGAAAAAAGACTAACATTTCGAAACCTAGGATTTATTTTCTTTGAGTAGACTTCATATTTCATTACAACTGTCACTATGTGTTTAATTTTAGGGCAGAGGGCAGTCACAGTATAGTTTTTGGGCAGTGAATCTAGGACGAGGTGTAACTTGGTGGTTATAGAAAATAAAAAGAAACACTGAGGAAAGGGATTCCGTCACATCCTGATTAAATATTTTACAATGAAGCTGGGTCAAAATGAGAGATTGAGAATGTTCAAAGAACTCCAAAAGTCCTGAACATAAATGGGACAATTGCCCATTACTCAGGCGACAGTGTATAAATGTATATATCTATGGTTTTTTTTTTGTGATGTCTTCAATTCTTGACCATTTTGCGTAGCCAGAAAATGGTCCTTCTAATGTTTATTTGAATGGTTTCCAGCTTTTATTTAACTTCGAAAATTAGCAAACATTTCAAGATTTGGTCTGTCGACTTGGGAGTTGGTCAAAATGTAGTAATCCACTCTCAACCAAATTTTCACTTGTTGTTTAGCCACTCTCAACCAAAGATTCACTCGTTGTTTGGCCAATCTCAAGCAAAGATTACTAATCAGAAGAGGAAATACTTGCAAAGACCATAAAAATCAAACTTTTATTTATACTCATGCAGCAACACATATACAAAATTTAATGGTCTTGTTTATTAACAAGAATTTCATGCAGATATTTAATCTAACAAATATTGTTACGATTATACACATATCGTTAGCAAAACCTTTTATTTTCACACATTACAAAGCAAAGAAATTACCAGAAATGTTATTACTGTTATATTGTTACTGCTTAGTTCTGTCAAATGTCACACTCCTTAATTATTTTCAAGACAGGCTGCTTAAGGATTTCTTTATTTGACAACGAGACTTGGGTGTGATTCCAAAGCATAAGAACAAGTAGAGACCCTGGAAAGAATTGAGTCCAACAAAAACATACGAAAGAAACGAGAGCTTTGGTATGTTGGCCAGAAATCCAAAAATCCAAGTGAAGCCCATCAAAAAAAACAAACGAACAGCTATCGGTGCAAGATGGATGGGATGATTTACTGAACCTTCTGGGACACTTCTCGTAACAGTTCTTATTTGATGGAGCAAAAATGTGAAAGTTCCAATATTTATGGTCATGGATACACCAACAGGCAGCATAAAAGCATAGCGAAGAAATACAGAAGTCTCCAGCCAGCACATTTCATCTTGTGTATAGGATTTATTAAGAAATGTGCTCAGTGAAAGACATAAAGAAACTATACATACAGGAATCAAAGTTCCTGTCACCATTAAAGCTTTTCCAGATGATCTTGTATGTTGAAAACTTCCCAAATTGTGGCAAAGCCAGATAGAAAATGCGGTAACCCAGCTGAAATTCATCAACCAAGCCAGATGTTGCAGAGCAGTCAGTGCCCAACAGAGCGAATTCAACAATTTGTTAGCACTCAAAACGGCATTTGTGAGAAGGAAGGCTTGTGCAGCAAATAGTGAAATAGCTATACCAGTGACAAACCTCTGAGAAGTATCACCTTTTCTGTGATGAGCCAGTTTTTTTAAAAGCAAAATGAATAAAGATACAAGTGAGAGAGCCAGACCAAACCAAGTTATGGCAGATGCAGTTTTTCCACCAAAAGTTTCAATTTCAGCTGTGATTAGACATTTATACAGACTGCCTTTAGCATCTTGGTATACATTGTCAAAGTTGAAATTACTGTTGGTAAATTCCCAATAAGTTTCATTGTCTATGTTGTGTGTTCCATTACACCAGTTATCTGTAGTCATGCATGATTCTATAATTGTTTGAATTGTGTTAGTTGCAAATGAGTGAAATACTGCTATGTATGAGTTTTTCTTGTTGTATGAGAAACGACCATCTACAGATATTGCTTCATCAAACTTGAGAGTCGAAACAACATTGTCATCAAAATGTGGTTCTCCAAAATTACATTCAGTATGGTCTGATAAAGGGTATTTTGAGTGGAGAAAATATATCCCTGCAGACTGGTTACTATGTACATTCACACCATACAAGTAATCTAAAATGCTTTCGATTACTGCAGTAGCTATAGCAGAACAAACTCGTACACTAATTATATCAAAGTCATCTTTTTGATCCATGATTCGCTTAATATCAATGTTTGTGTGACACAATTCTCTTGAACACCATGATTGAGATACTGGTATGAATGAAAAGTCTGCTTCCTTCTCATAAAATATATTTTCCAATGATTCAATAATGTCCCCAGGACCAAAAAAATCTGTAGCATTTCCTGGGACAGTCGCCAAACTCATGGGCTCATATATTTCAGTGTTTAATATGATGTAAGCGTACGATATTTCTTCTTTTGAACATAACGATTTAAATGGCAGGCTAAGCTTTGATATCTGAATAATCATCACAGCATTTTCAGGCTGATCTCTTGCTTTTGAATTAACCTTAATATCAAGTAAAGCATGAAAATGCAAATGAAAAAGATTTGGCTCTGTTTCACCAGTTATAAATTCAGGTTCCACCAAAATACTGCATTCATGAACTATGTTTGGATGGTTAGAACTGTTACAATAATAACAAAAGATATTGTCATACTGGAACGTCCAATGATCAAATCTTAGATCAGTTACTAACCCCATGTAAGCATTGCAAGCATATCTGATATTGACATCATTTGACTCACACACTGGCCTTTTGGAATTAAAACAGGTAAGCATTTCAATTTCTTTAGTTATATTGTAATAAATGTCACAACTACTATGCATGAGTCTGTTAAATGCAGTTGTCATGTTAAGGCTCAATAGCTTTAAACCTCTCTTCTCGATGTGGATTTTACAGACAAAAATATATGGGATGAAATCATAGTTTACAATTCCATGACAAAGTGCACAGTGCCTGTTATAAAATATTAGGCCTCCAGCATAAACTAATTGCTGCCTATCCCTCCCACAAAGTGATGATGTCTGATCGTCGTATGGGCATATTCTGATGACATAAAGCCTGATGAATTCTATGAACAGTTTGTCATCATATTTAAAACCAAATACTGTGATGCAAGATGAATACATCAATGATTTTCTTGACTGAAGAAAATCATGCAGATCATAAATGTCAGATGGCATTTGGCTCCCGTTCGTACAATGATATTCATAGTCCAAACAGCAGTCTGCTTTGTAAATACACTTTTCATCACACCAACATTTGTGGACAATTTCTGATCTCTGTCCATTACATCTGTTGAGACATGATGAGTTACTGCAGTTCATTATTTTGGGAATAGATGCTAAAGCATCTATCAAAGCATTAGTATAATTCGGGGAAAAATTATATTTCCTTATTATTGCACTTTTATTATATTGTGCTGCGATATTTGGATTGTACAAATAGTCATCGGTATTAGAAAATTTGTCACTTACTGATTGGTTTTTGTTATGAATGTTGTCTTTGAATTCTTGGCCATTCTCTTCTAAGTAATCAATGATCTCTCCATTTATATTATTGGAGGAAACCGTTGATGGTAAAGTTATATCTTTCAGAGGTTCTGTCGGAAATAAATTTGAACTGATCAAGTTCATAGAAACATTCTCATTAAAGATGGAAAAACTTTCTGGAAAAGTGTCATTATTGTCAGTTTCAGTAGCTGTCTTAAAATTTCCAGGGTTTCTATTGCTTACATCATGTGAATGGTCTGTCTTGGAAATATCAGTTTTGGTTCTTAAGTTTGGATGAATTGTGCTGTCAACATTTGATGGTTTTTTTTCAACAAATGACTTCCAACCAGTTTCTTTCCCACCTTCTAAGGATTGAGATAAATTATTGTTAGACTGCCATTGATTTGTGTCATTTTTTATAAATTTGGCTGAATAAACTTTGTTATCGTGTAGAACATTATTGAAAATAATCCAAAGTAAAAACAGGGATTTCCTGCGCTTTCTATCCATGATGTTGTTTCATGTAATGTCCCCGCAATAATGAAAACTGATGCGGAATTAAAGCAATTATTTCAAATGGAAGTCAAAAGGATTCATATGATTCTCACTATTTCAAAAACACAAATATCACATTTCACACATCATGGGATACAGGACCCTAACATTGGATCCACTATATTTTGTTATCAATAAATGTAAAATAAGTAAAATGCGATTAGTAATATGTTACTTCAAAAGTTGGTTATTTTAGACTGATTACCACATCAAAAAGAAACCTCAAATGGCACATGTTATATCCACATCAACTTAAACACATTTACCTGTGAAATATGTTAGTAATTGTACCATTGTTAAGGAGGTTGGTTTGAATAACAAACCTCAGGTCACCTCAAAACCAACCGTGCTTGGTCTGTTTACAAGAGCAGTTACTTCGTATAGTGGCAGAGTGCTCGACTCCCAATCTCAAGGGACTCGGTTCGAGTCTCATTCGCTGCACTTTCTGTCTGTGGACTTTGGCAAGACACTTAGCCCTCATTAATTGCCACTATCCACCAGCAGAAAGTGGGGACTTGGCTCTTCAGGAGCAGGAATGCTTCAGTAGTTCAAAGCTACAATCAATGCATGAAATCAATGCGTTTGAGTGATGGCATGCTCCCAAGAGAGCTGAATTTCAGGCCAGGAGAACTGCTGTATAACATCCACTGGTATTGCAGCTCTTAAAATTACAACCATCAGGTTGCAAACAATGGTCTGTGCCACTACTGACTTTTTGTTAACCTAATACTACATCACATATTAAACAGTCCTACATTTTTTTAGTGTGTGTTCAAAATTATGCCAGAAGATAGGGTAGTTCATTTCTCGCGTGACATTGTATTCGGAAATACCATGTATATACATGACATCCCCACAGCCCAAATAGTGATGACATCATCTAGTATTGTGTTTTGTTGACATCATGTATTGCATTGATATTTCAAGGTACATTTTCACACAAGAAGTCGATAACTGACCTGTCCTATAAAGTCATAGGTTATAGGATAATTATGCATACACATAATGCGATTTTGCTGCCTGAATATTTTTTGTAGAACAATTAATTGTCACTTCGCTACAATTACCAAGGTATGATATTATGATACTACTCAATTACACTCATTCAGCTTCGTAACAGTACACACTGGATTTTCTGTGATGTTGGATACTCTTGATTCCTGACATGTTGACGTACTTGTTCTTTGCAACATTGTTCCGTTTCAAAGGAAAATGACCTGTGATTAAATCAAGAGTGTATGGGACGTGCAAGCAAAAGCTGAATCTTCAGCTTTCAATTGGTGAGAACAAAATGGCTGCATCTGGAACCGAGGCCAGGTTAAGCACCATTGAAATTACTAGGTTTGGTCAGATCAAAGGTTGAATAAATGACAAAGATGTCCAACACTATTCATGAAAACCACCAATGGAGCAAAATGATGCTGGTGACAACATCATCATCATCATAATTATGTTTATGCAAATTTTTATGATGGAGTTTTGTCATTAAGACAATAAAAATACCAAAGTTACCAATAACAACCACATTAATTAGCTTTCATAGGAATGGAATAATGCCAGTATATATTAAGCTTTTGTTCAGAATTATTACGGTTGCCAGGCAGTTTTATATTATGCATTGGCTCCAACTGGTATTTGTGAAAAACCTACGAATACCCCAAACAGAAAAGGACCTCATGGGGTGTCATTTTGACAATTTTTGGAACTGAGTCATGAATAAATAGAGACAACTACAAAGGAAAGTCTCTACTATGATGAAGATTTTCTATAGGCTGAGGTTTACCTATAAGAAGTCCATCATTAATGCTTTCATATGGCACACACGCCGGTAGCTCGGTACCAGAGCTGATGCTGCATGTGCGATTTGGGTTATCCAGTGTATGTACGAATTTGTATAACGACCATAAACACTCTGATCAGGATACACAGCAAAATGATCGACATTCCTATAAATATGCTAGACAACAAAATCTCATTTCTGTAAGTAATAGTTAACTAACAAATATTTTAGTTAACTCTTGACTATGAGGGATATGACTAACTTATACCATGGAGGTATTTTATTCCATTAAACATATTTACTCATTTGCTTTAGTGTTAAACTGCTTATTAAGCCGTTAAAGTGAAGTTTGCACTAAGGAGGCAGTCTAAGTGGAGTATAAGTGTCAATTAAGTGAAATACGTCTTTCTGCTTGCGACGGTTCAGCTTGACTTTCCTATGAGCAAATAACTGCCACTAGTTTCTCTAACCAGTGCAAATAACGTTTCTCATTTCCACCAGGTGTCACTTTAGGCAGTTCGATGTCAGATTCCACCAGTTGTTGCAACATAGCAATACAAAACAAAGAAGTATGAGACATATCCACAGAATGGGAAGTCATGGCTCTTAATATATTTTTATTATAAATTTGTCTTTGGTATCATACTAGCAAAAAAATCACGAGCCAACAGTTGGTATTAATACCAAAAACTCCTGGGACCAAAGATTCAGAACTGCACAAAAACAAAAACTCCTGGGACCAAAGATTCAGAACTGTGTACAAAAACAAAAACTCCTGGGACCAAAGATTCAGAACTTTGCATCAAAAGTATGTGAAAAACAGCTTTGTGAGAAATGAGAACTATACTAAAATTAAAAAATATTGTAAATGCTTGATTTTTAGTCATATTAACTATGCAAGAAAACAGTCCCCAGCTCCTCCCTGCAATGATTCATTTCCTAATTCCTAGCCCCAATTTTGACAGCTTTATGACTCATCAAAACAATGGCCATTGGGATGTTACAATTGTGATTGTACAGGTGATATAGTTTTTCAAAAGGGCAGAAGGTATGTTGAAAAAGTCTAAAAGTAATTTGTTATTGAGAAGCATCATGGCTTAGAAAATTTGATTAATTTTGTTTTTGACATTTACATACATTTTGTACTGCTCCATGCTATGAAAAGATATGGCCAAAAATCAAGTATCAGATAATATTGCAAACACTACTCATAGATTATGTGGTCCAGTGGGTGGGTAAAATTAATTAAACATAACTGAGATATTCACTAAATACTGCGAGGAGTCAGTTTTGCAGCTGTGTGTGAAAAACAAGTTATCTCCACTGTTAGTTGTCAGTTTCGTCCTTGATTCAGTGAGCCATGCAAAAGAAGAGTCATCATTGCATAGGATCATGAGTCATCATGGGCATTTTATTGTGAAGAAGTAAGCACTTTACGTGAACCCACTTTATAGTGACACAGGTGGGACACACTCCATAGTATTATCCCTTTCAGACCATGATCTGTGTTGCTTAGTGATACAGAAAATATTTTTATGAGCTTAGACAAAGCTTCCGAAAGCATTACGGGCTAGTTTTGAATATAAAGACACTCACCAAGGAACTGGGGTAAAATCCCTCACTTGGGCACCCTTCATATCATTGAGCAACATCCCAGCATTGCCAGTCCCCTGTACTTGGTGTCTTTTTCTATATCAGATTCTATCTTTCTGTCTTTCTATTTATCTGTCTATCAGGTCAGCAAATCGGGTTTCAGAAAGAATCTAGAGTGAAATTCAAACCAGTCACGATTTGTCAACAGAGTTGACTAAACAGTTTAAATCTGCAAAATTGCAGTTAATATTACTCAGCAAGACTTAATCAAATTAGATATGATGGCAATAGTTATTCATCATATACATTTCAACAAAGGGAGACAAGTTATATTCCAAGTTCAGGTAATTACGCATATTAAATGCCATTGATCTATTGTTTTTTTTCAACCTGAACCTTAAAGAGGCAGACAAAGATTTTGTAAGTGTGCAACAGTACTTACCACTGAAGCCCAGTTCACACTATCACAAGTGAGAGAGATGCGTGACCACGGACGTCAAAAAGGGACTATACGTGCTCACTCGTGCTCAGATGTGGCTCTGTTAATCATGTATAAATTCTTTTGATAAGCGTCCTTCAGGCATTCTTGTGGCACTCGTATATTGCTGGTGCGAGTAGTTCGAGAGTGAATGAGGAGAGGGCTACGGATGGGCATGGTGTCAGGGTGGTGAACGCCGAGCATCTGCCGAGCGTTCCATGAGCTGTACAAGGGTTAACAAAAGTGGATGATAGATCATATGTAGAATGCTCGCCGACTGACTCCCAAGCAAGTACTGAGTAATTCCCAAGTGATTCCCGTAATAATGTAGAACGTCAGTAAAATTTTTGTACATAATTAAAGAATGTTGCCCTCTCCACGGATAGTCAAGGATGATTTGGAGGGACTACAACTCTGTTACGAATTAGCAGGAGTATCCGTAAAACGTATGGCGAGCGAATTACGTATGAATAAGGATAAGCAAGAGTAAACATTTTGGTCATCCGCGCTAGCTTGCTATGCCCATCCATGAAAGTGAGAATGCCCCTTGGCTTACAAGCATTAAATTTAATGTCTTAGACAATAGCAAACATATTTTTGGGTTAAATTTAATTACCTTATGGAAGCAAGACAAATTATCTTATGGAAGCAAGAAAAAATGTATTCATACATATGATTACTCTGCAACTTTTGTGGTTTTTCCTATCTCAAGAAATGTGTCATATTAAGAATTTAATGAATACACTAACAAAAAAAAACAAAAAAAATATATATATAGAAATATAAACATATGTTTATTTATTTTGACTGCGACCTTTGTATATTGAAGAGGTGGAAGCTGGAATATTATATGTGAAAATGTGGTTTCTTTGCCGAAGAAACTTGGCTAGAGTATTATTTGGTCTCAGTATAATTCAAAATCTACAGATAAGTACCTTTTACTAACTAATACATTTTTGCAATATGTATTACAAGACACTCATTCATAATTGGCAAGCTAATGAACCTTCAACATCAAACAATACATCTTGGAAGCAATAACGAATATTGGGTTGACCACCCATAGTTGCAGTAATATATTTATTAAAATGTTGGTCTCACACATTTCAGCAACATGTCAAAGGCTTGTGACTGAACCATGGATTGTCATAAATGATTCTACTAGTCTTAAGAAGATAGTGGCATTGAACTATAATCTCCAATGGTCATGTTGCCCACAATTTTCTTGCAGAAGTAAGTGTGGATATTCATGGCTTTATGGATCAAGTTTCAATGCCTTAGTGTGTTCTTGTGACATTTATTGTACAGATTTTGGAGAATGCTGTTTTGATTTTGTCTTATAATATCCTAAATATGTACCGAATTGTGGGAGATATATACAACAACATTTCATTACAAATATCTTTGATTGTAAAGCGCTCTTTAAACACACAAGTTTCAAGAAATGTATGTTCTCATCAATGTAAGATTTTATTTCGCACTAATGAAGTAGAGGTTGATATCCAAAAATATGGTATTTACTTTACTGCTCATGTAAATCGATACTATGTGCACATGTTTCAGTGTGAATGGGAAATAAACATTGAAGAATATATAAGAATATACAGAGTGCACTAACTATGTGCTACAAATCTGTCCTTAAGTCATCTTCCTGCCTGTTGACTATTCAAAAATTGAGAGCACTTCAACAGTTGGTTTTAAAAAGTGGGAACAAATATAATTAATGATTACATAATATTTGAAGATGGAAGATGGTTTTTGTGCATTGAAAATAGAAATATCGAACCCCTTCATGTTATTACATTAGTAGGTACATGTATGTCGATAACTTCTCTTTTCTGTAAATTTCTCATTTACTCTTGTATTAAAAGCCTTAGAACAATTCCAGGAAAAATGGCAATGAATTATATTGTAGCACTTGGAGTAGCGCAGATACTCCTACAAAGTAATGATGACTTGGTGTCACATCTGAAGTTGTGCAAAGCTATTGGAGCTGCTCAGCATTACTTTTGGTTGTCAACTCTCACCTGGTTGTACTGCAGGTCTTACCGAATGAAAAAGACTTTCAATTGTAACCACTTCATGAAATTGCAACTGAGACTGTTGCCTTATATCACTTATGGATGGTGATGGTTAAGTCCTTTATGTATTGTGGGGCCTTGCCTTGGTATGGATTTGGCAAACAATGTATTATTTCAATACGGTGATGATAAAAATTGCTGGATATCCTACATTCAACAATACGGAATCATGTCTTCACTATTTAGAAAAATTAAGTCTGGGGGCTGGTCCGCGTTACTAGTATAACATATGCTTATCTAGTTTACAAATTTTATTTGAACATTTCTGTATTTTCTGTTCTTTATTTTATTTATGACATATATATCATGGATGATATTCTACTGTCAATAAAAATTATATATATACTATTCCTGTCCCAATTTTCGTCATCATCAACTCTGGACTTCTAGTTTGTTGTGGTTTATTTCTATATAAGACATTTCAAACGGTTGACCGGGTACGTAAAATCAAACAGCAACAGATCCTCTCCTTATATTTAAACTTTATATTCTCATGGGGCTTCCAGGGTTGCTTGGATTTCTTCCTCATCTGACGGGGATGGAATTCTTTGGTATCCGTTTGTCGTTCTCAATGCATTCCAGTGTATTTTCATCTTTTGCATTTTGGCATTCGTCACATTACATGCGTTCTTTGTAAGCTAATGCACACTCAGAGTGACAGAGAAACATATTTCAACTGAAGTATTTTGGCAACGCAATTATTATGTTTCTATTCCCCGAGGAAATTGATGATCACCTTAAAGCACTTTTTAATATGTCCATCCATGTGTGCAGCAAACAGCATTTTTATTGTGCTCTATTTTGTCAGAGCTGCTCTATAAATGATGCATCTACTTAATTCTTGTTCGTCATTTCCATATTATGTTTTTCCTGGTAGTACTACCATAATATGCATGCCTCAGGCAAAAAAACATATTGACAGAAATATGAAAAACAACATAAGATCTTATGCATACATGAATATTCAAGGGTTAGTCATCCTATGAATGTGCTTGAAATATGTTGCCTTTATGACTGATTCAATAGGGAATAATCAGCCAACAGAGGGAGCTATCAGTAACTGCATCCAAATGATTTGATGTCATAATCAAACAGTGAGATCATTGAATGCAGTTAATGAAGTAACATTTAGATGACATCATTAAACAATGGTGTGGGTGCAGTACTGATAGCTCCCTCTGTTGATATATATATATATATATATATATATATATTGAACAGGTTCTCAGTTCTGTGACAATATTTGGTTCAATGGCTGATAGGAGATTGGGATCGGTAACATACATAAAGGCTAAAACAGTTTGCTTCAAGTTGGCAAAATTGAAAACAAATTTGAAAACTTGTCCAAATTTCTACTATCCTGACGATTAGAAAAACATTATGATAATTCACACAAGTGAGCTCTACAGTGACCATAGTTTTAGCTAATTTTGCATATAGAGTCCCTGGTTACCACTTCCAAAGTTCATCAATTAAAGTTTTAGTCAAATTGAACTGGCAACTATAGAATTTTACTGCAGTAGAACAGGCTACGCAACATTGTTTTTTCAGGTGATTGACCACATGGCCTAGAATCTATAAATAGAGCTTACAGGCCATTACTATGAGAAAAAGTAAGTAGTGGCTGAACTGTCTTATCTCAGGCGTAGGTCTGCTGGGAGTGCAGCAGTTCAAGTGCAGTCCAGGGAACATTTTTATTTATTTATTTATTTTTAATAATATGTTTTATCATATCATTTATATCTATCGACTATTATCACACAAGTCTGGCATGGGTCTCTTTTTAAAGAGAGCATAACTTGTTATCCACTCCTTGGACTAGGGGTAAGATGCCCGTGAAGGAGGGTTCTGGCTTATCGCATTAATGGGGAACACATGTGGTATCCATTTGACAGTTGCAACATTCAATGGCACGGGTCTCTTTTTAAAGAGAGCATAATTTGTTATCCACTCCTTGGACTAGGGGTAAGATGCCCGTGAAGGAGGGTTCTGGCTTATCGCATTAATGGGGAACACATGTGGTATCCATTTGACAGTTGCGACATTCAATGGCACATCATCCTAGTTGTGAGTCCACATATACCAATGGCAACTTCCTCGTAGGAGCTTGGACCAATGGACCAAGGACCTTAAAAGCGTCAAGGCCCTTGCTTGGACTAAACAGTCAAAGCACAGGTGTTCACCAACGTGATAGTGTGGTTAGCAATGACCCAGCTAAGAGACCAATATTAAAAATAGATGTGCATGGGACATACAGTACCGGTTGCCATGATTAATAGAACTAAGCTAGAAATTGCAAAACACCCGGTTTGTTGGCCTGGAGTTCATGAGTCCGATGGCATGAAATTCTGAAATCTGCATTTTATTGTACAATTTAAATCAATTTGTCGGTATCATGGAAGACTTAGTCAATTCAGTTTGTTTGAATTTTGTGAATAGCATATTTTAATAATTTAGCCAAGATGTTGCTATGAATCAAAAAAACACATGGAATATTTAATGTTACAAAAATAAATGTGATGACAAATCATTCCATTACGAAAACATAAAGCATAGCTGACAAATGCATTGCACGCATATCACAAATAGCCAGTATGGAGACAGTTTCTCATATTTGGGTGCTTCAGATTTTTATTAGTATCATTGCATTTTCATTGGGATTCGCAGATCAGACATCCACACAGGCACATTACAGGGAAGAGGCAGGCGTCAGTTGCATTTCTCACAGCTCAGTTAAAAAAAGTGAAAAAGTAGAATGTGCTCTTGACTGCACAAAGCAGACAGAACCTCTGTGTATCGCATTTAATTTAACTGGAAACATGAACAACTGCGAGCTTTGCTTTGCCTGCCCTAACAATCAGGCGTACGCTGTGTGGAGCAACACCAAGCAAGTGCAAGCTATGATAAAGCCAGATTTTGAAAAAGAGCTACAGCAAGGTATCTACGTTTTTACATTTAACACCATTTCAACTGTCTGAGCATCTTGAAAATGGGTAGTGTGCTTTCTAGTAAAGTTCTGTCCATAACTCTGTGTGGGCCGGGCAATTTTTCTATTTAGAATACAAACCGGTTTTAAATGGTTGCCCAGGGGAATCAATAGCTTTTCAATACATGTACAGGAGTAAAAATTATATGAAAATTAAGTTTATCCCCTTGGGGAGTCAGAAGTGACCTGAGGAGCAGGTGACCATTCTTCACAGGGAACCATTTGAGCATTTTTTTACTATCTAAAAAAATATTCATACTTTACTTTTTATATTTTTTTTGTTCATTTTGTGGCTTCAGAACTTGCAGTACTCATCCCTATGGAAACATCAAATGACAGACTAACTCCAGCTTCTGGTGCCACTGCAACCATATATGGGACAGGTAAGTACTAGTATGAATAACAAATCTCACTGTCACTCGTCTAAAGCCTAGTCAGTTTATATGATCAGCTGCTAGAGGCAGGCCCTCGAAGGTCCTGGGCCTCCATGCGGCGAGGGTGGGAACACTTGGGGTGAAGTCCTCTATCCCCAGTGGCTAAAACAGGACAGTGCGCATTGCACAAGCTGCTCCAGCTATCCAACGCAGACAATTATTGATTTTTTACATGCTTCTGATTTCTACTACCAAATATAGATAATCAATCTTACCCTAGAGAGCCTCTACATAGCCCACTCAGGTGCTGATGAGGCGTTAAACAATAACACACACACACACACACTGCTAGAGGCAGAAATAAAGATGAGATCATAAGGCTTAGGGAGTCCTAACTGAGGTGTGATTGAATTGTGACAATGGGACCAAAGAATGAGTTACTATGCAATTGAATAACCAACAGTTGTGAATTCTGAAAAACACAGCAAAAAATGTTGGACTACCTAACAAAAGATGGCATTGTATACCAAATTTACCTGTGTTGCTATCAGCGTGCAACATCACCTTTGCTTAAAATTTAAGAATGATAAACTTGAGTAGCTTGCAAGAATTCAAACCAAGAATGCTTGGACTCATATTCGAGTAGGCCAATGCCATTTTTCTGATCACATAGATGATGCAGCAGTTTACTGAATGCTTCTTTGACGAAGAAAACCTTAATTTGAACTTACAGTGCCAGAATTTGTCAATCCAGAATGAAGGGCTTACAAGTATGTCCATTGAAATGGAAGAATTGTTGTGAAGTGCGCAGAGAATTCATTAAAGCGTGCAGGACATGTTCAAACAAAGAAAAACACACAAGATATTTTGTACTCTATGTCTTTGAGACTTTTGCATACTTATCAAATGGCTGAAGATGAAGGTATTTTTTGTTTGGAAATCAATCAGGAATTGTTGCAGTGTACATAATTATTCATGAAATAAGTGCTAATTTGTTAATATATGAAAATGAACACCAATTCCACCTCATTTGTCTGTGGATGCAGTCAATCAGATCAAATTAGCATTGATGAGTACATCATACAATAATGTATATGGTTCATAAACAGCTGTCAAAATGGCTTAGTGGTATTGTTGTCAAATGTGAGTATTAATACTGTTAAGTCCTGGCAGGCTAGTTAATTTTCACATTCTTTCCTAATTAATAGCATTTAAACTCAGGCGATTTCTTGTGCACAATGCCATCTTTTGTTAGGTAGTCCAGCCAGCAAGACAGTCCAAACAATTGTTTAATGATATTATCATACAGTCAGGTCATTGAGTGCAGTAAACTGCTGATGATCACATATTTAGATGTGTCAATAAACAATGGTAGGACTGTCTCCCTGTGTCAGTTATCAGATTTCCATTAAGTGTGAACATTTTGAATAATTTTATTCCATTTAACAAACATTTTAGGAATAACCGTCACAACTGGAAAGTATGGCAATGCGCTGTTCTTCCCCAGCAACAGCAGTGATGGTGGCAACTACATTGGCCTTGGTCCCCTTGCAAATTACTGTATTGGGCATATGTCTCCATGTGCCAAAGGAATGACCCTCTCTCTCTGGTTTAAATTGCCTAGGCAAGGTCATGAGTGGCCTTACTTTTTTTCATCAACAAGGATCACTGTTGAAACACCCACACCAATTGGTAGTTCATATTTCTATATGTCAGTCTGGGTGAAAAATGGTACACATTATTCTTCGAAACAGACAGCAACGACCATGTCCTACAATGAAGGACACCATGTTGCAGTTACCTACACTAAGGCTCTAGAGTATGACCTCTTTGTTGAAGGATGCAAGTACAACCCCAACCCCACAATCGGTTCATATTCTGCAACTCAAATAAGCGCAGCCATAGGTGGAACTTCTGGAGGACACTGCATCCGAGGCACCATTGATGACATCCGCATCTGGAATGAGAAGAAAGATGCACACTTCATATGGTTCTTGTGGAAATACTGACGTGCATTACTTCAAAAGAATATGACCAATAATGAATGTTACATGCAATACTACTTCAACAAACCAGGACACTCTTTTCATGCGGCAGCCATTTTGGCAATTTAGCCTTATTGATCTGATTTTGAATACATCATATACTTATGGCATCATAACTTCTCCATTGTTCTTGCACTCTGTGACCTTGCCTACTGATGATGTCACAATACTTAACTGAGTAAAAAGAGAGGTGAATGAGTCAAAAATGCCAACATGGCTGCTCTTTGAAAAGATTGATATTTCAAGCATCATTAATGAATTGTTGGATAGTAATCATATTTTTAAGAACATTGGTGAGGTCTGAGAGGCTGGGCAAAGGTGTCCTTATCTTTAGTCGAGCAGTGATAGAGCATCATGATCTTTGGTTAGACTAAACAGTCTCTTCATGATGTTAGCTCCAACTGGAACTAGCCTGCCAATTTCAGTCACAGACCTACCTTAACGTAAAATTGTTTTGTCATTGTTTTATGTGAAGTGTCACCAGTATTGTGCATGTTGTGTGAGTAGTAAATGCACTATTGACTGATGTATTATTTTTTGCAAAATTGGTTACTGAAACTGTGATATTAAAATACATTTTATTAAATAATATGATGATCAAGAAAGATGAGGAGGAGGGTATAAATAGAGGCATAAAAATGCCATTATGGAGGAAAATGTATCAAAAGAAATATGAATGGTTGTGTAAAATCTCATCATCAATAATACTACTACTACGGATTGTATTGTGTCTCCTAATGGAAATTAACACAAAATCAATACATATGATTTGTCAAATGACAATAATGGCACATGAAATAAAAAGTTATACATAATAAATATTGCTTTATCAGTGTTTTTATATTGTTTCTTTCCCAATAAAAGCACTTATTGAAATTATAAAAGTCCATTTGTCAACTCACATTGATCACCACAATCTACCCATTTTAGCATTCAGACATTCCGCCAAAAAATTTCAAAGACGCGCAGTACAAAAACAAAGTCAGTTTGATAATTTTATTCAAATGCACCAAGTTGAGATTTAGCTCATTATACTCAGACCAGTACTTCAGAAATACATGCTGTGCTGCAGTGAAGTGTGTGTGTGTGATTAGGGCTTTACGTCCTGTATTTCTGCACCAGTTGGGCTAATTAGGACAGGCAGAGACATAGGCAATGAGACACAGGATGAAACAGCCATCCAACTTAGGCTCGACCGGGAATCGAACCCGGGACCCAGCGGTTGGAAGCCCAGAGCACTACCTCTGAGCTAGGCCCCCGCCCCATGCTGCAGTGAAACGCTCAGCTAAAGTCAGCATAGTACACAAGCATCATTATGAGAAAGATTGTTCAAGAAAACATGGTTGAGGATCTGGACATTATACTTTATTTAGTGGGCTGGTGTGACACCTTTATTTCTAGAGCAAAACTAAAACACTTACCCAAATGAAATTTCGTCAGACCACCCATCGAAACAGAAACTACCATAACCGTTAGGTGTTATGTTATTGTAGTAGTCAGTTTTAAGTTGCCCTTTCCAGATTCTCTTGAGTGCTATGATCTAATTATTAGGTCCCTTTGCCTTTGTACTTAAATGTATAGGTCTAAATGTTAGATTGGTCATGTTTAAAATTACAATAGCTTGATCTGCATCAGGTGATCAATCAGAAAATTGGCTGAATAATATTTTATACCTGAAGCCAATAAAGCATGTTGCACACGTCCATAATGACAGTATGTTATGGTATCACATTACAGGGACCATATGAATTATTAAATATCCTTCAAATCTCCTTTTATTGCTCTGTCTTTTTGTAGCAATACACTAATAAAATATTTAGAAGCACAAAAAACAAATGCCAAATATAAATTAGTCAATGAGACAGCTTTAGGTCACAGCTGGGTAAATGCAGTTAGAAAAGGTGTAGCCACAATGGGGGTTAACTTTACACTGGGATCTTGTGATTATTGTCACTGTCTATTTGTTTCAATTACGTTTTGCTTGACCGATACTCTCATCGACACATTTTAAGCTTAAGGAACAAGCCGGCATCAGTTGCATCTCACATCTTTCAGTCAAAAGTGGGGGTGGGTGGGTGATTAGGGCTTTATGTCCTGTATTTCTGCACCTGCTGGGCTAATTAGGACAGGCAGAGACCATGGCAATGAGACGAAGGATGAAACAGCCATCCAACTTAGGCTCGACCGGGAATCGAACCCGGGACCCATCGGTTGAAAGCCCAGAGCGCTACCTCTGAACTAGGCCCCCGCCCCCAGTCAAAAGTAGCACTATCATAGAATGCACAATTGCTTGTTCTCAGCAAACAAAATATCTTTGCATGGCGTTCAGTTCCACTGGAAACAATAACTGTGAGCTGTGCTTCGTCTGCCAGAATAATCAGCAAGTGCCAGCTATGATTAGTCTCGACTTTGAAAAAGAGCTCCTGCAAGGTAATGTTTCAGTTATCCATAGCATAGAAATATTTTTGGTGTCTAGGCCTAGCTTCAAACTCTTTTGAAACAATGGTTAAACGTCACAATTAAGCTTCCCATGTTCTCCATAAATAAACTTATTTCTTCGTGTCTAAATGACTGACGATTTTAGTGGCCTTTTTGTGACAGGTGGCCTTAGTTATAAAAGGAATTTTAGAACCACCCGTTACATGAAACTATTAAGGGTGAGATGATATTTGATAGAACAAAAATCTGCCTATACATTTTTGAAAAACTCTGATAATAATGACAATAGTAACTTGTCTGTTTCATCATTTAAATAGAAAGATAAATTTAGAAATAGATCAAAATGTATGCAAAATGGTACTCACCAATTTAAGAGAGTTAATGCATTACAAATATCCTACAACATATAAGCAGATAATTAGGTTATCTATAAATACACAAATGAAACAATGGCATTAAATAATGATCAATAATGCATTGCTTAAATATTTTGTAGGTGCAACAGTCACTACTGGAAAGTATGGTAATGGGCTTTACTTTCCCAACCACAGTGCTTTTGATGGTAACTACATTAATCTTGGTCCCATTTCTAACCACTGTATTGCAAAGCTACCTACATGTTCAACTGGAATGACCATGTCTCTGTGGTTCAAGCTGGCCAGCCAAGGTCATCAATGGCCAACTCTTTTTTCGACAACGTATATCACGGTGCATATGAATACTCCAAGTGGGAAATCTTATTTCTCTCTGGCTGTATGGTTGAGGAATGGTACTCACCAATATCAGAGAGTTAGTACATCACAAATATCCTACAACGAATGGCACCATGTGGCGATAACATACAGTAAGACTGAACAGTTTACACGCTTTATCGATGGATGCAAGGACATGACTAGTTAAAGTATCCGGCAAGTATCTGCAGCTCAGGCAAATACCCATATTGGATGCTATTTTGGACAAAAATGTGCCTATGCCACAATGGATGACATCTGCATTTGGAATGAGTGGAAAGACAAGAAGTTCATATGGTTCTTGTCAAAATATTGAAGTCACTTTCAAGAAGGCCTCTACTTATATTGCCATGTCAGGCAAGTAAAAGAACCCACCCATGGGGTAAATCAACCCTCGATAGTGGCAAGAACTTGCCTTAGAGGGCTGCACTTCCATATCTATCTATTTATCTATCTATATTGCCAAGTCAGTCTTGCAATAAAGCAACTGTTCAGCTGAAATTTCAACAAGACTGGACATTGTTTCATAATTGATATAGTTTAGTACAGATTAGTACTTAAAGGATGAACTGTTACATTTTCTGCTGAAAATTCGACAAGAATGGACAATTATTTTCAATAAAACAATAATTGATATGGTTCAGTACAGATTAGTGATTAAAGGATGAATAAGGTACACCGTTACATTTTCTGCTGAAAATTTCACAAGACTGGACATTATTTTCAACAAAACAATAACTGACAAGGCAGGTATCATCAATCGCAAAGTCAGGCTGTGGTATCCGAAAGAAATATCAACAATAAGACTGTCATATAAAATAGATAACATCAAATCTATAACACTGCAAATCACTCGATTAGAGAACTACACTCAGGCATAAAGATCCCTCAGAATAATCTTTGCCCCATACCAAAGAGTCATGTCATTCATTCAATAACTGACTCTCTTAAAATAGATTTTGTGAACACCTGTTTTGTCAGACATAGGTGTCAGGATTTTGGAAATCATGTTACTAACAGTCATATTGACATTTGTTTTGCATGTGAACTTGGCTGAAGGAAGTTAATGGCCATGTCCTGTCTTAACTAAAGGAGTTTCATCCATCCTTGACTAAATAGAGCAGGTGGTGACATTGGGGTATGGTTCTGGACAAAATACTCTTGGGAATTAATCATGAAAATCCACTGCCGGAAGCACCATTGGACCTAGACCTCGAAGCCAGTTGACTGACTCAGCTAACATTTTGCTGCTAACTTCACTAAGTCATAAATTCATGAGTAACTGCTGTTTGTTCCAAATTTTTGTTCCTACCCAGAAGCTGACTAAATGCTTTACAGTTCTATTAAAGTCACACAATCGAGTTTTAAAAATTATTACCTTTGGGTGTGAAACTGATCCGGATCCCATTTCCTACAAACTTCTGTTCATCAATATATATGGAAATTTGAAATAATGACCAGGGTAGGGAAATCTGTCATTCTCTATTTGGAAATTACAGTCCTTTTCCTCACATTCAACGCAGTGACTGATCCAGAAACGACATATTTTCAGCTGTGTTTGTGGCTAAGTTAAACTTCCAAATCTGACTTTTGCTGCTTATCATAATAAATGTGGTGGCTTGAATTGAACAAAATATCACTAACTTTTGTGGCTATATGCTGTTGCTTATGGGTCTATCGGACATACTGCAAAATTGTTATTTATGCAAAACCTGGTTTTCAAGTGCAAAATATCTCAGCAAATATCTTGTTGCATCATTAATAGAATGCTCTAATCTGCTGACTTTGACAACTCCTATTCTTGACCCCTGGAACGGTCTTAAGTTGGCATAATGTACATATCAATGCAGCTGGTATAACACAGTAGAAAAAGGCAAGCCAATTTATTGAAATTTTAATTTTCTATATTTTGACCAGTTTTAGTTCATCATCAGGAAGTGACAATTGTACAAGTACAGAGATCACAGAACAGGTTATAAAAACATGAAAGATTGATCATAACACAGAACATAACAATATGATGTGTGTCCCTCAGAACATCCGGACTTGCTTTTCTGCTGTAATTTGCAAGAAAAACCAGTTGCGCAACTATGGATATTTGTGAAACACATTATGAAGAAATCTCACAACTTTAGCTAAAAAGGTTAGTTGACAGCTTGACAAATGGAAATACAATTTCCATCACTGATATTTAGAACAATGCAGTTGCATGTAGTATGCAATTTGTTGGTGTTTCTTTTATGTTAAATGCTAGTTTTTTTCTATCTGTGTGTCTTGTGTGATTTACATGCATTCTATATATAGCACTACTTTATTGTATACTGTAACTTCTTAAATAAATAGTAACTCAATTGATCAGCTATGACTGAATGAAGTGTATTCATTGTGTAGCACGAGGTTTTTCATATGCTGACATGGATGCCTAAGGTGATCACGTGTCGTGGCACTGATACATCGAAGGCGCGAGAAAAGAGGAAGTGAATTTAGCATTATTTACACCATGGTAAATATCCCCATGCACAACGACTAACTATTGTACATGAGCCATGCTGCACTGGGATTAGTGACAGCCAGAAAGTGGGTGACGTCCAAGGCAACTTCTTCAGCCTTGCACTAGAAATCATGAGTTCAGTGAGAGCAGGCACTTTTCATGATCTGACTTGCTTATACTTTTAATTTAATAACTTTTTCAAATTTTGTCCTAAAAGATAAAACATTTTCTGCGAGCTAAGATTGCCATCAATCGGCATGTGTTACTGGCATTTATTATTGAGATGAAGTATGGACAGAGCACTATTGTTCCAGTGAATAGTAATGGGGATACTGAATAATTGTACAGTAGACATATTTTCTATTGGGGTTTAATGGTACAAAACAAGTACACAATGGTTACATTGTGAGACATGAGATATGTACACCCTCAAATGTTATGCATAACATGGCCTATTGGCCTCATTGTATATGGACATTTTTGGATGTACATATCTTCATCTCTCACAGGTAAGCATTGTATAATTGTGTGAAGTAACATAGGTAACAAATTGAGGAAGTACAGAAGCAATGTGGTAGCGCAAGATTACTTTTGACTAAGAGATACAGCTCTGAAACATTATGATAATGCTGTGTCAGTTGTTTTGTGGTTGGTATTTAATGGAATCAGAATCAGGTTCAGTTTATTTACGTGTTACACATGAAAAAATTCAATAGCAGCTTACGCACATAGCACTAGAAACAAAACAACAATCAATGGATGAGACTAACCTATTTCGCAATGCAGCACTGTTGGTGGGTGGGTGGATTATGGCTATAGATCCTGTATTTGAGCTCCTGTTGGGTTAATTAGGACAGGCCTCATGGCCATGAGATGGAGGATGAAACAGCCAGCTAACTTAGGCTCGACCGGGAATGAAACCCTGGAGCCAGTGGTCGGAAGCCCAGAACGCTACCACTGAGCTAGGCCCCCATCCCAATGCAGCAATGTTGGAGGGCCACCCAGTCACCTTGCCTGTGGGGGTTGGAGCACCTACACACATCTTACCTGTGTCACCATGTTTTAAGATTACGATAATAACCATTTTAAATTATGTATTTGCAGATGCGAGTTTGAGTCCGTAAAAATGAAATGAATGAAAATGGGATGAAAGGCATGCATGGAATGCTACCAAGAAAAAATTATAATAATAAATTTAATAAAAATAAACTTGATAATTGTTAATCAAACGGTTATGGGCTTCACCTAACACTTCCATTCTTTAATGGTAATTCACTGTAATGTCTGTATTGGCCACCATGTGGAAGATTGTTTGGTGACGTTTATCAGCGTGTAGTAGGGCCAGCCCAGAAATATGTTCTCTCTGCTTGTGACAAACACTTGACGTCATTGCATACAGGAATAATTATTGTTGTTGTAATAATTTTGTAGAATAGTTTTTACATTTTTCAGTAGTAAACTGTGAGGGTGACATTACACCCCAGTACTACTGCCTTTGCTTGGTGTGAGCATGATGTGACCTTCTGCTGAGAATCACAGTATACAGAATTGACCAATCAGTGGCTGCAAAACCCTCATGATGTCACGGATGAAATAGAAAGATATAAAAGACTATTCTACAAAATTAGAGCAGAACTCTAGCATTAATGCATTTGCCCTAACAACATTTATATGTTATTACTCTATGTAGCTTAGCTGTGCATTTTGATAGTCATATTGACATATCTCAGCTGTGTTTCTAAAATATTAAGAGAAAAATGAAAAAAAAAATAAAATTTTCGTTTCCAGAGCAGGACTCGCACACTACTTCACCTACAAGCATAAAAAACTTAATAAGAATAAATATGTCTAAAGTAGTGCAGAGATACCTTTTTGGGCTTTTATGACCATTTATTTAATGACTCTGTGATCCTCATATCAGTAACATTTTGCCAATGATATATCTAGATCATGGTACTTCCACTATAAAGCTTTTTTTTGACATTTGTTTCATCATTCTTTTTTTGTTCATAATATTGGAATATCTGGAAAATATGCTAAAAATTGTGTTGCTTCCTTCATATTCCTTAGCATCCCATACTTAGCAATGACCTCCGTAAATGTTGTGCAATTCATGTGCATACAATTATTTAATATTTGATCATAGTATTGCCATGCTCAACCCATTCAATAGATTTTGTTTATAACTAACAATTTTACAATAATTAGTTGCATAATGATCTATAATATTTATCATTGTTTTCTTCACATACAACTGTAAAGTATTTGGTTATAAATACTAATTGAATGCCATCGATTAAATCTGGCAACCCAACAATTCAGTAACTGTGGAAGGGATTATGGCAACTGATAATATATAGTTCCTTCAGTTGCCAGCTACATATAAACAGTGAGCAAAAAATATTTTGACATATAAAGGCATTAATATGGATGTGTTGAGTATCATTCCATACAAAAAAAAAACCTTTAAGATTTGTATTTATTTGTATTTAGACTTCATTTGTTAAAATACAAGTAAGTACAAACCTTAAAGGTTCATTTTGTGTGAAATTAATGTTGCTGAATTCCATATATATTCCTTAGGATCATTGATATAGCCAATATATGATTGTTTTGGACATAGAAATGATAATCTTAGTTGTATATTAGTTAAGGGAACATGCTATTGTGTTGATAATTCTAGCGAACTAAATACTCCTTATTGTGCATAAAATCTTTGAAACTTTAATGGCAGGAAAAGGACAGACAATACTTTTTATGCTCACTTGGCTTTACTCTGAACACAATGAATTGCTGTTAAGAATTAAGATATTTGTATGAAATTATAATATCATGCGCAAATGAAAAATAAGACCACTAATATTGTAATATACACCAAATCTTAAATTTCATCATCCAAGAACAATCAGGGTATTGACAATTATGCAATAAAATAAACACAGTTCTTGTGTATTTGAAAAAAAATTCATAATTTCTATTCATTCATATTTACCAAATCAACTGAATATTACAATGTGGATGTTATTATCCAAGTATATTTGCATAATAAGACAATGTAAGACTTAGTGGATTAATGTAAGACTTAATACGGGCGTTACTGTTTACAAAAATAAAGTAAGACTTTATCAGACTTTGTAATAACCCACGGGAACACTGTATTATTTCACACTTGACAGAATATAAAGAACAAATGAAGTAATTCAAGAATTCAAAAATAGGACATCTTGGACTTAGCATTGCGTAACAGTCTATGTCTGCCAAGTTGCAATTGTTTTGGTTTATCGCACATATGAACACTCAAGAAATAATTGTTTCCAAATTTTGTAAAACATAGTCGAGATATGTCAGTGTGGCTATCACAAGGCAACACTAGGCCATGTAGAGTGTTACTGTATAAAATTACAAAATAAACCTTTAAGATTTGCATTTATTTGTAAGTCTTTATTTGCCTCGTCATTCAATAATTGATTCATTGGAGCAGTATAGAATGTGATTAATGAAAGTCAATGAACACTATACAAAAGAATCAGAATCAGAATCAGAATTTATTTTATTTTCCATACATACACTTACTGTTGCTGCTGCTATATTATATCATTGATGAAATGGATGATAAAGTATGAAGTATGGAGGGAGACCCCCACAAGGCAATTTGCCGTTTCTTGGACAAGCTTCATCAGACTGCGTCCTGGGTTCAATTCCTGGTCCAGACTAAGTTGGATGGCTGTTTCATCCATCATCTCATTGCCATGGTCCCTGCTTGTCCTAATAAGCCATCAGGTGCAGAAATACAGGATGTAAAGCCCTGATCCACCACCCAACTGGGCTATGTCACACTGAAGCCATAACACTCGTAGTCACTCAAGCATGACACTGATAATACTTAAAATACCATGCTGTTCCAAACATTCCCTTTCTCAAAATGTGCAGACTAAAACAATTACAACACTTGCATAATCTAAAATCTTATTATTTGCTGAGGTTACACGATCATCTACCTACCCGATATTTGTTATGACGAAGCGCAGAAAAGCTCCAAGAATGTCTCAATCAAACTAATTGTGTAACTTTATCACAAGTTTGTAAACTTTACACATCAAAAGTTATTTTAACATTGCCAGTGAAATCACTCACATTTAATCAAGTAACAGATATTCTGAATTTTTTTGATATTGGTGATGGAACGCTGGGTAACATATTCAATCACTTCAAAATTCTGGTAACAATTGGGAAAAACTTCAGTACAAGTTTATTAATTACAAATAGTTGGTGACAAAACATTTAGAAATATTTTCATCCAAGGTAATTTTATTCTTCTGATTATGTTTCATTTAACTAAGTGGGTTTACCTAAGGCTCATGAAAAGACATATTATTGACAACAATGAAAAAATTTCAATCTCTTTGCGGGCATTTTAAATTGTAAGTTTAACTTGCAGAGTCGTGGAAAGAGTCAAGTCTGTGCAATATCATCAAATGAATTGACTGCTTACTCCCCCCCCCCCCCACCAACAAATAATATTTTAAAAAGCCACAACTGCCCTGAAAGGAGCCCAGTTATGCCTGGGAATTAGCTGTGAATGCAAAGATGTGGGTTTTATGCAGGCAAAACCTGGTCAGAACATTGTTAGTTCTCAGCATTTTTCAAAACACTCAGATGGGTAAGCTCATTTATATCTTTTTAAATGCTTTTTACTGCACATCATGTATAAATAATTTACTAAAAACATGTGCATTTGAGAATTTCAGATGTAGTTAGAAATTGTCATTGAATAATCCTTCTACCTCACATGTATGTTTTTGCACATTTGATATAGGCATATGATAATTAAAGATCTTATGGTAGTTTGTAACTGTACCAGTAACCACAGAGTAACTCAGAGGGGACAGTGCAGCTGAACCATTGCCAGCCTGTTCAGGGTTAGTTTTTCACAATATATCAATTGCACAAACAAATGATGTCACAGTAATGAACAACAATGACATCACTGTTGACTATGGTGATTATGACGTCACTATCACAAGGGACTCTTTTCACTAACAATGAAAATGTGTCTTGCTACAATCGGGGTCATTGAAATTGGCTGGTAATTGAAATTGGCCACCCCCTCAAACAATTACAGACCCTCATAAATTATGTCAAAACTACTCTTCAAATCATTTACAATGTTCTGAAACTTCAACAGGCATTTTGAAAGTGTTGGTAATTATTTATTTTGCATGGCCAATTTTGATGACCCTGGCTAATATTATTTGGATGACCCCAAGTGTATACTCTGTTATTTCAGTCACATGTGAGAAACTGAGCAACAACCCTTGGATTTTGCGAGCTGACTCCAACAGTCTTAAGTCAATAATTGCGTCAAATTATGATCTACAGTGGTCATACTGTAGGGAATTATCTTGCAGAGGCATATGTGGCAGGCAAGCTGCTTATGGAGCAGTTGCAAATGTTTTGAAATGTTCATGTGACATTTATTGCATAGATATCGGAGATTGTTGTTTGGACTTTGTGTTGTACTGTCCAAAATATGCCAAGAGAAATTTGCAACAAACTCATTTGAATGTGGTGAGCATCAACAAAAAACCAAGTAGTTTAGGAGATTTTATTGTTGAGTATGCACTAAAAATTGAAAGTTTTAACATATATGATACACTGAATAAAAAATGTTTACCGATCAGTGATGACTTTTATGTGAATGTTGTCACTGGTTGCAATTCACAAACCAATTATAGTAACATTGACAAAAATATGTGTGAAAACCACATCAATATAATACCACAATATGTACTTTTGGAAAGCATGGGAAAGTTTATAGTGTTTAAGAATCTACATTGTGCAGCTTGTAATGGTATAATTGCATCTGAAGTAGTTCCTATTGAGATGATTTATGTATGTGATGAACACAAGCTGAATACTTTTCGAGAAGTATTGTACAACTCGGGTGAAGAAGACTTCTTCAAAGCGCTGAAGCAAAACTGTAAAATGAAGTTAAAATTTTTGGATACAGACGGTGCAAAGCACCAAAAAACATTGCGCCAAATCCAATGTGCACCATTTGTAGCAAAAGAACCTGTTATAGTCAATGGAAACAAGTCTGTGCAAGAATTGGTTTGCAAACGGTACTCATCATTGATACAAGTTGGGCACCAAATTTATAAGAATGATCTTTGTTCGCATATACAAATAGACACTGATAATAAAACACGTCATTGCCTGGCTTTATCTCCACCTGATACCACACATTCCATATCATCCAGGGTGGAATTTAGAATGTTGATGGATCTAGATGGGATAAATGAAGTGAAGTTGCTGTCAAAATCGGTATGCTCTGCTCAACCAGGTGTAAAACTGAAGTGCTCTGGTTTATATTGCTCGGGTGCTGAAGTTAGAGTTGGAATAAAATGTTTCCGGCAGCACTTGAAACCCCAACCAAGATTAAACGGTTATTTTCATTTGCGGCTTAAGTTCTTCAATGTGTCTTTTGGAAAATTTCACATAATTAAAAACCACTTATCAGGTCATAATTGCACAAACGTAAACATTCTAGACAATTACGCAGCAACAGAAATAATATTCAAATGTTTCAATAAAATATTTTTATTGTCATTGTGGAAACTGGTCTTGGCATTTTACAACGACATTTCATTGCCTCTCTCCTTGAGTTTAAAGTACTCAATCCACACAAGCATGGAACGTTTTTGCTCTAAACAAAACAAAACTCTATTCCATGTGAATCAAGTGGACGTTGTTATTCAGGCAGATACCATCCACTTAACAGATCTCGTCCATGGATATAATTTTGATATGTATGAAAATGAATGGGCAGTTTACATGGTCCCTCATCAAAATATGCACAGTGAGCTTATTGTATGTTACAGTAAAATCCAAGTATGTCCAAAAGCAATCTTCTCTAGGGAAGATTATAGGACAATCCGGAACTCTTCAACAGTTGTTCTAAAGAGTGGAAAAGAAATATCTACCGACTTCATGATATTAGATGATGGAAGTTTAATTACTTGTGTTGAAAGTGGAGACATCAAATTGTTAAATATTATCACATTGACAGGTACGTGTATGTCAGTAACTTCACTTTTCTTTACTTTCATCATCTATTCATGTAATAAGAGCCTTAGAACAATTCCAGGCAAAATGACAATGAACTACATTGTAGCACTTGGAGTAGCGCAGATACTCCTACAAAGTAATGATGACTTTGTATCCTATCCACTGCTGTGCAAAGCCATTGGAGCTGCTCAGCATTACTTTTGGTTGTCAACTTTCACCTGGTTGAACTGCATGGCTTATAGAATGTACAAAACTTTCACTGGTAACCACTTCGTGCAGTTGCAACAGAGACTCGCACCATATTTTGCCTACGGGTGGTTGAGTCCTTTGAGTATTGCTGTACCGTGCCTTGCTATGGATTTGGCCAACACCAGTTTATTTCAATACGGCAATGACGACCGATGCTGGATATCCAACATCCTTTACGCTTTTGCAGTTCCTATCCTTGTGCTCGTCATCATCAACACTGGCCTCCTTTCCGTTTGCTGTTTATCCCTTTATGCGACTTTTCAAATTGTTGAGCGTGTGCGTAAAAGAAAACAACAGCAGATCCTCTGCTTGTATTTAAGACTTTTCATGCTGATGGGGCTTCAATGGTTACTTGGATTCCTACCTCATCTTACTGGAGTGGAGTTATTTTGGTACCCCTTTGTCATTCTCAATGCATTCCAAGGTGTTTTCATTTTTGGCATTTTTGGCATTCGTCATATTAAATTCATTCAGTGCAAGCTAATGAACACGAAGCGTGAGCCAAACTTAGTAGAAAGAAGGGATAAATACTGAAAAAGTGCTTATATACGATCCAAAAAAAAAAAATTTTTAATCTTATTTTTTACATACGTATCACTGAGCAGCACAAAGTGTACAATGTTACCAGTGGGTCAATCACAAATTTCTGAATTGTGCAAACACATATTTCTAAAAATGATTATATTTTGCTCCTATCATCTTTATGGACATTTGCCTAAGATGCAGCAAAACTACAAATAAGACAGATTGTTTATTTTTCCAGCAAATAAAAAAATAGCACAGTAAATTGGCTTATATATGGCTTGGATTGACATTGCTTGGGTAAAATTGCTAAGACTGCATGTTTGTGTTGCAATTACCCTAATTAGGAAAGCAAACATTTTTAGGAAAATATAAAAGGAAGTGTCTTTATCAGGTAGAAAGTTCGTGTTGAACTTGTTGATAACTCTTTTATCCATTTTGCTATTTATGGAAAATATGACTTTTAATTTACATTTCAATTATATTATATTAATGGCTTAAATAGAGAGTATAAAACTGAACATTGAACTTTAATTTTTGTGAATTAACACAATAAATAATGCTTACATTTAGCACCACACTTTTGTTGTGTCATCCTTCTTGAGTTGTCTCTTCTTCGTCCAAGCCTTATGACAGGAAATATAGATAATTGTATATAATGTATAAGATATATATGAGTATCTCAACATTTAATGATTCTAAGAGTTGTGCACAGTGTCGTTCCATCTCAAACAGTATTTTATATACATTACCTATTGTGGCATTCACACCCAGACAAACTGACAAACTGCTAATGATGAACTGTCACATAGATTTCCTTGACACATTTCGCATTTTCACAGTTGCATGTAATTTGTTTCCTGCCTATCTAATTTTTATGAATTAAAGTCAGTCCACAAAAAGTATTTGATGTGTTCACTTCAATGGTGACCCTGACTTGAGTGTATTGGATTTTACACTCAACATGACTGAGCACATAGGAATTAGTGCTGTTGCAATTAAGCTGCCTACATTTTGGACTGCTCACCCCAACATTTGGTTCACACAGGCAGAAGCTCAATTTCATATCAAAAATGTGACTCAGGATATTACCAAATATTACTATGTGGTCTCAGCACTTGACCAAACAACAGCCAGTCGCATTCTTGACATCTTAGCAAATCCTCCTGCAGAAGGGAAATATGATTACCTGAAACAAAGACTTATTGATACATATGGACTCAATCGTCGTGACAGGGCAAGTAGACTTCTTCATATTAATAACTTGGGTGACCGCAAATCCTCAGAACTCATGGATGAAATGTTGTCATTATTAAATGGTCACAATTTTTGCCTACTTGCTGAACAAATTTTCCTGGAACGTTTTCATCGTCACATGAAAGCTGCTTTACATGCCTGCCTTACAGGCCCAAACTGGGTTGATGAACTTCCATGGGTCCTTTTAGGAATTCGCACAGCTCCAAAAGAGGACTTGGGCACTTCTTCCGCAGAACTGGCGAACCACTCACAGTTCCAGGTGACTTCATTCCTGCCTCATCTACTACTCTGCAGCCTACAGCATTTCTCCCTACCCTTCGAAACAAGGTAGGCTCCCTTGCACCTGTTCCCACATCTCAACATGGCTCGCATGCTGTGGCTGTACCACAAGAACTCTACCAATGTGCATATGTATTCGTCAGATGTGACAACCACAGAACCGCATTGCAGCACCCATATCAAGGCCCATTTAAAGTCATATGCCCCGGAGAGAAGGTCTTCATCATCGATATGGGTGGGAAAGCTGAAAAGGTTTCAATCGACCATTTGAAACCAGCCCACCTCGACCTTGACCAGCCAGTGCAAGTGGCTATCCCTAAGCAACGTGGGCGACCATGGAAGGCCTCCTCCAATCCTCCCACATCAAAGAACACTACTTCTCGTAATCCCACAGTGCCCCATGTCTCCTTCAGACCCACTCCCAATCGCACAAATAATCGCCCTCAGCGACAAAGACGTCCGCCAGTTCGGTACCAGGATAGCGGGACAGTTACATTTTAGCCGCAGTTCTGGGGGGAGGTATGTGGCATTCACACCCAGACAAACTGACAAACTGCTAATGATGAACTGTCACATAGATTTCCTTGACACATTTCGCATTTTCACAGTTGCATGTAATTTGTTTCCTGCCTATCTAATTTTTATGAATTAAAGTCAGTCCACAAAAAGTATTTGATGTGTTCACTTCACTATAACCATTCTGACCTAAAAAGAACTATCTAAAGCTACAATAAACTCAAGCTGAAATACCTACCTAGAAAGACCTGATAATTGTGGGTTTTTATGAAATATACTCTGTATTCCCACTAGGTGGCTATGACAGAATACTGCAATTCTATTGGCTGAAAAAGTTTCCACCCTTTGCTCTGAAGCAAAGTGTGTCCCAGCAGCAGTATACATTAGACATCCTATCATTTAGTTGATTTTTTATATTTCCCAGAGAAAATTATATTTATGGAATCATTTTATAACCTACTATGTCTGAAACGTAAAATGAGTAATAAGAGGAGAGGAAAGACTTATGTCTTGCTGAATTCAGGGCTGCTCAGTGAAAAGACTCTATTGTCGCCACCCTAGGGTGTGTGGGTGAGCAGGTGGGTGAGATGACCCGGTATTTACATCTCATATTTTTGCACCAGATAGGGCTGATCAGGACAGGCAGGTACCAGGACAATGAGGCGAATGATGAAGCACCTTCCAACATAAGCTGGACTCGAAACCCAGGACTCAGTGGTGTAACAGCCCTAGGGGGCGCTTTGATGACAGCATTCAGAACTACATACTACTCACATCAACACGAAAATTATAACCAAATCACAAATGTGACTTTTCTTATGACTTACGCTTACGATCTGTAATTTTAAAGATGCATGCTAGTCAAGATGATCTATAAAAATACCATATATTTTACATCGGTTATTGGTCTACCATTTGTGCCAGTACAAGCATAACAATATGGGCACTGATAGTTTTCATTCACAATAACAATATACACGTAAAAGATATGGGGAATGGTTTATTTTGGTAAAAACCACATGTGCTACCCAGGTGTTTTGGTTTCAAAGGAAAACACAAGGGTTTGAAGTAATAATAAAGAATCTTTCTTTAAATCGGATACTCATTTTCCATTTTATTACTTTTATAACAAACTTTTTTTTTGTTCTGACTGATATAGGCATAGTTAAACGATAAGTATCATGATAAATTTTATATCGGTATAACTGTATAGTGATACATAACATATTTTATGGAAGATAAAGGTGTACACTGCCCTAGTATTTTGTTGTTTATTCAAGCAATTTGATCAACTATTATTATTCAGTATCTTCACAGAAACATCAAATTATGCTAACAATCAGTTTAAACATTCAAGATGCTTATAAATGGCACAAACTGTTTAGTGTTTATAGATGATTACCTGATTATTTAAAGCATAATCAGAAGACAATCAGAATACATCATTCAATATTTTTATAATAGTATATTATTAAACAACATGTATATTGCGCAACAGTATAGGTGAACAAGGTGAGGCTTTCTACATTGCAGAAAAAAAAAACTGAAAATATCACTGTGGAGATTCATCTATGACTCTCTGATAAAATTCAATTATGTCTCATAGCCTTGATCACAATAAAATTTATACAAGTGTTTTGCCTTTTTCATGCAATCAGAGGCCAAGATTCCAGGGGGATAAATTGCATATACCTGGGAGAATATGGTCCCACTTGGAGTTCGACAACAATTTTGAACATTAAAATAAGGTGGTAATATCTAAATATTGTATGTATCTTTCTCACTGTAACAAATTGTTGTTCTTTTTGAATTTTCATGAAATTTAAGTAACAAGGGGAAGTGTATTCAAAACAGGAAAGCCATTGAATTTTACTGACAGACCTTAGTCTTCATCTGAATGTCTTGTCATCATGAATATTTCGCAAAAGGTTTCAAGTTCATGGAAAACTTAAGAGTTTATATTACATTTTTACTTTGTATTAAAAAATGAAAAATGCTAAATCAATATATTGTTTAACCGTGAGCAGAATGGAAAATGATCATCTAATTTAAGACAGTGTTACAAGTTCAAAAATCATCTTGGCTATCTACAAACTTTTAATAATTCGTAGGACTTCGTAGGAGGTTGTAGGACCATCGTTGCAGTTGGTAGAAGATCATAGAATTTTGTATGCACTACAGAGGAGTTTGTAGAAGTTTGTGGTCACGTCGGAGGGGTTCGTATTGAGATAATAGATTTTCCTAACAGTTTGCCACACCTCGAGAAAAAAAGATCAGCGGAAATTTGAAGATCTATTATGCTAATTAGAAATTATACCTATTTTTATACCTGGTCTGAGAATTCAGATTGTATCCTGCTCTATCATGATTAAAGGCTTCATCACTCATCCATCAGCTCCCTCCATCTTTATTCTTTAATAATATTAAAGGGCTATTTTTATTACTTTTTCAGCAATCGGCTCTTTGAATTGTTCGGGATAATAATTATCAGATAAAAATATGCAATACCAACTTAACTTATAATAATAAAAGGTGGGCAAAGTGAAATACATTACACATGTTAATTAATATGTGAGTTGAACAGCGTTAGCATGTGACGGGAACTTGTTTGTAATATAACCCGACCCACAGGAATTTGGTAACTGGACACTCTCTCATTTAACACATAGTGCTGTATCAGTATGGTTACATTTTCCTGTGCATACTATTTCACTGGGCTTAAATTAAATGATGTTGAGTTTGCATCAGGCAGTCAGGGAGTTTTCACTGGTCAAGATGGTCATTTATAATTGCTGCTTAGCTGTTTTAATGCTGCTTGGGATTTTTATATATAGTGTAATGACAGTTAGGGTTAACAACTTGGGAGAAGAAGCATGTTTGCAGATTTATACAGTACCAAAAAGGAGTGTTGTATGTGAACCAACTCAAGAGGTAAAAGATGAACTGGATATCATTAAAGATAATGTTAAAAGACACACCAAGGATATTGAAACAATGAAGTCTCAATTGGATATCATTTCACTAGTTAAGATCAAAGATATGCCAAGGGAATTCAGGAAAAACTTGACAAAGAACAACACTAATGAATACTTAACCAATATCACAAGTGACAAATTGATAAGTCATTTGTTGTCATTACAGTCTGAAATGAAAAGTCTTCACCACAATTGTGAATGTACAAAAGATTTCCAACAGCTTGTTGAAATTAGCACAGGACTACTTAAATCTTCAGTGGCTCATAATAACTTCACAATACTGGAAGACAAATTGACTGATTTTCAAAGGATGATCTATGAGTTGGATAAAAGATTGATTCAGTCCGAGCTGGATCTGACTAAAAAATACCACGATTCAGAGATGCGACTGATGGATTTGATTCTCAAATACCATGAAGAGGAAATAGTGATGTCAGAAAGGTTGACTCAAGTCACACAACATCTGACCATCTGGGAAGAACAAGTTAGCAAAGACAGCAGGAGAATAAGTGTTCTGGAAAATAAGACAAAGACAATACAAAAACATGAGAGTGATCATTCAAAGGAGAAAGATGATTTCCCTGAACAAAATGCACCAAACGAAAACTCTCCATATGTAGAACTGAATATTTGGAAAGCCACCTTATCGGACACACTTGAGGAAGAGCTAGACTTAGAAAAAAGGACTTCAACATTAGAAGAGATTGTTGTTGAACTACAAATTCAAATGTCAGGGATGAAGAGAGAGTTGGATCCGTTTTTAAACATGACAGAACCCGGTGGTCAACCGTCAGAATCCTCAAGCAATAACACAAGTACAAACACTCAGCCACAAATAGTAAGAGGTGAGAAATTAACATTGTTCAAAAGTATCTTTTATCTAATTTAAGACAGTGTTACAAGTTCAAAAATCATCTTGGCTATCTACAAACTTTAATAATTCGTAGGACTTCGTAGGAGGTTGTAGGACCATCGTTGCAGTTCGTAGAAGATCATAGAATTTTGTATGCACTACAGAGGAGTTTGTAGAAGTTTGTGGTCACGTCGGAGGGGTTCGTATTGAGATAATAGATTTTCCTAACAGTTTGCCACACCTCGAGAAAAAAAGATCAGCGGAAATTTGAAGATCTATTATGCTAATTAGAAATTATACCTATTTTTATACCTGGTCTGAGAATTCAGATTGTATCCTGCTCTATCATGATTAAAGGCTTCATCACTCATCCATCAGCTCCCTCCATCTTTATTCTTTAATAATATTAAAGGGCTATTTTTATTACTTTTTCAGCAATCGGCTCTTTGAATTGTTCGGGATAATAATTATCAAATAAAAATATGCAATACCAACTTAACTTATAATAATAAAAGGTGGGCAAAGTGAAATACATTACACATGTTAATTAATATGTGAGTTGAACAGCGTTAGCATGTGACGGGAACTTGTTTGTAATATAACCCGACCCACAGGAATTTGGTAACTGGACACTCTCTCATTTAACACATATTGCTGTATCAGTATGGTTACATTTTCCTGTGCATACTATTTCACTGGGCTTAAATTAAATGATGTTGAGTTTGCATCAGGCAGTCATGGAGTTTTCACTGGTCAAGATGGTCATTTATAATTGCTGCTTAGCTGTTTTAATGCTGCTTGGGATTTTTATATATAGTATAATGACAGTTAGGGTTAACAACTTGGGAGAAGAAGCATGTTTGCAGATTTATACAGTACCAAAAAGGAGTGTTGTATGTGAACCAACTCAAGAGGTAAAAGATGAACTGGATATCATTAAAGATAATGTTAAAAGACACACCAAGGATATTGAAACAATGAAGTCTCAATTGGATATCATTTCACTAGTTAAGATCAAAGATATGCCAAGGGAATTCAGGAAAAACTTGACAAAGAACAACACTAATGAATACTTAACCAATATCACAAGTGACAAATTGATAAGTCATTTGTTGTCATTACAGTCTGAAATGAAAAGTCTTCACCACAATTGTGAATGTACAAAAGATTTCCAACAGCTTGTTGAAATTAGCACAGGACTACTTAAATCTTCAGTGGCTCATAATAACTTCACAATACTGGAAGACAAATTGACTGATTTTCAAAGGATGATCTATGAGTTGGATAAAAGATTGATTCAGTCCGAGCTGGATCTGACTAAAAAATACCACGATTCAGAGATGCGACTGATGGATTTGATTCTCAAATACCATGAAGAGGAAATAGTGATGTCAGAAAGGTTGACTCAAGTCACACAACATCTGACCATCTGGGAAGAACAAGTTAGCAAAGACAGCAGGAGAATAAGTGTTCTGGAAAATAAGACAAAGACAATACAAAAACATGAGAGTGATCATTCAAAGGAGAAAGATGATTTCCCTGAGCAAAATGCACCAAACGAAAACTCTCCATATGTAGAACTGAATATTTGGAAAGCCACCTTATCGGACACACTTGAGGAAAAGCTAGACTTAGAAAAAAGGACTTCAACATTAGAAGAGATTGTTGCTGAACTACAAATTCAAATGTCAGGGATGAAGAGAGAGTTGGATCCGTTCTTAAACATGACAGAACTCGGTGGTCAACCGTCAGAATCCTCAAGCAATAACACAAGTACAAACACTCAGCCACAAATAGTAAGAGGTGAGAAATTAACATTGTTCAAAAGTATCTTTTATATAACAAATGTTTTGAATCTCAGCTTTAAGATTTCAAATCTAATGTTCAAGGTTGTCAAGATCCCTATTCAAGATTCAAAAATATTTAACTGGGAATTTGAAATTTATCAAATTATGCAAGAACTTTAAATCGCACTGAATGCCAGAAGAATAAGTAAAATAAACTCAATGGTGTCTCTACATTGAGTGACAGAAGACAAAAGAAGAGCAAAGAATACCAGAGTTGACAGTAACTACAAGTAGATAATAAATTAAATAAGAATAAGATTAGCAAATGAATAAGGAACTTTGTTCGGTAAATAAACACACTACTAAACATGTGTGTAAGTATAGCTACAAGTCCCCAGTCCACAGGACAGGGTAACAACGTCCTGGATGAAAAAATATGGAATTTTCAGCTGTCTGGCGGAGGAACTCACGAGTGGCGAAGCCATGAGTGAGTTCCGTAGCCAGACAGCTCACGAATGGGTTTCAATGGGCTGATCCACCACTGTGATTGGGTTTTATTTATATCCCACACTTTTACAGATATTGTCAGCATTTTTAGCTGATAAAACTAAGAAATTAAGAAATGTTTTGACCAAATTCTTGTACTTTTCAAATTGATATTCCTACACAAACAGTGAGGATCACAAATCTAATTAATATTCATAAACATCTCAGCAGCCAATCACACAAGAGAACCAAGCACACAGACAGACGTCACATCGTCATCCAATTCGAAAGTTTGAAGGCTTTTAGCAGAAAAATAGGCGTTTGATAGATTGTGTTTTGTTCATGTAGAAATATGTATTTCATCATTTAATGAGAAAAATATGAGTATTTAGTCAGAATCATGGTTCAGTGCAACCAATTTCGTCAGTGACGCCACTGTGCATTTGGTCTCCATGGCAACAATACTGAATGCCTATCTGTTTGAGTTTAACAGACAGTTTCGTCGGTACAAACAAATCGCCGGTACGAATAAACAAGAATTATACATATGTAGTATTAGTAGATTTGAAACAAGGAGAGATTTAGCTTCATGCCAGTCTTGATTTGGTCAAAATTGGACAAGAATTGGCGAAGTTGTGGCCATGGCATGTTCCATGTTGTTGATGTCAGACTGTTTGAGATCAACAGATTGTTTTGTCGGTAAAAACGAGTCGCCGATACCAATTATCTATGACATATATAAAGGAACTTGTAGTAGATTTAAAGAGAACCGAAATTGAGCTTCAAGCCAATTTTTATTTGGTCAAAATTGGTCAAGAATTGACGAAGCTGTGGCCATTTTCCAGATTTAATAGGCAAAGTGAAAGTGAAAGTGCTTTGAACTGAAGTCTTGTTCAGACATGACCAATGACCGCTACGGACAACTTTTAGTTTTTAAAATTACTTTTAAATAGCAAATTTACTGCAAACCTAGTTACTGTTCATGAATAGTAGTCTATATAATAGGCGAAGCTGTGATTTTAGTGTGAAAGTGAAAATGAAAGTGAAACTGATCAACCTAAAGTAGTCCGTCAAATATGTAAATCAGGGATGGTGGAACACAAATTATTATAATTAGGGATGGTGGATCACAAAAAATACCACATGGGTTGTTCCTGAAAGGTTTTCTATGAGGAACACAGCCAAGTGTGGGATATATCACAATACTGAACAATGATTGAATATGTCATTTCTATTCTGTTTCCGATGTTTTGAGCTGGATTTTCTTTCAATTTATTATTTGTTTTTTTTTATGCCTCTTGAATTATTTAGGCGATTTTAAACTATTTGATAAAGTCTTCGAAACTTGTAATTTTGACAGACAGTGCAGCTCTAACATAAATAGCAATTCCTCATTCCTCCAGTTTCAGATTGCCAAAAGATAAGGAATCGCTTCAGCGACAAAGATGGAGTGTACTCGGTTTTTCCAAATATGGTGAATAAGTCATTTGAAGTCTTCTGTGAGATGACACCGGATGGATATGGTTGGACAGTCATTCAACGTCGTTTCCATGGCGCAGTGGATTTTTATCGAAATTGGAAGGAATATTGCATGGCTTTGGAAGGATGAAGGACGAATTCTGGCTTGGTCTAGATAAGATTTATGCAATAACCAAAGGAAGATCTTTCATTCTACAGGTAGACTTGCAAAATTTTGATGACAAGTGGTTTTTTGCGGTGTATGCCAATTTTTCTTTGGGCGGACCGAGTCAGCGATATAAGTTGAATGTTGGTGGTTATAGAGGCAATGCTGCCGATGCTCTGACATATCATAACGGAATGCCCTTCTCAACCTTTGACCTTGAAGGGAAAGCAGGGGAATGTGCAAGAATGGCTCATGGTGCCTGGTGGTATAACGAATGCCATCTTTCGAACCTAAACGGTCGATACTACAAAACAGGAAAATATTGGACACGTGATGGGATGGTATGGAGAAAGAAGAATGGCACTAACTTCAAGCCTTTCAAGTCAACAATTATGAAAATAAGGCCTGTTAAGCCATGAAAACATTCAAAACATGCTTACAGAAACAGTAAAATAGTAATTGGGCGGAGACATCCCAAAGACATGATGGTCGCCATAGGGATGCCACCTTGATGAGGATAGGAGGCACTGAAAGATCCACCCTGCAAACCACATCATCAGCTACAAGTCATCATAATAATAAGGCAAATAACAACTTGTATAATAAGGAATTATGTGTAATATATGAATAAAAATTTATAAAAAAAAGAAAAGAAAAATGAAAGATCCAAACTAGTTTAAGTAATATACAATTTTCAAAAAGTCCATGAGATATGTAAAGATTAAAAGCTATGACAAATATAACAAGGTTCAAGGTTTATCTAGTAGACACCCAAATTGGCTCGTGGCCGCTTGATTGGGTGTGTGTTTTCACAGTGTTTAAATATAATTGCAAGTAAAACGATTCTGTATGTTACAGTTAATTTGGTATCCATTAATTATATAAAGTTTGACATATTGAGCAAATCCAACAAGACTATGCGTTTGCAATTTAGAAGATATGATATGTTCTGTTTAATTTAATGTATTTATCATTTTTAACTTTAAGCAGTTTTAAGTTAATGCCCTTCAATGGAAAGTATTGTAATATTGATTTTTGGCTACATGATTATATTATTAAGTTTAATAACCAGAAGAATGCTTATCGCGCTGGTAGAAATTAAAGATAGAGAATTTAAAACAATACATTGTGATATTGAGATAATAATTACTAATAACATGTGTATTAAAATGAAAAAGAGTTGAATAAAGTAATATTTATGCTATGAAATGGTATTTTAAAGCAAAATTTGATAATTTGAAATACCATCTGGAAATGTTTTTAAAATTACAATTGTTAATAATTTATGTTTATAACATAATTCTTTATTGTTTTACTACATGCCTTGAATGAAACTTACCCCGTTTCAAAATGTGATGGCAGTGGTGAAATAATTTCATTCCATATGCATGCTCCCTGATATTTGGTCCTTTTTTTGCGACCTCACCATGGCCATTTTCTGCTGATGATGTCACAATACTATATCTGAGTGCAAAGAGAGGGCAATGAGGCAAAAAATCTAAAATGGCTGCTGTGTGAAAAGGGTGTATTTTTATATCTAACATCTATCTATCTATCCAGCTATCTATGTCCATCGCAAACCTGTGCTTTTATCATATGTTTATAGTTGTATATGTATTCAAAACATTTCAGCTAATTGCTCCACAAGTTGCCAATAATGCATGTATTTCAAAATATTTTCTTTATGGGATAGGACTAAATCATGGATTACTTTTTTTTAACCTAGACATAATTAATACTACACTAAGAGCAGTAGTGATTGCTACGCACTGGACACTCCAATAATTCTAAAACAATAACATTGCCAGTTGCATTTGACCATTTGGTCAAAAATGTTTGAACACCATTGTACACTCAGCGGTCGCTTGTGGTCAGGTCCTCTTATGAGACCGACCCCTTTATGAGACCGTCAGCAGGCTGCTGAAGGGTAGCTAGGTCTCTTAAGACTAAATGATCGAAGTATGGTCAGAACGGCCACAAACCGAAACGGCCACAGTACCAAAGGGCCACGTTACGGCCACAGACCGAAACGGCCACAAGGTTTTTACAGCCCGAACAATTTTACTGTCCTGTAAGACTAAAAAATAACCATCCAATAGGGAGAAGGGCATTTCTTACCATTGCAATTGATTTATACTCAAATAAGCAATTGACAAATGGGAGGCAGGGGAATTCTTGCTTAAATTTCGACTGACATATACTCCCCAGTGGATTACAATTTAGGAATTGCAAGATTTAATCAAAATAATACCATCTTCATAATATATAAATGGAAAAATAACACACATAAACATCTCGTTTTTTGTCAAAATATAAATTTATGGCTGCCTTTGGTTTTCTAGGATCCCAATTTTCTTTGAAATTATTCAATTTCCCACAGTCTGGGTCAAAACAGGCATACATGCTCTGATTTATTTCATGATTTTCTATTTTGGTTGAACGTTTTGAAGATTCGCACAATTTCATTATGTCTTGGTCGATGATACTCTTATCAAAATCACTAAAATGCAACACATGCACCAAGTAAAAAGAGGCTCAAAACTAGTCATCATTTTTAAAATCTGAAAAAAGTCACAAAAAAGTAATAAAATAAAGTCATGTGATATGGTAAAAATATTTGACTAATGCTTTTGATGTCAGTTACCTCAGCCAAATGTTCAGCAGAATCATATGGGTCATTCCGCAGAAACGGTGCAAGTAGATATTTGTTTAGGGTGAAGTCAATAGAGACCGATTCATCAGCTACCACCAGAGGGAGTCTTGCATATGCACTGGTGCTGCCACTCTGTGATAATTGAATTGAATACACATAATTCCATGTTCACAATAGCTAGTTTAGGGCATAAGGCCCTTAGTTACTATACCCTCTGAATATGAACATATAATGGAATGACGAATATCATGAAGTCTTCACTCACCTAAGGGATGATGCAGAAACATTATTCCCATCTCGCATCAATATTTAATGTTCTCATAATAAAGTTTTGACGTTCGCTCACAAATTTTTTATGTTCGAACCTAAATGCTTTTACGGTTCGCCCACAAATTTTTGATGTTCCCTCACAAATTTGTGATGTTCGCACAAAAATGTGGATGTTCCCACATCACTGTTTCTCGACGCTGTGTGGAAAGCCTAATTCAAAGTCAAATTTTATAAGAAGTAAAGTACTTAGAAACATACCTCTTAGGTCGTATGTGCATTATATCGTTGTTGGTTTTATCCTGGAATTGTATTTAGTTTAAGCAAGAAATGGCTGAGTGAATAACACATAGATCTAGGTTTTTTTCTGTGATTTTCTTGTCATTGCAAGTACTGTTCCGCTTTGTACAATGTTGTAGCTAATAAAAATATTTTCAATCCCTACATTATGTCTCTAGTAAATTAATCTTTAAATTAATTAATAATTTACATGTTATAGGAACACCAAAAGCTAACAATAAGAGGGGTTTTGTCCAATAAAAAAATATATTTAAAGGTTATATCATGGGTTGATGCAGTATATTCCCGCTATACTCCCCCTCAACCAGAATGTGAAAAGACACTTGTAGAATTTTTGAAGCTTGATATGAAGGTCCCAAATGCTGACAAAATAAAATTTGGGCTTATCCACAGACTTGGACCAATTAGACCTGGGAGCACCTGATTCATTATCGCAAAGTTCTCTTCCTTTAAGGAAAGGGAACGAGTGTGGCAAAAATGCCTGAGTTTGAAGGGCACAAATAATGGGTTGTGGAAGATTATGAACCCGACACAGAAGAAAAACGAAGGAAGCTCTATCCGTATCTGAGAGCTGCACTGGAATTAAAAAAGAGTGACCCAAACTCCGACATCAAACAAGTATCACTCAAAGTTAACAAACTTGTGCTAAATAACAAACTTAACACCACAAATGAACTAGACAAACTTCCCCAAAAATTGCTGACTGGATCCCTATCCAAAAAAGAAACAGGAGAAGTTGTAGCATTCTATTCAAGATTCTCCACATTTAGCAATTTCCATATGAAAACTCCTTTCCAAATTGATGGTAAACGGTACACATGCTCTGAAAAGTACTACCAACACCAAAAAGCACCGTTTTTCAAAGACGACGCCATTGCCAAAAATATCATGCAGTCTGAAGACCCCCTGGATTAGTGGAGACTAGGAGGAAAGATAGGGGGATACAATCAAAGCAAATGGATGCGGATGGGTGGGTGGATTTAGGGCTTTACGTCCTGTATTTCTGCACCAGTTGGGCTAATTAGGACAGGCAGAGACCATGGCAACGAGACGAAGGAGGAAACAGCCATCCAACTTAGGCTCGACTGGGAATCGAACCCGGGACCCAGCGGTTGGAAGCCCAGAGCGCTACCTCTGAGCTAGGCCCCCACCCTTCAAGCGAATGGATGCATCATGCCAAGCTTGTGATGACTAGAGCAACAATTGAGAAATTCGAACAGAATCCGAAAGCTTGTGAAGAACTCTTCAAAACAAGAAACAAGACTATTGCTGAGGCCTCTATGAGTCGAGAGTGGGGTGGTTGTCCAATCCACAGATATTCAATACAACCTCTTGGGATGGAAAGAATCTCATGGGGAAAATCCTCATGGATGTACGAAAGGTCTTGCAACAAAACAATACAGTACTGTAGACTTTAATATACTTTTATGAAAGATTTTTAAGATCTTTCAAACTTTTGTCTGATATGGACCAACTATGATGAGCTTGTTGTATTGCTAAATTATTGTATTAAATTATCAATCATATGATATACTCTATTCCTCATGTATACTTAATTTAAATTAATTAATTTACTCTACCTATATATAGTACTATATTATATAAATGTATGTAAATAAAGCTATCTAGTCCCTAATTGTTATAGAAAATCTAAATTGTCATGCAAACTTTGTCAAAATATGATGCATACACGTTACCACAAATGTAACTATTATCACCCTTATTGTATTGCAAGAATTTAGTTTTATGCGTATGAATTGTCTTTAAACTTGCTAGGCAAACCCAGATAAATTATGAAAATACTTTATTCAACAAATGTTTAATAGATGTGAATATTACATGTTTGTTAACACGAAGGTTATTGCACTGATATACCAGGTAGCAGATATTCTTATACCACTGTTTGCCTTTTTCATTCAATCAGAGGCCAAGATTTCAGGGGATAAATTGCATATATCTGGGAGAATATGGTCACACTTGACTGGCTACAAGTTGTAGTAAAACAATAAAACAAAACACAACAATCAAATGAACATCTTATATAATAAGCAAACAAAATTCTTAAGGGGAGAACGTCATAAGCAAGTGATCAAACAACTACAAACAAAACAAGTGGCATAAGTTAGATAATGACCTTGTTTTCGTGAATATGCAATTAATCCTCGGCTAAAGCCTTGGATAAATTGCATATTCACTCAAGCGCGGTCGTTATCTATCACTTAAACTTAATAAAAACAGGATTACAACAATCTTAATAAACTGTCAACATAGTTTCCTTGAAATGCCTTAATTCTTAACAAACTGTTTGATCTGTTTGTATGTTTTTGTTTTAAAAGTCCATCCATGACTTATGCAATGTAGCAATCTGTTGTGTAATTTGCTAGCATTTTCTGAAGGGCAGACACAACTCTTAGATGAAGGTAACTATACATGAAATAGAAGAACAATATATGTAAAATATCTATGAATATTAATGGTTAATATATATAAGAATACAAATTTATGTAAATATATAAAATGTTAATATACATCAATAAGAAAAGCAATAAAGTAAACATGAATGAAACAGCAATATTTATAATTTTCTTTGGTATAAATGCTCTGTTCTCTTATAAAATTGATACAAAATGATGATTATGCAATAATACGTTTATGAATGTTTCTTTTTATTTTGTCATTATTATTATCAATATGTTTTCTTCTCATTTTTCATCCTCTGTCTGTGGAAACTCATGAAAATATGATTTTGTTTCAAAAACCTATCTATGTTCATATTTTTTTGGATATGTTTATGCCACATATGTCTCTCCACATACATATGATATTTCTTTATTTTCTCCTTAACATTTGTGTCATTTCATAATTTTCAAGTCTGACATAACTACTTTCAGAGTAACCATTGGGCATAATTTTCCATGTTATCAATGCATAAGGCTCATCTCCCTCCTTCAATAATGGCATCACTTGTGGATTTAATTGAAAATAATGAAATAGATAGTAATGGTGATGAAGAATTTCATAATTTTCTTACGAATTCTCCTTCCTATGATGTAGACACTGCAATTGAAATGCTGTCACAAAAGAATGAAACATTCAAGATAATTAGTTTAAACTGTCAATCTCTACCAGCTAAGTATGACCAAATTAAAATGTATCTTGAAATATACAAAAACGCTGATATAAAATTTAACGATATATGTTTGCAGGAGACTTGGCTAATGGATGACTCTGATACTGGCTACCTTCACCTCGATAGATATACCCTAATCAGTAAAGGTAGGAAATGTAGCAATCATGGAGGAGTAGCGATCTATTTAGATAAGACCTTTTCTTATACAATTTTAGATATTGAAGGAAATCCAGATATTTGGGATGGTCTGTTTATAAAAGTAAATTTAGTTACATTAAATAGATTAAAAAATCCTTAGTTATAGGAAATATTTACAGACCACCTAGGGACAATATTCAAAATAGTGAAACATTCATTAAAGAATTAGATGAAATACCAGTAAGAATACAACAAAATCAATGTGAAGCAACTATTTCAGGTGATTTTAACTTAGCTCTTTTAAAGTAAAGAGAAAAACATGCAATAAATACTGTGTAGAAACGGTTATTTCAAATGGATTCCTACCACAAATTTCCCTTCCAACAAGATTAGGATATAACAATAATGGAACTTCAATAGATAACCCATTTGTGAAACTTTCAAGCAACTATTCAAACACCACTTCAGGGATATGAATGAGTAATTTCTCAGATCATCTCCAACAATTCCAACAAGGCAATACGATGGCACAAACTCCACACTAATGTATAGCAATAGGCTCTTGTGGTGACATAAGTTCTCCAGGGCTTCTGATGAAATCTCCTTTCTCTTGCCTGTCACTCATCCCCTTTTATACTTGGCCACTAATCTGCAGATTTCTAGAAAAGTCTAGAAAAGTGTAGAGTGTTCTAGAGCATTGCATAATCTTCCAGAAACTGCTTCCACTAAGTTCCATTCAAAACCAGGTCAGCCAAAATTAGGCCAGCTAAATATAGATCATCTTGCACACCACACAATAGAACAGTTGATTAGATGATTCTGTGCTACCTTAAAGAACTAAAGGGAACAATGAGTATATTTTACAGCCTGTCACACCTCCCCTCTTTAAAGGAAATTTTGATCCAAAAGAGCAAAATTTTCATTTAATTCTTTTTATTTTACGATAGATATCAATTCTAAGTAGCAATATACATATAACCACAAAATATAGGCCTACACTACTAGTGTAATCATCCACAAAAGCTATCATTGCTGTCAAGTTGATTGATTAATCACTTGCACTTTAGATTTAAGCAGAAATAAATAAACTAACACAACAAGCAATATGATATATATATCGTATTTTTTTCAGTAAATAAATGGATAGTAAAATATGATACATGTATTTTATTTAGTTCAATTATAAGACACGTTCATTTTAGAGTTAATAATGCATATAATTAAGGTGATTATAAAAACAAAGAATTCGATGTTTCGGCCATTTTTCGGACGTTTCTGAAATCGGACTTTTTGACTAGTATTCGTTGTACACTCTTGGCTGAGGAGGGTCTCGAATGGTTGAACTGATTACAACAACTTATCAGATAAGGAAAACACAATCTGATTTTTTTATCAAGTCTTAGAGCAGCTGTGCAGCTAGTTCATCAGTCAGTACAGGACTGCTAACGTGTATGTAGAATCTATAACAGTTCATGAAGTTTGTTATTGATAAGTAATGAATTTTCAGATTTGAGATAGTTTAGTTGAAATTTAAGTACCGTAAAGGATAGTACTATGGACAGGGCAGGTATTATCGACACTCACATTTGAGATAGTTTAGTTGCAATTTTAAGTACCGTAAAGGATAGTACTATGGACAGGGCAGGTATTATCGACACTCACATTTGAGATGGTTTAGTTGCAATTTTAAGTACCGTAAAGGATAGTACTATGGACAGGGCAGGTATTATCGACACTTACATTTGAGATAGTTTAGTTGCAATTTTAAGTATCGTAAAGGATAGAACTATGGACAGGGCAGGTATTATCGACACTCAGATTTGAGATTCGTTCACTTGCACTTTTAAGTACCGTAAAGGATAGTACTATGGACAGGGCAGGTATTATCGACACTCAGATTTGAGATAGTTTAGTTGCAATTTTAAGTACCGTAAAGGATAGAACTATGGACAGGGCAGGTATTATCGACACTCAGATTTGAGATTCGTTCAGTTGCAATTTTAAGTACCGTAAAGGATAGTACTATGGACAGGGCAGGTATTATCGACACTCACATTAGAATGTTAACAATTTTGTTAACAGACTAATTTAAGTGTCTAGTTGCAATTTCAAGTACCGTAAAGGATAGTACTATGGACATGGCAGGTATTATTGACACTCACATTAGAATTTTAACAATTTTGTTAACAGACTAATTGAAGTGTCTAGTTGCAATTTTAAGTACCGTAAAGGATAGTACTATGGACAGGGCAGGTATTATCGACACTCACATTTGAGATAGTTTAGTTGCAATTTTAAGTACCGTAAAGGATAGAACTATGGACAGGGCAGGTATTAAAGACACTCAGATTTGAGATTCGTTCAGTTGCAATTTTAAGTACCGTAAAGGATAGTACTATGGACAGGGCAGGTATTATCGACACTCAGATTTGATATTCGTTCAGTTGCAATTTTAAGTACCGTGAAGGATAGTACTATGGACAGGGCAGGTATTATTGACACTCACATTAGAATGTTAACAATTTTGTTAACAGACTAATTTAAGTGTGTAGTTGCAATTTTAAGTACCATAAAGGATAGTACTATGGAAAGGGCAGGTATTATCGACACTCACATTAGAATGTTAACAATTTTGTTGACAAACTAATTTAAGTGTCGATAATACCCGCTCTGTCGATAATACCATCCTTAACTGTATTATCATTTCTATAACGCTAAACTACATATTTTCTAGGCACTGTATATTGATGTATTCGCAATGGTTAAAGTTAAAAAATTAAAAATGTTAAATGAGATACAAATTAAAATAATTTAGCGTGGAAAAAGTCGCATCATAATTCATTAAAATACTTCTAGCTGCATTTTGAAATCAATGGCTAATATTTTGCTTTGTTTATCTGCAGAGATATGCGTGGTGCACGTTTGTATATTACCGGGGTCCTTTTTGGAACAGCACTATTCTTGGTTGCCAACATTTCGGATATCTGGTCAGAAACTAGAGTACTGCGTGACCTAGAGGTGAGTTTCCTGTTTTTTTTTTCAAAGCTCTGTATTATCACCCAAACAAATCACAAATGATCAATAAAAAAACAGATCTAAATCCACAGAGTATATGCCCAGAGACGCCACTGTAATTGAACCAATGTATTTTCACATATGACAAGCCCAGAGAGAGACCAGGTTTAGTGATGGAAGATGTAGTTATATGACGTAACAATAAAAAACCATAACAATGACGTCAGTTGCCATAGTTATGACTGTAATTTAATATAGCAAAGGACACCTATTGTCGCCCAAACCCAACTCTGACATGGCTTACACAGAGCCTCACTCATTTGGTTGCTGTCTCACTCCCTTAAACATTTTTTTTCATAATTTAATTCAACTCAGAACCAAAATAAATCTTTTACATTTTAATGCAAACTGGTTGAAAAGGGCCAAAACTCACCCCTGTACAATAAATTGGCAATTTAAGCACCAATGTCTCAGGGTATGTTAAACTGACTAAAGCAAAACCTTTAGAGATTGATTTTCGCATATTTAACTTCCATGTGAAGGGTACCATCCGTTGATTTTCAAACTTCAGTGTGACAGATTGAGTTTTATGAGAGCAATAGTCACAACATAGTAGTGGTGGTAAATAGATAATTACTCAAATAATGCAAGGCTATATTTTGAATTTTGATTTCATCATCCAAGCATTTAGTAAGTATAAACATAGGTTTTACTTGTTTCTGCCCTGGACCATCGAGTCCCTAGGGTCCCTGGAAACCAATTTTGAGCAACTCACCAGATATCACACACAACTTACCCAGCCACTTTTGATCCATGATCCTCGATTCAAACTTGCTCAATACTATACAAGCAAAACAAATCCGCCAAAATTAGGATATTTACGCTGTTTCTACTGGAGCAGTGAAATAAGAACTATTTTGTGTGGTTCGCCATACATTTGAATGTGTATGGCAGTATAAAAGGAGGTCAACAATTAATTATTTTTGCGAGGCCTGAATTTGTACTATAATCAAACTTTTCTCAGTTTTTAATGGTCGAATCTTCACCAAATTTGATTTGTAAGTTGCGCTTTTGTTCGCGGTTCTAATGGTGTGCCATTTGTAGCTGTACTCCCAAAACTGTGTGAAAGCGCAAGTTAAAACCGTATTGGCAGGATTTCCCTATGTATTAAAGTGTTTACATTGTAGGCCTAGTGCTGCTAGCACTCTATACACAACACAAGGTATCTATTCTTTTTTTGAAAAAGAATATTCTTGTTAACTTATGTTGTTTATGCATATAACAGGAACCTACACTATGTTGGCTGTATGTATATGATTGTTGAATAAATATTATTTACAGCCGGTCTTAGCAAAAGACACTGTGGTCAGCACAAATAATGAAGAGCCAGTGGCGTCCATTCCCCTGAACGAATATAGAAAAGACCCCTGGAAGGATGTAAAAAAAGACCCAGTGAGTGAGCTTAAAAATGACCTCGTGGAAGAGCCTGAATTGTACCCAGCAGCAAAAGAGCCTAAAATAGACCCAACGAAAGAGCCCAAAAATGGCTCTAAGAAAATGCCCGATGCAACAAACCAAACAGAGTATGTATAAGATACACCAGATAAACTATTTGCACGAGAGCACTGTGACATCAGAATGCACTTGTTTTCTTTCAATTTGGATGTATGTCCTTCACTTATAGTTTAGATACGTTGTCACTTCTTAACAAGGGATAAGTGACACAGAAGCTCTTAAATAATGAGGGACATAAGAGGAATATCTCCTTAAATAGTGACAGGTGACAGTTTAATATTCCTTGTTGTTATTCATCTAGTTAAAAAGTGACTGGAGACATCAGATTTTTTCTTAAATGGCGACATGGGACATTGCTTCCTATTTTTGGGACCCATGTAAACCCCCCATACTGTGGCATTGTGAGAGCGTAGAATCAAGTGTCTTCTTTAAAGTTGCACTGTCTATCAAATTTGCAATTTTTTAAGATGCTATCAAACAGTTAAAAATTACCTTTATTAATCAAGGCACACTAAATTTGTGTGAATTAATGATTTTATAAGACATCAATTACTTAAAAATAAATTATACATTGAGAGAAAATCCAGACCAAAACATTGGAAACACAATGGAAATGACATCATCACCATTTTTCAGTATTGTGACATCATCACTGGGTTTGTTTACATATTGAGTTTTTGATGGCATGAAAAACTCATATTTATATTATTTATTGTAAATTAAAACTAAATTGTTGTGCAAAAGTGGGTTTGTAATGATGAAAAATATCATGAGACAAGAAGGCAGTATTGATTAATATCATTATTTTAATGTGCAAATTTTACAGACAGTGCACATTTAAAGTCTCTGAGCATGCATCGCTTTTATCGTCTCTTGGTCGGCCAAGGGTTCCGAAGTGTATGAAGTGTGCCACATTCTTATTCAGACATGCCAAGTCTCGCTAATTCAGATTCATTCTCACTCATTTCGTTGCTGTCTCACTTCTCTAGACTTGAACATTTTCTTCTTATTTTAATTTGTCTCACTCAAAGAGAACCAGAAAATATCTTTAATATTTTAATGTAAACTGGTTGGAAAGGGCCAAAACTCTGATATCTCTGTCTTACTAGTAGTAGTCTGTGTATTGGATCAATTATAAATTGTATAGAAATAGTTAATATGCTTATGCAATGTACATGGGAGGCCGCAAAAGTTATGATTTACTAAAATTATACTTCGATGCCATTTTCATATACATATATACATATATTGTATAGGCCTATATATATGTGTGTCAACAACACGCTAGTTTAAAGAGCTTTAAAGTTCTGACAGAGCCTATCCACATATCAGAGTGCTGCAATAGGTCGGGCGTAAAAGAAAAAGAAGCAGTGAATAAACATAATTTGTTCATGCATCAAACTATAAAATTAATTATATTTGGATGCTCCTTTACAATTACACCCATTTTCTTCGAAATATTTTTGACAGGCCCTTTGAATGTCCAATAATCAACAAGGGTGGAGATTCTGAAGCACCCGAGATGATATTTGAACCCGAATGTGCGAAGAAATTGCAGATGATACGCAAGGCACACAATGACAAATGGGTTGGACTTAATCCGTGTAAGTATGGATTCTTTCTATTATGTACTCTGTTTTCAGAACAAGTGCAACATATCTGCAATAATATCACATAGTGAATTTCGTTACTATAGATTACTGCCCTGGCCACACATTTTCAAACGAGCACTCGTTACAGATGATGGTTTCAGGCTTTACATCACTGGTTGGTTACTCTCGACAGCATAGATTAACTGGTACATCTAAAAATATTTCAAAGTTTCCGAAAAAACTTCTGGCCATAATGGCTATAACCCAGATAGCATTCCAAATCGGGCCAGCATCGTTTCTACATCGCGATCGATCTTGCCGACGTCGATATGATTTGGAATGCTATCTGGGAATAGCAGGAAAAGGTTGGCAGAACTTTGGAAAGCTGTTTTGTATATAGATGTCTTTACAATAGAATACAAAGGAAGTTAAAACAACAACATCATTGCATGTTAATTGTTTTTGAAGTATTTTAGTGTGGACGTAACTTGTTTCACTGTTATTTATATTCAGATGACATTTACAAAAAATGGCCAGGACTTCTAGTACATGATGATTATGTATTGCGTGAATTTGCTGAATCCAAGGATATTTCTGAGATGTCAGATGCAGAGGCAGAGATTAGATATTATCAGTAAGTATCTAATTAAAAGACCAGCACACATGAGGGATGCCAGCAACCGGGTCGCCGGCGATTCAGTCTACACTCCTTTTTATGACTTGAGCGTAGTGGTAGAGTAATGCACATGACACTATAATTAGTTTACCTGGTTTTTAGGTCACGATGGGTCACGGTTTACACTTATTTCGATAATTATCTTTTTTTATTTGACAAGTATTTAGACAAGAATGATCGTCGACCGTCATCGCCAACAAAAAATGATTAATTTTACGGCCTCTCAGCCAATCAGACGTCTCGAAATCGTCGAAATAAGCATACGCAAAACGTCGGACAAGAGTTGCAACGCCAAAAATGGAACCGACCAAAGTTCATAGTGTATGACAGGTTTCCGGCAACTCAGTGGTTATGTTTATCTCATTATACAGCTGGGGTCAAGTCATTTTCCTAATACCCTATTGGTCAGATCCCAGCAACTCAGATGCTGGTCATTACAGATGCCCAAAATCGCCGGCAACTCAGTCGCTAAATATCAAGTGCTTGATATTCAGCCACTGAGTTGCTCGTCATAAAATCTCAGTTGCTGTTCCATTCACACAGTGCAACTGAGTGGTAGAAAGGGGTAAACACTGAGTCACCCGCGACCCAGTTACGAGAAACTCGTCCATGTGTATTGGGCTTTAGAATCATAACAAAATCTTCTCAGTTTTTATAATCACGGTTAAGATTTAGCTAAGCTTAACTCAAGTTTGCGACAATAATGCAGCAACATTTAATTTACATTAGTATTATATGTGGTTTGTAAGTTTGGACCCTTACTGTCTGCAATGTTTTGAAAAGTATTTCTAAAATGATGCCTCAATATTTGCACATTTAGACATTTTATAATTTCCCAAAACTCCAGTACACTGATTTACAAGTATAAATAAATGCAATGTCATATTATAATAAATATATAATGTGTTGGAAGGGGATACATCCGAGTATTTATAAAATGCCATTAGCTAAGTGCCTAGTATGTAGCCCCTAGTATGTTTAACAGTTAAAATGAATTATATAGTAACAAAAATATGAAATAATAAATCGAGAAAAAAGATAGCATTATAGAAGAACACATATTTACGGAAGAACGCATATGTAGTTTATTAAAGTTTTTGAAAACATATCACCACAATATTTTCACAGCTGTTACAATTAACTTATCATTAAACGTTTGCTGTGTACTGCAGAGCTAAATTAACTCAACTTCGAAAGCAAAACAACTTTAATCATGATCAATTCAGAGTGAGATTGTATTTTCTTGTTTGTTTGTATGTTTATTTACCAGAAGAAGCATATATGCTTATTGAGCTAGAACAAATTAAAGATAGAGAATATACATCAATACATTGTGATATTGAGATAATAATTACATGTATATTAAAATGATATTAAAATGATAATGAAACAGAATTGAATAAAGTCATTTATATGCTATAAAATGGTAGTTCAAAGCAAAATTCTTATGAGAAACTTTAAAATGTTCTTTTTTTCCAAATAAATTGGATAATGAATATGATTTTCACAATATGTATTGAGTCTACATGTAATTATTATCTCAATATCTCAATGTATTGGTGTATATTCTTCATATTTAATTTGTTCCAGCTCACTAAGCATATATGCTTCTTCTAGTTGGGAACATGTTCTCCTCAATTACCATGCAATTTCCAATGTCTTAAAATGTTGTAGTGAAATGTTATATTGCAAGGGTGTCAAAATGTTGTGATTGCAAGATTTATTTGACTTTAAGATAGTATTACTGGTTCATATCAGGAGTCTGACTATGATATATCAGATGCAGCCATACACCTAAAATATATCTTTCAATTTCAGACTTATGACAATCGTTCACATGAAATGCGCAGACGTCAGACGTATGGGAAGACGTGGTGATGGCGGTTGGGAGGTGTGCGTTTCAGAACCATACAAACCTCAAAAGAATTGCATCGTCTATTCATTTGGGTATAGCACATCTTCATTCTTCAGAATTAAACATTTTATTGTATCTCTGGAAACGTAGATTGTGACAATAATGCCAATACGTCCAACTTACATTATATTAAAGCAATATACATATCCTTGAACAGTTGTTGACCTTCTGATGCGATTAAAACAATTAATGTAAATATAGGTAATAATTTGGTACTGTCCTGCTTGTAGCAATTGCAATCCTTACCATGATGTTCCGTTCATATGTAGCCAATATTCATATGTTATAACACCAAATGGCTCATAGGTGGCATGCACGTCGGCCTTAGTGAATGACTCCTATGACTATAATATAACCATTTTTCCTTGATTATTTTGTTTATGTAAATTGTAAGTTTATGGTCAAATAAATACTTTCTGTCTGTCTGTCTGTCTGATGTCAAGGTTGGTTACAATTGTGATGGAGAACTTAATCTCTAATGACCAGAACAGGATGTGTGTACTGTGTGCCCAAGTTATGTCTATCTAGCTTCCTAAAACCACAGTAAAAATATCGATGACTTCGTGGACTAAATCTTTGATAAAAAAGCCTTTAGTTTGAAAAACAAAGTTTTCTAATATAAATGAATATCCTCTCTTTTTCTTCAAGGTTGTTCACCCCAACCCTTGATAGATTTATACATATTGTAGCATATTTTCTGATGAAATTAAGTAATAATACCAGACACCACTCCAATTGTTCAAAAATAACTTGTAGTCCTTGGTTTTTATTCATTTCAGAATCAGAAATGATTTCTCATTTGACGATGCAATGGGGAAAAATTATGGCTGCCAAGTGAAGTCATATGATCCGAGGTAAGTACTTCCATACAGCTTCCTACGCAGACCCTCTGCCATTAGGGGGAGTATAGCGATAGCTGACAGCCCTGAGGGTCTGCCAGATTTCGGATGGAGTAAAAATCCTGGTATTGAACTGTGTGCATCAGTTTCTATCAATCATTAGAGTCCAAAACAGCGGAAAGCTCTGCTTTACAACCGTAAATAACGCCAGATTCGGCAATAGTCAAAGAATATTTTGTTCGCCGCTACGTTGAATTAAACAGGTTTGCAAATAATAGTTTATAATCACACAATATTTCATCAATCGCTTTGGCCAACATTTTTCGGAAAGTTGCTATGGATGGTACTTATCGTGCTTTTTGGGCATTGCTTCGTTGTTATACTGTGGAGTTGTATTACCGTAATCACCTTGTAATCAAGTGAAAGTCTATTAACAGTAACAGTTAAAAAAAAGATAAACAAGTTAAATGCAAACTTTCAACAGGTGGCAGCACCTGTCAGTCACAGTATGCCATCTAGTGGTAATGCATCACGGTAATACAAACTCACGGTATTACAACAGAGCACTCTATCATCTTCCTAAAGCAAGGCCTTCATTTCCGCAAAGCTACGTACATCACTAAATAGGTCAGCCAATGCTAGTGTTTCAAAAGACTCAACCGTCCCTGCTGGCCACGTTGCTGTGCTAAATATAGCACATTTTGTAAACATTACCACTGATTTGGCGACATATTTAGCATAGCCACCCAGGAGCTGAGCGGAAAAGGTGGCCTTGTATTCTTGATTCATTATTAATGCCTTTGCTACCCCATAACTAGATTAGACGTAAATCACTTCTACATTTAGGCAATCATATTAGATATTTTTATAAATTAGATGGGCGTACACTGGTAAAAATCGACAGTGCGACATTGCCCTTCTTAACCGGGGTCAAAGTGACACGGAAGCTCTTAAATAATGATGGACATTAAACTCTCTTATGCAATACACTTTATAAAGTTAAAGAGAAAAAAGCAACAAATTAGCTGGTGAGTTGAATAGCATTGGGAAAGCAACAGCTGACAAAAGTGAAAGTAGATATATAAAGATGACCAAATATAATAGCCAGGATCTAAACTGAGAGGTACGGGACTCCGAACCCACAAGTGATGTTAAACAGTGTTTTAAAGCATGCTAACCTTCCGACTCATCTCAGTTCAGAGAATAGAGGTGGATATTAAGATTAAAAACTTTGAATTTGAGATCTGACAGTGACAAGGCAAGCATAGTTTACCAAAACTGGAAGAGGGATATCCTTAAAACGGGTCAGGCGACAGATTTGATATTCTTAGTTATTTCAAATTTTTTTGGTTAAAAATTGACATGACTGTCATTAAATCTTTCCTTCAATGGCGACATGGGACATTGCTTCCTATTTTTGGATCCATATGGACCCCTTATACATTATTTAAGAATATATCTATTATTTATATTTACATGAAAAGACAGTTAAGGTAACTATCTCTTTTTCTTGCAGCACGAAAAAGGACTCTCACAAAAGATCAGATTTTGTTTACTTTTACAAAGTAGGCCTTGGGCCAGCAGATACATTCAACAGCTGGGGCTGGAAACTTATGACCTTAGGTTCATTGCTGAAAGAAAATGGTCATGGTGATGTGAGTATGGTTACAAAGTCAAGAAATAGAGTTTTATAAGCATTTTTCTTTTCAGTAAGGCTAATTATGATAATAAATTCTAAAAATTATGGATAATTTAGGTTGATCTGTTTGCAGATAATATGTTGCTTCTGCACTCAATTTGTTTGTGATATTTGTTCACTCAATCTAGTAGGTCACTTGATGGATGACTATTCTCTATGTTCACTCGATCTAGTAGTTCACTTGATGAAGGATTTTTCTCCTTGTTCACTCGATCTATTAGTTCACTTGATGAAGTATTGTTCTGTTTGTTCACTTGATCAAGTAGTTCACTTGATGGGTGACTTACTCTGTGTTCACTCGATCTATTAGTTTACTTGATGGATGACAATTCTCTGTGTTGACTTGATCTATTAGTTCACTTGATGGATGACAATTCTCTGTGTTCACTCGATCTTGAAGTTCACTTGATGGGTGACTATTCTGTGTTCACTTGATCTATTAGTTCACTTGATGGATGACAATTCTCTGTGTTGACTTGATCTATTAGTTCACTTGATGGATGACAATTCTCTGTGTTCACTCGATCTTGTAGTTCACTTGATGGGTGACTATTCTCTGTGTTCACTCGATCTATTAGTTCACTTGATGGATGACAATTCTCTGTGTTGACTTGATCTATTAGTTCACTTGATGGATGACAATTCTCTGTGTTCACTCGATCTTGTAGTTCACTTGATGGGTGACTATTCTCTGTGTTCACTTGATCTATTAGTTCACTTGATGGATGACAATTATCTGTGTTCACTTGATCTATTAGTTAACTTGATGAAGTATTGTTCTCTTTGTTCACTTGATCAAGTAGTTCACTTGATGAATGATTATTCTCCTTGTTTACTCGATCTGGTAGTTCACTTGATGAAGGACTATTCTCTGTATTCACCCGATCTATTAGTTCACTTGATGAAGGACTATTCTCCTTGTTCACTCGATCTAATTGTTCACTTGATGAAGGACTGTTCTCTTTGTTCACTTGATCAAGTAGTTCACTTAATGAAGGATTATTCTCTTTGTACACTCGATCTAGTAGTTCACTTGATGGGTGACTATTCTCTGTGTTCACTCGATCTAATAGTTCACTTGATGGATGACTATTCTGTGTTCACTTGATCTATTAGTTCACTTGATGGATGACTATTCTCTGTGTTCACTTGATATATTAGTTCACTAGATGAAGGACTATGCTCCTTGTTCACTCGATCTGATAGTTCACTTAAAGAAGGATTTTTCTCCTTGTTCACTCGATCTGGTAGTTCACTTGATGGATGACTATTCTCGGTGTTCACTTGATCTATTATTTCACTTGATGAAGGACTATTCTCCTTGTTCACTCGATCTGGTAGTTCACTTGAAGAAGGATTTTTCTCGTTCACTCGATCTTGTAGTTCACTTGATGAAGGATTATTCTCTTAGTTCACTCGATCTAATAGTTCACTTGATGAATGATTATTCTCTTTGTACAGTACATATTTGTCGTAAACAAATATTCTGGTTTCAAATTCTGTTGACAATGAGTCATCTATTATTTCACTTTTTATCCAAAATACAGAAAGTTATTGACTACGTCAAAATGGACATCGAGTTCAACGAATGGGACTCTTTGGAGATTATGCTAGCTGCAGGAACTCTGAAGAAGGTCAAGCAGTTCAGTGTAGAGATACACTCCGCTGAAATTAGGAAAAGAAGATCAACGAAATACGATTGGCTACGATTCTACAACATTCTCTTGGGCCTTGAAAAATTAGGATTCAGACGCTATCATATTCATATTAATAAAAGCGGTTGGTTCAATTCCAAAAGAACTAATATACGACGTCCATGTTGTTTCGAAATATATTATATGAATATAAACTACTTAAAATGATCTGACAAAATATATTTATACATATATCGTTTTATTTGTCTTAAAGACATTAATAACGGATTTGTTTCTAGTGCATAATCTGTTTTGGGAAATTGTATAATGACATGTATTTTGATGAATTTTTAAATTACTTTATGAACCAAACTTGGCCTGTGATTTGATATGGTTTGGTCTGCTTACAATGTACATGGTGAGGCCTTGTTGTGATGTCATACATAAAACTATTTTGTCATAGCATTATGACCTAATTGATGAATGTATTAGGGATTTTGTTTGTGAGAGCTGTGCATTTTCATACAGCTTTTGGGAAAGTGGCTGTCATGACTGGTTTACTGGTACCTGAAGCTAGACTGTCTGAAGCTATCCACATCTATGTGCAGGTATCTTTTGGCTCCAAGTTTAAGTTTATTCAGGATCAACACATGCATTCACAATGTACATAAACAACTTTCAATATCATCACACTAATAGGGTAGTGGCGCCACTAGCTGATGGCTGTGTTGGCTATCCCCTTCAACATAATAAATACAGTATTTAAGAGAATACCTTCACCACAAAAGAAAAATTAATGGATCATAAAGAAATAATTTTTTGGAGTGACTTCAAGGCAGTCCAGTGATATTGAGTCCTATTTGTAGAGCGTAATAAATTCAACTGGGACTGCAAAATATGTTATTACCTGCTTTTGGTAATGATTGTGGATTATTGATTTTGTGAGCTATTTTAGTCTGGTTTGATATCACCTTGTTATTGTTAATGAAAGGTTTTGGGAAGTCTGTTTGGTTGTTTTTATTCTGTAACAATTTGTTTATGTTCATCCAGGTCTAAATGATATCATTTCTACATTCTGTAAATTTATTATTCCGATACATGGCTTAGCCTAACCCCTACCAAGATGCAATGCATAAAAGAAATAAAGCAAAGTGAGTCCATTTTATGAGGATGATAGGTATTAGTAGATATACACTCTTCATTACATCTACCAAAACCGATTGTTATGATCCGTGCCAGCTCACTGAGCTTGAAGAATAAAAAAAAACTTATCTTAGTCCTTGTTCTGACTTATTGAAGAGATATAGGACCTGAACAATACTTGAAATCTACATTTTACCAGGGGGATGTGCACCGTACCATTGTGATGCTTGGCGTAGTTGCACAGTACCACACTTTTGGCAAACCGGGAGACTTCCATTTGTAGTAGCAATGGGCGGACGTGGTTAGAGCACACTCGTAAATGCAGGTCTCTAAATCGAATCCACTCGGTTTCGCTGATATCACGCAAAGATGGTCAAGAACATTGCAAAAACACAAAGAAAAATTGTAATTTGAAAATAATTGATTTTTAATTATAACTTAAGGAAAAAGGGTACCATTTAAAGTGCTGCTCATTAAAACTAAATTGCAAGAACATATGATCAACTGTAAAGTTGCCAACATAAGGAACAAAATGCCACTTGCACTGAAAGAAGATGAAACAGTTAAGAGTTTAAAAATAACTTTAAACAAGAAAAGCTCTCTTAAAAAAAGAGACCTGACAGTGTATCAGAATTAGTTAATGCAGTCTAGACATGCAAAAAAAAAAGAATTTATCTATTTTGTACACACTAAAGGGTATTAGTTTCACGTAACAGATACTGACAAGGTATCATGTCAAAATATTATAATTAATTAGCATAGTTCATATGAATTGATGTCTTTGTCGTTATTGCCGAATGTGCTATAAAATGTACTTTTCGATAGATCCTCGCTACTCTTGCCTAGCTACCCACAACTGTCTGCAAATCAACCACTTGCACCATCTTGAGTATAAGTAATTATACCTGAATCAGAATTGTTAATGTAGTCTTGAGATACAAAAAAAATTTATTGACCTATTTTGTACAGACTAAAGAGTATTAGTTGCAACAGATACTGACAAGGTATCATGTCAAACTATTACAATTAATTAGTATAGTTCATATAAATTGATGTCTTTGTCGTTATTGCCAAACGGGCTATAAAATGTACTTTTGCATAGATCAAGGTATCATGTCAAACTATTACAATTAATTAGTATAGTTCATATAAATTGATGTCTTTGTCGTTATTGCCAAACGGGCTATAAAATGTACTTTTGCATAGATCCTCGCTACTCTTACCTAGCTACCGACAACTGTCTGCAAATCGACCACTTGCACCATCTATAGTATTAGTAATTATGAAAAGAGACCTTTTATGAAAAAAATTTATATATATATATATATATTCCAAACTTTCCTGCTATTAAGTTGCATAGACTTTTTTCTAGTTCTTTTTTTAATATACCTAAATACTTTTAGTATTTTGTAATTTGCAGCCAAAAAAAAACCGAGTCTTTCAGAAAAATGTGACATGTTTTGCAAATCTAATAGTCTAAGAATAATTCCGATCCAAATTAAAATATAATCTTTTTTCATTTTTTCACATTAACATACATAATTGACAGGTTCAGTGAGTGTAGCATTTTTGAACTGCATATCTGCGGTTTAAAACAGCTTTTTAATTTCAATATTGGCCTATTTGTTATTACTTGTAATTAATTAGTGTACAGTTTCAAATGCAATCAGCTATCAGAAACATAAAGAGCAATTGACAAATCCAATTTGTTTAATTATACTCTTTCACTTAAGAAAGAGTGAGAACAGTGAGTGTGTGTGGCCAGTTTCATTCATTTTATGGGTCAGAGTGTGGGTTTTGTCACTCAACTGGGTAATCATAGCCAGATGCCTGCTATGGAGTGACCCTGCCACACTGACATACAACAGCAGCACCACAAGCACACATTCACGATGGATTTTATTAACAGCCAATGCATCGTAGTTACCATTCAAATCACATTAGTTTTTATAGGAATGAAATACTGTAAGTGGTATTTAACTTTTGGTGAGTTGCTAGACATTTTACATGATGGGCCTCCAACAGATATTTGTTAAAAACCTTCACAAGCTTTCACCCCTAAGACTAAAATGAACCATGCCAATTTCTGGGAAATCAGACTAACATGGATGAGTCCATTGATGTTGGAGGGGGGAACTGTTAAGATTAAATAAATACCTTGGTGGATGCCATAGTTATGTTATTTAAGCCGTTTTCAAGGATGTGAAAATCAGTGATCTAGCCACAGCTTAAACGAACACAAACAACAGTGATGTCACGGCTAATATACATAAACCTCAGAAGATTATTTATAAAACCACTCTTAGTAAGTGTCTCTATATCTATGAGTTCTGCTAATTATAGGATATGTTATGGTTTGAGATGTGTGTAGCACATAAATTTCAAAATTGTCTATACCCAGGCATGCACTGATTGTACAGCTTTTTAAGCTCCTGATGCATGACCCTCAGGTGATGATATGCTTTTATAATTACCTGAAAAAAATTCAATATAAAAATACATATATATGTTCTGCAAACAACTGCAATTTTGACATTCTCGACTTTACTGAAACATGGTTAGGATATGAAATCTGCAGTTTGGCACATTTCAAGTGATACAGTCATGGTATGAAGTTAAAGAGTATAGCATATAGAGGGGGAGGTTTATCTGTTTTTATAAAGGATGACCTGTATTTTATAAAAAGACAGGACCTAGCTGTCACAAATGACATGATTGTTTGATTTATTGAAACCATGAACAATACGAGTGATCAAAATAACATAATAATTGGTCTGGTCTACAGAAGCCCTTCATATAATAATGAGAGAGAATTTATTGCCAAGTTGGAACCTATTCTTAACAAGATACAACATGAGAAGAAGAAAGTTATAAATTATAATCCTGGGGGATTTCAATATGGATTTACTAAAGGTTGATAATCACAAACCTACCTCAGAAATATTAGACACTTTACTGACTTTCAATTAGGGTGGGGGCCTAGCTCAGAGGTAGCGCTCTGGGCTTCCAACCGCTGGGTCCCGGGTTCTATTCCCGGTCGAACCTAAGTTGAATGACTGTTTCATCCTCTGTCTCATTGCCATGGTCTCTGACTGTCTAATAAGCCCAACTGGTGCAGAAATACAGGACGTAAAGCCCTAATCACACACACACACAATGACTTTCAATTTAATTCCATATATTACTCTTCCAACTTGTGTGACAAATGATGCAGCCACACTCATTGATCATATCCATAAGAAAGTATCTGATAGAGACATTATTGCTGGGACACTATTAAGTGACATAAATGACCACTCTATACATGAAGAACATGCACAAAAGCAGTCTTTTCTTCCTTTTATTTAAAAACAATCAGTCGCATGGCACAACCTAAAAACAAAGCCATACATAACGCTATGTAATTCCCAGCATTACTTGCGTCATCAATGACCTTGATTAAATGTAATAATGTATAAACTATATCCAATTTGCAAAGTCATAACCATCACCTTTAAGCAAGTTTCCTATTCCAAACCTCTGCAAGGTCAGCAATCGATGGCAGATTAGCACTGGACTCTTTCAATCATAGCTGTTCACTGTTTTTGAAAATGAGTTTGAGAGATCAGAGCCCTCTAGCTAATATGATTGGAATTGAGGCTTGATTAAAGCTCCCTCTGGGGATGATTAATTAAATTACGATTTACAATATTAAGATACTCATCTATCACATACATTTTATACTTAAAAATAAAAAAGAACAAAATGAATATCCAAAATCAATTACATATAGACTAATCACTGATGACAATGTAGTCATGCTAAATAAAGGCTTAAACTAGCACACTACTAAACATCTATAACCATAGATACCTAATGAAAGGCATTGATAATGGCTCATTTTCAAGAACACCTTATCAAGATGTTTAAATCCAACTATAAATAATAATATAATAATGTATATAGGGCACATAGCCTTTATTGGCAACCTGAAGGTTGGATTTCAACAATGTACAGTTAACTATTTTTTTGGAGCTGCTACACCCATTAAGTATAAGTTGAAGGCCACAAACAGGAGTCAGTGAGTGATGCTCGAGTCTGCATCTATCTGGTTTGTACTTTATCAACAGGACATAGAATTATACAGCGATGCCATCATAGCTAAACACAACATACCCAGGCACTGATCGCTCGAGCCGTGAGCATTGGGAATTTAAAATCCTATATATACGACAGGGGGCGCTTTACTTGGAAAAAGACTAACATTTCGAAACCTAGGATTTATTTTCTTTGAGTAGACTTCATATTTCATTACAACTGTCACTATGTGTTTAATTTTAGTGTAGAGGGCAGTCACAGTATAGTTTTTGGGCAGTGAATCTAGGACGAGGTGTAACTTGGTGGTTATAGAAAATAAAAAGAAACACTGAGGAAAGGGATTCCGTCACATCCTGATTAAATATTTTACAATGAAGCTGGGTCAAAATGAGAGATTGAGAATGTTCAAAGAACTCCAAAAGTCCTGAACATAAATGGGACAATTGCCCATTACTCAGGCGACAGTGTATAAATGTATATATCTATGGTTTTTTTTTGTGATGTCTTCAATTCTTGACCACTTTGCGTAGCCAGAAAATGGTCCTTCTAATGTTTATTTGAATGGTTTCCAGCTTTTATTTAACTTCGAAAATTAGCAAAAATTTCAAGATTTGGTCTGTCGACTTGGGAGTTGGTCAAAATGTAGTAATCCACTCTCAACCAAATTTTCACTTGTTGTTTAGCCACTCTCAACCAAAGATTCACTTGTTGTTTAGCCACTCTCAACCAAAAATTCACTTGTTGTTCAGCCACTTTCAACCAAAAATTCACTTGTTGTTTAGCCAATCTCAAGCAAAGATTACTAATCAGAAGAGGAAATACTTGCAAAGACCATAAAAATCAAACTTTTATTTATACTCATGCAGCAACACATATTCAAAATTTAATGGTCTTGTTTATTAACAAGAATTTCATGCAGATATTTAATCTAACAAATATTGTTACGTTTATACACATATCGTTAGCAAAACCTTTTATTTTCACACATTACAAAGCAAAGAAATTACCAGAAATGTTATTACTGTTATATTGTTACTGCTTAGTTCTGTCAAATGTCACACTCCTTAATTTTTTTCAAGACAGGCTGCTTAAGGATTTCTTTATTTGACAACGAGACTTGGGCGTGATTCCAAAGCATAAGAACAAGTAGAGACCCTGGAAAGAATTGAGTCCAACAAAAACATACGAAAGAAAGGAGAGCTTTGGTATGTTGGCCAGAAATCCAAAAATCCAAGTGAAGCCCATCAAAAAAAAAAAAACGAACAGCTATCGGTGCAAGATGGATGGAATGATTTACTGAACCTTCTGGGACACTTCTCGTAACAGTTCTTATTTGATGGAGCAAAAATGTGAAAGTTCCAATATTTATGAATATGGATACACCAACAGGCAGTATAAAAGCATAGCGAAGAAATACAGAAGTCTCCAGCCAGCACATTTCATCTTGTGTATAGGATTTATTAAGAAATGTGCTCAGTGAAAGACATAAAGAAACTATACATACAGGAATCAAAGTTCCTGTCACCATTAAAGCTTTTCCAGATGATCTTGTATGTTGAAAACGTCCCAAATTGTGGCAAAGCCAGATAGAAAATGCGGTAACCCAGCTGAAATTCATCAACCAAGCCAGATGTTGCAGAGCAGTCAGTGCCCAACAGAGCGAATTCAACAATTTGTTAGCACTCAAAACGGCATTTGTGAGAAGGAAGGCTTGTGCAGCAAATAGTGAAATAGCTATACCAGTGAAAAACCTCTGAGAAGTATCACCTTTTCTGTGATGAGCCAGTTTTTTTAAAAGGAAAATGAATAAAGATACAAGTGAGAGAGCCAGACCAAACCAAGTTATGGCAGATGCAGTTTTTCCACCAAAAGTTTCAATTTCAGCTGTGATTAGACATTTATACAGACTGCCTTTAGCATCTTGGTATACATTGTCAAAGTTGAAATTACTGTTGGTAAATTCCCAATAAGTTTCATTGTCTATGTTGTGTGTTCCATTACACCAGTTATCTGTAGTCATGCATGATTCTATAATTGTTTGAATTGTGTTAGTTGCAAATGAGTGAAATACTGCTATGCATGAGTTTTTCTTGTATGAGAAACGACCATCTACAGATATTGCTTCATCAAACTTGAGAGTCGAAACAACATTGTCATCAAAATGTGGTTCTCCAAAATTACATTCAGTATGGTCTGATAAAGGGTATTTTGAGTGGAGAAAATATATCCCTGCAGACTGGTTACTATGTACATTCACACCATACAAGTAATCTAAAATGCTTTCGATTACTGCAGTAGCTATAGCAGAACAAAATCGTACACTAATTATATCAAAGTCATCTTTTTGATCCATGATTCGCTTAATATCAATGTTTGTGTGACACAATTCTCTTGAACACCATGATTGAGATACTGGTATGAATGAAAAGTCTGCTTCCTTCTCATAAAATATATTTTCCAATGATTCAATAATGTCCCCAGGACCAAAAAAATCTGTAGCATTTCCTGGGACAGTCGCCAAACTCATGGGCTCATATATTTCAGTGTTTAATATGATGTAAGCGTACAATATTTTTCCTTTTGAACATAACGATTTAAATGGCAGGCTAAGCTTTGATATCTGAATAATCATCACAGCATTTTCAGGCTGATCTCTTGCTTTTGAATTAACCTTAATATCAAGTAAAGCATGAAAATGCAAATGAATAAGATTTGGCTCCGTTTTACCAGGTATAAATCCAGGTTCCACCAAAATACTGCATTCATGAACTATGTTTGGATGGTTAGAACTGTTACAATAATAACAAAAGATATTGTCATACTGGAACGTCCAATGATCAAATCTTAGATCAGTTACTAACCCCATGTAAGCATTGCAAGCATATCTGATATTGACATCATTTGACTCACACACTGGCCTTTTGGAATTAAAACAGGTAAGCATTTCAATTTCTTTAGTTATATTGTAATAAATGTCACAACTACTATGCATGAGTCTGTTAAATGCAGTTGTCATGTTAAGGCTCAATAGCTTTAAACCTCTCTTCTCGATGTGGCTTTTACAGACAAAAATATATGGGATGAAATCATAGTTTACAATTCCATGACAAAGTGCACAGTGCCTGTTATAAAATATTTGGCCTCCAGCATAAACTAATTGCTGCCTATCCCTCTCACAAAGTGATGATGTCTGATCGTCGTATGGGCATATTCTGATGACATAAAGCCTGATGAATCCTATGAACAGTTTGTCATCATATTTAAAACCAAATACTGTGATGCAAGATGAATACATCAATGATTTTCGTGACTGAAGAAAATCATGCAGATCATAAATGTCAGATGGCATTTGGCTCCCATTCGTACAATGATATTCATAGTCCAAACAGCAGTCTGCTTTGTAAATACACTTTTCATCACACCAACATTTGTGGACAATTTCTGATCTCTGTCCATTACATCTGTTGAGACATGATGAGTTACTGCAGTTCATTATTTTGGGAATAGATGCTAAAGCATCTATCAAAGCATTAGTATAATTCGGGGAAAAATTATATTTCCTTATTATTGCACTTTTATTATATTGTGCTGCGATATTTGGATTGTACAAATAGTCATCGGTATTAGAAAATTTGTCACTTACTGATTGGTTTTTGTTATGAATGTTGTCTTTGAATTCTTGGCCATTCTCTTCTAAGTAATCAATGATCTCTCCATTTATATTATTGGAGGAAACCGTTGATGGTACAGTTATATCTTTCAGAGGTTCTGTCGGAAATAAATTTGAACTGATCAAGTTCATAGAAACATTCTCATTAAAGAAGGAAAAACTTTCTGGAAAAGTTTCATTATTGTCAGTTTCAGTAGCTGTCTTAAAATTTCCAGGGTTTCTATTGCTTACATCATGTGAATGGTCTGTCTTGGAAATATCAGTTTTGGTTCTTAAGTTTGGATGAATTGTGCTGTCAACATTTGATGGTTTTTTTTCAACAAATGACTTCCAACCAGTTTCTTTCCCACCTTCTAAGGATTGAGATAAATTATTGTTAGACTGCCATTGATTTGTGTCATTTTTTATAAATTTGGCTGAATAAACTTTGTTATCGTGTAGAACATTATTGAAAATAATCCAAAGTAAAAACAGGGATTTCCTGCGCTTTCTATCCATGATGTTGTTTCATGTAATGTCCCCGCAATAATGAAAACTGATGCGGAATTAAAGCAATTATTTCAAATGGAAGTCAAAAGGATTCATATGATTCTCACTATTTCAAAAACACAAATATCACATTTCACACATCATGGGATACAGGACCCTAACATTGGATCCACTATATTTTGTTATCAATAAATGTAAATTAAGTAAAAAGTGATTAGTAATATGTAACTTCAAAAGTTGGTTATTTTAGACTGATTACCACATCAAAAAGAAACCTCAAATGGCACATGTTATATCCACATCAACTTAAACACATTTACCTGTGAAATATGTTAGTAATTGTACCATTGTTAAGGAGGTTGGTTTGAATAACAAACCTCAGGTCACCTCAAAACCAACCGTGCTTGGTCTGTTTACAAGAGCAGTTACTTTGTATAGTGGCAGAGTGCTCGACTCCCAATCTCAAGGGACTCGGTTCAAGTCTGATTTGCTGCACTTTCTGTCTGTGGACTTTGGCAAGACACTTAGCCCTCATTAATTGCCACTATCCACCAGCAGAAAGTGGGTACTTGGCTCTTCAGAAGCAGGAATGCTTCAGTAGTTCAAAGCTACAATCAATGCATGAAATCAATGCATTTGAGTGATGGCATGCTCCCAAGAGAGCTGAATTTCAGGCCAGGAGAACTGCTGTATAACATCCACTGGTATTGCAGCTCTTAAAATTACAACCATCAGGTTGCAAACAATGGCCTGTGCCACTACTGAATTTTTGTTAACCTAATACTACATCACATATTAAACAGTCCTACATTTTTTTAGTGTGTGTTCAAAATTATGCCAGAAGATAGGGCCGTTCATTTCTCGCGTGACATTGTATTCGGAAATACCATGTATATACATGACATCCCCACAGCCCAAATAGTGATGACATCATCTAGTATTGTGTTTTGTTGACATCATGTATTGCATTGATATTTCAAGGTACATTTTCACACAAGAAGTCGATAACTGACCTGTCCTATAGAGTCATAGGTTATAGAATAATTATGCATACACATAATGCGATTTTGCTGCCTGAATATTTTTTGTAGAACAATTAATTGTCACTTCGCTACAATTACCAAGGTATGATATTATGATACTACTCAATTACACTCATTCAGCTTCGTAACAGTACACACTGGATTTTCTGTGATGTTGGATACTCTTGATTCCTGACATGTTGACGTACTTGTTCTTTGCAACATTGTTCCGTTTCAAAGGAAAATGACCTGTGATTAAATCAAGAGTGTATGGGACGTGCAAGCAAAAGCTGAATCTTCAGCTTTCAATTGGTGAGAACAAAATGGCTGCATCTGGAACCGAGGCCAGGTTAAGCACCATTGAAATTACTAGGTTTGGTCAGATCAAAGGTTGAATAAATGACAAAGATGTCCAACACTATTCATGAAAACCACCAATAGAGCCAAATGATGCTGGTGACAACATCATCATCATCATAATTATGTTTATGCAAATTTTTATGATGGAGCTTTGTCATTAAGACAATAAAAATACCAAAGTTACCAATAACAACCACATTAATTAGCTTTCATAGGAATGGAATAATGTCAGTATATATTAAGCTTTTGTTCAGAATTATTACGGTTGCCAGGCAGTTTTATATTATGCATTGGCTCCAACTGGTATTTGTGAAAAACCTACGAATACCCCAAACAGAAAAGGACCTCATGGGGTGTCATTTTGACAATTTTTGGAACTGAGTCATGAATAAATAGAGACAACTACAAAGGAAAGTCTCTACTATGATGAAGATTTTCTATAGGCTGAGGTTTACCTATAAGAAGTCCATCATTAATGCTTTCATATGGCACACACGCCGGTAGCTCGGTACCAGAGCTGATGCTGCATGCGCGATTTGGGTTATCCAGTGTATGTACGAATTTGTATAACGACCATGAACACTCTGATCACGAGACCTCAGGATACACAGCAAAATGATCGACATTCCTATAAATATGCTAGACAACAAAATCTCATTTCTGTAAGTAATAGTTAACTAACAAATATTTTAGTTAACTCTTGACTATGAGGGATATGACTAACTTATACCATGGAGGTATTTTATTCCATTAAACATATTTACTCATTTGCTTTAGTGTTAAACTGCTTATTAAGCCGTTAAAGTGAAGTTTGCACTAAGGAGGCAGTCTAAGTGGAGTATAAGTGTCAATTAAGTGAAATACGTCTTTCTGCTTGCGACGGTTCAGCTTGACTTTCCTATGAGCAAATAACTGCCACTAGTTTCTCTAACCAGTGCAAATAACGTTTCTCATTTCCACCAGGTGTCACTTTAGGCAGTTCGATGTCAGATTCCACCAGTTGTTGCAACATAGCAATACAAAACAAAGAAGTATGAGACATATCCACAGAATGGGTAGTCATGGCTCTTAATATATTTTTATTATAAATTTGTCTTTGGTATCATACTAGCAAAAAAATCATGACCCAACAGTTGGTATTAATACCAAAAACTCCTGGGACCAAAGATTCAGAACTGCACAAAAACAAAAACTCCTGGGACCAAAGATTCAGAACTGTGTACAAAAACAAAAACTCCTGGGACCAAAGATTCAGAACTTTGCATCAAAGTATGTGAAAAACAGCTTTGTGAGAAATGAAAACTATACTTAAATTAAAAAATATTGTAAATGCTTGATTTTTAGTCATATTAACTATGCAAGAAAACAGTCCCCAGCGCCTCCCTGCAATGATTCATTTCCTAATTCCTAGCCCCAATTTTGACAGCTTTATGACTCATCAAAACAATGGCCATTGGGATGTTACAATTGTGATTGTACAGGTGATATAGTTTTTCAAAAGGGCAGAAGGTATGTTGAAAAAGTCTAAAAGTAATTTGTTATTGAGAAGCATCATGGCTTAGAAAATTTGATTAATTTTGTTTTTGACATTTACATAAGTTTTGTACTGCTCCATGCTATGAAAAGATATGGCCAAAAATCAAGTATCAGATAATATTGCAAACACTACTCATAGATTATGTGGTCCAGTGGGTGGGTAAAATTAATTAAACATAACTGAGATATTCACTAAATACTGCGAGGAGTCAGTTTTGCAGCTGTGTGTGAAAAACAAGTTATCTCCACTGTTAGTTGTCAGTTTCGTCCTTGATTCAGTGAGCCATGCAAAAGAAGAGTCATCATTGCATAGGATCATGAGTCATCATGGGCATTTTATTGTGAAGAAGTAAGCACTTTACGTGAACCCACTTTATAGTGACACAGGTGGGACACACTCCATAGTATTATCCCTTTCAGACCATGATCTGTGTTGCTTAGTGATACAGAAAATATTTTTATGAGCTTAGACAAAGCTTCCGAAAGCATTACGGGCTAGTTTTGAATATAAAGACACTCACCAAGGAACTGGGGTAAAATCCCTCACTTGGGCACCCTTCATATCATTGAGCAACATCCCAGCATTGCCAGTCCCCTGTACTTGGTGTCTTTTTCTATATCAGATTCTATCTTTCTGTCTTTCTATTTATCTGTCTATCAGGTCAGCAAATCGGGTTTCAGAAAGAATCTAGAGTGAAATTCAAACCAGTCACGATTTGTCAACAGAGTTGACTAAACAGTTTAAATCTGCAAAATTGCAGTTAATATTACTCAGCAAGACTTAATCAAATTAGATATGATGGCAATAGTTATTCATCATATACATTTCAACAAAGGGAGACAAGTTATATTCCAAGTTCAGGTAATTACGCATATTAAATGCCATTGATCTATTGTTTTTTTTCAACCTGAACCTTAAAGAGGCAGACAAAGATTTTGTAAGTGTGCAACAGTACTTACCACTGAAGCCCAGTTCACACTATCACAAGTGAGAGAGATGCGTGACCACGGACGTCAAAAAGGGACTATACGTGCTCACTCGTGCTCAGATGTGGCTCTGTTAATCATGTATAAATTCTTTTGATAAGCGTCCTTCAGGCATTCTTGTGGCACTCGTATATTGCTGGTGCGAGTAGTTCGAGAGTGAATGAGGAGAGGGCTACGGATGGGCATGGTGTCAGGGTGGTGAACGCCGAGCATCTGCCGAGCGTTCCACGAGCTGTACAAGGGTTAACAAAAGTGGATGATAGATCATATGTAGAATGCTCGCCGACTGACTCCCAAGCGAGTACTGAGTAATTCCCAAGTGATTCCCGTAATAATGTAGAACGTCAGTAAAATTTTTGTACATAATTAAAGAATGTTGCCCTCTCCACGGATAGTCAAGGATGATTTGGAGGGACTACAACTCTGTTACGAATTAGCAGGAGTATCCGTAAAACGTATGGCGAGCGAATTACGTATGAATAAGGATAAGCAAGAGTAAACATTTTGGTCATCCGCGCTAGCTTGCTATGCCCATCCATGAAAGTGAGAATGCCCCTTGGCTTACAAGCATTAAATTTAATGTCTTAGACAATAGCAAACATATTTTTGGGTTAAATTTAATTACCTTATGGAAGCAAGACAAATTATCTTATGGAAGCAAGAAAAAATGTATTCATACATATGATTACTCTGCAACTTTTGTGGTTTTTCCTATCTCAAGAAATGTGTCATATTAAGAATTTAATGAATACACTGACATAAAAAAACAAAAAAAATATATATATAGAAATATAAACATATGTTTATTTATTTTGACTGCGACCTTTGTATATTGAAGAGGTGGAAGCTGGAATATTATATGTGAAAATGTGGTTTCTTTGCCGAAGAAACTTGGCTAGAGTATTATTTGGTCTCAGTGTAATTCAAAATCTACAGATAAGTACCTTTTACTAACTAATACATTTTTGCAATATGTATTACAAGACACTCATTCATAATTGGCAAGCTAATGAACCTTCAACATCAAACAATACATCTTGGAAGCAATAACGAATATTGGGTTGACCACCCATAGTTGCAGTAATATATTTATTAAAATGTTGGTCTCACACATTTCAGCAACATGTCAAAGGCTTGTGACTGAACCATGGATTGTCATAAATGATTCTACTAGTCTTAAGAAGATAGTGGCATTGAACTATAATCTCCAATGGTCATGTTGCCCACAATTTTCTTGCAGAAGTAAGTGTGGATATTCATGGCTTTATGGATCAAGTTTCAATGCCTTAGTGTGTTCTTGTGACATTTATTGTACAGATTTTGGAGAATGCTGTTTTGATTTTGTCTTATAATATCCTAAATATGTACCGAATTGTGGGAGATATATACAACAACATTTCATTACAAATATCTTTGATTGTAAAGCGCTCTTTAAACACACAAGTTTCAAGAAATGTATGTTCTCATCAATGTAAGATTTTATTTCGCACTAATGAAGTAGAGGTTGATATCCAAAAATATGGTATTTACATTACTGCTCATGTAAATCGATACTATGTGCACATGTTTCAGTGTGAATGGGAAATAAACATTGAAGAATATATAAGAATATACAGAGTGCACTAACTATGTGCTACAAATCTGTCCTTAAGTCATCTTCCTGCCTGTTGACTATTCAAAAATTGAGAGCACTTCAACAGTTGGTTTTAAAAAGTGGGAACAAATATAATTAATGATTACATAATATTTGAAGATGGAAGATGGTTTTTGTGCATTGAAAATAGAAATATCGAACCCCTTCATGTTATTACATTAGTAGGTACATGTATGTCGATAACTTCTCTTTTCTGTAAATTTCTCATTTACTCTTGTATTAAAAGCCTTAGAACAATTCCAGGAAAAATGGCAATGAATTATATTGTAGCCCTTGGAGTAGCGCAGATACTCCTACAAAGTAATGATGACTTGGTGTCACATCTGAAGTTGTGCAAAGCTATTGGAGCTGCTCAGCATTACTTTTGGTTGTCAACTCTCACCTGGTTGTACTGCAGGTCTTACCGAATGAAAAAGACTTTCAATTGTAACCACTTCATGAAATTGCAACTGAGACTGTTGCCTTATATCACTTATGGATGGTGATGGTTAAGTCCTTTATGTATTGTGGGGCCTTGCCTTGGTATGGATTTGGCAAACAATGTATTATTTCAATACGGTGATGATAAAAATTGCTGGATATCCAACATTCAACAATACGGAATCATGTCTTCACTATTTAGAAAAATTAAGTCTGGGGGCTGGTCCGCGTTACTAGTATAACATGCTTATCTAGTTTACAAATTTTATTTGAACATTTCTGTATTTTCTGTTCTTTATTTTATTTATGACATATATATCATGGATGATATTTTACTGTCAATAAAAATTATATATATACTATTCCTGTCCCAATTTTCGTCATCATCAACTCTGGACTTCTAGTTTGTTGTGGTTTATTTCTATATAAGACATTTCAAACAGTTGACCGGGTACGTAAAATCAAACAGCAACAGATCCTCTCCTTATATTTAAACTTTATATTCTCATGGGGCTTCCAGGGTTGCTTGGATTTCTTCCTCATCTGACGGGGATGGAATTCTTTGGTATCCGTTTGTCGTTCTCAATGCATTCCAGTGTATTTTCATCTTTTGCATTTTGGCATTCGTCACATTACATGCGTTCTTTGTAAGCTAATGCACACTCAGAGTGACAGAGAAACACAAGAGAGCAGGGAAAGCCAAATAACTATTGACTGATACTGAAGCAGAGAAACCCAACAGACACTGAATAAACACCCACAAGATGTAGACAATGATGTAGTTTTCTGCATTATACTGTAAAAGGGGCTTAAAATTTTGAATTTCTAATCAGAGCATTGAATTTTACCGTTTTGGAATAAAGATAATAAACATATTTCATTTTAGCACCACATCTTTGTAGTATGTCAGCCTACTCGCATCTTTCGTCATTTCATCTTTTTCTGACATTTAACAGGCCATCAATGTATACTGTGAGGATCTTATACAGCATCATGAGAACGCCGGATACAAATAAAAAAAATTCTGTTTTTCTTCGAAATGTTCATACGATTTTATTGTTTTTACTGAAACACATGGCCATCAAGACCTCATGTATAACTGATAAATTCAACTGAGATGCATATTGCTTGCTATTAGGTGACTGTATACTGGGATTGGTTAACTGCAGTTAATTTTCCCCAGTGAGTATGTTAAACCCAATTTCCAAAAACTACATTTTGCTTCATCTTAGCCCCAATTTAGCATGAAACACTTTTTGATTTTTAACCATCCAAATTTAAGTAAATAAAAATTGGCATGAATGAAAGTCACGTTGTCGCCGGGTCATACTGTATAACAGTGTGCAAGTACTATATGCCAGGTTGGCTTTGCTATAGCCATCAACAGATTTGAAGTCTGAAAATGCTTTCACATTGTTAGCTAGGTGTCATTCTAAAATCTAAATTGTGACATAGTCAAGACGAAATGACTGACAAAACAACATGGCTCCATAAGAAACATAAAGAGCAGCAATGAACTTCAAATGCAAAGTCAACATGTCTGCATATCTATTAAGCACTCAGTGAACTGGTATTATTTATGAATGGGCTACTTTTTATCAACAGAGGGAGCTATCAGTACTGCACCCACACCATTGTTTAATGATGTCATCTAAATGTTACTTCATTAACTGCATTCAATGATCTCACTGTTTGATTATGACATCAAATCATTTGGATGCAGTTACTGATAGCTCCCTCTGTTGGCTGATTATTCCCTATTGAATCAGTCATAAAGGCAACATATTTCAACTGAAGTATTTTGGCAACGCAATTATTATGTTTCTATTCCCCGAGGAAATTGATGATCACCTTAAAGCACTTTTTAATATGTCCATCCATGTGTGCAGCAAACAGCATTTTTATTGTGCTCTATTTTGTCAGAGCTGCTCTATAAATGATGCATCTACTTAATTCTTGTTTGTCATTTCCATATTATGTTTTTCCTGGTAGTACTACCATAATATGCATGCCTCAGGCAAAAAAACATATTGACAGAAATATGAAAAACAACATAAGATCTTATGCATACATGAATATTCAAGGGTTAGTCATCCTATGAAATCTAAAAAAAAAAACACCATCCCAAATCATAGAGGATTGCAACAATGCAATGTATTTTTATTGAGTGATTACAACTTGTATGAGGTATTGACCACTTTGAGCCCACCTGTTTTAGTAAGGTAGCATAAGACAATTTGATTAATATCCTAAAATACTTAATACACCTTGCATGATGTCCTAAAAGTGGACTCGAGCGTTACATGATCGTCATTGCTTGTGATAAGACCAAAACTAATATTTTGTACTTTTATTGTCATCTAGTATTGTCTACTCATGTTAATTATCTTGGAATAATACTAAATGACAAATTACAATCGAACAACGTATAATGAAACTAGAAAAAGACATTGTAAAAATTATACATTCTTTCAAAAAATTATTAAAACGAGAACTGTATTTGTACACACAAAAATACTTCTTTAGGGGTTACATGTCCATTATAATGGATATTATTGAAATAGAGGTAGGGAGATGGAGTAGTACTGCTGTTGAAGGACGTATATGTAAATTATGTATAGCAAATGTTGTAGAAGATGAAAATCACTTCATTTTTGATTGCAAATTTTACCATGTTAAAAGAAGTTGTCCCACCTTCCAAATTCAACAAAGTCACAGAAATGGAAAATATTGATTTCTGAAAATTATGCTTATAACTTTGGAAAATTTGTATCTGAAATTTATAGTATGCGAAGAAAAGCTTTATATGTTGCTACATGATCAGCCAGCTTTAAAATTTTATAATTAACTTTATGAAAAGTTATATTGTTTAATATTCGATAGTCCATTAATACATTGGTTCAAATTTAATGTTATTCAATGTTTTTATTTTAATTTTTTAATTATTATATTAGCGCCTAATGAAATTATGCGGTTTAGGTCACTTGTAAGCCCGAGTGGGCTGGGGAGTTACAATTGTCATACCTGTTGTTTTTGTGTTTAATGTTAATAACTCTATGTGACTAAAATAAAAGAATTTCAACTATTCAAGCCTAATTCTGTAAAGGAAAGCAGCCTGATCAGCCTTGACTTTTGCTGGTCGTCATATCCACTTACGGTGAATGAATCTATTACTACTACTAATTGAATATAAATTATATAACGTATTCAAGCTGTTGCTATGTACCAATTACACAATAAATATTTAAAGCAATAAAAAAAACGTGAGCTGACTTAATTCTACAACCAAATGATAAAACAAACTGCACTTAGATCATTGGTGGTAGATGGCCATAATGGGTACAGTTTCTCATATTTGGGTTCTTCAGATTTTTATTGGTATCATTTCAATTTTATCAGGATTTGCCGATCACACTTGCATAAAGGCGCATTACAGGGAAGAAGCAAGCATCAGTTTCTCGCAGCTTGGTTGAAAAGGACCAGAAAATGACATGCGTCCGTGCCTGTTCTCAACAGACAGAACCTCTGTGCATCGCATTTATTTAAACTGAAATCAACTGTGAACTGTGCTTTGCCTGCCCGAATAATCAGGCTCAAACTCCATGGACCAGCTATGAAAAAGTGCCAGTTATGATAAGGCCAGACTTTGAAGAAGAGCAGTTACCTTTAATCATTTAAAGCATTTAAGTTTGGTTTTTTCTTTAAATTGATAGATTCTTTTTTCTATAAAAGTAGCTCATTGATATTTTTCATAACTCTGTCTTAGAGTGGCAATTTTCTATGTGGAATACTGACATGTTTAGCGGTAAAACAAGGAGATTGGTAAGTTTGAGTGTTTAGCATCTTTTTTACTGTAAAATAGACCTATGACATGATATAACTATGACTGATATGAGCTTTAACAATGCTATATATATATATATATATATATATTGAACAGGTTCTCAGTTCTGTGACAATATTTGGTTCAATGGCTGATAGGAGATTGGGATCGGTAACATACATAAAGGCTAAAACAGTTTGCTTCAAGTTGGCAAAATTGAAAACAAATTTGAAAACTTGTCCAAATTTCTACTATCCTGACGATTAGAAAAAAATTATGATAATTCACACAAGTGAGCTCTACAGTGACCATAGTTTTAGCTAATTTTGCATATAGAGTCCCTGGTTACCACTTCCAAAGTTCATCAATTAAAGTTTTAGTCAAATTGAACTGGCAACTATAGAATTTTACTGCAGTAGAACAGGCTACGCAACATTGTTTTTTCAGGTGATTGACCACATGGCCTAGAATCTATAAATAGAGCTTACAGGCCATTACTATGAGAAAAAGTAAGTAGTGGCTGAACTGTCTTATCTCAGGCGTAGGTCTGCTGGGAGTGCAGCAGTTCAAGTGCAGTCCAGGGAACATTTTTATTTATTTATTTATTTTTAATAATATGTTTTATCATATCATTTATATCTATCGACTATTATCACACAAGTCTGGCATGGGTCTCTTTTTAAAGAGAGCATAACTTGTTATCCACTCCTTGGACTAGGGGTAAGATGCCCGTGAAGGAGGGTTCTGGCTTATCGCATTAATGGGGAACACATGTGGTATCCATTTGACAGTTGCAACATTCAATGGCACGGGTCTCTTTTTAAAGAGAGCATAATTTGTTATCCACTCCTTGGACTAGGGGTAAGATGCCCGTGAAGGAGGGTTCTGGCTTATCGCATTAATGGGGAACACATGTGGTATCCATTTGACAGTTGCAACATTCAATGGCACGGGTCTCTTTTTAAAGAGAGCATAATTTGTTATCCACTCCTTGGACTAGGGGTAAGATGCCCGTGAAGGAGGGTTCTGGCTTATCGCATTAATGGGGAACACATGTGGTATCCATTTGACAGTTGCAACATTCAATGGCACGGGTCTCTTTTTAAAGAGAGCATAATTTGTTATCCACTCCTTGGACTAGGGGTAAGATGCCCGTGAAGGAGGGTTCTGGCTTATTGCATTAATGGGGAACACATGTGGTATCCATTTGACAGTTGCGACATTCAATGGCACATCATCCTAGTTGTGAGTCCACATATACCAATGGCAACTTCCTCGTAGGAGCTTGGACCAATGGACCAAGGACCTTAAAAGCGTCAAGGCCCTTGCTTGGACTAAACAGTCAAAGCACAGGTGTTCACCAACGTGATAGTGTGGTTAGCAATGACCCAGCTAAGAGACCAATATTAAAAATAGATGTGCATGGGACATACAGTACCGGTTGCCATGATTAATAGAACTAAGCTAGAAATTGCAAAGCACCCGGTTTGTTGGCCTGGAGTTCATGAGTCCGATGGCATGAAATTCTGAAATCTGCATTTTATTGTACAATTTAAATCAATTTGTCGGTATCATGGAAGACTTAGTCAATTCAGTTTGTTTGAATTTTGTGAATAGCATATTTTAATAATTTAGCCAAGATGTTGCTATGAATCAAAAAAACACATGGAATATTTAATGTTACAAAAATAAATGTGATGACAAATCATTCCATTACGAAAACATAAAGCATAGCTGACAAATGCATTGCACGCATATCACAAATAGCCAGTATGGAGACAGTTTCTCATATTTGGGTGCTTCAGATTTTTATTAGTATCATTGCATTTTCATTGGGATTCGCAGATCAGACATCCACACAGGCACATTACAGGGAAGAGGCAGGCGTCAGTTGCATTTCTCACAGCTCAGTTAAAAAAAGTGAAAAAGTAGAATGTGCTCTTGACTGCACAAAGCAGACAGAACCTCTGTGTATCGCATTTAATTTAACTGGAAACATGAACAACTGCGAGCTTTGCTTTGCCTGCCCTAACAATCAGGCGTACGCTGTGTGGAGCAACACCAAGCAAGTGCAAGCTATGATAAAGCCAGATTTTGAAAAAGAGCTACAGCAAGGTATCTACGTTTTTACATTTAACACCATTTCAACTGTCTGAGCATCTTGAAAATGGGTAGTGTGCTTTCTAGTAAAGTTCTGTCCATAACTCTGTGTGGGCCGGGCAATTTTTCTATTTAGAATACAAACCGGTTTTAAATGGTTGCCCAGGGGAATCAATAGCTTTTCAATACATGTACAGGAGTAAAAATTATATGAAAATTAAGTTTATCCCCTTGGGGAGTCAGAAGTGACCTGAGGAGCAGGTGACCATTCTTCACAGGGAACCATTTGAGCAATTTTTTACTATCTAAAAAAATATTCATACTTTACTTTTTATATTTTTTTTGTTCATTTTGTGGCTTCAGAACTTGCAGTACTCATCCCTATGGAAACATCAAATGACAGACTAACTCCAGCTTCTGGTGCCACTGCAACCATATATGGGACAGGTAAGTACTAGTATGAATAACAAATCTCACTGTCACTCGTCTAAAGCCTAGTCAGTTTATATGATCAGCTGCTAGAGGCAGGCCCTCGAAGGTCCTGGGCCTCCATGCGGCGAGGGTGGGAACACTTGGGGTGAAGTCCTCTATCCCCAGTGGCTAAAACAGGACAGTGCGCATTGCACAAGCTGCTCCAGCTATCCAACGCAGACAATTATTGATTTTTTACATGCTTCTGATTTCTACTACCAAATATAGATAATCAATCTTACCCTAGAGAGCCTCTACATAGCCCACTCAGGTGCTGATGAGGCGTTAAACAATAACACACACACACACACACTGCTAGAGGCAGAAATAAAGATGAGATCATAAGGCTTAGGGAGTCCTAACTGAGGTGTGATTGAATTGTGACAATGGGACCAAAGAATGAGTTACTATGCAATTGAATAACCAACAGTTGTGAATTCTGAAAAACACAGCAAAAAATGTTGGACTACCTAACAAAAGATGGCATTGTATACCAAATTTACCTGTGTTGCTATCAGCGTGCAACATCACCTTTGCTTAAAATTTAAGAATGATAAACTTGAGTAGCTTGCAAGAATTCAAACCAAGAATGCTTGGACTCATATTCGAGTAGGCCAATGCCATTTTTCTGATCACATAGATGATGCAGCAGTTTACTGAATGCTTCTTTGACGAAGAAAACCTTAATTTGAACTTACAGTGCCAGAATTTGTCAATCCAGAATGAAGGGCTTACAAGTATGTCCATTGAAATGGAAGAATTGTTGTGAAGTGCGCAGAGAATTCATTAAAGCGTGCAGGACATGTTCAAACAAAGAAAAACACACAAGATATTTTGTACTCTATGTCTTTGAGACTTTTGCATACTTATCAAATGGCTGAAGATGAAGGTATTTTTTGTTTGGAAATCAATCAGGAATTGTTGCAGTGTACATAATTATTCATGAAATAAGTGCTAATTTGTTAATATATGAAAATGAACACCAATTCCACCTCATTTGTCTGTGGATGCAGTCAATCAGATCAAATTAGCATTGATGAGTACATCATACAATAATGTATATGGTTCATAAACAGCTGTCAAAATGGCTTAGTGGTATTGTTGTCAAATGTGAGTATTAATACTGTTAAGTCCTGGCAGGCTAGTTAATTTTCACATTCTTTCCTAATTAATAGCATTTAAACTCAGGTTATTTCTTGTGCACAATGCCATCTTTTGTTAGACTAAACAGTCTCTTCATGATGTTAGCTCCAACTGGAACTAGCCTGCCAATTTCAGTCACAGACCTACCTTAACGTAAAATTGTTTTGTCATTGTTTTATGTTAAGTGTCACCAGTATTGTGCATGTTGTGTGAGTAGTAAATGCACTATTGACTGATGTATTATTTTTTGCAAAATTGGTTACTGAAACTGTGATATTAAAATACATTTTATTAAATAATATGATGATCAAGAAAGATGAGGAGGAGGGTATAAATAGAGGCATAAAAATGCCATTATGGAGGAAAATGTATCAAAAGAAATATGAATGGTTGTGTAAAATCTCATCATCAATAATACTACTACTACGGATTGTATTGTGTCTCCTAATGGAAATTAACACAAAATCAATACATATGATTTGTCAAATGACAATAATGGCACATGAAATAAAAAGTTATACATAATAAATATTGCTTTATCAGTGTTTTTATATTGTTTCTTTCCCAATAAAAGCACTTATTGAAATTATAAAAGTCCATTTGTCAACTCACATTGATCACCACAATCTACCCATTTTAGCATTCAGACATTCCGCCAAAAAATTTCAAAGACGCGCAGTACAAAAACAAAGTCAGTTTGATAATTTTATTCAAATGCACCAAGTTGAGATTTAGCTCATTATACTCAGACCAGTACTTCAGAAATACATGCTGTGCTGCAGTGAAGTGTGTGTGTGTGATTAGGGCTTTACGTCCTGTATTTCTGCACCAGTTGGGCTAATTAGGACAGGCAGAGACCTAGGCAATGAGACACAGGATGAAACAGCCATCCAACTTAGGCTCGACCGGGAATCGAACCCGGGACCCAGCGGTTGGAAGCCCAGAGCACTACCTCTGAGCTAGGCCCCCGCCCCATGCTGCAGTGAAACGCTCAGCTAAAGTCAGCATAGTACACAAGCATCATTATGAGAAAGATTGTTCAAGAAAACATGGTTGAGGATCTGGACATTATACTTTATTTAGTGGGCTGGTGTGACACCTTTATTTCTAGAGCAAAACTAAAACACTTACCCAAATGAAATTTCGTCAGACCACCCATCGAAACAGAAACTACCATAACCGTTAGGTGTTATGTTATTGTAGTAGTCAGTTTTAAGTTGCCCTTTCCAGATTCTCTTGAGTGCTATGATCTAATTATTAGGTCCCTTTGCCTTTGTACTTAAATGTATAGGTCTAAATGTTAGATTGGTCATGTTTAAAATTACAATAGCTTGATCTGCATCAGGTGATCAATCAGAAAATTGGCTGAATAATATTTTATACCTGAAGCCAATAAAGCATGTTGCACACGTCCATAATGACAGTATGTTATGGTATCACATTACAGGGACCATATGAATTATTAAATATCCTTCAAATCTCCTTTTATTGCTCTGTCTTTTTGTAGCAATACACTAATAAAATATTTAGAAGCACAAAAAACAAATGCCAAATATAAATTAGTCAATGAGACAGCTTTAGGTCACAGCTGGGTAAATGCAGTTAGAAAAGGTGTAGCCACAATGGGGGTTAACTTTACACTGGGATCTTGTGATTATTGTCACTGTCTATTTGTTTCAATTACGTTTTGCTTGACCGATACTCTCATCGACACATTTTAAGCTTAATGAACAAGCCGGCATCAGTTGCATCTCACATCTTTCAGTCAAAAGTGGGGGTGGGTGGGTGATTAGGGCTTTATGTCCTGTATTTCTGCACCTGCTGGGCTAATTAGGACAGGCAGAGACCATGGCAATGAGACGAAGGATGAAACAGCCATCCAACTTAGGCTCGACCGGGAATCGAACCCGGGACCCATCGGTTGAAAGCCCAGAGCGCTACCTCTGAACTAGGCCCCCGCCCCCAGTCAAAAGTAGCACTATCATAGAATGCACAATTGCTTGTTCTCAGCAAACAAAATATCTTTGCATGGCGTTCAGTTCCACTGGAAACAATAACTGTGAGCTGTGCTTCGTCTGCCAGAATAATCAGCAAGTGCCAGCTATGATTAGTCTCGACTTTGAAAAAGAGCTCCTGCAAGGTAATGTTTCAGTTATCCATAGCATAGAAATATTTTTGGTGTCTAGGCCTAGCTTCAAACTCTTTTGAAACAATGGTTAAACGTCACAATTAAGCTTCCCATGTTCTCCATAAATAAACTTATTTCTTCGTGTCTAAATGACTGACGATTTTAGTGGCCTTTTTGTGACAGGTGGCCTTAGTTATAAAAGGAATTTTAGAACCACCCGTTACATGAAACTATTAAGGGTGAGATGAAATTTGATAGAACAAAAATCTGCCTATACATTTTTGAAAAACTCTGATAATAATGACAATAGTAACTTGTCTGTTTCATCATTTAAATAGAAAGATAAATTTAGAAATAGATCAAAATGTATGCAAAATGGTACTCACCAATTTAAGAGAGTTAATGCATTACAAATATCCTACAACATATAAGCAGATAATTAGGTTATCTTTAAATACACAAATGAAACAATGGCATTAAATAATGATCAATAATGCATTGCTTAAATATTTTGTAGGTGCAACAGTCACTACTGGAAAGTATGGTAATGGGCTTTACTTTCCCAACCACAGTGCTTTTGATGGTAACTACATTAATCTTGGTCCCATTTCTAACCACTGTATTGCAAAGCTACCTACATGTTCAACTGGAATGACCATGTCTCTGTGGTTCAAGCTGGCCAGCCAAGGTCATCAATGGCCAACTCTTTTTTCGACAACGTATATCACGGTGCATATGAATACTCCAAGTGGGAAATCCTATTTCTCTCTGGCTGTATGGTTGAGGAATGGTACTCACCAATATCAGAGAGTTAGTACATCACAAATATCCTACAACGAATGGCACCATGTGGCGATAACATACAGTAAGACTGAACAGTTTACACGCTTTATCGATGGATGCAAGGACATGACTAGTTAAAGTATCCGGCAAGTATCTGCAGCTCAGGCAAATACCCATATTGGATGCTATTTTGGACAAAAATGTCCCTAAGGTCCCTGGAAACCAATTTTGAGCAACTCACCAGATATCACACACAACTTACCCAGCCACTTTTGATCCATGATCCTCGATTCAAACTTGCTCAATACTATACAAGCAAAACAAATCCGCCAAAATTAGGATATTTACGCTGTTTCTACTGGAGCAGTGAAATAAGAACTATTTTGTGTGGTTCGCCATACATTTGAATGTGTATGGCAGTATAAAAGGAGGTCAACAATTAATTATTTTTGCGAGGCCTGAATTTGTACTATAATCAAACTTTTCTCAGCTTCTAATGGTCGAATCTTCACCAAATTTGATTTGTAAGTTGTGCTTTTGTTCGCGGTTCTAATGGTGTGCCACTTGTAGCTGTACTCCAAAAACAAGTAAAAACCGTTTTGGCAGGATTTCCCTATGTATTAAAGTGTTTACATTGTAGGCCTAGTGCTGCTAGCACTCTATACACAACACCAGGTATCTATTCTTTTTTTGAAAAAGAATATTCTTGTTAACTTATGTTGTATATGCATATAACAGGAACCTACACTATGTTGGCTGTATGTATATGATTGTTGAATAAATATTATTTACAGCCGGTCCTAGCAAAAGACACTGTGGTCAGCACAAATAATGAAGAGCCAGTGGTGTCCATTCCCCTGAACGAATATAGAAAGGACCACCGGAAGGATGTAAAAAAAGACCCAGTGAGTGAGCTTAAAAATGACCTCGTGGAAGAGCCTGAATTGTACCCAGCAGCAAAAGAGCCTAAAACAGACCCAACGAAAGAGCCCAAAAATGGCTCTAAGAAAATGCCCAATGCAACAAACCAAACAGAGTATGTATAAGATACATCAGATAAACTATTTGCACTAGAGCACTGTGACATCAGAATGCACTTGTTTTCTTTCAATTTGGATGTATGTCCTTCACTAATAGTTTAGATACGTTGTCATAAACGGATATTATGGGTCTACATGGGTCTAAATCGAGAGTGTGACATTGCTCTTCTTAACGAGGGATAAAGTGACAAAGAAGCTCCTAAATAATGAGGGAAATAAGAGGAATATCTCCCTAAATAGTGACAGGCAACAGTTTAATATTCCTTATTATTCATCTAGTTAAAAAGTGACTGGAGACATACAATTTTTTCTAAATGGCGACATGGGACATTGCTTCCTGTTTTTGGGACCCATGTAAACCCCCCATATTGTGGCATTGTGAGAGCGTAGAATCAAGCGGCTTCTTTAAAGTTGCACTGTCTGTCAAATTTGCAATTTTTTAAGATGCTATCAAACAGTTAAAAATTACCTTTATTAATCATGGCACACTAAATTTGTGTGAATTAATGATTTTATAAGACATCAATTCCTTAAAAATAAATTATACATTGAGAGAAAATCCAGACCAAAACATTGGAAACACAATGGAAACTAAATTGTTGTGCAAAAGTGGGTTTGTAATGATGAAAAATATCATGAGACAAGAAGGCAGTATTGATTAATATCATTATTTTAATGTGCAAATTTTACAGACAGTGCACCTTTAAAGTCTCTGAGCATGCATCGCTTTTATCGTCTCTTGGTCGGCCAAGGGTTCCGAAGTGTATGAAGTGTGCCACATTCTTATTCAGACATGCCAAGTCTCGTTAATTCAGAGTCATTCTCACTCATTTCGTTGCTGTCTCACTTCTCTAGACTTGAACATTTTCTTCTTATTTTAATTTGTCTCACTCAAAGAGAACCAGAAAATATCTTTAATATTTTAATGTAAACTGGTTGGAAAGGGCCAAAACTCTGATATCTCTGTCTTATTAGTAGTAGTCTGTGTATTTTATCAATTATAAATTGTATAAAAATAGTTAATATGCTTATGCAATGTACATGAGAGGCCGCAAAAGTTAAGATTTAATAAAATTATACTTCGATGCCATTTTCATATACATGTATACATATATGGTATAGGCCTATATATATGTGTGTCAACAACACGCTAGTTTAAAGAGCTTTAAAGTTCCGACAGAGCCTATCCACATATCAGAGTGCTGCAATAGGTCGGGCATAAAAGAAAAAGAAACAGTGAATAAACATAATTTATTCATGCATCGAACTATAAAATTAAATATATTTGGATGCTCCCAAGTCCTTCGAAATATTTTTGACAGGCCCTTTGAATGTCCAATAATCAACAAGGGTGGAGATTCTGAAGCACCCGAGATGATATTTGAACCTGAATGTGCGAAGAAATTGCAGATGATACGCAAGGCACACAATGACAAATGGGTTGGACTTAATCCGTGTAAGTATGGATTCTTTCTATTATGTACCCTGTTTTCAGAACAAGTGCAACATATCTGCAATAATATCACATAGTAAATTTCGTTACTATAGATTACTGCCCTGGCCACACATTTTCAAACGAGCACTCGTTACAGATGATGGTTTCAGGCTTTACATCACTGGTTGGTTACTCTCGACAGCATAGATTTACTGGTACATCTAAAAATATTTCAAAGTTTCCGAAAAACTTCTGGCCATAATGGCTATAACCCAGATAGCATTCCAAATCGGGCCAGCATCGTTTCTACATCGCGATCGATCTTGCCGACTTCGATATGATTTGGAATGCTATCTGGGAATAGCAGGAAAAGGTTGGCAGAACTTTGGAAAGCTGTTTTGTATATAGATGTCTTTACAATAGAATACAAAGGAAGTTAAAACAACAACATCATTGCATGTTAATTGTTTTTGAAGTATTTTAGTGTGGACGTAACTTGTTTCACTGTTATTTATATTCAGATGACATTTACAAAAAATGGCCAGGACTTCTGGTACATGATGATTATGTATTGCGTGAATTTGCTGAATCCAAGGATATTTCTGAGATGTCAGATGCAGAGGCAGAGATTAGATATTATCAGTAAGTATCTAATTAAAAGACCAGCACACATGAGGGATGCCAGCAACCGGGTCGCCGGCGATTCAGTCTACACTCCTTTTTATGACTTGAGCGTAGTGGTAGAGTAATGCACATGACACTATAATTAGTTTACCTGGTTTTTAGGTCGCCATGGGTCACGGTTTACACTAATTTCGATAATTATCTTTTTTTATTTGACAAGTATTTAGGCAAGAATGATCGTCGACCGTCATCGCCAACAAAAAATTATTAATTTTACGGCCTCTCAGCCAATCAGACATCTCGAAATCGTCGAAATAAGCATACGCAAAACGTCGGACAAGAGTTGCAACGCCAAAAATGGAAAGGACCAAAGTTCATAGTGTATGACAGGTTTCCGGCAACTCAGTGGTTATGTTTATCTCATTATACAGCTGGGGTCAAGTCATTTTCCTAATACCCTATTGGTCAGATCCCAGCAACTCAGATGCTGGTCATTACAGATGCCCAAAATCGCCGGCAACTCAGTGGCTAAATATCAAGTGCTTGATATTCAGCCACTGAGTTGCTCGTCATAAAATCTCAGTTGCTGTTCCATTCACACAGTGCAACTGAGTGGTAGAAAGGGGTAAACACTGAGTCACCCGCGACCCAGTTACGAGAAACTCGTCCATGTGTATTGGGCTTTAGAATCATAACAAAATCTTCTCAGTTTTTATAATCACGGTTAAGATTTAGCTAAGCTTAACTCAAGTTTGCGACAATAATGCAGCAACATTTAATTTACATTAGTATTATATGTGGTTTGTAAGTTTGGACCCTTACTGTCTGCAATGTTTTGAATAGTATTTCTAAAATGATGCCTCAATATTTGCACATTTAGACATTTTATAATTTCCCAAAACTCCAGTACACTGATTTACAAGTATAAATAAATGCAATGTCATATTATAATAAACATATAATGTGTTGGAAGGGGATACATCCGAGTATTTATAAAATGCCATTACCTAAGTGCCTAGTATGTAGCCCCTAGTATGTTTAACAGTTAAAATGAATTATATAGTAACAAAAATATAAAATAATAAATCGAGAAAAAAGATAGCATTATAGAAGAACACATATTTACAGAAGAACGCATATGTAGTTTATTAAAGTTTTTGAAAACATATCACCACAATATTTTCACAGCTGTTACAATGAACTTATCATTAAACGTCTGCTGTGTACTGCAGAGCTAAAGTAACTCAACTTTGAAAGCAAAACAACTTTAATCATGATCAATTCAGAGTGAGATTGTATTTTCTTGTTTGTTTGTATGTTTATTTACCAGAAGAAGCATATATGCTTATTGAGCTGGAACAAATTAAAGATAGAGAATATACATCAATACATTGCGATATTGAGATAATAATTACATGTATATTAAAATGATAATGAAACAGAATTGAATAAAGTCATTTATATGCTATAAAATGGTAGTTCAAAGCAAAATTCTTATGAGAAACTTTAAAATGTTCTTTTTTTCCAAATAAATTGGATAATGAATATGATTTTCACAATATGTATTGAGTCTACATGTAATTATTATCTCAATATCTCAATGTATTGGTGTATATTCTTCATATTTAATTTGTTCCAGCTCAATAAGCATATATGCTTCTTCTAGTTGGGAACATGTTCTCCTCAATTACCATGCAATTTCCAATGTCTTAAAATGTTGTAGTGAAATGTTATATTGCAAGGGTGTCAAAATGTTGTGATTGCAAGATTTATTTGACTTTAAGATAGTATTACTGGTTCATATCAGGAGTCTGACTATGATATATCAGATGCAGCCATACACCTAAAATATATCTTTCAATTTCAGACTTATGACAATCGTTCACATGAAATGCGCAGACGTCAGACGTATGGGAAGACGTGGTGATGGCGGTTGGGAGGTGTGCGTTTCAGAACCATACAAACCTCAAAAGAATTGCATCGTCTATTCATTTGGGTATAGCACATCTTCATTCTTCAGAATAAAACATTTTATTGTATCTCTGGAAACGTAGATTGTGACAATAATGCCAATACTTCCAACTTACATTATATTAAAGCAATATACATATCCTTGAACAGTTGTTGACCTTCTGATGCGATTAAAAGAATTAATGTAAATATAGGTAATAATTTGGTACTGTCCTGCTTGTAGCACTTGCAATCCTTACCATGATGTTCCGTTCATATGTAGCCAATATTCATATGTTATAACACCAAATGGCTCATAGGTGGCATGCACGTCGGCCTTAGTGAATGTCTCCTATGACTATAATATAACCATTTTTCCTTGATTATTTTTGTTTATGTAAATTGTAAGTTTATGGTCAAATAAATACTTTCTGTCTGTCTGTCTGTCTGATGTCAAGGTTGGTTACAATTGTGATGGAGAACTTAAACTCTAATGACCAGAACAGGATGTGTGAACTGTGTGCCCAAGTTATGTCTATCTAGCTTCCTAATACCACAGTACAAATGTCGATGACTTCGTGGACTAAATCTTTGATAAAAAGCCTTTAGTTTGAAAAACAAAGTTTTCTAATATAAATGAATATCCTCTCTTTTTCTTCAAGGTTGTTCACCCCAACCCTTGATAGATTTATACATATTGTAGCATATTTTCTGATGAAATTAAGTAATAATACTAGACACCTCTCCAATTGTTCAAAAATAACTTGTGGTCCTTGGTTTTTATTTATTTCAGAATCAGAAATGATTTCTCGTTTGACGATGCAATGGGGAAAAATTATGGCTGCCAAGTGAAGTCATATGATCCGAGGTAAGTACTTCCATACAGCTTCCTACGCCATTAGGGGGAGTATAGCGATAGGTGACAGCCCTGGGGGTCTGCCAGATTTCGGATGGAGTAAAAATCCTGGTGGGGGGAGCAAGGTATTGAACTGTGTGCATCAGTTTCTATCAATCATTAGAGTCCAAAACAGCGGAAAGCTCTGCTTTACAACCGTAAATAACGCCAGATTCGGCAATAGTCAAAGAATATTTTTTTCGCCGCTACGTTGAATTAAACAGGTTTGCAAATAATAGTTTATAATCACACAATATTTCATCAATCGCTTTGGTCAACATTTTTCGGAAAGTTGCTATGGATGGTACTTATCGTGCTTTTTGGGCATTGCTTCGTTGTTATACTGTGGAGTTGTATTACCGTAATCACCTTGTAATCAAGTGAAAGTCTATTAACAGTAACAGTTAAAAAAAAAGATAAACAAGTTAAATGCAAACTTTCAACAGGTGGCAGCACCTGTCAGTCACAGTATGCCATCTAGTGGTAATGCATCACGGTAATACAAACTCACGGTATTACAACAGAGCACTCTATCATCTTCCTAAAGCAAGGCCGTCATTTCCGCAAAGCTACGTGCATCACTAAATAGGTCAGCCAATGCTAGCGTTTCAAAAGACTCAACCGTCCCTGCTGGCCACGTTGCTGTGCTAAATATAGCACATTTTGTAAACATTACCACTGATTTGGCGACATATTTAGCATAGCCACCCAGGAGCTGAGCGGAAAAGGTGGGCTTGCTTTAGAAAGATGGCCTTGTATTCTTGATTCATTATTAATGCCTTTGCTACCCCATAACTAGATTAGACGTAAATCACTTCTACATTTAGGCAATCATATTAGATATTTTTATAAATTAGATGGGCGTACACTGGTAAAAATCGACAGTGCGACATTGTCCTTCTTAACCGGGGTCAAAGTGACACGGAAGCTCTTAAATAATGATGGACATTAAACTCTCTTATGCAATACACTTTATAAAGTTAAAGAGAAAAAAGCAACAAATTAGCTGGTGAGTTGAATAGCATTGGGAAAGCAACAGCTGACAAAAGTGAAAGTAGATATATAAAGATGACCAAATATAATAGCCAGGATCTAAACTGAGAGGTACGGGACTCCGAACCCACAAGTGATGTTAAACAGTGTTTTAAAGCATGCTAACCTTCCGACTCATCTCAGTTCAGAGAATAGAGGTGGATATTAAGATTAAAAACTTTGAATTTGAGATCTGACAGTGACAAGGCAAGCATAGTTTACCAAAACTGGAAGAGGGATATCCTTAAAACGGGTCAGGCGACAGATTTGATATTCTTAGTTATTTCAAATTTTTTTGGTTAAAAATTGACATGACTGTCATTAAATCTTTCCTTCAATGGCGACATGGGACATTGCTTCCTATTTTTGGATCCATATGGACCCCTTATACATTATTTAAGAATATATCTATTATTTATATTTACATGAAAAGACAGTTAAGGTAACTATCTCTTTTTCTTGCAGCACGAAAAAGGACTCTCACAAAAGATCAGATTTTGTTTACTTTTACAAAGTAGGCCTTGGGCCAGCAGATACATTCAACAGCTGGGGCTGGAAACTTATGACCTTAGGTTCATTGCTGAAAGAAAATGGTCATGGTGATGTGAGTATGGTTACAAAGTCAAGAAATAGAGTTTTATAAGCATTTTTCTTTTCAGTAAGGCTAATTATGATAATAAATTCTAAAAATTATGGATAATTTAGGTTGATCTGTTTGCAGATAATATGTTGCTTCTGCACTCAATTTTGTTTGTGATATTTGTTCACTCAATCTAGTAGGTCACTTGATGGATGACTATTCTCCATGTTCACTCGATCTAGTAGTTCACTTGATGAAGGATTTTTCTCCTTGTTCACTCGATCTATTAGTACACTTGATGAAGTATTGTTCTGTTTGTTTACTTGATCAAGAAGTTCACTTGATGGGTGACTATTCTCTGTGTTCACTCGATCTATTAGTTTACTTGATGGATGACAATTCTCTGTGTTGACTTGATCTATTAGTTCACTTGATGGATGACTATTCTCTGTGTTCACTTGATCTATTAGTTCACTAGATGAAGGACTATTCTCCTTTTTCACTCGATCTGATAGTTCACTTAAAGAAGGATTTTTCTCCTTGTTCACTCGATCTGGTAGTTCACTTGATGGATGATTATTCTCCTTGTTCATTCGATCTGGTAGTTCACTTGAAGAAGGATTTTTCTCGTTCACTCGATGTTGTTGTTCACTTGATGAAGGATTATTCTCTTAGTTCACTCGATCTAATAGTTCACTTGATGAATGATTATTCTCTTTGTACAGTACATATTTGTCGTAAACAAATATTCTGGTTTCAAATTCTGTTGACAATGAGTCATCTATTATTTCACTTTTTATCCAAAATACAGAAAGTTATTGACTACGTCAAAATGGACATCGAGTTCAACGAATGGGACTCTTTGGAGATTATTCTAGCTGCAGGAACTCTGAAGAAGGTCAAGCAGTTCAGTTTAGAGATACACTCCGCTGAAATTAGGAAAAGAAGATCAACGAAATACGATTGGCTACGATTCTACAACATTCTCTTGGGCCTTGAAAAATTAGGATTCAGACGCTATCATATTCATATTAATAAAAGCGGTTGGTTCAATTCCAAAAGAACTAATATACGACGTCCATGTTGTTTCGAAATATATTATATGAATATAAACTACTTAAAATGATCTGACGAAATATATTTATACATATATCGTTTTATTTGTCTTAAAGACATTAATAACGGATTTGTTTCTAGTGCATAATCTGTTTTGGGAAATTGTATAATGACATAGATTTTGATGAATTTTTAAATAACTTTATGAACCAAACTTGGCCTGTGATTTGATATGGTTTGGTCTGCTTACAATGTACATGGTGAGGCCTTGTTGTAATGTCATACATAAAACTATTTTGTCATAGCATTATGACCTAATTGATGAATGTATTAGGGATTTTGTTTGTGAGAGCTGTGCATTTTCATACAGCTTTTGGGAAAGTGGCTGTCATGACTGGTTTACTGGTACCTGAAGCAAGACTGTTTGAAGCTATCCACATCTATGTGCAGGTATCTTTTGGCTCCAAGTTTAAGTTTATTCAGGATCAACACATGCATTCACAATGTACATAAACAACTTTCAATATCATCACACTAATAGGGTAGTGGCGCCACTAGCTGATGGCTGTGTTGGCTATCCCCTTTAACATAATAAATACAGTATTTAAGAGAATACCTTCACCACAAAAGAAAAATGAATGGATCATAAAAAAATAATTTTTTGGAGTGACTTCAAGGCAGTCCAGTGATATTGAGTCCTATTTGTAGAGCGTAATAAATTCAACTGGGACTGCAAAATCTGTTATTACCTGCTTTTGGTGATGATTGTGGATTATTGATTTTGTGAGCTATTTTAGTCTGGTTTGATATCACCTTGTTATTGTTAATGAAAGGTTTTGGGAAGTCTGTTTGGTTGTTTTTATTCTGTAACAATTTGTTTATGTTCATCCAGGTCTAAATGATATCATTTCTACATTCTGTAAATTTATTATTCCGATACATGGCTTAGCCTAACCCCTACCAAGATGCAATGCATAAAAGAAATAAAGCAAAGTAAGTCCATTTTATGAGGATGATAGGTATTAGTAGATATACACTCTTCATTACATCTACCAAAACCGATTGTTATGATCCGTGCAAGCTCACTGAGCTTGACGAATTAAAAAAAAACTTATCTTAGTCCTTGTTCTGACTTATTGAAGAGATATAGGACCTGAAAAATACTTGAAATCTACATTTTACCAGGGGGATGTGCACCGTACCATTGTGATGCTTGGCGTAGTTGCACAGTACCACACTTTTGGCAAACCGGGAGACTTCCATTTGTAGTAGCAATGGGCGGACGTGGTTAGAGCACACTCGTAAATGCAGGTCTCTAAATCGAATCCACTCAGTTTCACCGATATCACGCAAAAATGGTCAAGAACATTGCAAAAACACAAAGAAAAATTGTAATTTGAAAATAATTGATTTTTAATTATAACTTAAGGAAAAAGGGTACCATTTAAAGTGCTGCCCATTAAAACTAAATTGCAATAACATATGATCAACTATAAAGTTGCCAACATATGGAACAAAATGCAACTTGCACTGAAAGAAGATGAAACAGTTAAGAGTTTAAAAATAACTTTAAACAAGAAAAGCTCTCTTAAAAAAAGAGACCTGACAGTGTATCAGAATTAGTTAATGCAGTCTAGACATGCAAAAAAAAAAGAATTTATCTATTTTGTACACACTAAAGGGTATTAGTTTCACGTAACAGATACTGACAAGGTATCATGTCAAAATATTATAATTAATTAGTATAGTTCATATGAATTGATGTCTTTGTCGTTATTGCCGAATGTGCTATAAAATGTACTTTTCGATAGATCCTCGTTACTCTTGCTTAGCTACCCACAACTTTCTGAAAATCAACCACTTGCACCATCTTGAGTATAAGTAATTATACCTGTATCAGAATTGTTAATGTAGTCTTGAGATACAAAAAAAATTTATTGACCTATTTTGTACAGACTAAAGAGTATTAGTTGCAACAGATACTGACAAGGTATCATGTCAAACTATTACAATTAATTAGTATAGTTCATATAAATTGATGTCTTTGTCGTTATAGCCAAACGGGCTATAAAATGTACTTTTGCATAGATCAAGGTATCATGTCAAACTATTACAATTAATTAGTATAGTTCATATAAATTGATGTCTTTGTCGTTATTGCCATACGGGCTATAAAATGTACTTTTGCATAGATCCTCACTACTCTTACCTAGCTACCGACAACTGTCTGCAAATCGACCACTTGCACCATCTATAGTATTAGTATTTATGAAAAGAGACCTTTTATGAAAAAAATGTATATATATATATATATTCCAAACTTTCCTGCTATTAAGTTGCATAGATTTTTTTCTAGTTCTTTTTTTAATATACCTAAATACTTTGAGTATGTGGTAATTTGCAGCCAAAATGTTCAGAAAAATGTGACATGTTTTGCAAATCTAATAGTCTAAGAATAATTCCGATCCAAATTAAAATATAATCTTTTTTCATTTTTTCACATTAACATACATAATTGACAGGTTCAGTGAGTGTAGCATTTTTGAACTGCATATCTGCGGTTTAAAACAGTTTTTTAATTTCAATATTGGCCTATTTGTTATTACTTGTAATTAATTAGTGTACAGTTTCAAATGCAATCAGCTATCAGAAACATAAAGAGCAATTGACAAATCCAATTTGTTTAATTATACTCTTTCACTTAAGAAAGAGTGAGAACAGTGAGTGTGTGTGGCCAGTTTCATTCATTTTATGGGTCAGAGTGTGGGTTTTGTCACTCAACTGGGTAATCATAGCCAGATGCCTGCTATGGAGTGACCCTGCCACACTGACATACAACAGCAGCACCACAAGCACACATTCATGATGGATTTTATTAACAGCCAAAGCATCATAGTTACCATTCAAATCACATTAGTTTTTATAGGAATGAAATACTGTAAGTGGTATTTAACTTTTGGTGAGTTGCTAGACATTTTACATGATGGGCCTCCAACAGATATTTGTTAAAAACCTTCACAAGCTTTCACCCCTAAGACTAAAATGAACCATGCCAATTTCTGGGAAATCAGACTAACATGGATGAGTCCATTGATGTTGGAGGGGGGAACTGTTAAGATTAAATAAATACCTTGGTGGATGCCATAGTTATGTTATTTAAGCCATTTTCAAGGATGTGAAAATCAGTGATCTAGCCACAGCTTAAACGAACACAAACAACAGTGATGTCACGGCTAATATACATAAACCTCAGAAGATTATTTATAAAACCACTCTTAGTAAGTGTCTCTATATCTATGAGTTCTGCTAATTATAGGATATGTTATGGTTTGAGATGTGTGTAGCACATAAATTTCAAAATTGTCTATACCCAGGCATGCACTGATTGTACAGCTTTTTAAGCTCCTGATGCATGACCCTCAGGTGATGATATGCTTTTATAATTACCTGAAAAAAATTCAATATAAAAATACATATATATGTTCTGCAAACAACTGCAATTTTGACATTCTCGACTTTACTGAAACATGGTTAGGATATGAAATCTGCAGTTTGGCACATTTCAAGTGATACAGTCATGGTATGAAGTTAAAGAGTATAGCATATAGAGGGGGAGGTTTATCTGTTTTTATAAAGGATGACCTGTATTTTATAAAAAGACAGGACCTAGCTGTCACAAATGACATGATTGTTTGATTTATTGAAACCATGAACAATACGAGTGATCAAAATAACATAATAATTGGTCTGGTCTACAGAAGCCCTTCATATAATAATGAGAGAGAATTTATTGCCAAGTTGGAACCTATTCTTAACAAGATACAACATGAGAAGAAGAAAGTTATAAATTATAATCCTAGGGGATTTCAATATGGATTTACTAAAGGTTGATAATCACAAACCTACCTCAGAAATATTAGACACTTTACTGACTTTCAATTAGGGTGGGGGCCTAGCTCAGAGGTAGCGCTCTGGGCTTCCAACCGCTGGGTCCCGGGTTCTATTCCCGGTCGAACCTAAGTTGAATGACTGTTTCATCCTCTGTCTCATTGCCATGGTCTCTGACTGTCTAATTAGCCCAACTGGTGCAGAAATACAGGACGTAAAGCCCTAATCACACACACACACACTGACTTTCAATTTAATTCCATATATTACTCTTCCAACTCATGTGACAAATGATGCAGCCACACTCATTGATCATATCCATAAGAAAGTATCTGATAGAGACATTATTGCTGGGACACTATTAAGTGACATAAATGACCACTCTATACATGAAGAACATGCACAAAAGCAGTCTTTTCTTCATTTTATTTAAAAACAATCAGTCACATGGCACAACCTAAAAACAAAGCCATACATAACACTATGTAATTCCCAGCATTACTTGCGTCATCAATGACCTTGATTAAATTTAATAATGTATAAACTATATCCAATTTGCAAAGTCATAACCATCACCTTTAAGCAAGTTTCCTATTCCAAACCTCTGCAAGGTCAGCAATCGATGGCAGATTAGCACTGGACTCTTTCAATCATAGCTGTTCACTGTTTTTGAAAATGAGTTTGAGAGATCAGAGCCCTCTAGCTAATATGATTGGAATTGAGGCTTGATTAAAGCTCCCTCTGGGGATGATTAATTAAATTACGATTTACAATATTAATATACTCATCTATCACGTACATTTTATACTTAAAAATAAAAAAGAACAAAATGAATATCCAAAATCAATTACATATAGACTAATTACTGATGACAATGTAGTCATGCTAAATAAAGGCTTAAACTAGCACACTACTAAACATCTATAACCATAGATACCTAATGAAAGGCATTGATAATGGCTCATTTTCAAGAACACCTTATCAAGATGTTTAAATCCAACTATAAATAATAATATAATAATGTATATAGGGCACATAGCCTTTATTGGCAACCTGAAGGTTGGATTTCAACAATGTACAGTTAACTATTTTTTTGGAGCTGCTACACCCATTAAGTATAAGTTGAAGGCCACAAACAGGAGTCAGTGAGTGATGCTCGAGTCTGCATCTATCTGGTTTGTACTTTATCAACAGGACATAGAATTATACAGCGATGCCATCATAGCTAAACACAACATACCCAGGCACTGATCGCTCGAGCCGTGAGCATTGGGAATTTAAAATCCTATATATACGACAGGGGGCGCTTTACTTGGAAAAAAGACTAACATTTCGAAACCTAGGATTTATTTTCTTTGAGTAGACTTCATATTTCATTACAACTGTCACTATGTGTTTAATTTTAGGGCAGAGGGCAGTCACAGTATAGTTTTTGGGCAGTGAATCTAGGACGAGGTGTAACTTGGTGGTTATAGAAAATAAAAAGAAACACTGAGGAAAGGGATTCCGTCACATCCTGATTAAATATTTTACAATGAAGCTGGGTCAAAATGAGAGATTGAGAATGTTCAAAGAACTCCAAAAGTCCTGAACATAAATGGGACAATTGCCCATTACTCAGGCGACAGTGTATAAATGTATATATCTATGGTTTTTTTTTTGTGATGTCTTCAATTCTTGACCACTTTGCGTAGCCAGAAAATGGTCCTTCTAATGTTTATTTGAATGGTTTCCAGCTTTTATTTAACTTCGAAAATTAGCAAACATTTCAAGATTTGGTCTGTCGACTTGGGAGTTGGTCAAAATGTAGTAATCCACTCTCAACCAAATTTTCACTTGTTGTTTAGCCACTCTCAACCAAAGATTCACTCGTTGTTTGGCCAATCTCAAGCAAAGATTACTAATCAGAAGAGGAAATACTTGCAAAGACCATAAAAATCAAACTTTTATTTATACTCATGCAGCAACACATATACAAAATTTAATGGTCTTGTTTATTAACAAGAATTTCATGCAGATATTTAATCTAACAAATATTGTTACGATTATACACATATCGTTAGCAAAACCTTTTATTTTCACACATTACAAAGCAAAGAAATTACCAGAAATGTTATTACTGTTATATTGTTACTGCTTAGTTCTGTCAAATGTCACACTCCTTAATTATTTTCAAGACAGGCTGCTTAAGGATTTCTTTATTTGACAACAAGACTTGGGTGTGATTCCAAAGCATAAGAACAAGTAGAGACCCTGGAAAGAATTGAGTCCAACAAAAACATACGAAAGAAACGAGAGCTTTGGTATGTTGGCCAGAAATCCAAAAATCCAAGTGAAGCCCATCAAAAAAAACAAACGAACAGCGATCGGTGCAAGATGGATGGGATGATTTACTGAACCTTCTGGGACACTTCTCTTAACAGTTCTTATTTGATGGAGCAAAAATGTGAAAGTTCCAATATTTATGGTCATGGATACACCAACAGGCAGCATAAAAGCATAGCGAAGAAATACAGAAGTCTCCAGCCAGCACATTTCATCTTGTGTATAGGATTTATTAAGAAATGTGCTCAGTGAAAGACATAAAGAAACTATACATACAGGAATCAAAGTTCCTGTCACCATTAAAGCTTTTCCAGATGATCTTGTATGTTGAAAACTTCCCAAATTGTGGCAAAGCCAGATAGAAAATGCGGTAACCCAGCTGAAATTCATCAACCAAGCCAGATGTTGCAGAGCAGTCAGTGCCCAACAGAGCGAATTCAACAATTTGTTAGCACTCAAAACGGCATTTGTGAGAAGGAAGGCTTGTGCAGCAAATAGTGAAATAGCTATACCAGTGACAAACCTCTGAGAAGTATCACCTTTTCTGTGATGAGCCAGTTTTTTTAAAAGCAAAATGAATAAAGATACAAGTGAGAGAGCCAGACCAAACCAAGTTATGGCAGATGCAGTTTTTCCACCAAAAGTTTCAATTTCAGCTGTGATTAGACATTTATACAGACTGCCTTTAGCATCTTGGTATACATTGTCAAAGTTGAAATTACTGTTGGTAAATTCCCAATAAGTTTCATTGTCTATGTTGTGTGTTCCATTACACCAGTTATCTGTAGTCATGCATGATTCTATAATTGTTTGAATTGTGTTAGTTGCAAATGAGTGAAATACTGCTATGTATGAGTTTTTCTTGTTGTATGAGAAACGACCATCTACAGATATTGCTTCATCAAACTTGAGAGTCGAAACAACATTGTCATCAAAATGTGGTTCTCCAAAATTACATTCAGTATGGTCTGATAAAGGGTATTTTGAGTGGAGAAAATATATCCCTGCAGACTGGTTACTATGTACATTCACACCATACAAGTAATCTAAAATGCTTTCGATTACTGCAGTAGCTATAGCAGAACAAACTCGTACACTAATTATATCAAAGTCATCTTTTTGATCCATGATTCGCTTAATATCAATGTTTGTGTGACACAATTCTCTTGAACACCATGATTGAGATACTGGTATGAATGAAAAGTCTGCTTCCTTCTCATAAAATATATTTTCCAATGATTCAATAATGTCCCCAGGACCAAAAAAATCTGTAGCATTTCCTGGGACAGTCGCCAAACTCATGGGCTCATATATTTCAGTGTTTAATATGATGTAAGCGTACGATATTTCTTCTTTTGAACATAACGATTTAAATGGCAGGCTAAGCTTTGATATCTGAATAATCATCACAGCATTTTCAGGCTGATCTCTTGCTTTTGAATTAACCTTAATATCAAGTAAAGCATGAAAATGCAAATGAAAAAGATTTGGCTCTGTTTCACCAGTTATAAATTCAGGTTCCACCAAAATACTGCATTCATGAACTATGTTTGGATGGTTAGAACTGTTACAATAATAACAAAAGATATTGTCATACTGGAACGTCCAATGATCAAATCTTAGATCAGTTACTAACCCCATGTAAGCATTGCAAGCATATCTGATATTGACATCATTTGACTCACACACTGGCCTTTTGGAATTAAAACAGGTAAGCATTTCAATTTCTTTAGTTATATTGTAATAAATGTCACAACTACTATGCATGAGTCTGTTAAATGCAGTTGTCATGTTAAGGCTCAATAGCTTTAAACCTCTCTTCTCGATGTGGATTTTACAGACAAAAATATATGGGATGAAATCATAGTTTACAATTCCATGACAAAGTGCACAGTGCCTGTTATAAAATATTAGGCCTCCAGCATAAACTAATTGCTGCCTATCCCTCCCACAAAGTGATGATGTCTGATCGTCGTATGGGCATATTCTGATGACATAAAGCCTGATGAATTCTATGAACAGTTTGTCATCATATTTAAAACCAAATACTGTGATGCAAGATGAATACATCAATGATTTTCTTGACTGAAGAAAATCATGCAGATCATAAATGTCCGATGGCATTTGGCTCCCGTTCGTACAATGATATTCATAGTCCAAACAGCAGTCTGCTTTGTAAATACACTTTTCATCACACCAACATTTGTGGACAATTTCTGATCTCTGTCCATTACATCTGTTGAGACATGATGAGTTACTGCAGTTCATTATTTTGGGAATAGATGCTAAAGCATCTATCAAAGCATTAGTATAATTCGGGGAAAAATTATATTTCCTTATTATTGCACTTTTATTATATTGTGCTGCGATATTTGGATTGTACAAATAGTCATCGGTATTAGAAAATTTGTCACTTACTGATTGGTTTTTGTTATGAATGTTGTCTTTGAATTCTTGGCCATTCTCTTCTAAGTAATCAATGATCTCTCCATTTATATTATTGGAGGAAACCGTTGATGGTAAAGTTATATCTTTCAGAGGTTCTGTCGGAAATAAATTTGAACTGATCAAGTTCATAGAAACATTCTCATTAAAGATGGAAAAACTTTCTGGAAAAGTGTCATTATTGTCAGTTTCAGTAGCTGTCTTAAAATTTCCAGGGTTTCTATTGCTTACATCATGTGAATGGTCTGTCTTGGAAATATCAGTTTTGGTTCTTAAGTTTGGATGAATTGTGCTGTCAACATTTGATGGTTTTTTTTCAACAAATGACTTCCAACCAGTTTCTTTCCCACCTTCTAAGGATTGAGATAAATTATTGTTAGACTGCCATTGATTTGTGTCATTTTTTATAAATTTGGCTGAATAAACTTTGTTATCGTGTAGAACATTATTGAAAATAATCCAAAGTAAAAACAGGGATTTCCTGCGCTTTCTATCCATGATGTTGTTTCATGTAATGTCCCCGCAATAATGAAAACTGATGCGGAATTAAAGCAATTATTTCAAATGGAAGTCAAAAGGATTCATATGATTCTCACTATTTCAAAAACACAAATATCACATTTCACACATCATGGGATACAGGACCCTAACATTGGATCCACTATATTTTGTTATCAATAAATGTAAAATAAGTAAAATGTGATTAGTAATATGTTACTTCAAAAGTTGGTTATTTTAGACTGATTACCACATCAAAAAGAAACCTCAAATGGCACATGTTATATCCACATCAACTTAAACACATTTACCTGTGAAATATGTTAGTAATTGTACCATTGTTAAGGAGGTTGGTTTGAATAACAAACCTCAGGTCACCTCAAAACCAACCGTGCTTGGTCTGTTTACAAGAGCAGTTACTTTGTATAGTGGCAGAGTGCTCGACTCCCAATCTCAAGGGACTCGGTTCGAGTCTCATTCGCTGCACTTTCTGTCTGTGGACTTTGGCAAGACACTTAGCCCTCATTAATTGCCACTATCCACCAGCAGAAAGTGGGGACTTGGCTCTTCAGGAGCAGGAATGCTTTAGTAGTTCAAAGCTACAATCAATGCATGAAATCAATGCGTTTGAGTGATGGCATGCTCCCAAGAGAGCTGAATTTCAGGCCAGGAGAACTGCTGTATAACATCCACTGGTATTGCAGCTCTTAAAATTACAACCATCAGGTTGCAAACAATGGTCTGTGCCACTACTGACTTTTTGTTAACCTAATACTACATCACATATTAAACAGTCCTACATTTTTTTAGTGTGTGTTCAAAATTATGCCAGAAGATAGGGTAGTTCATTTCTCGCGTGACATTGTATTCGGAAATACCATGTATATACATGACATCCCCACAGCCCAAATAGTGATGACATCATCTAGTATTGTGTTTTGTTGACATCATGTATTGCATTGATATTTCAAGGTACATTTTCACACAAGAAGTCGATAACTGACCTGTCCTATAGAGTCATAGGTTATAGGATAATTATGCATACACATAATGCGATTTTGCTGCCTGAATATTTTTTGTAGAACAATTAATTGTCACTTCGCTACAATTACCAAGGTATGATATTATGATACTACTCAATTACACTCATTCAGCTTCGTAACAGTACACACTGGATTTTCTGTGATGTTGGATACTCTTGATTCCTGACATGTTGACGTACTTGTTCTTTGCAACATTGTTCCGTTTCAAAGGAAAATGACCTGTGATTAAATCAAGAGTGTATGGGACGTGCAAGCAAAAGCTGAATCTTCAGCTTTCAATTGGTGAGAACAAAATGGCTGCATCTGGAACCGAGGCCAGGTTAAGCACCATTGAAATTACTAGGTTTGGTCAGATCAAAGGTTGAATAAATGACAAAGATGTCCAACACTAAATGGAGCAAAATGATGCTGGTGACAACATCATCATCATCATAATTATGTTTATGCAAATTTTTATGATGGAGTTTTGTCATTAAGACAATAAAAATACCAAAGTTACCAATAACAACCACATTAATTAGCTTTCATAGGAATGGAATAATGCCAGTATATATTAAGCTTTTGTTCAGAATTATTACGGTTGCCAGGCAGTTTTATATTATGCATTGGCTCCAACTGGTATTTGTGAAAAACCTACGAATACCCCAAACAGAAAAGGACCTCATGGGGTGTCATTTTGACAATTTTTGGAACTGAGTCATGAATAAATAGAGACAACTACAAAGGAAAGTCTCTACTATGATGAAGATTTTCTATAGGCTGAGGTTTACCTATAAGAAGTCCATCATTAATGCTTTCATATGGCACACACGCCGGTAGCTCGGTACCAGAGCTGATGCTGCATGTGCGATTTGGGTTATCCAGTGTATGTACGAATTTGTATAACGACCATAAACACTCTGATCAGGATACACAGCAAAATGATCGACATTCCTATAAATATGCTAGACAACAAAATCTCATTTCTGTAAGTAATAGTTAACTAACAAATATTTTAGTTAACTCTTGACTATGAGGGATATGACTAACTTATACCATGGAGGTATTTTATTCCATTAAACATATTTACTCATTTGCTTTAGTGTTAAACTGCTTATTAAGCCGTTAAAGTGAAGTTTGCACTAAGGAGGCAGTCTAAGTGGAGTATAAGTGTCAATTAAGTGAAATACATCTTTCTGCTTGAGACGGTTCAGCTTGACTTTCCTATGAGCAAATAACTGCCACTAGTTTCTCTAACCAGTGCAAATAACGTTTCTCATTTCCACCAGGTGTCACTTGAGGCAGTTCGATGTCAGATTCCACCAGTTGTTGCAACATAGCAATACAAAACAAAGAAGTATGAGACATATCCACAGAATGGGAAGTCATGGCTCTTAATATATTTTTATTATAAATTTGTCTTTGGTATCATACTAGCAAAAAAATCACGAGCCAACAGTTGGTATTAATACCAAAAACTCCTGGGACCAAAGATTCAGAACTGCACAAAAACAAAAACTCCTGGGACCAAAGATTCAGAACTGTGTACAAAAACAAAAACTCCTGGGACCAAAGATTCAGAACTTTGCATCAAAAGTATGTGAAAAACAGCTTTGTGAGAAATGAGAACTATACTAAAATTAAAAAATATTGTAAATGCTTGATTTTTAGTCATATTAACTATGCAAGAAAACAGTCCCCAGCTCCTCCCTGCAATGATTCATTTCCTAATTCCTAGCCCCAATTTTGACAGCTTTATGACTCATCAAAACAATGGCCATTGGGATGTTACAATTGTGATTGTACAGGTGATATAGTTTTTCAAAAGGGCAGAAGGTATGTTGAAAAAGTCTAAAAGTAATTTGTTATTGAGAAGCATCATGGCTTAGAAAATTTGATTAATTTTGTTTTTGACATTTACATACATTTTGTACTGCTCCATGCTATGAAAAGATATGGCCAAAAATCAAGTATCAGATAATATTGCAAACACTACTCATAGATTATGTGGTCCAGTGGGTGGGTAAAATTAATTAAACATAACTGAGATATTCACTAAATACTGCGAGGAGTCAGTTTTGCAGCTGTGTGTGAAAAACAAGTTATCTCCACTGTTAGTTGTCAGTTTCGTCCTTGATTCAGTGAGCCATGCAAAAGAAGAGTCATCATTGCATAGGATCATGAGTCATCATGGGCATTTTATTGTGAAGAAGTAAGCACTTTACGTGAACCCACTTTATAGTGACACAGGTGGGACACACTCCATAGTATTATCCCTTTCAGACCATGATCTGTGTTGCTTGGTGATACAGAAAATATTTTTATGAGCTTAGACAAAGCTTCCGAAAGCATTACGGGCTAGTTTTGAATATAAAGACACTCACCAAGGAACTGGGGTAAAATCCCTCACTTGGGCACCCTTCATATCATTGAGCAACATCCCAGCATTGCCAGTCCCCTGTACTTGGTGTCTTTTTCTATATCAGATTCTATCTTTCTGTCTTTCTATTTATCTGTCTATCAGGTCAGCAAATCGGGTTTCAGAAAGAATCTAGAGTGAAATTCAAACCAGTCACGATTTGTCAACAGAGTTGACTAAACAGTTTAAATCTGCAAAATTGCAGTTAATATTACTCAGCAAGACTTAATCAAATTAGATATGATGGCAATAGTTATTCATCATATACATTTCAACAAAGGGAGACAAGTTATATTCCAAGTTCAGGTAATTACGCATATTAAATGCCATTGATCTATTGTTTTTTTTCAACCTGAACCTTAAAGAGGCAGACAAAGATTTTGTAAGTGTGCAACAGTACTTACCACTGAAGCCCAGTTCACACTATCACAAGTGAGAGAGATGCGTGACCACGGACGTCAAAAAGGGACTATACGTGCTCACTCGTGCTCAGATGTGGCTCTGTTAATCATGTATAAATTCTTTTGATAAGCGTCCTTCAGGCATTCTTGTGGCACTCGTATATTGCTGGTGCGAGTAGTTCGAGAGTGAATGAGGAGAGGGCTACGGATGGGCATGGTGTCAGGGTGGTGAACGCCGAGCATCTGCCGAGCGTTCCACGAGCTGTACAAGGGTTAACAAAAGTGGATGATAGATCATATGTAGAATGCTCGCCGACTGACTCCCAAGCGAGTACTGAGTAATTCCCAAGTGATTCCCGTAATAATGTAGAACGTCAGTAAAATTTTTGTACATAATTAAAGAATGTTGCCCTCTCCACGGATAGTCAAGGATGATTTGGAGGGACTACAACTCTGTTACGAATTAGCAGGAGTATCCGTAAAACGTATGGCGAGCGAATTACGTATGAATAAGGATAAGCAAGAGTAAACATTTTGGTCATCCGCGCTAGCTTGCTATGCCCATCCATGAAAGTGAGAATGCCCCTTGGCTTACAAGCATTAAATTTAATGTCTTAGACAATAGCAAACATATTTTTGGGTTAAATTTAATTACCTTATGGAAGCAAGACAAATTATCTTATGGAAGCAAGAAAAAATGTATTCATACATATGATTACTCTGCAACTTTTGTGGTTTTTCCTATCTCAAGAAATGTGTCATATTAAGAATGTAATGAATACACTAACAAAAAAAAACAAAAAAAATATATATATAGAAATATAAACATATGTTTATTTATTTTGACTGCGACCTTTGTATATTGAAGAGGTGGAAGCTGGAATATTATATGTGAAAATGTGGTTTCTTTGCCGAAGAAACTTGGCTAGAGTATTATTTGGTCTCAGTATAATTCAAAATCTACAGATAAGTACCTTTTACTAACTAATACATTTTTGCAATATGTATTACAAGACACTCATTCATAATTGGCAAGCTAATGAACCTTCAACATCAAACAATACATCTTGGAAGCAATAACGAATATTGGGTTGACCACCCATAGTTGCAGTAATATATTTATTAAAATGTTGGTCTCACACATTTCAGCAACATGTCAAAGGCTTGTGACTGAACCATGGATTGTCATAAATGATTCTACTAGTCTTAAGAAGATAGTGGCATTGAACTATAATCTCCAATGGTCATGTTGCCCACAATTTTCTTGCAGAAGTAAGTGTGGATATTCATGGCTTTATGGATCAAGTTTCAATGCCTTAGTGTGTTCTTGTGACATTTATTGTACAGATTTTGGAGAATGCTGTTTTGATTTTGTCTTATAATATCCTAAATATGTACCGAATTGTGGGAGATATATACAACAACATTTCATTACAAATATCTTTGATTGTAAAGCGCTCTTTAAACACACAAGTTTCAAGAAATGTATGTTCTCATCAATGTAAGATTTTATTTCGCACTAATGAAGTAGAGGTTGATATCCAAAAATATGGTATTTACTTTACTGCTCATGTAAATCGATACTATGTGCACATGTTTCAGTGTGAATGGGAAATAAACATTGAAGAATATATAAGAATATACAGAGTGCACTAACTATGTGCTACAAATCTGTCCTTAAGTCATCTTCCTGCCTGTTGACTATTCAAAAATTGAGAGCACTTCAACAGTTGGTTTTAAAAAGTGGGAACAAATATAATTAATGATTACATAATATTTGAAGATGGAAGATGGTTTTTGTGCATTGAAAATAGAAATATCGAACCCCTTCATGTTATTACATTAGTAGGTACATGTATGTCGATAACTTCTCTTTTCTGTAAATTTCTCATTTACTCTTGTATTAAAAGCCTTAGAACAATTCCAGGAAAAATGGCAATGAATTATATTGTAGCACTTGGAGTAGCGCAGATACTCCTACAAAGTAATGATGACTTGGTGTCACATCTGAAGTTGTGCAAAGCTATTGGAGCTGCTCAGCATTACTTTTGGTTGTCAACTCTCACCTGGTTGTACTGCAGGTCTTACCGAATGAAAAAGACTTTCAATTGTAACCACTTCATGAAATTGCAACTGAGACTGTTGCCTTATATCACTTATGGATGGTGATGGTTAAGTCCTTTATGTATTGTGGGGCCTTGCCTTGGTATGGATTTGGCAAACAATGTATTATTTCAATACGGTGATGATAAAAATTGCTGGATATCCAACATTCAACAATACGGAATCATGTCTTCACTATTTAGAAAAATTAAGTCTGGGGGCTGGTCCGCTTTACTAGTATAACATATGCTTATCTAGTTTACAAATTTTATTTGAACATTTCTGTATTTTCTGTTCTTTATTTTATTTATGACATATATATCATGGATGATATTCTACTGTCAATAAAAATTATATATATACTATTCCTGTCCCAATTTTCGTCATCATCAACTCTGGACTTCTAGTTTGTTGTGGTTTATTTCTATATAAGACATTTCAAACGGTTGACCGGGTACGTAAAATCAAACAGCAACAGATCCTCTCCTTATATTTAAACTTTATATTCTCATGGGGCTTCCAGGGTTGCTTGGATTTCTTCCTCATCTGACGGGGATGGAATTCTTTGGTATCCGTTTGTCGTTCTCAATGCATTCCAGTGTATTTTCATCTTTTGCATTTTGGCATTCGTCACATTACATGCGTTCTTTGTAAGCTAATGCACACTCAGAGTGACAGAGAAACACAAGAGAGCAGGCAAAGCCAAATAACTATTGACTGATACTGAAGCAGAGAAACCCAACAGACACTGAATAAACACCCACAAGATGTAGACAATGATGTAGTTTTCTGCATTATACTGTAAAAGGGGCTTAAAATTTTGAATTTCTAATCAGAGCATTGAATTTTACCGTTTTGGAATAAAGATAATAAACATATTTCATTTTAGCACCACATCTTTGTAGTATGTCAGCCTACTCGCGTCTTTCGTCATTTCATCTTTTTCTGACATTTAACAGGCCATCAATGTATACTGTGAGGATCTTATACAGCATCATGAGAACGCCGGATACAAATAAAAAAAATTCTGTTTTTCTTCGAAATGTTCATACGATTTTATTGTTTTTACTGAAACACATGGCCATCAAGACCTCATGTATAACTGATAAATTCAACTGAGATGCATATTGCTTGCTATTAGGTGACTGTATACTGGGATTGGTTAACTGCAGTTAATTTTCCCCAGTGAGTATGTTAAACCCAATTTCCAAAAACTACATTTTGCTTCATCTTAGCCCCAATTTAGCATGAAACACTTTTTGATTTTTAACCATCCAAATTTAAGTAAATAAAAATTGGCATGAATGAAAGTCACGTTGTCGCCGGGTCATGCTGTATAACAGTGTGCAAGTACTATATGCCAGGTTGGCTTTGCTATAGCCATCAACAGATTTGAAGTCTGAAAATGCTTTCACATTGTTAGCTAGGTGTCATTCTAAAATCTAAATTGTGACATAGTCAAGACGAAATGACTGACAAAACAACATGGCTCCATAAAAAACATAAAGAGCAGCAATGAACTTCAAATGCAAAGTCAACATGTCTGCATATCTATTAAGCACTCAGTGAACTGGTATTATTTATGAATGGGCTACTTTTTATCAACAGAGGGAGCTATCAGTACTGCACCCACACCATTGTTTAATGATGTCATCTAAATGTTACTTCATTAACTGCATTCAATGATCTCACTGTTTGATTATGACATCAAATCATTTGGATGCAGTTACTGATAGCTCCCTCTGTTGGCTGATTATTCCCTATTGAATCAGTCATAAAGGCAACATATTTCAACTGAAGTATTTTGGCAACGCAATTATTATGTTTCTATTCCCCGAGGAAATTGATGATCACCTTAAAGCACTTTTTAATATGTCCATCCATGTGTGCAGCAAACAGCATTTTTATTGTGCTCTATTTTGTCAGAGCTGCTCTATAAATGATGCATCTACTTAATTCTTGTTCGTCATTTCCATATTATGTTTTCCTGGTAGTACTACCATAATATGCATGCCTCAGGCAAAAAAACATATTGACAGAAATATGAAAAACAACATAAGATCTTATGCATACATGAATATTCAAGGGTTAGTCATCCTATGAAATCTAAAAAAAAAAACACCATCCCAAATCATAGAGGATTGCAACAATGCAATGTATTTTTATTGAGTGATTACAACTTGTATGAGGTATTGACCACTTTGAGCCCACCTGTTTTAGTAAGGTAGCATAAGACAATTTGATTAATATCCTAAAATACTTAATACACCTTGCATGATGTCCTAAAAGTGGACTCGAGCGTTACATGATCGTCATTGCTTGTGATAAGACCAAAACTAATATTTTGTACTTTTATTGTCATCTAGTATTGTCTACTCATGTTAATTATCTTGGAATAATACTAAATGACAAATTACAATCGAACAACATATAATGAAACTAGAAAAAGACATTGTAAAAATTATACATTCTTTCAAAAAATTATTAAAACGAGAACTGTATTTGTACACACAAAAATACTTCTTTAGGGGTTACATGTCCATTATAATGGATATTATTGAAATAGAGGTAGGGAGATGGAGTAGTACTGCTGTTGAAGGACGTATATGTAAATTATGTATAGCAAATGTTGTAGAAGATGAAAATCACTTCATTTTTGATTGCAAATTTTACCATGTTAAAAGAAGTTGTCCCACCTTCCAAATTCAACAAAGTCACAGAAATGGAAAATAATGATTTCTGAAAATTATGTTTATAACTTTGGAAAATTTGTATCTGAAATTTATAGTATGCGAAGAAAAGCTTTATATGTTGCTACATGATCAGCCAGCTTTAAAATTTTATAATTAACTTTATGAAACGTTATATTGTTTAATATTCGATAGTCCATTAATACATTGGTTCAAATTTAATGTTATTCAATGTTTTTATTTTTATTTTTTAATTATTATATTAGCGCCTAATGAAATTATGCGGTTTAGGTCACTTGTAAGCCCGAGTGGGCTGGGGAGTTACAATTGTCATACCTGTTGTTTTTGTGTTTAATGTTAATAACTCTATGTGACTAAAATAAAAGAATTTCAACTATTCAAGCCTAATTCTGTAAAGGAAAGCAGCCTGATCAGCCTTGACTTTTGCTGGTCGTCATATCCACTTACGGTGAATGAATCTATTACTACTACTTATTGAATATAAATTATATAACGTATTCAAGCTGTTGCTATGTACCAATTACACAATAAATATTTAAAGCAATAAAAAAAACGTGAGCTGACTTAATTTTACAACCAAATGATAAAACAAACTGCACTTAGATCATTGGTGGTAGATGGCCATAATGGGTACCGTTTCTCATATTTGGGTTCTTCAGATTTTTATTGGTATCATTTCAATTTTATCAGGATTTGCCGATCACACTTGCATAAAGGCGCATTACAGGGAAGAAGCAAGCATCAGTTTCTCGCAGCTTGGTTGAAAAGGACCAGAAAATGACATGCGTCCGTGCCTGTTCTCAACAGACAGAACCTCTGTGCATCGCATTTATTTAAACTGAAATCAACTGTGAACTGTGCTTTGCCTGCCCGAATAATCAGGCTCAAACTCCATGGACCAGCTATGAAAAAGTGCCAGTTATGATAAGGCCAGACTTTGAAGAAGAGCAGTTACCTTTAATCATTTAAAGCATTTAAGTTTGGTTTTTTCTTTAAATTGATAGATTCTTTTTTCTATAAAAGTAGCTCATTGATATTTTTCATAACTCTGTCTTAGAGTGGCAATTTTCTATGTGGAATACTGACATGTTTAGCGGTAAAACAAGGAGATTGGTAAGTTTGAGTGTTTAGCATCTTTTTTACTGTAAAATAGACCTATGACATGATATAACTATGACTGATATGAGCTTTAACAATGCTATATATATATATATATATATATATATATATATATATATATATTGAACAGGTTCTCAGTTCTGTGACAATATTTGGTTCAATGGCTGATAGGAGATTGGGATCGGTAACATACATAAAGGCTAAAACAGTTTGCTTCAAGTTGGCAAAATTGAAAACAAATTTGAAAACTTGTCCAAATTTCTACTATCCTGACGATTAGAAAAACATTATGATAATTCACACAAGTGAGCTCTACAGTGACCATAGTTTTAGCTAATTTTGCATATAGAGTCCCTGGTTACCACTTCCAAAGTTCATCAATTAAAGATTTAGTCAAATTGAACTGGCAACTATAGAATTTTACTGCAGTAGAACAGGCTACGCAACATTGTTTTTTCAGGTGATTGACCACATGGCCTAGAATCTATAAATAGAGCTTACAGGCCATTACTATGAGAAAAAGTAAGTAGTGGCTGAACTGTCTTATCTCAGGCGTAGGTCTGCTGGGAGTGCAGCAGTTCAAGTGCAGTCCAGGGAACATTTTTATTTATTTATTTATTTTTAATAATATGTTTTATCATATCATTTATATCTATCGACTATTATCACACAAGTCTGGCATGGGTCTCTTTTTAAAGAGAGCATAACTTGTTATCCACTCCTTGGACTAGGGGTAAGATGCCCGTGAAGGAGGGTTCTGGCTTATCGCATTAATGGGGAACACATGTGGTATCCATTTGACAGTTGCAACATTCAATGGCACGGGTCTCTTTTTAAAGAGAGCATAATTTGTTATCCACTCCTTGGACTAGGGGTAAGATGCCCGTGAAGGAGGGTTCTGGCTTATCGCATTAATGGGGAACACATGTGGTATCCATTTGACAGTTGCGACATTCAATGGCACATCATCCTAGTTGTGAGTCCACATATACCAATGGCAACTTCCTCGTAGGAGCTTGGACCAATGGACCAAGGACCTTAAAAGCGTCAAGGCCCTTGCTTGGACTAAACAGTCAAAGCACAGGTGTTCACCAACGTGATAGTGTGGTTAGCAATGACCCAGCTAAGAGACCAATATTAAAAATAGATGTGCATGGGACATACAGTACCGGTTGCCATGATTAATAGAACTAAGCTAGAAATTGCAAAGCACCCGGTTTGTTGGCCTGGAGTTCATGAGTCCGATGGCATGAAATTCTGAAATCTGCATTTTATTGTACAATTTAAATCAATTTGTCGGTATCATGGAAGACTTAGTCAATTCAGTTTGTTTGAATTTTGTGAATAGCATATGTTAATAATTTAGCCAAGATGTTGCTATGAATCAAAAAAACACATGGAATATTTAATGTTACAAAAATAAATGTGATGACAAATCATTCCATTACGAAAACATAAAGCATAGCTGACAAATGCATTGCACGCATATCACAAATAGCCAGTATGGAGACAGTTTCTCATATTTGGGTGCTTCAGATTTTTATTAGTATCATTGCATTTTCATTGGGATTCGCAGATCAGACATCCACACAGGCACATTACAGGGAAGAGGCAGGCGTCAGTTGCATTTCTCACAGCTCAGTTAAAAAAAGTGAAAAAGTAGAATGTGCTCTTGACTGCACAAAGCAGACAGAACCTCTGTGTATCGCATTTAATTTAACTGGAAACATGAACAACTGCGAGCTTTGCTTTGCCTGCCCAAACAATCAGGCGTACGCTGTGTGGAGCAACACCAAGCAAGTGCAAGCTATGATAAAGCCAGATTTTGAAAAAGAGCTACAGCAAGGTATCTACGTTTTTACATTTAACACCATTTCAACTGTCTGAGCATCTTGAAAATGGGTAGTGTGCTTTCTAGTAAAGTTCTGTCCATAACTCTGTGTGGGCCGGGCAATTTTTCTATTTAGAATACAAACCGGTTTTAAATGGTTGCCCAGGGGAATCAATAGCTTTTCAATACATGTACAGGAGTAAAAATTATATGAAAATTAAGTTTATCCCCTTGGGGAGTCAGAAGTGACCTGAGGAGCAGGTGACCATTCTTCACAGGGAACCATTTGAGCATTTTTTTACTATCTAAAAAAATATTCATACTTTACTTTTTATATTTTTTTTGTTCATTTTGTGGCTTCAGAACTTGCAGTACTCATCCCTATGGAAACATCAAATGACAGACTAACTCCAGCTTCTGGTGCCACTGCAACCATATATGGGACAGGTAAGTACTAGTATGAATAACAAATCTCACTGTCACTCGTCTAAAGCCTAGTCAGTTTATATGATCAGCTGCTAGAGGCAGGCCCTCGAAGGTCCTGGGCCTCCATGCGGCGAGGGTGGGAACACTTGGGGTGAAGTCCTCTATCCCCAGTGGCTAAAACAGGACAGTGCTCATTGCACAAGCTGCTCCAGCTATCCAACGCAGAAAATTATTGATTTTTTACATGCTTCTGATTTCTACTACCAAATATAGATAATCAATCTTACCCTAGAGAGCCTCTACATAGCCCACTCAGGTGCTGATGAGGCGTTAAACAATAACACACACACACACACACTGCTAGAGGCAGAAATAAAGATGAGATCATAAGGCTTAGGGAGTCCTAACTGAGGTGTGATTGAATTGTGACAATGGGACCAAAGAATGAGTTACTATGCAATTGAATAACCAACAGTTGTGAATTCTGAAAAACACAGCAAAAAATGTTGGACTACCTAACAAAAGATGGCATTGTATACCAAATTTACCTGTGTTGCTATCAGCGTGCAACATCACCTTTGCTTAAAATTTAAGAATGATAAACTTGAGTAGCTTGCAAGAATTCAAACCAAGAATGCTTGGACTCATATTCGAGTAGGCCAATGCCATTTTTCTGATCACATAGATGATGCAGCAGTTTACTGAATGCTTCTTTGACGAAGAAAACCTTAATTTGAACTTACAGTGCCAGAATTTGTCAATCCAGAATGAAGGGCTTACAAGTATGTCCATTGAAATGGAAGAATTGTTGTGAAGTGCGCAGAGAATTCATTAAAGCGTGCAGGACATGTTCAAACAAAGAAAAACACACAAGATATTTTGTACTCTATGTCTTTGAGACTTTTGCATACTTATCAAATGGCTGAAGATGAAGGTATTTTTTGTTTGGAAATCAATCAGGAATTGTTGCAGTGTACATAATTATTCATGAAATAAGTGCTAATTTGTTAATATATGAAAATGAACACCAATTCCACCTCATTTGTCTGTGGATGCAGTCAATCAGATCAAATTAGCATTGATGAGTACATCATACAATAATGTATATGGTTCATAAACAGCTGTCAAAATGGCTTAGTGGTATTGTTGTCAAATGCGAGTATTAATACTGTTAAGTCCTGGCAGGCTAGTTAATTTTCACATTCTTTCCTAATTAATAGCATTTAAACTCAGGTGATTTCTTGTGCACAATGCCATCTTTTGTTAGGTAGTCCAGCCAGCAAGACAGTCCAAACAATTGTTTAATGATATTATCATACAGTCAGGTCATTGAGTGCAGTAAACTGCTGATGATGACATATTTAGATGTGTCAATAAACAATGGTAGGACTGTCTCCCTGTGTCAGTTATCAGATTTCCATTAAGTGTGAACATTTTGAATAATTTTATTCCATTTAACAAACATTTTAGGAATAACCGTCACAACTGGAAAGTATGGCAATGCGCTGTTCTTCCCCAGCAACAGCAGTGATGGTGGCAACTACATTGGCCTTGGTCCCCTTGCAAATTACTGTATTGGGCATATGTCTCCATGTGCCAAAGGAATGACCCTCTCTCTCTGGTTTAAATTGCCTAGGCAAGGTCATGAGTGGCCTTACTTTTTTTCATCAACAAGGATCACTGTTGAAACACCCACACCAATTGGTAGTTCATATTTCTATATGTCGGTCTGGGTGAAAAATGGTACACATTATTCTTCGAAACAGACAGCAACGACCATGTCCTACAATGAAGGACACCATGTTGCAGTTACCTACACTAAGGCTCTAGAGTATGACCTCTTTGTTGAAGGATGCAAGTACAACCCCAACCCCACAATCGGTTCATATTCTGCAACTCAAATAAGCGCAGCCATAGGTGGAACTTCTGGAGGACACTGCATCCGAGGCACCATTGATGACATCCGCATCTGGAATGAGAAGAAAGATGCACACTTCATATGGTTCTTGTGGAAATACTGACGTGCATTACTTCAAAAGAATATGACCAATAATGAATGTTACATGCAATACTACTTCAACAAACCAGGACACTCTTTTCATGCGGCAGCCATTTTGGCAATTTAGCCTTATTGATCTGATTTTGAATACATCATATACTTATGGCATCATAACTTCTCCATTGTTCTTGCACTCTGTGACCTTGCCTACTGATGATGTCACAATACTTAACTGAGTAAAAAGAGAGGTGAATGAGTCAAAAATGCCAACATGGCTGCTCTTTGAAAAGATTGATATTTCAAGCATCATTAATGAATTGTTGGATAGTAATCATATTTTAAAGAACATTGGTGAGGTCTGAGAGGCTGGGCAAAGGTGTCCTTATCTTTAGTCGAGCAGTGATAGAGCATCATGATCTTTGGTTAGACTAAACAGTCTCTTCATGATGTTAGCTCCAACTGGAACTAGCCTGCCAATTTCAGTCACAGACCTACCTTAACGTAAAATTGTTTTGTCATTGTTTTATGTGAAGTGTCACCAGTATTGTGCATGTTGTGTGAGTAGTAAATGCACTATTGACTGATGTATTATTTTTTGCAAAATTGGTTACTGAAACTGTGATATTAAAATACATTTTATTAAATAATATGATGATCAAGAAAGATGAGGAGGAGGGTATAAATAGAGGCATAAAAATGCCATTATGGAGGAAAATGTATCAAAAGAAATATGAATGGTTGTGTAAAATCTCATCATCAATAATACTACTACTACGGATTGTATTGTGTCTCCTAATGGAAATTAACACAAAATCAATACATATGATTTGTCAAATGACAATAATGGCACATGAAATAAAAAGTTATACATAATAAATATTGCTTTATCAGTGTTTTTATATTGTTTCTTTCCCAATAAAAGCACTTATTGAAATTATAAAAGTCCATTTGTCAACTCACATTGATCACCACAATCTACCCATTTTAGCATTCAGACATTCCGCCAAAAAATTTCAAAGACGCGCAGTACAAAAACAAAGTCAGTTTGATAATTTTATTCAAATGCACCAAGTTGAGATTTAGCTCATTATACTCAGACCAGTACTTCAGAAATACATGCTGTGCTGCAGTGAAGTGTGTGTGTGTGATTAGGGCTTTACGTCCTGTATTTCTGCACCAGTTGGGCTAATTAGGACAGGCAGAGACATAGGCAATGAGACACAGGATGAAACAGCCATCCAACTTAGGCTCGACCGGGAATCGAACCCGGGACCCAGCGGTTGGAAGCCCAGAGCACTACCTCTGAGCTAGGCCCCCGCCCCATGCTGCAGTGAAACGCTCAGCTAAAGTCAGCATAGTACACAAGCATCATTATGAGAAAGATTGTTCAAGAAAACATGGTTGAGGATCTGGACATTATACTTTATTTAGTGGGCTGGTGTGACACCTTTATTTCTAGAGCAAAACTAAAACACTTACCCAAATGAAATTTCGTCAGACCACCCATCGAAACAGAAACTACCATAACCGTTAGGTGTTATGTTATTGTAGTAGTCAGTTTTAAGTTGCCCTTTCCAGATTCTCTTGAGTGCTATGATCTAATTATTAGGTCCCTTTGCCTTTGTACTTAAATGTATAGGTCTAAATGTTAGATTGGTCATGTTTAAAATTACAATAGCTTGATCTGCATCAGGTGATCAATCAGAAAATTGGCTGAATAATATTTTATACCTGAAGCCAATAAAGCATGTTGCACACGTCCATAATGACAGTATGTTATGGTATCACATTACAGGGACCATATGAATTATTAAATATCCTTCAAATCCCCTTTTATTGCTCTGTCTTTTTGTAGCAATACACTAATAAAATATTTAGAAGCACAAAAAACAAATGCCAAATATAAATTAGTCAATGAGACAGCTTTAGGTCACAGCTGGGTAAATGCAGTTAGAAAAGGTGTAGCCACAATGGGGGTTAACTTTACACTGGGATCTTGTGATTATTGTCACTGTCTATTTGTTTCAATTACGTTTTGCTTGACCGATACTCTCATCGACACATTTTAAGCTTAAGGAACAAGCCGGCATCAGTTGCATCTCACATCTTTCAGTCAAAAGTGGGGGTGGGTGGGTGATTAGGGCTTTATGTCCTGTATTTCTGCACCTGCTGGGCTAATTAGGACAGGCAGAGACCATGGCAATGAGACGAAGGATGAAACAGCCATCCAACTTAGGCTCGACCGGGAATCGAACCCGGGACCCATCGGTTGAAAGCCCAGAGCGCTACCTCTGAACTAGGCCCCCGCCCCCAGTCAAAAGTAGCACTATCATAGAATGCACAATTGCTTGTTCTCAGCAAACAAAATATCTTTGCATGGCGTTCAGTTCCACTGGAAACAATAACTGTGAGCTGTGCTTCGTCTGCCAGAATAATCAGCAAGTGCCAGCTATGATTAGTCTCGACTTTGAAAAAGAGCTCCTGCAAGGTAATGTTTCAGTTATCCATAGCATAGAAATATTTTTGGTGTCTAGGCCTAGCTTCAAACTCTTTTGAAACAATGGTTAAACGTCACAATTAAGCTTCCCATGTTCTCCATAAATAAACTTATTTCTTCGTGTCTAAATGACTGACGATTTTAGTGGCCTTTTTGTGACAGGTGGCCTTAGTTATAAAAGGAATTTTAGAACCACCCGTTACATGAAACTATTAAGGGTGAGATGATATTTGATAGAACAAAAATCTGCCTATACATTTTTGAAAAACTCTGATAATAATGACAATAGTAACTTGTCTGTTTCATCATTTAAATAGAAAGATAAATTTAGAAATAGATCAAAATGTATGCAAAATGGTACTCACCAATTTAAGAGAGTTAATGCATTACAAATATCCTACAACATATAAGCAGATAATTAGGTTATCTATAAATACACAAATGAAACAATGGCATTAAATAATGATCAATAATGCATTGCTTAAATATTTTGTAGGTGCAACAGTCACTACTGGAAAGTATGGTAATGGGCTTTACTTTCCCAACCACAGTGCTTTTGATGGTAACTACATTAATCTTGGTCCCATTTCTAACCACTGTATTGCAAAGCTACCTACATGTTCAACTGGAATGACCATGTCTCTGTGGTTCAAGCTGGCCAGCCAAGGTCATCAATGGCCAACTCTTTTTTCGACAACGTATATCACGGTGCATATGAATACTCCAAGTGGGAAATCTTATTTCTCTCTGGCTGTATGGTTGAGGAATGGTACTCACCAATATCAGAGAGTTAGTACATCACAAATATCCTACAACGAATGGCACCATGTGGCGATAACATACAGTAAGACTGAACAGTTTACACGCTTTATCGATGGATGCAAGGACATGACTAGTTAAAGTATCCGGCAAGTATCTGCAGCTCAGGCAAATACCCATATTGGATGCTATTTTGGACAAAAATGTGCCTATGCCACAATGGATGACATCTGCATTTGGAATGAGTGGAAAGACAAGAAGTTCATATGGTTCTTGTCAAAATATTGAAGTCACTTTCAAGAAGGCCTCTACTTATATTGCCATGTCAGGCAAGTAAAAGAACCCACCCATGGGGTAAATCAACCCTCGATAGTGGCAAGAACTTGCCTTAGAGGGCTGCACTTCCATATCTATCTATTTATCTATCTATATTGCCAAGTCAGTCTTGCAATAAAGCAACTGTTCAGCTGAAATTTCAACAAGACTGGACATTGTTTTATAATTGATATAGTTTAGTACAGATTAGTACTTAAAGGATGAACTGTTACATTTTCTGCTGAAAATTCGACAAGAATGGACAATTATTTTCAATAAAACAATAATTGATATGGTTCAGTACAGATTAGTGATTAAAGGATGAATAAGGTACACCGTTACATTTTCTGCTGAAAATTTCACAAGACTGGACATTATTTTCAACAAAACAATAACTGACAAGGCAGGTATCATCAATCGCAAAGTCAGGCTGTGGTATCCGAAAGAAATATCAACAATAAGACTGTCATATAAAATAGATAACATCAAATCTATAACACTGCAAATCACTCGATTAGAGAACTACACTCAGGCATAAAGATCCCTCAGAATAATCTTTGCCCCATACCAAAGAGTCATGTCATTCATTCAATAACTGACTCTCTTAAAATAGATTTTGTGAACACCTGTTTTGTCAGACATAGGTGTCAGGATTTTGGAAATCATGTTACTAACAGTCATATTGACATTTGTTTTGCATGTGAACTTGGCTGAAGGAAGTTAATGGCCATGTCCTGTCTTAACTAAAGGAGTTTCATCCATCCTTGACTAAATAGAGCAGGTGGTGACATTGGGGTATGGTTCTGGGCAAAATACTCTTGGGAATTAATCATGAAAATCCACTGCCGGAAGCACCATTGGACCTAGACCTCGAAGCCAGTTGACTGACTCAGCTAACATTTTGCTGCTAACTTCACTAAGTCATAAATTCATGAGTAACTGCTGTTTGTTCCAAATTTTTGTTCCTACCCAGAAGCTGACTAAATGCTTTACAGTTCTATTAAAGTCACACAATCGAGTTTTAAAAATTATTACCTTTGGGTGTGAAACTGATCCGGATCCCATTTCCTACAAACTTCTGTTCATCAATATATATGGAAATTTGAAATAATGACCAGGGTAGGGAAATCTGTCATTCTCTATTTGGAAATTACAGTCCTTTTCCTCACATTCAACGCAGTGACTGATCCAGAAACGACATATTTTCAGCTGTGTTTGTGGCTAAGTTAAACTTCCAAATCTGACTTTTGCTGCTTATCATAATAAATGTGGTGGCTTGAATTGAACAAAATATCACTAACTTTTGTGGCTATATGCTGTTGCTTATGGGTCTATCGGACATACTGCAAAATTGTTATTTATGCAAAACCTGGTTTTCAAGTGCAAAATATCTCAGCAAATATCTTGTTGCATCATTAATAGAATGCTCTAATCTGCTGACTTTGACAACTCCTATTCTTGACCCCTGGAACGGTCTTAAGTTGGCATAATGTACATATCAATGCAGCTGGTATAACACAGTAGAAAAAGGCAAGCCAATTTATTGCAATTTTAATTTTCTATATTTTGACCAGTTTTAGTTCATCATCAGGAAGTGACAATTGTACAAGTACAGAGATCACAGAACAGGTTATAAAAACATGAAAGATTGATCATAACACAGAACATAACAATATGATGTGTGTCCCTCAGAACATCCGGACTTGCTTTTCTGCTGTAATTTGCAAGAAAAACCAGTTGCGCAACTATGGATATTTGTGAAACACATTATGAAGAAATCTCACAACTTTAGCTAAAAAGGTTAGTTGACAGCTTGACAAATGGAAATACAATTTCCATCACTGATATTTAGAACAATGCAGTTGCATGTAGTATGCAATTTGTTGGTGTTTCTTTTATGTTAAATGCTAGTTTTTTTCTGTCTGCGTGTCTTGTGTGATTTACATGCATTCTATATATAGCACTACTTTATTGTATACTGTAACTTCTTAAATAAATAGTAACTCAATTGATCAGCTATGACTGAATGAAGTGTATTCATTGTGTAGCACGAGGTTTTTCATATGCTGACATGGATGCCTAAGGTGATCACGTGTCGTGGCACTGATACATCGAAGGCGCGAGAAAAGAGGAAGTGAATTTAGCATTATTTACACCATGGTAAATATCCCCATGCACAACGACTAACTATTGTACATGAGCCATGCTGCACTGGGATTAGTGACAGCCAGAAAGTGGGTGACGTCCAAGGCAACTTCTTCAGCCTTGCACTAGAAATCATGAGTTCAGTGAGAGCAGGCACTTTTCATGATCTGACTTGCTTATACTTTTAATTTAATAACTTTTTCAAATTTTGTCCTAAAAGATAAAACATTTTCTGCGAGCTAAGATTGCCATCAATCGGCATGTGTTACTGGCATTTATTATTGAGATGAAGTATGGACAGAGCACTATTGTTCCAGTGAATAGTAATGGGGATACTGAATAATTGTACAGTAGACATATTTTCTATTGGGGTTTAATGGTACAAAACAAGTACACAATGGTTACATTGTGAGACATGAGATATGTACACCCTCAAATGTTATGCATAACATGGCCTATTGGCCTCATTGTATATGGACATTTTTGGATGTACATATCTTCATCTCTCACAGGTAAGCATTGTATAATTGTGTGAAGTAACATAGGTAACAAATTGAGGAAGTACAGAAGCAATGTGGTAGCGCAAGATTACTTTTGACTAAGAGATACAGCTCTGAAACATTATGATAATGCTGTGTCAGTTGTTTTGTGGTTGGTATTTAATGGAATCAGAATCAGGTTCAGTTTATTTACGTGTTACACATGAAAAAATTCAATAGCAGCTTACGCACATAGCACTAGAAACAAAACAACAATCAATGGATGAGACTAACCTATTTCGCAATGCAGCACTGTTGGTGGGTGGGTGGATTATGGCTATAGATCCTGTATTTGAGCTCCTGTTGGGTTAATTAGGACAGGCCTCATGGCCATGAAATGGAGGATGAAACAGCCAGCTAACTTAGGCTCGACCGGGAATGAAACCCTGGAGCCAGTGGTCGGAAGCCCAGAACGCCACCACTGAGCTAGGCCCCCATCCCAATGCAGCAATGTTGGAGGGCCACCCAGTCACCTTGCCTGTGGGGGTTGGAGCACCTACACACATCTTACCTGTGTCACCATGTTTTAAGATTACGATAATAACCATTTTAAATTATGTATTTGCAGATGCGAGTTTGAGTCCGTAAAAATGAAATGAATGAAAATGGGATGAAAGGCATGCATGGAATGCTACCAAGAAAAAATTATAATAATAAATTTAATAAAAATAAACTTGATAATTGTTAATCAAACGGTTATGGGCTTCACCTAACACTTCCATTCTTTAATGGTAATTCACTGTAATGTCTGTATTGGCCACCATGTGGAAGATTGTTTGGTGACGTTTATCAGCGTGTAGTAGGGCCAGCCCAGAAATATGTTCTCTCTGCTTGTGACAAACACTTGACGTCATTGCATACAGGAATAATTATTGTTGTTGTAATAATTTTGTAGAATAGTTTTTACATTTTTCAGTAGTAAACTGTGAGGGTGACATTACACCCCAGTACTACTGCCTTTGCTTGGTGTGAGCATGATGTGACCTTCTGCTGAGAATCACAGTATACAGAATTGACCAATCAGTGGCTGCAAAACCCTCATGATGTCACGGATGAAATAGAAAGATATAAAAGACTATTCTACAAAATTAGAGCAGAACTCTAGCATTAATGCATTTGCCCTAACAACATTTATATGTTATTACTCTATGTAGCTTAGCTGTGCATTTTGATAGTCACATTGACATATCTCAGCTGTGTTTCTAAAATATTAAGAGAAAAATGAAAAAAAAAATAAAATTTTCGTTTCCAGAGCAGGACTCGCACACTACTTCACCTACAAGCATAAAAAACTTAATAAGAATATATATGTCTAAAGTAGTGCAGAGATACCTTTTTGGGCTTTTATGACCATTTATTTAATGACTCTGTGATCCTCATATCAGTAACATTTTGCCAATGATATATCTAGATCATGGTACTTCCACTATAAAGCTTTTTTTTGACATTTGTTTCATCATTCTTTTTTTGTTCATAATATTGGAATATCTGGAAAATATGCTAAAAATTGTGTTGCTTCCTTCATATTCCTTAGCATCCCATACTTAGCAATGACCTCCGTAAATGTTGTGCAATTCATGTGCATACAATTATTTAATATTTGATCATAGTAATGCCATGCTCAACCCATTCAATAGATTTTGTTTATAACTAACAATTTTACAATAATTAGTTGCATAATGATCTATAATATTTATCATTGTTTTCTTCACATACAACTGTAAAGTGTTTGGTTATGAATACTAATTGAATGCCATCGATTAAATCTGGCAACCCAACAATTCAGTAACTGTGGAAGGGATTATGGCAACTGATAATATATAGTTCCTTCAGTTGCCAGCTACATATAAACAGTGAGCAAAAAATATTTTGACATATAAAGGCATTAATATGGATGTGTTGAGTATCATTCCATACAAAAAAAAAAACCTTTAAGATTTGTATTTATTTGTATTTAGACTTCATTTGTTAAAATACAAGTAAGTACAAACCTTAAAGGTTCATTTTGTGTGAAATTAATGTTGCTGAATTCCATATATATTCCTTAGGATCATTGATATAGCCAATATATGATTGTTTTGGACATAGAAATGATAATCTTAGTTGTATATTAGTTAAGGGAACATGCTATTGTGTTGATAATTCTAGCGAACTAAATACTCCTTATTGTGCATAAAATCTTTGAAACTTTAATGGCAGGAAAAGGACAGACAATACTTTTAATGCTCACTTGGCTTTACTCTGAACACAATGAATTGCTGTTAAGAATTAAGATATTTGTATGAAATTATAATATCATGCGCAAATGAAAAATAAGACCACTAATATTGTAATATACACCAAATCTTAAATTTCATCATCCAAGAACAATCAGGGTATTGACAATTATGCAATAAAATAAACACAGTTCTTGTGTATTTGAAAAAAAATTCATAATTTCTATTCATTCATATTTACCAAATCAACTGAATATTACAATGTGGATGTTATTATCCAAGTATATTTGCATAATAAGACAATGTAAGACTTAGTGGATTAATGTAAGACTTAATACGGGCGTTACTGTTTACAAAAATAAAGTAAGACTTTATCAGACTTTGTAATAACCCACGGGAACACTGTATTATTTCACACTTGACAGAATATAAAGAACAAATGAAGTAATTCAAGAATTCAAAAATAGGACATCTTGGACTTAGCATTGCGTAACAGTCTATGTCTGCCAAGTTGCAATTGTTTTGGTTTATCGCACATATGAACACTCAAGAAATAATTGTTTCCAAATTTTGTAAAACATAGTCGAGATATGTCAGTGTGGCTATCACAAGGCAACACTAGGCCATGTAGAGTGTTACTGTATAAAATTACAAAATAAACCTTTAAGATTTGCATTTATTTGTAAGTCTTTATTTGCCTCGTCATTCAATAATTGATTCATTGGAGCAGTATAGAATGTGATTAATGAAAGTCAATGAACACTATACAAAAGAATCAGAATCAGAATCAGAATTTCTTTTATTTTCCATACATACACTTACTGTTGCTGCTGCTATATTATATCATTGATGAAATGGATGATAAAGTATGAAGTATGGAGGGAGACCCCCACAAGGCAATTTGCCGTTTCTTGGACAAGCTTCATCAGACTGCGTCCTGGGTTCAATTCCTGGTCCAGACTAAGTTGGATGGCTGTTTCATCCATCATCTCATTGCCATGGTCCCTGCTTGTCCTAATAAGCCATCAGGTGCAGAAATACAGGATGTAAAGCCCTGATCCACCACCCAACTGGGCTATGTCACACTGAAGCCATAACACTCGTAGTCACTCAAGCATGACACTGATAATACTTAAAATACCATGCTGTTCCAAACATTCCCTTTCTCAAAATGTGCAGACTAAAACAATTACAACACTTGCATAATCTAAAATCTTATTATTTGCTGAGGTTACACGATCATCTACCTACCCGATATTTGTTATGACGAAGCGCAGAAAAGCTCCAAGAATGTCTCAATCAAACTAATTGTGTAACTTTATCACAAGTTTGTAAACTTTACACATCAAAAGTTATTTTAACATTGCCAGTTAAATCACTCACATTTAATCAAGTAACAGATATTCTGAATTTTTTTGATATTGGTGATGGAACGCTGGGTAACATATTCAATCACTTCAAAATTCTGGTAACAATTGGGAAAAACTTCAGTACAAGTTTATTAATTACAAATAGTTGGTGACAAAACATTTAGAAATATTTCCATCCAAGGTAATTTTATTCTTCTGATTATGTTTCATTTAACTAAGTGGGTTTACCTAAGGCTCATGAAAAGACATATTATTGACAACAATGAAAAAATTTCAATCTCTTTGCGGGCATTTTAAATTGTAAGTTTAACTTGCAGAGTCGTGGAAAGAGTCAAGTCTGTGCAATATCATCAAATGAATTGACTGCTTACTCCCCCCCCCCCCCCCACCAACAAATAATATTTTAAAAAGCCACAACTGCCCTGAAAGGAGCCCAGTTATGCCTGGGAATTAGCTGTGAATGCAAAGATGTGGGTTTTATGCAGGCAAAACCTGGTCAGAACATTGTTAGTTCTCAGCATTTTTCAAAACACTCAGATGGGTAAGCTCATTTATATCTTTTTAAATGCTTTTTACTGCACATCATGTATAAATAATTTACTAAAAACATGTGCATTTGAGAATTTCAGATGTAGTTAGAAATTGTCATTGAATAATCCTTCTACCTCACATGTATGTTTTTGCACATTTGATATAGGCATATGATAATTAAAGATCTTATGGTAGTTTGTAACTGTACCAGTAACCACAGAGTAACTCAGAGGGGACAGTGCAGCTGAACCATTGCCAGCCTGTTCAGGGTTAGTTTTTCACAATATATCAATTGCACAAACAAATGATGTCACAGTAATGAACAACAATGACATCACTGTTGACTATGGTGATTATGACGTCACTATCACAAGGGACTCTTTTCACTAACAATGAAAATGTGTCTTGCTACAATCGGGGTCATTGAAATTGGCTGGTAATTGAAATTGGCCACCCCCTCAAACAATTACAGACCCTCATAAATTATGTCAAAACTACTCTTCAAATCATTTACAATGTTCTGAAACTTCAACAGGCATTTTGAAAGTGTTGGTAATTATTTATTTTGCATGGCCAATTTTGATGACCCTGGCTAATATTATTTGGATGACCCCAAGTGTATACTCTGTTATTTCAGTCACATGTGAGAAACTGAGCAACAACCCTTGGATTTTGCGAGCTGACTCCAACAGTCTTAAGTCAATAATTGCGTCAAATTATGATCTACAGTGGTCATACTGTAGGGAATTATCTTGCAGAGGCATATGTGGCAGGCAAGCTGCTTATGGAGCAGTTGCAAATGTTTTGAAATGTTCATGTGACATTTATTGCATAGATATCGGAGATTGTTGTTTGGACTTTGTGTTGTACTGTCCAAAATATGCCAAGAGAAATTTGCAACAAACTCATTTGAATGTGGTGAGCATCAACAAAAAACCAAGTAGTTTAGGAGATTTTATTGTTGAGTATGCACTAAAAATTGAAAGTTTTAACATATATGATACACTGAAGAAAAAATGTTTACCGATCAGTGATGACTTTTATGTGAATGTTGTCACTGGTTGCAATTCACAAACCAATTATAGTAACATTGACAAAAATATGTGTGAAAACCACATCAATATAATACCACAATATGTACTTTTGGAAAGCATGGGAAAGTTTATAGTGTTTAAGAATCTACATTGTGCAGCTTGTAATGGTATAATTGCATCTGAAGTAGTTCCTATTGAGATGATTTATGTATGTGATGAACACAAGCTGAATACTTTTCGAGAAGTATTGTACAACTCGGGTGAAGAAGACTTCTTCAAAGCGCTGAAGCAAAACTGTAAAATGAAGTTAAAATTTTTGGATACAGACGGTGCAAAGCACCAAAAAACATTGCGCCAAATCCAATGTGCACCATTTGTAGCAAAAGAACCTGTTATAGTCAATGGAAACAAGTCTGTGCAAGAATTGGTTTGCAAACGGTACTCATCATTGATACAAGTTGGGCACCAACTTTATAAGAATGATCTTTGTTCGCATATACAAATAGACACTGATAATAAAACACGTCATTGCCTGGCTTTATCTCCACCTGATACCACACATTCCATATCATCCAGGGTGGAATTTAGAATGTTGATGGATCTAGATGGGATAAATGAAGTGAAGTTGCTGTCAAAATCGGTATGCTCTGCTCAACCAGGTGTAAAACTGAAGTGCTCTGGTTTATATTGCTCGGGTGCTGAAGTTAGGGTTGGAATAAAATGTTTCCGGCAGCACTTGAAACCCCAACCAAGATTAAACGGTTATTTTCATTTGCGGCTTAAGTTCTTCAATGTGTCTTTTGGAAAATTTCACATAATTAAAAACCACTTATCAGGTCATAATTGCACAAACGTAAACATTCTAGACAATTACGCAGCAACAGAAATAATATTCGAATGTTTCAATAAAATATTTTTATTGTCATTGTGGAAACTGGTCTTGGCATTTTACAACGACATTTCATTGCCTCTCTCCTTGAGTTTAAAGTACTCAATCCACACAAGCATGGAACGTTTTTGCTCTAAACAAAACAAAACTCTATTCCATGTGAATCAAGTGGACGTTGTTATTCAGGCAGATACCATCCACTTAACAGATCTCGTCCATGGATATAATTTTGATATATATGAAAATGAATGGGCAGTTTACATGGTCCCTCATCAAAATATGCACAGTGAGCTTATTGTATGTTACAGTAAAATCCAAGTATGTCCAAAAGCAATCTTCTCTAGGGAAGATTATAGGACAATCCGGAACTCTTCAACAGTTGTTCTAAAGAGTGGAAAAGAAATATCTACCGACTTCATGATATTAGATGATGGAAGTTTAATTACTTGTGTTGAAAGTGGAGACATCAAATTGTTAAATATTATCACATTGACAGGTACGTGTATGTCAGTAACTTCACTTTTCTTTACTTTCATCATCTATTCATGTAATAAGAGCCTTAGAACAATTCCAGGCAAAATGACAATGAACTACATTGTAGCACTTGGAGTAGCGCAGATACTCCTACAAAGTAATGATGACTTTGTATCCTATCCACTGCTGTGCAAAGCCATTGGAGCTGCTCAGCATTACTTTTGGTTGTCAACTTTCACCTGGTTGAACTGCATGGCTTATAGAATGTACAAAACTTTCACTGGTAACCACTTCGTGCAGTTGCAACAGAGACTCGCACCATATTTTGCCTACGGGTGGTTGAGTCCTTTGAGTATTGCTGTACCGTGCCTTGCTATGGATTTGGCCAACACCAGTTTATTTCAATACGGCAATGACGACCGATGCTGGATATCCAACATCCTTTACGCTTTTGCAGTTCCTATCCTTGTGCTCGTCATCATCAACACTGGCCTCCTTTCCGTTTGCTGTTTATCCCTTTATGCGACTTTTCAAATTGTTGAGCGTGTGCGTAAAAGAAAACAACAGCAGATCCTCTGCTTGTATTTAAGACTTTTCATGCTGATGGGGCTTCAATGGTTACTTGGATTCCTACCTCATCTTACTGGAGTGGAGTTATTTTGGTACCCCTTTGTCATTCTCAATGCATTCCAAGGTGTTTTCATTTTTGGCATTTTTGGCATTCGTCATATTAAATTCATTCAGTGCAAGCTAATGAACACGAAGCGTGAGCCAAACTTAGTAGAAAGAAGGGATAAATACTGAAAAAGTGCTTATATACGATCCAAAAAAAAAAAATTTTTAATCTTATTTTTTACATACGTATCACTGAGCAGCACAAAGTGTACAATGTTACCAGTGGGTCAATCACAAATTTCTGAATTGTGCAAACACATATTTCTAAAAATGATTATATTTTGCTCCTATCATCTTTATGGACATTTGCCTAAGATGCAGCAAAACTACAAATAAGACAGATTGTTTATTTTTCCAGCAAATAAAAAAATAGCACAGTAAATTGGCTTATATATGGCTTGGATTGACATTGCTTGGGTAAAATTGCTAAGACTGCATGTTTGTGTTGCAATTACCCTAATTAGGAAAGCAAACATTTTTAGGAAAATATAAAAGGAAGTGTCTTTATCAGGTAGAAAGTTCGTGTTGAACTTGTTGATAACTCTTTTATCCATTTTGCTATTTATGGAAAATATGACTTTTAATTTACATTTCAATTATATTATATTAATGGCTTAAATAGAGAGTATAAAACTGAACATTGAACTTTAATTTTTGTGAATTAACACAATAAATAATGCTTACATTTAGCACCACACTTTTGTTGTGTCATCCTTCTTGAGTTGTCTCTTCTTCGTCCAAGCCTTATGACAGGAAATATAGATAATTGTATATAATGTATAAGATATATATGAGTATCTCAACATTTAATGATTCTAAGAGTTGTGCACAGTGTCGTTCCATCTCAAACAGTATTTTATATACATTACCTATTGTGGCATTCACACCCAGACAAACTGACAAACTGCTAATGATGAACTGTCACATAGATTTCCTTGACACATTTCGCATTTTCACAGTTGCATGTAATTTGTTTCCTGCCTATCTAATTTTTATGAATTAAAGTCAGTCCACAAAAAGTATTTGATGTGTTCACTTCAATGGTGACCCTGACTTGAGTGTATTGGATTTTACACTCAACATGACTGAGCACATAGGAATTAGTGCTGTTGCAATTAAGCTGCCTACATTTTGGACTGCTCACCCCAACATTTGGTTCACACAGGCAGAAGCTCAATTTCATATCAAAAATGTGACTCAGGATATTACCAAATATTACTATGTGGTCTCAGCACTTGACCAAACAACAGCCAGTCGCATTCTTGACATCTTAGCAAATCCTCCTGCAGAAGGGAAATATGATAACCTGAAACAAAGACTTATTGATACATATGGACTCAATCGTCGTGACAGGGCAAGTAGACTTCTTCATATTAATAACTTGGGTGACCGCAAATCCTCAGAACTCATGGATGAAATGTTGTCATTATTAGATGGTCACAATTTTTGCCTACTTGCTGAACAAATTTTCCTGGAACGTTTTCATCGTCACATGAAAGCTGCTTTACATGCCTGCCTTACAGGCCCAAACTGGGTTGATGAACTTCCATGGGTCCTTTTAGGAATTCGCACAGCTCCAAAAGAGGACTTGGGCACTTCTTCCGCAGAACTGGCGAACCACTCACAGTTCCAGGTGACTTCATTCCTGCCTCATCTACTACTCTGCAGCCTACAGCATTTCTCCCTACCCTTCGAAACAAGGTAGGCTCCCTTGCACCTGTTCCCACATCTCAACATGGCTCGCATGCTGTGGCTGTACCACAAGATCTCTACCAATGTGCATATGTATTCGTCAGATGTGACAACCACAGAACCGCATTGCAGCACCCATATCAAGGCCCATTTAAAGTCATATGCCCCGGAGAGAAGGTCTTCATCATCGATATGGGTGGGAAAGCTGAAAAGGTTTCAATCGACCATTTGAAACCAGCCCACCTCGACCTTGACCAGCCAGTGCAAGTGGCTATCCCTAAGCAACGTGGGCGACCATGGAAGGCCTCCTCCAATCCTCCCACATCAAAGAACACTACTTCTCGTAATCCCACAGTGCCCCATGTCTCCTTCAGACCCACTCCCAATCGCACAAATAATCGCCCTCAGCGACAAAGACGTCCGCCAGTTCGGTACCAGGATAGCGGGACAGTTACATTTTAGCCGCAGTTCTGGGGGGAGGTATGTGGCATTCACACCCAGACAAACTGACAAACTGCTAATGATGAACTGTCACATAGATTTCCTTGACACATTTCGCATTTTCACAGTTGCATGTAATTTGTTTCCTGCCTATCTAATTTTTATGAATTAAAGTCAGTCCACAAAAAGTATTTGATGTGTTCACTTCACTATAACCATTCTGACCTAAAAAGAACTATCTAAAGCTACAATAAACTCAAGCTGAAATACCTACCTAGAAAGACCTGATAATTGTGGGTTTTTATGAAATATACTCTGTATTCCCACTAGGTGGCTATGACAGAATACTGCAATTCTATTGGCTGAAAAAGTTTCCACCCTTTGCTCTGAAGCAAAGTGTGTCCCAGCAGCAGTATACATTAGACATCCTATCATTTAGTTGATTTTTTATATTTCCCAGAGAAAATTATATTTATGGAATCATTTTATAACCTACTATGTCTGAAACGTAAAATGAGTAATAAGAGGAGAGGAAAGACTTATGTCTTGCTGAATTCAGGGCTGCTCAGTGAAAAGACTCTATTGTCGCCACCCTAGGGTGTGTGGGTGAGCAGGTGGGTGAGATGACCCGGTATTTACATCTCATATTTTTGCACCAGATAGGGCTGATCAGGACAGGCAGGTACCAGGACAATGAGGCGAATGATGAAGCACCTTCCAACATAAGCTGGACTCGAAACCCAGGACTCAGTGGTGTAACAGCCCTAGGGGGCGCTTTGATGACAGCATTCAGAACTACATACTACTCACATCAACACGAAAATTATAACCAAATCACAAATGTGACTTGTCTTATGACTTACGCTTACGATCTGTAATTTTAAAGATGCATGCTAGTCAAGATGATCTATAAAAATACCATATATTTTACATCGGTTATTGGTCTACCATTTGTGCCAGTACAAGCATAACAATATGGGCACTGATAGTTTTCATTCACAATAACAATATACACGTAAAAGATATGGGGAATGGTTTATTTTGGTAAAAACCACATGTGCTACCCAGGTGTTTTGGTTTCAAAGGAAAACACAAGGGTTTGAAGTAATAATAAAGAATCTTTCTTTAAATCGGATACTCATTTTCCATTTTATTACTTTTATAACAAACTTTTTTTTTGTTCTGACTGATATAGGCATAGTTAAACGATAAGTATCATGATAAATTTTATATCGGTATAACTGTATAGTGATACATAACATATTTTATGGAAGATAAAGGTGTACACTGCCCTAGTATTTTGTTGTTTATTCAAGCAATTTGATCAACTATTATTATTCAGTATCTTCACAGAAACATCAAATTATGCTAACAATCAGTTTAAACATTCAAGATGCTTATAAATGGCACAATCTGTTTAGTGTTTATAGATGATTACCTGATTATTTAAAGCATAATCAGAAGACAATCAGAATACATCATTCAATATTTTTATAATAGTATATTATTAAACAACATGTATATTGCGCAACAGTATAGGTGAACAAGGTGAGGCTTTCTACATTGCAGAAAAAAAAAACTGAAAATATCACTGTGGAGATTCATCTATGACTCTCTGATAAAATTCAATTATGTCTCATAGCCTTGATCACAATAAAATTTATACAAGTGTTTTGCCTTTTTCATGCAATCAGAGGCCAAGATTCCAGGGGGATAAATTGCATATACCTGGGAGAATATGGTCCCACTTGGAGTTCGACAACAATTTTGAACATTAAAATAAGGTGGTAATATCTAAATATTGTATGTATCTTTCTCACTGTAACAAATTGTTGTTCTTTTTGAATTTTCATGAAATTTAAGTAACAAGGGGAAGTGTATTCAAAACAGGAAAGCCATTGAATTTTACTGACAGACCTTAGTCTTCATCTGAATGTCTTGTCATCATGAATATTTCGCAAAAGGTTTCAAGTTCATGGAAAACTTAAGAGTTTATATTACATTTTTACTTTGTATTAAAAAATGAAAAATGCTAAATCAATATATTGTTTAACCGTGAGCAGAATGGAAAATGATCATCTAATTTAAGACAGTGTTACAAGTTCAAAAATCATCTTGGCTATCTACAAACTTTTAATAATTCGTAGGACTTCGTAGGAGGTTGTAGGACCATCGTTGCAGTTGGTAGAAGATCATAGAATTTTGTATGCACTACAGAGGAGTTTGTAGAAGTTTGTGGTCACGTCGGAGGGGTTCGTATTGAGATAATAGATTTTCCTAACAGTTTGCCACACCTCGAGAAAAAAAGATCAGCGGAAATTTGAAGATCTATTATGCTAATTAGAAATTATACCTATTTTTATACCTGGTCTGAGAATTCAGATTGTATCCTGCTCTATCATGATTAAAGGCTTCATCACTCATCCATCAGCTCCCTCCATCTTTATTCTTTAATAATATTAAAGGGCTATTTTTATTACTTTTTCAGCAATCGGCTCTTTGAATTGTTCGGGATAATAATTATCAAATAAAAATATGCAATACCAACTTAACTTATAATAATAAAAGGTGGGCAAAGTGAAATACATTACACATGTTAATTAATATGTGAGTTGAACAGCGTTAGCATGTGACGGGAACTTGTTTGTAATATAACCCGACCCACAGGAATTTGGTAACTGGACACTCTCTCATTTAACACACAGTGCTGTATCAGTATGGTTACATTTTCCTGTGCATACTATTTCACTGGGCTTAAATTAAATGATGTTGAGTTTGCATCAGGCAGTCAGGGAGTTTTCACTGGTCAAGATGGTCATTTATAATTGCTGCTTAGCTGTTTTAATGCTGCTTGGGATTTTTATATATAGTGTAATGACAGTTAGGGTTAACAACTTGGGAGAAGAAGCATGTTTGCAGATTTATACAGTACCAAAAAGGAGTGTTGTATGTGAACCAACTCAAGAGGTAAAAGATGAACTGGATATCATTAAAGATAATGTTAAAAGACACACCAAGGATATTGAAACAATGAAGTCTCAATTGGATATCATTTCACTAGTTAAGATCAAAGATATGCCAAGGGAATTCAGGAAAAACTTGACAAAGAACAACACTAATGAATACTTAACCAATATCACAAGTGACAAATTGATAAGTCATTTGTTGTCATTACAGTCTGAAATGAAAAGTCTTCACCACAATTGTGAATGTACAAAAGATTTCCAACAGCTTGTTGAAATTAGCACAGGACTACTTAAATCTTCAGTGGCTCATAATAACTTCACAATACTGGAAGACAAATTGACTGATTTTCAAAGGATGATCTATGAGTTGGATAAAAGATTGATTCAGTCCGAGCTGGATCTGACTAAAAAATACCACGATTCAGAGATGCGACTGATGGATTTGATTCTCAAATACCATGAAGAGGAAATAGTGATGTCAGAAAGGTTGACTCAAGTCACACAACATCTGACCATCTGGGAAGAACAAGTTAGCAAAGACAGCAGGAGAATAAGTGTTCTGGAAAATAAGACAAAGACAATACAAAAACATGAGAGTGATCATTCAAAGGAGAAAGATGATTTCCCTGAACAAAATGCACCAAACGAAAACTCTCCATATGTAGAACTGAATATTTGGAAAGCCACCTTATCGGACACACTTGAGGAAGAGCTAGACTTAGAAAAAAGGACTTCAACATTAGAAGAGATTGTTGTTGAACTACAAATTCAAATGTCAGGGATGAAGAGAGAGTTGGATCCGTTTTTAAACATGACAGAACCCGGTGGTCAACCGTCAGAATCCTCAAGCAATAACACAAGTACAAACACTCAGCCACAAATAGTAAGAGGTGAGAAATTAATATTGTTCAAAAGTATCTTTTATCTAATTTAAGACAGTGTTACAAGTTCAAAAATCATCTTGGCTATCTACAAACTTTAATAATTCGTAGGACTTCGTAGGAGGTTGTAGGACCATCGTTGCAGTTGGTAGAAGATCATAGAATTTTGTATGCACTACAGAGGAGTTTGTAGAAGTTTGTGGTCACGTCGGAGGGGTTCGTATTGAGATAATAGATTTTCCTAACAGTTTGCCACACCTCGAGAAAAAAAGATCAGCGGAAATTTGAAGATCTATTATGCTAATTAGAAATTATACCTATTTTTATACCTGGTCTGAGAATTCAGATTGTATCCTGCTCTATCATGATTAAAGGCTTCATCACTCATCCATCAGCTCCCTCCATCTTTATTCTTTAATAATATTAAAGGGCTATTTTTATTACTTTTTCAGCAATCGGCTCTTTGAATTGTTCGGGATAATAATTATCAAATAAAAATATGCAATACCAACTTAACTTATAATAATAAAAGGTGGGCAAAGTGAAATACATTACACATGTTAATTAATATGTGAGTTGAACAGCGTTAGCATGTGACGGGAACTTGTTTGTAATATAACCCGACCCACAGGAATTTGGTAACTGGACACTCTCTCATTTAACACATATTGCTGTATCAGTATGGTTACATTTTCCTGTGCATACTATTTCACTGGGCTTAAATTAAATGATGTTGAGTTTGCATCAGGCAGTCAGGGAGTTTTCACTGGTCAAGATGGTCATTTATAATTGCTGCTTAGCTGTTTTAATGCTGCTTGGGATTTTTATATATAGTGTAATGACAGTTAGGGTTAACAACTTGGGAGAAGAAGCATGTTTGCAGATTTATACAGTACCAAAAAGGAGTGTTGTATGTGAACCAACTCAAGAGGTAAAAGATGAACTGGATATCATTAAAGATAATGTTAAAAGACACACCAAGGATATTGAAACAATGAAGTCTCAATTGGATATCATTTCACTAGTTAAGATCAAAGATATGCCAAGGGAATTCAGGAAAAACTTGACAAAGAACAACACTAATGAATACTTAACCAATATCACAAGTGACAAATTGATAAGTCATTTGTTGTCATTACAGTCTGAAATGAAAAGTCTTCACCACAATTGTGAATGTACAAAAGATTTCCAACAGCTTGTTGAAATTAGCACAGGACTACCTAAATCTTCAGTGGCTCATAATAACTTCACAATACTGGAATACAAATTGACTGATTTTCAAAGGATGATCTATGAGTTGGATAAAAGATTGATTCAGTCCGAGCTGGATCTGACTAAAAAATACCACGATTCAGAGATGCGACTGATGGATTTGATTCTCAAATACCATGAAGAGGAAATAGTGATGTCAGAAAGGTTGACTCAAGTCACACAACATCTGACCATCTGGGAAGAACAAGTTAGCAAAGACAGCAGGAGAATAAGTGTTCTGGAAAATAAGACAAAGACAATACAAAAACATGAGAGTGATCATTCAAAGGAGAAAGATGATTTCCCTGAGCAAAATGCACCAAACGAAAACTCTCCATATGTAGAACTGAATATTTGGAAAGCCACCTTATCGGACACACTTGAGGAAAAGCTAGACTTAGAAAAAAGGACTTCAACATTAGAAGAGATTGTTGTTGAACTACAAATTCAAATGTCAGGGATGAAGAGAGAGTTGGATCCGTTCTTAAACATGACAGAACTTGGTGGTCAACCGTCAGAATCCTCAAGCAATAACACAAGTACAAACACTCAGCCACAAATAGTAAGAGGTGAGAAATTAACATTGTTCAAAAGTATCTTTTATATAACAAATGTTTTGAATCTCAGCTTTAAGATTTCAAATCTAAAGTTCAAGGTTGTCAAGATCCCTATTCAAGATTCAAAAATATTTAACTGGGAATTTGAAATTTATCAAATTATGCAAGAACTTTAAATCGCACTGAATGCCAGAAGAATAAGTAAAATAAACTCAATGGTGTCTCTACATTGAGTGACAGAAGACAAAAGAAGAGCAAAGAATACCAGAGTTGACAGTAACTACAAGTAGATAATAAATTAAATAAGAATAAGATTAGCAAATGAATAAGGAACTTTGTTCGGTAAATAAACACACTACTAAACATGTGTGTAAGTATAGCTACAAGTCCCCAGTCCACAGGACAGGGTAACAACGTCCTGGATGAAAAAATATGGAATTTTCAGCTGTCTGGCGGAGGAACTCACGAGTGGCGAAGCCATGAGTGAGTTCCGTAGCCAGACAGCTCACGAATGGGTTTCAATGGGCTGATCCACCACTGTGATTGGGTTTTATTTATATCCCACACTTTTACAGATATTGTCAGCATTTTTAGCTGATAAAACTAAGAAATTAAGAAATGTTTTGACCAAATTCTTGTACTTTTCAAATTGATATTCCTACACAAACAGTGAGGATCACAAATCTAATTAATATTCATAAACATCTCAGCAGCCAATCACACAAGAGAACCAAGCACACAGACAGACGTCACATCGTCATCCGATTCGAAAGTTTGAAGGCTTTTAGCAGAAAAATAGGCGTTTGATAGATTGTGTTTTGTTCATGTAGAAATATGTATTTCATCATTTAATGAGAAAAATATGAGTATTTAGTCAGAATCATGGTTCAGTGCAACCAATTTCGTCAGTGACGCCACTGTGCATTTGGTCTCCATGGCAACAATACTGAATGCCTATCTGTTTGAGTTTAACAGACAGTTTCGTCGGTACAAACAAATCGCCGGTACGAATAAACAAGAATTATACATATGTAGTATTAGTAGATTTGAAACAAGGAGAGATTTAGCTTCATGCCAGTCTTGATTTGGTCAAAATTGGACAAGAATTGGCGAAGTTGTGGCCATGGCATGTTCCATGTTGTTGATGTCAGACTGTTTGAGATCAACAGATTGTTTTGTCGGTAAAAACGAGTCGCCGATACCAATTATCTATGACATATATAAAGGAACTTGTAGTAGATTTAAAGTGAAAGTGCTTTGAACTGAAGTCTTGTTCAGACATGACCAATGACCGCTACGGACAACTTTTAGTTTTCAAAATTACTTTTGAATAGCAAATTTACTGCAAACCTAGTAACTGTTCATGAATAGTAGTCTATATAATAGGCGAAGCTGTGATTTTAGTGTGAAAGTGAAAATGAAAGTGAAACTGATCAACCTAAAGTAGTCCGTCAAATATGTAAATCAGGGATGGTGGAACACAAAGTATTATAATTAGGGATGGTGGATCACAAAAAATACCACATGGGTTGTTCCTGAAAGGTTTTCTATGAGGAACACAGCCAAGTGTGGGATATATCACAATACTGAACAATGATTGAATATGTCATTTCTATTCTGTTTCCGATGTTTTGAGCTGGATTTTCTTTCAATTTATTATTTGTTTTTTTTTATGCCTGATAGATTGACTAGCTGATGCAAATTTAGTGCCTCTTGAATTATTTAGGCGATTTTAAACTATTTGATAAAGTCTTCGAAACTTGTAATTTTGACAGACAGTGCAGCTCTAACATAAATAGCAATTCCTCATTCCTCCAGTTTCAGATTGCCAAAAGATAAGGAATCGCTTCAGCGACAAAGATGGAGTGTACTCGGTTTTTCCAAATATGGTGAATAAGTCATTTGAAGTCTTCTGTGAGATGACACCGGATGGATATGGTTGGACAGTCATTCAACGTCGTTTCCATGGCGCAGTGGATTTTTATCGAAATTGGAAGGAATATTGCATGGCTTTGGAAGGATGAAGGACAAATTCTGGCTTGGTCTAGATAAGATTTATGCAATAACCAAAGGAAGATCTTTCATTCTACAGGTAGACTTGCAAAATTTTGATGACAAGTGGTTTTTTGCGGTGTATGCCAATTTTTCTTTGGGCGGACCGAGTCAGCGATATAAGTTGAATGTTGGTGGTTATAGAGGCAATGCTGCCGATGCTCTGACATATCATAACGGAATGCCCTTCTCAACCTTTGACCTTGAAGGGAAAGCAGGGGAATGTGCAAGAATGGCTCATGGTGCCTGGTGGTATAACGAATGCCATCTTTCGAACCTAAACGGTCGATACTACAAAACAGGAAAATATTGGACACGTGATGGGATGGTATGGAGAAAGAAGAATGGCACTAACTTCAAGCCTTTCAAGTCAACAATTATGAAAATAAGGCCTGTTAAGCCATGAAAACATTCAAAACATGCTTACAGAAACAGTAAAATAGTAATTGGGCGGAGACATCCCAAAGACATGATGGTCGCCATAGGGATGCCACCTTGATGAGGATAGGAGGCACTGAAAGATCCACCCTGCAAACCACATCATCAGCTACAAGTCATCATAATAATAAGGCAAATAACAACTTGTATAATAAGGAATTATGTGTAATATATGAATAAAAATTTATAAAAAAAAGAAAAGAAAAATGAAAGATCCAAACTAGTTTAAGTAATATACAATTTTCAAAAAGTCCATGAGATATGTAAAGATTAAAAGCTATGACAAATATAACAAGGTTCAAGGTTTATCTAGTAGACACCCAAATTGGCTCGTGGCCGCTTGATTAGGTGTGTGTTTTCACAGTGTTTAAATATAATTGCAAGTAAAACGATTCTGTATGTTACAGTTAATTTGGTATCCATTAATTATATAAAGTTTGACATATTGAGCAAATCCAACAAGACTATGCGTTTGCAATTTAGAAGATATGATATGTTCTGTTTAATTTAATGTATTTATCATTTTTAACTTTAAGCAGTTTTAAGTTAATGCCCTTCAATGGAAAGTATTGTAATATTGATTTTTGGCTACATGATTATATTATTAAGTTTAATAACCAGAAGAATGCTTATCGCGCTGGTAGAAATTAAAGATAGAGAATTTACAACAATACATTGTGATATTGAGATAATAATTACTAATAACATGTGTATTAAAATGAAAAAGAGTTGAATAAAGTAATATTTATGCTATGAAATGGTATTTTAAAGCAAAATTTGATAATTTGAAATACCATCTGGAAATGTTTTTAAAATTACAATTGTTAATAATTTATGTTTATAACATAATTCTTTATTGTTTTACTACATGCCTTGAATGAAACTTACCCCATTTCAAAATGTGATGGCAGTGGTGAAATAATTTCATTCCATATGCATGCTCCCTGATATTTGGTCCTTTTTTTTGCGACCTCACCATGGCCATTTTCTGCTGATGATGTCACAATACTATATCTGAGTGCAAAGAGAGGGCAATGAGGCAAAAAATCTAAAATGGCTGCTGTGTGAAAAGGGTGTATTTTTATATCTAACATCTATCTATCTATCCAGCTATCTATGTCCATCGCAAACCTGTGCTTTTATCATATGTTTATAGTTGTATATGTATTCAAAACATTTCAGCTAATTGCTCCACAAGTTGCCAATAATGCATGTATTTCAAAATATTTTCTTTATGGGATAGGACTAAATCATGGATTACTTTTTTTTAACCTAGACATAATTAATACTACACTAAGAGCAGTAGTGATTGCTACGCACTGCATTGGACACTCCAATAATTCTAAAACAATAACATTGCCAGTTGCATTTGACCATTTGGTCAAAAATGTTTGAACACCATTGTACACTCAGCGGTCGCTTGTGGTCAGGTCCTCTTATGAGACCGACCCCTTTATGAGACTGTCAGCAGGCTGCTGAAGGGTAGCTAGGTCTCTTAAGACTAAATGATCGAAGTATGGTCAGAACGGCCACAAACCGAAACGGCCACAGTACCAAAGGGCCACGTTACGGCCACAGACCGAAACGGCCACAAGGTTTTTACAGCCCGAACAATTTTACTGTCCTGTAAGACTAAAAAATAACCATCCAATAGGGAGAAGGGCATTTCTTACCATTGCAATTGATTTATACTCAAATAAGCAATTGACAAATGGGAGGCAGGGGAATTCTTGCTTAAATTTCGACTGACATATACTCCCCAGTGGATTACAATTTAGGAATTGCAAGATTTAATCAAAATAATACCATCTTCATAATATATAAATGGAAAAATAACACACATAAACATCTCGTTTTTTGTCAAAATATAAATTTATGGCTGCCTTTGGTTTTCTAGGATCCCAATTTTCTTTGAAATTATTCAATTTCCCACAGTCTGGGTCAAAACAGGCATACATGCTCTGATTTATTTCATGATTTTCTATTTTGGTTGAACGTTTTGAAGATTCGCACAATTTCATTATGTCTTGGTCGATGATACTCTTATCAAAATCACTAAAATGCAACACATGCACCAAGTAAAAAGAGGCTCAAAACTAGTCATCATTTTTAAAATCTGAAAAAAGTCACAAAAAAGTAATAAAATAAAGTCATGTGATATGGTAAAAATATTTGACTAATGCTTTTGATGTCAGTTACCTCAGCCAAATGTTCAGCAGAATCATATGGGTCATTCCGCAGAAACGGTGCAAGTAGACATTTGTTTAGGGTGAAGTCAATAGAGACCGATTCATCAGCTACCACCAGAGGGAGTCTTGCATATGCACTGGTGCTGCCACTCTGTGATAATTGAATTGAATACACATAATTCCATGTTCACAATAGCTAGTTTAGGGCATAAGGCCCTTAGTTACTATACCCTCTGAATATGAACATATAATGGAATGACGAATATCATGAAGTCTTCACTCACCTAAGGGATGATGCAGAAACATTATTCCCATCTCGCATCAATATTTAATGTTCTCATAATAAAGTTTTGATGTTCGCTCACAAATTTTTTATGTTCGCTCACAAATTTTTTATGTTCGAACCTAAATGCTTTTACGGTTCGCCCACAAATTTTTGATGTTCCCTCACAAATTTGTGATGTTCGCACAAAAATGTGGATGTTCCCACATCACTGTTTCTCGACGCTGTGTGGAAAGCCTAATTCAAAGTCAAATTTTATAAGAAGTAAAGTACTTAGAAACATACCTCTTAGGTCGTATGTGCATTATATCGTTGTTGGTTTTATCCTGGAATTGTATTTAGTTTAAGCAAGAAATGGCTGAGTGAATAACACATAGATCTAGGTTTTTTTCTGTGATTTTCTTGTCATTGCAAGTACTGTTCCGCTTTGTACAATGTTGTAGCTAATAAAAATATTTTCAATCCCTACATTATGTCTCTAGTAATTTAATCTTTAAATTAATTAATAATTTACATGTTATAGGAACACCAAAAGCTAACAATAAGAGGGGTTTTGTCCAATAAAAAAATATATTTAAAGGTTATATCATGGGTTGATGCAGTATATTCCCGCTATACTCCCCCTCAACCAGAATGTGAAAAGACACTTGTAGAATTTTTGAAGCTTGATATGAAGGTCCCAAATGCTGACAAAATAAAATTTGGGCTTATCCACAGACTTGGACCAATTAGACCTGGGAGCACCTGATTCATTATCGCAAAGTTCTCTTCCTTTAAGGAAAGGGAACGAGTGTGGCAAAAATGCCTGAGTTTGAAGGGCACAAATAATGGGTTGTGGAAGATTATGCACCCGACACAGAAGAAAAACGAAGGAAGCTCTATCCGTATCTGAGAGCTGCACTGGAATTAAAAAAGAGTGACCCAAACTCCGACATCAAACAAGTATCACTCAAAGTTAACAAACTTGTGCTAAATAACAAACTTAACACCACAAATGAACTAGACAAACTTCCCCAAAAATTGCTGACTGGATCCCTATCCAAAAAAGAAACAGGAGAAGTTGTAGCATTCTATTCAAGATTCTCCACATTTAGCAATTTCCATATGAAAACTCCTTTCCAAATTGATGGTAAACGGTACACATGCTCTGAAAAGTACTACCAACACCAAAAAGCACCGTTTTTCAAAGACGACGCCATTGCCAAAAATATCATGCAGTCTGAAGACCCCCTGGATTAGTGGAGACTAGGAGGAAAGATAGGGGGATACAATCAAAGCAAATGGATGCGGATGGGTGGGTGGATTTAGGGCTTTACGTCCTGTATTTCTGCACCAGTTGGGCTAATTAGGACAGGCAGAGACCATGGCAACGAGACGAAGGAGGAAACAGCCATCCAACTTAGGCTCGACTGGGAATCGAACCCGGGACCCAGCGGTTGGAAGCCCAGAGCGCTACCTCTGAGCTAGGCCCCCACCCTTCAAGCGAATGGATGCATCATGCCAAGCTTGTGATGACTAGAGCAACAATTGAGAAATTCGAACAGAATCCGAAAGCTTGTGAAGAACTCTTCAAAACAAGAAACAAGACTATTGCTGAGGCCTCTATGAGTCGAGAGTGGGGTGGTTGTCCAATCCACAGATATTCAATACAACCTCTTGGGATGGAAAGAATCTCATGGGGAAAATCCTCATGGATGTACGAAAGGTCTTGCAACAAAACAATACAGTACTGTAGACTTTAATATACTTTTATGAAAGATTTTTAAGATCTTTCAAACTTTTGTCTGATATGGACCAACTATGATGAGCTTGTTGTATTGCTAAATTATTGCATTAAATTATCAATCATATGATATACTCTATTCCTCATGTATACTTAATTTAAATTAATTAATTTACTCTACCTATATATAGTACTATATTATATAAATGTATGTAAATAAAGCTATCTAGTCCCTAATTGTTATAGAAAATCTAAATTGTCATGCAAACTTTGTCAAAATATGATGCATACACGTTACCACAAATGTAACTATTATCACCCTTATTGTATTGCAAGAATTTAGTTTTATGCGTATGAATTGTCTTTAAACTTGCTAGGCAAACCCAGATAAATTATGAAAATACTTTATTCAACAAATGTTTAATAGATGTGAATATTACATGTTTGTTAACACGAAGGTTATTGCACTGATATACCAGGTAGCAGATATTCTTATACCACTGTTTGCCTTTTTCATTCAATCAGAGGCCAAGATTTCAGGGGATAAATTGCATATATCTGGGAGAATATGGTCACACTTGACTGGCTACAAGTTGTAGTAAAACAATAAAACAAAACACAACAATCAAATGAACATCTTACTACAATAGTGCCAGTTTATCTACAAAGGATGCCGACCCCTCAGGCTATAAGATTAAAGGATCCCCTGCAAGCCCCCCGGCTATTAAGATCAGGTCCCTGTAGGGCCCTGGGGCTAATTAGCTCAGATGTTCTATATGTAAGAAAAGTCATATCCTCAGGCTCTACAAAAGTATCAACAGATTTGTAACCCCCCAGGCCCTAGCCTTTAGTAAATGTTTACTGGAAATGTAAAAAATAATAATAATAATGATGATGATGATATTAATAGTGTGCCATCAAGTCTTTCTGTTTAGTTTACATTGCGACAATGGAGGGTGAGGATATCACTGAGAAATATTTACACACAGTTACCCCTACAGATGTTAAACATGGAAATACTATGCATTTTAAGGAAGCCTCACTTTCTAACAATGATGACGCTATTACCTCTAGCAAGAGTGGCAGTCAGTGGAAGATATTTGGTAGAACCATACCAAAAAATGAAGTCATCTTTATTTGTCAGGTGGTAATTCTGTATATCGTCATCATTACTTGCATAGTCAATTTGTCTCTTGGTAATGGAGACAGTAATTTGTGGACTGCACTTTTGTCCTCATCAATGGGAATAATGCTCCCGGCTCCAACCTTGTCAAAGAGGAGGGAGTGACCACTGATGCACCCCGGGCTGATTACAGTTATTCCCGTGCTCTCATTGGCCAATACTCTAGATGTCATTGCGACGTCTTGAAAATGCCCTTAAGCCCGTACTTCACTCTGACGTATGTGATATTGCAAGTATAAAATGCAACAACCAGAAGCTCTTTCAAACATTCACCACAAGAGCTGAAAAGATATATTACATCTCTCTGTCTCTCGAACTACAACATGGCCACCAGTCAGCTTACCTCTCAGACTCCTCAAGGATCAAATGGAATGACTCTCTGTTTGTCTGAACACACAAGAGTTATTGCTCATGCTGCTCAGCAATACAAGTCAGGATACGTCACTGTTTCACGCTACAGCTGTGATACCTCCAAATGGAGGAATGTTCATATTGCAAAGAAGTCCTTCGAGAAGCTCAAGGAGTCGTCCGATGAACTATACAAGGCCCTGGTGAATGGTGATGCAAAACAAGTGTGCCTCACCAAAAGACAGTTTGCTATGATCACCAAGTTCCAGAGGAGTGACAAGGATCCAATACACTATGTCTCCTTTCTACACCCAAAGACTGAACAGGAAAAACTGGTCGACACCAGTGAATGTCATCACAGTAAGACTATCAATCTCCGCAAAGAAGAATACGAAAAACTTCATGCCGCTATGGAGAATATTCACAAGGTCATCGTTACAGCACCGAAGGACGGTGAGGGAAATGCCTGTAATCCAGACGAGGCTGTGACTGTCAAGGCCTATCAATGGAATGTCGCCCAGCGTGGAATGAAGTCACACACTTTATTCCCCACTCGAAAAGATTGCGAAGACAGCGTCAAGGGATACATACAGGGACTGCCCCAAGAAGACCAGAAGTGTGACTATGACATTACCGAGCTCGATGTGCATCGTGCCAGTAAAATGGAAATTTTGGAGCTCGTGTTCTGTAACCTAGTACTAGACAAAACAGGTCATTCTTGGTCAGACTTAATGCTGCAGCCTCCGCCATCACAGGATATCATGGAAGCTGTAGCTAAAGTGTCTAAAAATGAAGTCTTGCGGATTGCTGAGCGAATTGCGTCTTGCCTGAATCATAAAAGATTGTATTTTATGAATGATGTGTATGACATTTTTGTTTATGTTGGTGGAATTGAGAAATCTATAGAAATTCTCGCCAAATGTGAGGTGACACCTCATGAGGACTTATCTATTCGACTGATTGATTTTTGTTATCAGAAAATTGTTAAAAAAAATCGAATTTCTTCCGGTGTACTGACACCTGTACCTGAATAACATGTCTGTCAATCTATTATATTGTATTTTTTTTTTTTTTTTTTGCAATAAAAAAACGTTTGAACTTTGAACCTGTGTTTTAGTGATACATATTATTTCATTAATTTATTTTTATTTTTTTTGAGTGAAAATAAAGAAGGTCTAGCCTGTGAATATCCTTAATCACTGTGAAAAGGCTCGCTTCGTGTTATATAATTACGTCTCACTAGCTTTTCAAAATGCTACTTATTTCTACCTGTCAATGCCATGTAATCAGTACAACAACTTATATATGCTTGGGTTTTTTTTGTAAAACAGTAAATTTATTAGCAGAACTCGCGTTATGTCAATACCTGCACATACTATTACAGTTTATTTCAATGTAACATGAAAATAATAATAAATAATAATAATCATGATACAATAATCCCTTTACCCTGAGCTTATACAAAAAAGTGGACTATAGTCAATCTTTACTTCAAATAAATATAAAGATAATACATTCCATAAACAGTAATAAAAAAAAACTCAGTACAGTCATCCGTAATGTAATTATCATACATAACAAGACATGCAACATTCAATAATACATTAATTTAACACGCAACTTAATTATTGTAGGAGTGGTGCTTTTGAGTAATTTATTTTAAAAAAGATAAGCTGCATGTCCTTTAACAATTTAGTATTTCACCTAAAAACCGAAAGGTAGAGTGTCGTATGTACCAGCTACCAGTCGCCTCTTAGAGTAAGTCACTCTGAATTTCTTTATTTCCTCACGGCTAAAAAGCTTAAACTCGTACTTATTGCGTCTTATTTTACCACAAGGCACCTCGACATGGGGTTGGTCATCTTCGGGCAGTGGATTGTTGTCTGGATCTGCCCAAAACAGCACAAGCCGACAAATACTGTCAAAATTCAAAAGTTTACCCACTTCATGGTTTAAAGTAAAGCCTTTCAGCTTAGTGGTCCTGTCGTCATCATTAGTCATGTAGGCGTAGGATTTTGGCCCACTACTAACGAAGCGAGAGATGAACTGATCCTTCTTCAATTCATTTGTCCACTGCCCTAAATGATCACCCATGTCTGGTGCGTATTGTGTATCATCCCCCTCCGTGTATTCATAAACTACACTATCCGTGTCAAAATAGAGTACCCTTTCACCTAAGTTGTGCAAGACATTGAAAAGACGACTCCTAGCATTAGCCGTAGTGAACGCCGCAATGAAAACATTTATGTGTGGCATTTCTGGGAGGAACCCCTCAGTGTGAGCATACTCAACCATACAGCGATTGCTGTCAAGGACATGCATGCCCTTCAGAGAGATTGATGGGTTGACCAGCAGCTTGAAAATGTCTGCACCTGTCTCTGTCAGTTTGTGCGTTCTATGGTTATTATTCTCTCCAAACTTGCCCCAGAAGCTGTTCAACAGGAGTTTATTTGTTGCTCTTTTCCCTGAGTTGAGAGAAATGTTTTGGTGTTCTAGACGAATGCCTTCCACCACTTCATACTGCTGGATATACTCAGCTTTCTCCATGTCAGACATGTCAGCAGACGGCCACCCCGACGCCTCCTGCTTTCCTTTCAAAAACAGGTTAACGTAATCTGAGAACAGTCCTGGGGTGTCTTGGGTCCTGTCAAATTTGGCTCTTTCCTGAAAGTGGTACACCTCAAACACTCTAACTACAGTGTAACCCACGCTGAGGGCATCACTGAGATCAACAGATGTCCAGGTGCCCGTTATGTCACGCTCGGTGTCAGGGCAAATACATGGTGACTGAGAGCCGTTGTGGGCGCACTTGCTGCAGAGAGGGAACAAGAGTTTTCCTCCTACTCGTAGAGGTAGACATGGATGGTAGAGAGCTCTAGGTGGACGTACTCGTGCCTGCACCAGACCGAAGTATTTTCCGATGTCACAGGCTGGTGGATCAATGATCACCTCAGGAATACCCACCGGATAAACGTCGTTCTTCAATACCATCGGATACAAGGAGCAGATGTCTATATAGCCGATGCGTTTGTCTTCTCTAGCCTCATGATAGAGCTTCACTGCGTTCACACGACCGCCGTAAAAAGCAGCCCTCGGATCCAGGCGTGGTAGCAGATCGCTGTTTTGCTCAATCTCTCTCAAGCGCTCATTAGTTTCAAGCAGGTGTCTGAACTCACACTCCCACATCACGTGAACTTCAAAGTTGAGCTCTCTCCTCAGATACACTAGCCTTGCTTCGGTTCTCTTATACAGAGATTTCAGGCTTTCACCCGTGTGCGGGTGGCGTACATTTGAGGGTGTGTTGGGGCCTCCGAAGCACCTCTTGCATCCGTGGTATACGCAGCCATTGAATTCCCATGCTGTCTCTTTACCAGTCCTGGTGTTCATATAATATCCATCTAGTTTCAGCCATCCGTCCTTGGTCTGGTTTAGTACCCGGTGTTCACCTCCATTTCGTGCATGTTGAATACACACACCACGCCGCTGTGACTCGTACTCCAGCCATATTATCGAGACTCTACTGTGAGCATCAAGCCCTGCGAAACCGCATGATGGCATTCTGGCAAAGGGAGTGGAAATAAATTCCATGCTCTTTACATCGACAGTGCTCGGATCAACTGCTCCCCCATCCTCACTCACAAGACTCAATTTGGCATTTTGCATGTAACCCGTGACCTGGGTATCACCCTCCAGTGTGATAGAGAACTTTTCCGTTAAGAACATGTGGCGGTAGGTAGCCATGCATACACTGGCCAGAGTGTTGTACTGGAAGGGGTCTATCCCAACCAGCTGAGTCACTCTCTCACCCGCCTCACCGACATCAACAACCTCTTCTCTGGATGTTATACCCAGTAGCCAACTCCTGAAAGCATTACAGCTCTCCTGAAGAATGTTTACATCATCTTCGCAGTATGCGAGTATCTCCCTCCTGAAATGGAAGACCTTGCCCCTCTGTTGAGTATACCATGTAGTGAACTCCTCGCGAGCCTTAGACTTCATTCTGTTGACTCTGTAGCAGTACGGGTGAGGCATTGGACCCACATAGTCCCACATTTCCTCCTGATTGAAGAACACAGGAAATGTGCCCTTTTTGACACCCTCCAGGCCAAACACCTTAGGCATCTGCGCAAGAGGAAATGTCAAGAAGTTTAGCGAGTCAATGATTCTGAACTTCCCGGCATCGATGGCTACAATTTTACTTCCCCTGTAAATAACCTTGGGGAGCTTCGTCATGGTACAGAAGATGTACTTGGCCATAAAGTATGCGTCGTACGCTTGACCATTGTGGAAAATGAGAGTGTAGCCCTCAAATTCACGCCTAAACAAGAATCTACAGAAGTCAGTGGCGGCGTCATTACCAAAAAAGGCAACACCTCGCCTGCCACAGTCTTTGCCTTTCATGCACACAGCTCTCTCTTCATGCCCCCTCCCTGTACTATCGGATACATTTGACGAGCATTTCTTGCACGCTGTTCCACAGTGCGAACAGCGAGGGTTGTCCCTGTAGCTCACCTCAATACAGTGGGAGCACTCCCAGTGCGCAACAAGTAGATTGGGCAAGTGGAATTCTCCTGTGGGATCTGCTTCAAAGTCTGCAAATGCATACTTGCATGACACCGACTTGGGCTTTTGCTGCCTGATGTAGCAGAAATGCAAACCCGTCACTACCTTCTTGCAAATCTTACACTCACGGGTGCCACATTTGTGTTCCTCACTAGCTTTGAAGAACACGCCGCAGCCGCTACATCTGTGTGAGCTTGAACACGTGCCATTTTCCACGTGACGTTGGTTGCACTCAACAGAGTGCATAAAACGATTACATGTCTGACAGCAGTGCTTCTCCATTTCAATGATTGGGCATGACTCCCCTTTACACGATGGACACTGGTTGCAGCCTGTGTGACCATAGCGAGCATCGTAGGCCGTTAGACATTTAGCACAAAAGGCTGATTTCGCAAAGACGCAGTGTACTTTGGTTATTGTGTGAAAGTGGCCTACAGCTTTCGCATTTAGAGGATCACACTGGTACAGTAAATAAACAGTGCGCTGCCTGTTATCATCACCCACGTAGAGAGGCCTAACGCTTGATCCTCGTCCGAAAACTACAATGCGTGTGTTTGCCGCTCTCTCGAAAGAGGGTATGTCAGTGAAAGTAGGCACATGTTTCAGGTCAAATCCAGCTGTAGAGTGCAACCTCTGAGCTTCAACTGTTTGAGCATTTTTACTTCCATTGTGAACCCTCTTGTATTCATTTAAAGCACGATCACGCAATTGTTTGTTGGTTCGAGGAATGTCATCAAGATTGGCCTTGGCTACACCAACAACTATTGCTCTTGCCAAACATAGATTGTCCTTGTTTTTAATTTCGCATATGCTTTTCAATCTGCGCAGGTCTTCGATATAATTAACTCCTGTACTCACACCCGCTACCAGTGGATTTCTGATGACACCCACATGTATTTCTAGGGGCTCATCCAAGAAAAGCTCTTCATCCGACTGTAACAGGCTTTCCATGAGTTCTACAATTTTGAAAATGGTTAGCTGGTGTAGTGGTATTAGACCGGTTGTGTGAGGGCTATAAAATGCCTCATTTTGGATAAAAAATCTGACCAGATCCTGACTATTATAGCTCTCTTTAAGCCTACCTATAATGGTTTCCAGTACACCCTCAAGACCCCCCATAATGTCTTTAAGATTAACACCAGCCCAATTTACATTAAAATGAACCCTATAAACAGTCTCTCTCGCAACTCCTCCATCAAACTCTATGTCTTTGACATTCCTAACTTCAATGTGTCTGTGGAAATGCATAGCGTAATCCGGACCATCAAAAATCATGTGAGGTTCAACACCTCTAACATCCTCCTCCTCCTCGTCCTCCTCCTCCTCCTCAGCCTCCTCAACAACCCGGTCGTCATTTACATCCATTGCCATAGCACCATCACCAATTATATTCTGCTCATAGAGCATGTCTAAAAATAGCATCTCGCACTGCTTTTCAACAGGTGCTTCTACTTCTACCTCTACTTCTACTTCTACTTCAGCACCCTGACACTCGGGTAGTATTTCATTTCCAATTATATTCTGCTCATAGAGCATGTCTAGAAATAACATCTCTCTCCGCTTTCCACCGACCACTTGTCTTCCAACACCCTGATCCGCGGGTAGTATGTCATTTAAACTATAAAAAATAAGAAAATAATAATTTAAAGTATGGTTTATATTTTATATCATTTATTTACAAACTCTAATGTTCACTCGAATTCGTGAAAAAAGACAGAAGAAAATACAAAATAAATATAATGAAATACTGACTAGGCGTCAGACAAGTCCTCAAGGTTCAGGTCATTTAGCCATGAAACACTGTCCTCTGGATCAGTGCTCGCATCTCCCTCTTCCTCCACAACCCAGACATTCAAATCATCAACATCCACATCATCATCATCATCATCATCATCATCATCATTATGACTGATGTCACTGGAAGATAAATATAGGTACTTACATTAAAAAATTAAAATAAAAAAATTTTTTTTAAAAAATGCTTAAAACAATTTTCTCTTGCCTTTTCAGGTCTTTCGTGCTTACCTGTATCTGTCTGGGTCAATGGCGTTGGGTGGTTCTAGGGATGAGTCACTTGACTGTCTATATACTAGCAGACCCCCTGATGGTCCTGCCACTTCATCATCTTCAACCGCACTATGTACGAAATTCAGAGAGAAAATCTATTAAATTCAATTAAATGTGTATGAAAAAATTTTTTTTAAAAACACACACACACACACACACGCACACGCACGCACGCACGCACTCACCCATTCACAACTCGATGAGTGGGAGATTTCACCCTAGAGGGCTGAGTTGACTCAGTCGGTTGGTCATCCTCAAAAATGAGAGTTCTCCTGACTCTCGAGCCTCGTCTCGGCGTGCCTTCAATATCTTCATTCATTCTGGCATGATGAAAAAAAGTATGTTAATGATTTATAACCGCTAGCATCGACCACAAACACATCATTAACCATAATTAGACATATATATATATATATATATATATATATATATATATATTTATACCTAAGAGTCCGTCGTGATACAGCATCCTTTTCTTGAACCACTGTCATGATCTTTGCCTTTTTGTTAGGAGGCTCGCCCTCGCATGGTGATGTTTTCCTGAAACACGCCATTAAACTTTCAAGTTTCATGACTCGTTTCCTGTGATAGGCCAGCTGATCACTATACCGCTATGGGAGGGGGAAAAAAATGTTACACATGTACACAAGCTCTCTGTTTATTTATTTATAGATAGATAGATATAAATATTTGTTTATATGAAGATATGTAGAAAGATATACTTATAGATATACACACCCTCAACACAGCTGCTTCGGTTGAAAGGATGACCTCGTCAGTTTCTTCCCATTCCATTTCTTGTTCTTGTTCTTCCGCTTCTTCTTCAGGTCTCTTCTGGTCTTCGCTTCTCTCTCTATACTGAGAAAGAGTAAGAGGAAAAGGAAGGGGAAGACGGGATAGCAAAGCGGGAGATGAGCCAAGTTGCTCAGGGCTCGGTGGTGGTGGAGGAGGTGGAGAAGGAGGTGAAGGAGGTGATGCGCATCCTGGAGGCGTGATATGTGATGACATCGTGATATGTGTCTTAGGAGTGGAGGTCATGAGAGGTGGTGAGATTGTCGGCTTCTGTTTCTTCGGCGTTGATGTCATCAGAGGTGCAGAGAGTTTCAACCGTGGGCTCTGTGAACTTTCCTCATGTATCGATGACTGACCCTGCTGCTGCTGCTGACCCTGCTGCTGCTGCTGCTGCTTACCCTTTCCTTTAGCGCGTGTAGCTTCATCACACCGCGTGCCTAATGCCGAGGTAGAGGTAGAGGTAGAGGTAGAAGCAGAAGCAGAGGTAGAAGCAGACGCGGAAGCAGATGCAGAAGCAGTGCCAGATGCAGAGGCAGAGGCAGAGGCAGAGCCGGAGGCAGAAGCAGAGGCAACACCAGTACCCGGAAGATCATTTGCCATCCGCTGGAGCTCCTGTAATTCGAGCATTGCCCGTGAAGCCAGTCTATAAAAAAGTATAAAAAGAATGAATTAAATTTCGCGATTAAATAGTAAAAACATACGCGCACACGCGCACATGCACACACGCACGCACACGCGCGCACACACGCGCACACACACACACACGCGTAGACACGCAGACACGCGCGTACGAGTAAGCATTGAGATGGAGTCAGAGATGGAGATGGATATGGATATGGATATGGATATGGATATGGAGATGAATCGCGGTAAGGCTGAAAAAGAAGACGAAGAAGCTCTTTTCAAGTTCGAGTCTCCCTCTTCAACAGCAATCATAGGCCCATCAATGGTTGGAAAAACTGTTCTGGCACTGTCTATAGTGAAGAATGCGAAGCTGATGTACACTATACAACCGCAGAAGATCTTGTACGCCTACGGTGTATATCAGAAAAAGTTCAAAGACCTGGAAGATCAGGTGCCTAATCTAACACTTCATCAGGGATTGCCCACCAGGGAGACGATAGAAGGTCTGAAAAGTGAAGACGGTAACAATCTAGTGGTTCTGGACGATCTTATGGACGAAATATGCAAGTCCAGCGAAATGTGTTCTCTGTTTACCAGAGAAGTTCATCACGGACGCATTTCGGTAATAATGATATCTCAAAATGTCTATCACCAGTCGCGCTACTCGCGCACCATTAGCCTCAACACTAGCTACTTGATATTGATGAAGACATGCAGAGACTTACAGCAGATACACTTCCTCTCGCGTCAGATGTTCCCAGGTACTCCGAAGCGGTTAGTCGAGGCACACGAAGACGCCACCAGTCAACCCAGAGGATACCTAGTAGTGAACAACTTGACAAGCTCAGGCGACGAAGACGCACGCCTCAGCACATCTATCCTACCCGGTGAGACCCTGGTTCTGTACACTAGGAAATAATGTCTAACAGAGTAAAGGGATGCATGGGCTATCTAGAGCTTTTGACGAGTACATACAAGCAGGCGCCTCGCTCTCTCCGCACACTCTTGAGCGAAGCTACTAGCGATCAACTTCTCTGCATAACTGAGGTGATCCTGAACACGTTAGAAGGGAACCTGAGGATCTCCACCAGCCCCCATCTCGATCTGGAGAAGTTCAAAAGACTGCTGAGAAAGGCTGGTAGAATAGTCAAGGGTTCCACCTCGGCAACAGTAACAGCCAGTAACTCTGGTAAATCGCGCAACTCCAGGACTACTGCGGCGTCTAGGAAAAAACTAAGAGAGCTCTACGTCAGCCACTACAGGCTACTGGTTGAGTTCTTGGAACGCTGCTTGCCACCACTGAAAAGTCTGTTAAACGGCGAGGAACATGACACAGACTATGAAATTTAACCGCAAGGTTTACGTAATTCCCAAGGAAAAATATGACAGTTTGATTGCGGGCAACAAAAAAATGTTGGACGATGAGGCCGGGCGAATGGCCGCAGCCGCAAGCGGTGCGGGCCAGTCGCCCTCCTTTCGAGTGTCCGGAGAGGTACAGACAGTGCCGGCTTCTAGTGCCGGAGGAGGGCACCTTGAGACAGGGGGGCCGCCGGGTTGCAATGGAAATACAATGACGAGCGGTTCTCAGACTCCCGGAGATGGAGATAATGGAGATAATAGAGAGACGATGTCATCGAGTCATTTTAAACACGCTCGGGCTAATGCGGGGACTCTGACTCGGACTCTGAGGACAGGACAGCCAGATCTTCTGAGGGAGTATATTATAAGTAAAATTGACTCCCAGCTGAGGGACCAGTCACTGAGAAACAAGGCAGTAGCTATACTGTATCTACTGTCATCGCGCAGTGACAGCGACAGTGACAGTGACAGTGACAGCGAAGGCGGCTTTGAGAACTATTACGTTGACCTGCTGCTGCACACTCAGTCGAGCTCTTTCCCTGTACCTCTCAAACACCACAAGCTGTACTGGCACATGTTACGTCGAGGTGTACCACTGAATTTAATCACCAATGTTAAATTACGACGTATATTACATTACATGAAGAACAAATATCAGGTAAAAGAAGAGGAAGAAGAAGAAGAAGAAGAAGAAGAAGAAGAAGAAGAAGAAGAAGAATTAGTGGTGAGGCCGAAGAGTAGAAAGAGGAAAATACCGACTGAGGCTGACACTGACACTGGCACTGAGACCACGGCTGAGACTAGAGCTGAAACTGGAGTTGAAACAGGAGATGAGACCGCGAATAATACCGACAATAATACTAAGACAGGGATAAAGACCAAGACCAAGGCTAAGGTCAAAGCCAATGCTGGCACATCAAGACCAAGACCGAGACCGAGACCGAGACCGAGACCGAGACCGAGACCCAGACAGACCGGTGGAACAGTTAATACTAGCGAGGGATCGTGGATCAACGTCACAACCAAATAGCAATGGTGCTCCCCAAGGACATAGACGCTTATCTAACGCGTAGATTTTACAACCACAGATCACCGGGTAGCTTCACCAGTGCTGCAAAGTTACACTCCGTTATTAAGAGCGAAGGGCGTTACGGCATAAGTCTGAGAAGAATTGAGGACTGGGCACAGACGCAGGACATTGTCACTTTACACAAGTCAGCTCGTGAAAAGCCTCAAAAGTATAGAAGAGTCATAGCGCCTGGTATGAACCACCTGTGGGACTGTGACCTGCTTGTCCTGAATGGAGAAAGGTTCAAGAATGCCAATGAAGGTTTCGCGTATATCCTGACTACTATAGACGTCTTCTCGAGATACTGCAGAGTCCAACCCGTCAAAAGTAAAAGTGCTAAACACTTGAAACTGGGGTTCAGCGAAATATTTGACATGACAGGACCACTAGGACTACCAAAGTTCATAAGGTCCAACAGGGGGACCGAATTCACAAACTCGATAGTCGGTGATTTACTTAAAGACAAAGGAATCAAACACATCTTCACAAATACAGAAACCAAGGCGAACTACGCCGAAGCGGTGATTAAAGGATTAAAAAAGAGGTTGTTCCAATACTTTCAATACACCAACAGCTACAGCTATCTGAGTGAGCTCCAGGACATAGTCGATTCGTACAACAGCACTATTCACTCTAGCATCGGAGTGAGACCTGACAGTGTCAACGGTGAAAACGAGCAGGAAATTTGGGACTATCAATATATCGCTAGTCAAAATACTAAAGACTTGACACGAGCCTTCAAGAGAGCCATTTCAACGGCGAGGAACAAGAGGAGCAATCCATACAAATTCGCATTAGGTCAGCGTGTCAGAGTGTCCTATCATCGTAAAAATAATTTTTTTCGATCATACGACGAGCAGTTTACTGGTGAGGTATTCACAATCAGAGCAAGGAAATTCTCTGACGGTGTTGCGGTATATTACCTCAGCGACTACGATGGTGATGAGGTTGATGGACCCTTCTACGCTCATGAGCTGACACCGGTGAAATTTGACCCGGATGCTTTTTTCAAGATCGAAAAAGTACTCAAGAAGCGTGCGAGACGTGACGGAGTTGAAGAAAGTCTAGTTAAGTATCAGTCATGGCCGAGTAAATATAACCAGTGGATTCTCAGCTCTAACCTCAAGACATTGAAAACGGGGAGACAGCGTAAAAAAAAAAAATAACCGGTCTGATTTAAAAGACACAAAAAAAATGTATATTTATTTGTCTAGTGATCAGTCAATGGAGATAAGCCCTGCTAATACAGCGGGGAAGTTCACGGTTCAGCTGCCAGAAGCATTCACGTGTCCCCGTAATACGATACACGGAGGGCGGTGGTATTTAGGGCTGATCGAGATAGCTGTACCACCAATCTCAGTAGGCTCGGGTAAATGGGATGTGCTCTACGTGACATGTCCTCACGTGGAGGGAGTTGTGACTGGTGACGCGTACAGCACAGTGTTGAGATCGGTGCCACTGGGTGAAATAAGACGCCACAACCATGTACGTTTTCAATCAGTACTCTACACACCGCTGAGAGTGAAGGACGTCAGGCTTATTTCCATTGAACTGAGGAATTCGAGCGGTACAGTGCTACCAGAGCTTGCCCTGGAAACCAAACATTCGACTAAGTGCACTCTGGAGTTAGTATGGAAGTGAGATACAAATCGCTGGCGGCGATGGAGGCTGGACCCTGGATAGAACATTTTAAAAAAACTGCCGGCGATACCAGCATACTGACGACTCGTCCAAGACCCGTGGTGATCAAAAGGTCACGCAACAGCGAGAATACGGGTCGACTGATTAATGACAGTTTGCCCCTGACAATAGTGTCCCCTGTGGGCCAGTCTAATGAAATGGCTGCAGCGGATCTCAACATGGAAATGGATAAAAGGACAGCGGGAGGCTCAACAGCTTCAGTCGGAGGATCCAACAGGTCAGGCGTACAGCGAGCTAGGAAAAGAAAGCAGTCTCATCCAGCTAGTGCATCTAACACTGACAGGAAAAAAAAAATTGCTAAGATAAAGGACATTTTCAGTGGACATGGCGACAGGTGAAAAAGTTCTGGAATCAATTGACCTAGCCTATGATGATACGCTTAATTTGTTCAGTCTACCTCTCAGTAATCTAGGAGTTACCGATGTTAAATATTTACCTCACAAGCCAATCAATCAATTTTCGGCTGAGGGTGATGTGAAATTTCATGTACCGGGAGCTGGCACAGCTTACATAGACCTGTCTAGTGTCTACCTAAAGACAAGGGTTAGGCTAGTTAAAGGTGACGGGTCGCCCATTCCTGAGAGGCCTGAAGGAAAGAAAAAAGCTGCTGCTGCCGAGGCTGCTGCAGAGGCTGATGCAGAGGCTGAGGCAGACTCTGAAGGAGAGTGGAGCGTTGGAGTGGTCAACAACTTGGCTCACGCTCTCTGGGATCAAGTGGAGGTGCGCCTTAACGATAGAGTTGTGACAGGAGGCCAGACAGGCTACAGCTACAAGGCATTGATAAATACTCTCCTAGGAGAGGGAGAGCAAAATGATTCTCAGCTAGAATGTTGTATGTTCGAGAAAGACACGGCTGGCTATATGAATGACGTGAGCATGGCAATGGGAGGAAATGCTGGATTTAAAAAGAGAGCAGCACTCTTGAGCGCCAGCAAAACTGTGGAGCTACTGTGTAAAGTGGATGTGGATGTCTTCAAAGTGAACAAGTTGCTTTTAAACGGAGTCTCCATAGACATGACTCTCACACCGACTTCGAGTGGCTTCCGCCTGCTGAGTTCAAACCTCGGCAAGACCGACTACAAGCTGGAGATTAAGGACATTACACTTATTCTGAAACACGTGACACCCTCAAATTTGGTGTTACTGAGTCATCAAAAAGTCATGGAGGAGGAGATCTCTCTGGCTGAGTATTTCTACAAGAGAGAAGAATTACGAAAATTTAATTTAGCCAGGGACACTTCCTCTTATTACATAGAAGATGCGTACAATGGTCGAATACCGAGCAAGATTGTGATGGGGTTTGTTGCTGGCGAATCTATGAGTGGTAGCATTGACAGGAACCCATACAATTTCAGTCACTATGATGTCACATACATCAATGTGAGCCTATCGGGTATGCCAGCGCCTTCTGGACCACTAAGTATTGACTTCTCAGAGGGCAAGTACATACACTGCTATTCGGAACTTTATAAAGGAAAGACCAATTTCAATAGCAAGGCCAGAATCAGGAGAGAGGAATACGAAGAGGGATACAGTTTATTTGTCATAGACTTAGCTCCTCAAAACTATGAAGACTTTTATCCTGTGACGCGTGATGGAAGTGTGAGAATAGAACTCAGATTTAAATCACCACTGCCAGAATCGGCTGTCATGATTACAAAAGTGACATACCCAGGATTATTCCAGGTTGATTACGCACGCAACATCTACCTGACATGAACACTGATCGAATATACGAAATACTGTGGAATGACCCCTGGACGTCGTCGCACGTATTGGCCGTAATACCTTGCAATGCTCTGAAATACGCCCCGGTAAACAGCGGGGGCTTCATAGTGAATTGTAATGAAAACTCGTACTTACACGGAGATGTCGGACACTGGATTTTTCTGAGGATTCATGGTTCCGGTAGACGTAATGATGTCAACGCTGTACTAGAAGTTTTCGATGCGCTGGGGCTCCAGTCCTACAATGAAGAGATCAACGAGTTCATGAAACGATTTAGGAATTGCTACATCAATCACCAACACATTTCAGACTCCAATTGTGGTTTTTACGCTCTAGCCTACTCGTATTATAGCTGTAGAGGGCTTAAGACATCAACCATTTTGAATATACTTAAAGAGGTTGGAAATGTAGAAGAGCATTGTTTGGCGTTATACGGAGTCAAGAAAGCTTAATCGATTGTACACAAAAATAGCTAGACATTAGGAGTATTGCTATTAATATTATTATTATTATTATTATTTGTATTTAAGTATTTACATTGACCATTACTTAATGTCACCCCACCATAGCGTAATACTGCCATAAGCGCATACTGTCATACATACATACATTTGTATATTAGTGTTTATGTTTATGTATTGTTATTTGATATTTTTTTTTTTTTTTTTTGGTTTTACTGTTAACTTGAAAGGTTTTAGATATAACACAAATTATTTTGACATGTCTATACGTGACATTCTGGAAGCATAAGTAATTATATCATATTGTGCTATGTTTAAGCATTACGTGTCGCGCTAGTATTTGTATTAGCTAAACGACAAAATCTTGCTGTACTATTAATTACTCAACAATGTCTAATAAACATAGCGTATCTGAATTACACTAGTTCATGTATTATGTGAGTAAAATACACTAAAGAAATTCACTTACCTTTTCACGAGTATAGCCAGTGGTTGACTCGGCGAGTGGAGAGTGAAGAGAGTGGAGAATATCGTGTGTTGGTCTATCAAAACAGCCGGTGAAGATACGGAGAATGTAGTTTTTTCATGCAAAAACTTGAAGTGATGACATGACCACTGCAATGATGCTTTTTATATGACTTTTTTGCCCCCTGGCTGTCTTGGGGGAGAGTTGGGCGGTGACTTGAAGACAGCCCGTTTTCAGCTGTCCACAGGTCTTAGCCATGCGGGTGACCTCGGAGGTCACAGGTGCTTTAGCATGTATGACTGTAGGTACTGACCGCTGACGCCTGCGGGGTCAATGGTAAGAGCCTGTTGTGTTCTTATCAGTGGTTTGTAAACGAGAGTGCTTAATTACCATAAGCGTTGGTCAGCCTACTGCTCATCTGCCTGACTTCAGTTTTTTTCAATCAGTGCATTCTTTCAGATTTGTAGAAGGTCCTCGGGGCTAATTGACACAAGGTCTCATTGTTCAGAACTCTATGAGCGATTAAGAACTACACGCGATTTAACATTAAATTGAGCATTATAAATATAAATATAAATATAAATATAAATATATGACTGCGAGTATACCTAACTAAGCCACTTCGATTTCAGCATGATTTAACGTTAAATAGGGCATTATAAATATATATATATATATATATATATATATGTAGGTATCGCTAACTAAAACACTTCAATTTCAGTATTTATTTATTTTTTAATCGACTCGTGCGATTTACAGGCAAAATATACTTCTACAATCATTGAGTTATTTATCCTGTTAATAATGCTCATTTGTGTTGTACAAAGCTCCTGCAGTGAAAGTTTGAGTGAATATAACTCACAGTATGAATAGATTATACCCTCTCTATTGTCTAAGGGTTGGCATGGGGCTGCAAGTCTTTTGTGCTGTTATGTAATGAGAGGTTTACCCCCCTCTGAGCTGACCCGCATTGGTCATGAGACTGGTCATTGAGCCATAAGATTTTGAGGAGATAAGACGTTTTGTATTGACAGATTAAAAAATGCCTTGGATCGTATTGCTTTTGGCATTGAGTATATGCTCGGCTAATGCCTGGATTTGTGGGAACAATGGGCAGTGCAGATGCACATCATCCGGTGAAGTAATGTGCGATGACATCAAAGCGGCGCCGTATTTCATGAAGATTTACAGAGAGGGCAAGAGGCTGACTCTAAAAACGTCCGGGGGTTTCAATGTTGACAGTCTACAAGATACAGCGGGGTTTGATAGAGTGATGATCATCAGTCTTTCGATGGATCAATGCTCTCGGGTCACTGAGACATATCCATCGATCATGTGCGTCACGACTACTACTACTACTACTACTATGAGCAGACCCTTTACAACGATGACCGGACCACCTTTAACTAGGCCTGCAGTCACAGAGACGCGCCCAGCTGCAGGAAGTGATGCTACGGATCAGAGACCAGCGCCAGCATTGAGGACTACTGTGAATGGCATGCTTATCTGGACAGTGGTATCGGGGGCGATAGGGGCTATATTGACAGCGTGCATTCTGGTGAGTTTGGTGAACCTTCATGCTAGAATAAACAGTCATGCACGCTGCAATGATCCGCCCATGTTTGCCGTCCGCTGTTGTTTAATATGCATGGCGGTGATCTTATTTCCCTTCCACTGGTGCGCGAAAATCTGCAAGTGTACATCTTGCTGTTTGTATTCACTGGATAGGACTTTGAGTGGCAATTCTTCATCCTTCACGGCTTAAATAAGACTAGGTTAGTCACTCAATTACTCTGGTTGTGTATTTTGAATACTTCATTATCATACAGCTAATATTGATGCATATACACCTGATTAGATATCAATCTACTGAAGACTTCTCAATAATGATAGTGCACTGACATTACGCGTATCATTAAATAGTAACAATCATTCATCGTAACAGTGCAACCAATTGGTTTCTTTCGTTAACTTATTATTCTCTGCTTGTCATTCTGTAAAGTAAACAGAAAAAATAAATGTGTTTTCTCTTCTTTCTTTACTTCAGGCAAAAGACTACATCTTTCTGAGGTGCAGAGAAATTGTTGTTACAATAGGCTTGCGCTTACTGGGGAGACTTCTTCTGATTTACATTTGGAACATTAACATGGTAATAGCTATTGAACAAGCGGATGAACGTAATTTAGTTTTAGCAGTTTTGGTCAGGATGACTCATTGGATGATAAGGACTATCGAGAGACGTAATGGCAACCACATAGCTAACGCCTACCGCCGCCCTGTACATGTACCCCGCCCTGTCCCCGAGGGTAATGCTAGACCCGCTGTGGTTCAGCCTGCGGCTGCGCATGTGCCCGAGCGGAGACCTGTTGGTGTACGTGGTCAAAGAGATTTGCGGGGTCTGGATTTAAATAATATATTACCTGCTCGTTTAAGAAACCGCAATGTAGATAGAGCCTAATGTCCGCTGGTACTATTTGTGACGGATATTATATGTATAGACTTTGGGGCTGGCTTATATGTCAATTGTTTTTTTTATTAGTTTTTGCACGGTTAATTATTGTGGCTGTCAGACTGTCACTTATGACACTTCATGTATTTGCCGAGGTAGATGTTGCTTGAACAATCTGACAGCTGCTTGATGATGGGTAGTTTGTATAGACACTGGCTATTGCTAGTTTGAGAATGTTCTGTTTTTTTTTTTTATTAGTTTTTTTTGGTGTATAATTATTGTCGCTGTCAGACTGACACTTATGACACTTCATGTCTTTGCGGAGGTAGATGTTGCTTGAACAATCTGACAGCTGTTTGATGATAGATAGTATGTATAGACATTGGCTATTACTCGTTTTAGAGAATGTTTGTGAAACCCCGGTATTTCGCTTCCAGTTAATTAACGGACACTGTTTGATTTTTGGTTTTTTCTATTTATTTTTATTTACCTATTAACACTGGTGTTACTATGAGTTTGATATTTTCGTAACTCTTTTTTAACTATTGTTTGGTTCAAAATGTTGTAACCATGGATATTTCTGTTTGATTCATTTATTGATTTAGAAGTGTGAAAGTATATGACATTTGTGTGTTAAGGTTAAGTGAGCATGAGTTGTTTTATAATGTTCTTTTCAAAATGTTTGATAAAGCTTATATAGCTGCATCTTATCAAAAATGTTAATTTAAATGTACTGTATGATTAGCAGTTTCATTATTATTATTATTATTATCTATTAATGGTGTTGGCATGAGACTGGATATTTTTTTTAATTTTTTTATACTCTTTTTAATTTAACAGCATGGATGCGTATAGGAGAGTTATGATAAAAGGAAACTATTTATTTTATTATTATTATTATTTTTTTTTTTTTTTTTTTTTTAGTTAGCACTACATGTGGTGAAAGTGAGCGTGTGTTTGTATGCATGATAATAAATATATAGCTGCATCTTTTCAATGTTAATTTACATGTACTGTATGATTAGCAGTTTCATTATTATTATTATTATCTATAAATGGTGTTGGTATGAGACTGGATATTTTTTATATATTTTTTTATACTCTTTTTAATTTAACATTGTGGATGCGTATAGGAGAGTTATGATAAAAGGAAACTATTTATTTTTTTTAGTTAGCACTGCATGTGGTGAAAGTGAGCGTGTGTTTGTTTGCATGATAATAAATTTTTTAATAACAGTTTTTAACGGTATTTATTAAATGGTGTTTTCTGTTAAACTAAGAAAATGAGCATTTTACAATGACCTCGTTGACCTCAAAGCGATCAATTCGCAAAGAGTCACCCTTCCAGGCTGAAGACAAAAAAATGACCAATGGTAGGAGGTTCTCAGCGGTGGGGGGCCTCAGGGTATGGCCTAACAGTGGGCTGATTCAGTTCAATTCGAAATGACATTCAGTAAGCATCTCTGTATCAGAGCGTGTGCATGTCTGTACTGATGTTGCGGGAAAAAAAACAAAGAGAGAATTGTAAAGGCAATTTAACCTAAGTGGATTGACATTCGCATAGACCTACTTTGCGGCATGGCTTTTCAGAATGTTAATGTCCACACTTAAGCTGGTACATTGTGTACACTAAATTAATTTCACATCGTTATACACTGCAACTGTTGTGTTGCTTTTTATAACACTTGACTTATCCTTGAAGGCTGCTGTATTACATGGCATTGCATTAGTAATGAGATTTATTAAATCATTTAATTTAAGTTAGCATGTCCTAAAATATATATATATTTACACATGATTACATTTTAGCCTGAGGTCTTTCTTGGTGATGCGGAACGCACTCCATACGTCATAACCACAGGCCTTAGGGCCTGAGGCAGAACTAACGTTTTGCTTGAGTAGGACCTGATCTTAATAGCCGGGGGGCTTGCAGGGGATCCTTTAATCTTATAGCCTGAGGGGTCGGCATCCTTTGTAGATAAACTGGCACTATTGTAGTCATCTTATATAATAAGCAAACAAAATTCTTAAGGGGAGAACGTCATAAGCAAGTGATCAAACAACTACAAACAAAACAAGTGGCATAAGTTAGATAATGACCTTGTTTTCGTGAATATGCAATTAATCCTCGGCTAAAGCCTTGGATAAATTGCATATTCACTCAAGCGCGGTCGTTATCTATCACTTAAACTTAATAAAAACAGGATTACAACAATCTTAATAAACTGTCAACATAGTTTCCTTGAAATGCCTTAATTCTTAACAAACTGTTTGATCTGTTTGTATGTTTTTGTTTTAAAAGTCCATCCATGACTTATGCAATGTAGCAATCTGTTGTGTAATTTGCTAGCATTTTCTGAAGGGCAGACACAACTCTTAGATGAAGGTAACTATACATGAAATAGAAGAACAATATATGTAAAATATCTATGAATATTAATGGTTAATATATATAAGAATACAAATTTATGTAAATATATAAAATGTTAATATACATCAATAAGAAAAGCAATAAAGTAAACATGAATGAAACAGCAATATTTATAATTTTCTTTGGTATAAATGCTCTGTTCTCTTATAAAATTGATACAAAATGATGATTATGCAATAATACGTTTATGAATGTTTCTTTTTATTTTGTCATTATTATTATCAATATGTTTTCTTCTCATTTTTCATCCTCTGTCTGTGGAAACTCATGAAAATATGATTTTGTTTCAAAAACCTATCTATGTTCATATTTTTTTGGATATGTTTGTGCCACATATGTCTCTCCACATACATATGATATTTCTTTATTTTCTCCTAAACATTTGTGTCATTTCATAATTTTCAAGTCTGACATAACTACTTTCAGAGTAACCATTGGGCATAATTTTCCATGTTATCAATGCATAAGGCTCATCTCCCTCCTTCAATAATGGCATCACTTGTGGATTTAATTGAAAATAATGAAATAGATAGTAATGGTGATGAAGAATTTCATAATTTTCTTACGAATTCTCCTTCCTATGATGTAGACACTGCAATTGAAATGCTGTCACAGAAGAATGAAACATTCAAGATAATTAGTTTAAACTGTCAATCTCTACCAGCTAAGTATGACCAAATTAAAATGTATCTTGAAATATACAAAAACGCTGATATAAAATTTAATGATATATGTTTGCAGGAGACTTGGCTAATGGATGACTCTGATACTGGCTACCTTCACCTCGATAGATATACCCTAATCAGTAAAGGTAGGAAATGTAGCAATCATGGAGGAGTAGCGATCTATTTAGATAAGACCTTTTCTTATACAATTTTAGATATTGAAGGAAATCCAGATATTTGGGATGGTCTGTTTATAAAAGTAAATTTAGTTACATTAAATAGATTAAAAAATCCTTAGTTATAGGAAATATTTACAGACCACCTAGGGACAATATTCAAAATAGTGAAACATTCATTAAAGAATTAGATGAAATACCAGTAAGAATACAACAAAATCAATGTGAAGCAACTATTTCAGGTGATTTTAACTTAGCTCTTTTAAAGTACAGAGAAAAACATGCAATAAATACTGTGTAGAAACGGTTATTTCAAATGGATTCCTACCACAAATTTCCCTTCCAACAAGATTAGGATATAACAATAATGGAACTTCAATAGATAACCCATTTGTGAAACTTTCAAGCAACTATTCAAACACCACTTCAGGGATATGAATGAGTAATTTATCAGATCATCTCCCATATTTTGTTTCATCACACTTCTTGAATTGTGTCCATCAGACTAAAATGTACATAAAAAAATCTAATAATGAAAATCATAGAAATTCAAAGCTGACATTAAAGCCCAATGCAGCCAATTAGTTAGTTAGTGTTATTGTTTAACGTCTCATCAGCACCTGAGTGGGCTATGTAGAGGCTCTCTAGGGTAAGATTGATTATCTATAGTTGGTAGTAGAAACCAGAAGCATGTAAAAAATCAATAATTGTCTGCGTTAGATAGCTGGAGCAGCTTGTGCAATGCGCACTCCTGTCTTAGCCACTGGGGATAGAGGACTTCACCCCAAGTGTTTCCACCCTCGCCGCGTGGAGGCCCAGGACCTTCGAGGGCCCAATGCAGCCAATATAATTTCCAAAATATATCTGATCCTAACAATGGCTATAACACACTGAGCAGAATAATTAAGATATCTTATGATAGAAATTTCCCATGTAAAATTGTCCGTTTTAAAAAGTATGAGGCAAAATGGGTAATTTTTGGCATAATTAAATCTATTAAGTATCGAGATAAACTGTACACTAAATTAAAGAATCTCAATTTAAATACCATAGAATACATGCAGTGTCAAATAAACTTAAGAACGTACAGCAAATATTAAAACAATGCATTACAGAAAGGAAAATTTTATTATAAATCATGTTTTCTGAAATTCCAAAATGATATGAAGCAAACATGGGCTACATAAATGATATTATAAATAAAAATAGTAAAGATACCTCTTACGGGAATATTTCTCTGTAAACAATTTAAAGATTACAAATGCAAAAGAAATTGCACAGCGCTTCAATGAATTTTTTATAAATATTGGACCTAGCTTGGCATCTTCGATAATTATTCCACAAAATAAATCCTACACTGACTTCCTAAATAATCCTTGCCAGCAAAACTTTAATTTTAAAACAATTAAGAAACCATCATTAAAATAATAGACAATCTTAAACCAAAGAATAGTTCAAGAACAGATAAAATATCTAACAAACTGTTAAAAGATATCAAATATGAAATTGTCGAACCACTTACCATAATAGTAAATTTTAACTACAGGAATATTCCCCGATGAGCTCGAAGTAGCAAAAGTAACATCAATTTATAAAAAAGATAATAAATCATTATTTGATAACCAATAGACCCTCCTGGTGTGGTCCTGCTGTCGTTCCACAGTTGAGAAAGTCTCACAATAGTCCTGATGTTACGTTGATGTCTTCCTGTACTACTCTTATGATGATGAATTCCAACAAGGCAATACGATGGCACAAACTCCACACTAATGTATAGCAATAGGCTCTTGTGGTGACATAAGTTCTCCAGGGCTTCTGATGAAATATCCTTTCTCTTGCCTGTCACTCACCCCCTTTTATACTTGGCCACTAATCTGCAGATTTCTAGAAAAGTCTAGAAAAGTGTAGAGTGTTCTAGAGCATTGCATAATCTTCCAGAAACTGCTTCCACTAAGTTCCATTCAAAACCAGGTCAGCCAAAATTAGGCCAGCTAAATATAGATCATCTTGCACACCACACAATAGAACAGTTGATTAGATGATTCTGTGCTACCTTAAAGAACTAAAGGGAACAATGAGTATATTTTACAGCCTGTCACACCTCCCCTCTTTAAAGGAAATTTTGATCCAAAAGAGCAAAATTTTCATTTAATTCTTTTTCTTTTACGATAGATATCAATTCTAAGTAGCAATATACATATAACCACAAAATATAGGCCTACACTACTAGTGTAATCATCCACAAAAGCTATCATTGCTGTCAAGTTGATTGATTAATCACTTGCACTTTAGATTTAAGCAGAAATAAATAAACTAACACAACAAGCAATATGATATATATATCGTATTTTTTTCAGTAAATAAATGGAAAGTAAAATATGATACATGTATTTTATTTAGTTCAATTATAAGACACGTTCATTTTAGAGTTAATAATGCATATAATTAAGGTGATTATAAAAACAAAGAATTCGATGTTTCGGCCATTTTTCGGACGTTTCTGAAATCGGACTTTTTGACTAGTATTCGTTGTACACTCTTGGCTGAGGAGGGTCTCGAATGGTTGAACTGATTACAACAACTTATCAGATAAGGAAAACACAATCTGATTTTTTTATCAAGTCTTAGAGCAGCTGTGCAGCTAGTTCATCAGTCAGTACAGGACTGCTAACGTGTATGTAGAATCTATAACAGTTCATGAAGTTTGTTATTGATAAGTAATGAATTTTCAGATTTGAGATAGTTTAGTTGAAATTTAAGTACCGTAAAGGATAGTACTATGGACAGGGCAGGTATTATCGACACTCACATTTGAGATAGTTTAGTTGCAATTTTAAGTACCGTAAAGGATAGTACTATGGACAGGGCAGGTATTATCGACACTCACATTTGAGATGGTTTAGTTGCAATTTTAAGTACCGTAAAGGATAGTACTATGGACAGGGCAGGTATTATCGACACTTACATTTGAGATAGTTTAGTTGCAATTTTAAGTATCGTAAAGGATAGAACTATGGACAGGGCAGGTATTATCGACACTCAGATTTGAGATTCGTTCAGTTGCAATTTTAAGTACCGTAAAGGATAGTACTATGGACAGGGCAGGTATTATCGACACTCAGATTTGAGATTCGTTAAGTTGCAATTTTAAGTACCGTAAAGGATAGAACTATGGACAGGGCAGGTATTATCGACACTCAGATTTGAGATTCGTTCAGTTGCAATTTTAAGTACCGTAAAGGATAGTACTATGGACAGGGCAGGTATTATCGACACTTAGATTTGAGATTCGTTTAGTTGCAATTTTAAGTACCGTAAAGGATAGAACTATGGACAGGGCAGGTATTATCGACACTCAGATTTGAGATTCGTTCAGTTGCAATTTTAAGTACCGTAAAGGATAGTACTATGGACAGGGCAGGTATTATCGACACTCACATTAGAATGTTAACAATTTTGTTAACAGACTAATTTAAGTGTCTAGTTGCAATTTCAAGTACAGTAAAGGATAGTACTATGGACATGGCAGATATTATTGACACTCACATTAGAATTTTAACAATTTTGTTAACAGACTAATTGAAGTGTCTAGTTGCAATTTTAAGTACCGTAAGGGATAGTACTATGGACAGGGCAGGTATTATCGACACTCACATTTGAGATAGTTTAGTTGCAATTTTAAGTACCGTAAAGGATAGAACTATGGACAGGGCAGGTATTATCGACACTCAGATTTGAGATTCATTCAGTTGCAATTTTAAGTACCGTAAAGGATAGTACTATGGACAGGGCAGGTATTATCGACACTCAGATTTGATATTCGTTCAGTTGCAATTTTAAGTACCGTAAAGGATAGTACTATGGACAGGGCAGGTATTATTGACACTCACATTAGAATGTTAACAATTTTGTTAACAGACTAATTTAAGTGTCTAGTTGCAATTTTAAGTACCATAAAGGATAGTACTATGGACAGGGCAGGTATTATCGACACTCACATTAGAATGTTAACAATTTTGTTGACAAACTAATTTAAGTGTCGATAATACCCGCTCTGTCGATAATACCATCCTTAACTGTATTATCATTTCTATAACGCTAAACTACATATTTTCTAGGCACTGTATATTGATGTATTCGCAATGGTTAAAGTTAAAAAATTAAAAATGTTAAATGAGATACAAATTAAAATAATTTAGCGTGGAAAAAGTTGCATCATAATTCATTAAAATACTTCTAGCCGCATTTTGAAATCAATGGCTAATATTTTGCTTTGTTTATCTGCAGAGATATGCGTGGTGCACGTTTGTATATTACCGGGGTCCTTTTTGGAACAGCACTATTCTTGGTTGCCAACATTTCGGATATCTGGTCAGAAACTAGAGTACTGCGTGACCTAGAGGTGAGTTTCCTGTTTTTTTTTTCAAAGCTCTGTATTATCACCCAAACACATCACAAATGATCAATAAAAAAACAGATCTAAATCCACAGAGTATATGCCCAGAGACGCCACTGTAATTGAACCAATGTATTTTCACATATGACAAGCCCAGAGAGAGACCAGGTTTAGTGATGGAAGATGTAGTTATATGACGTAACAATAAAAAACCATAACAATGACGTCAGTTGCCATAGTTATGACTGTAATTTAATATAGCAAAGGACACCTATTGTCGCCCAAACCCAACTCTGACATGGCTTACACAGAGCCTCACTCATTTGGTTGCTGTCTCACTCCCTTCAACATTTTTTTTCATAATTTAATTCAACTCAGAACCAAAATAAATCTTTTACATTTTAATGCAAACTGGTTGAAAAGGGCCAAAACTCACCCCTGTACAATAAATTGGCAATTTAAGCACCAATGTCTCAGGGTATGTTAAACTGACTAAAGCAAAACCTTTAGAGATTTATTTTCGCATATTTAACTTCCATGTGAAGGGTACCATCCATTGATTTTCAAACTTCAGTGTGACAGATTGAGTTTTATGAGAGCAATAGTCACAACATAGTAGTGGTGGTAAATAGATAATTACTCAAATAATGCAAGGCTATATTTTGAATTTTGATTTCATCATCCAAGCATTTAGTAAGTATAAACATAGGTTTTACTTGTTTCTGCCCTGGACCATCGAGTCCCTAGGGTCCCTGGAAACCAATTTTGAGCAACTCACCAGATATCACACACAACTTACCCAGCCACTTTTGATCCATGATCCTCGATTCAAACTTGCTCAATACTATACAAGCAAAAAAAATCCGCCAAAATTAGGATATTTACGCTGTTTCTACTGGAGCAGTGAAATAAGAACTATTTTGTGTGGTTCGCCATACATTTGAATGTGTATGGCAGTAAAAAAGGAGGTCAACAATTAATTATTTTTGCGAGGCCTGAATTTGTACTATAATCAAACTTTTCTCAGTTTTTAATGGTCGAATCTTCACCAAATTTGATTTGTAAGTTGCGCTTTTGTTCGCGGTTCTAATGGTGTGCCATTTGTAGCTGTACTCCCAAAACTGTGCGAAAGCGCAAGTTAAAACCGTATTGGCAGGATTTCCCTATGTATTAAAGTGTTTACATTGTAGGCCTAGTGCTGCTAGCACTCTATACACAACACCAGGTATCTATTCTTTTTTTGAAAAAGAATATTCTTGTTAACTTATGTTGTTTATGCATATAACAGGAACCTACACTATGTTGGCTATATGTATATGATTGTTGAATAAATATTATTTACAGCCGGTCTTAGCAAAAGACACTGTGGTCAGCACAAATAATGAAGAGCCAGTGGCGTCCATTCCCCTGAACGAATATAGAAAAGACCCCCGGAAGGATGTAAAAAAAGACCCAGTGAGTGAGCTTAAAAATGACCTCGTGGAAGAGCCTGAATTGTACCCAGCAGCAAAAGAGCCTAAAATAGACCCAACGAAAGAGCCCAAAAATGGCTCTAAGAAAATGCCCGATGCAACAAACCAAACAGAGTATGTATAAGATACACCAGATAAACTATTTGCACGAGAGCACTGTGACATCAGAATGCACTTGTTTTCTTTCAATTTGGATGTATGTCCTTCACTTATAGTTTAGATACATTGTCACTTCTTAACAAGGGATAAAGTGACACAGAAGCTCTTAAATAATGAGGGACATAAGAGGAATATCTCCTTAAATAGTGACAGGCGACAGTTTAATATTCCTTGTTGTTATTCATCTAGTTAAAAAGTGACTGGAGACATCAGATTTTTTCTTAAATGGCGACATGGGACATTGCTTCCTATTTTTGGGACCCATGTAAACCCCCCATATTGTGGCATTGTGAGAGCGTAGAATCAAGTGTCTTCTTTAAAGTTGCACTGTCTGTCAAATTTGCAATTTTTTAAGATGCTATCAAACAGTTAAAAATTACCTTTATTAATCAAGGCACACTAAATGTGTGTGAATTAATGATTTTATAAGACATCAATTACTTAAAAATAAATTATACATTGAGAGAAAATCCAGACCAAAACATTGGAAACACAATGGAAATGACATCATCACCATTTTTCAGTATTATGACATCATCACTGGGTTTGTTTACATATTGAGTTTTTGATGGCATGAAAAACTCATATTTATATTATTTATTGTCAATTAAAACTAAATTGTTGTGCAAAAGTGGGTTTGTAATGATGAAAAATATCATGAGACAAGAAGGCAGTATTGATTAATATCATTATTTTAATGTGCAAATTTTACAGACAGTGCACCTTTAAAGTCTCTGAGCATGCATCGCTTTTATCGTCTCTTGGTCGGCCAAGGGTTCTGAAGTGTATGAAGTGTGCCACATTCTTATTCAGACATGCCAAGTCTCGCTAATTCAGAGTCATTCTCACTCATTTCGTTGCTGTCTCACTTCTCTAGACTTGAACATTTTCTTCTTATTTTAATTTGTCTCACTCAAAGAGAACCAGAAAATATCTTTAATATTTTAATGTAAACTGGTTGGAAAGGGCCAAAACTCTGATATCTCTGTCTTACTAGTAGTAGTCTGTGTATTGGATCAATTATAAATTGTATAGAAATAGTTAATATGCTTATGCAATGTACATGAGAGGCCGCAAAAGTTATGATTTACTAAAATTATACTTCGATGCCATTTTCATATACATATATACATATATTGTATAGGCCTATATATATGTGTGTCAACAACACGCTAGTTTAAAGAGCTTTAAAGTTCTGACAGAGCCTATCCACATATCAGAGTGCTGCAATAGGTCGGGCGTAAAAGAAAAAGAAGCAGTGAATAAACATAATTTGTTCATGCATCAAACTATAAAATTAATTATATTTGGATGCTCCTTTACAATTACACCTATTTTCTTCGAAATATTTTTGACAGGCCCTTTGAATGTCCAATAATCAACAAGGGTGGAGATTCTGAAGCACCCGAGATGATATTTGAACCTGAATGTGCGAAGAAATTGCAGATGATACGCAAGGCAAACAATGACAACTGGGTTGGGCTTAATCCGTGTAAGTATGGATTCTTTCTATTATGTATCCTGTTTTCAGAACAAGTGCAACATATCTGCAATAATATCACATAGTGAATTTCGTTACTATAGATTACTGCCCTGGCCACACATTTCAAACAAGCACTCGTTATAGATGATGGTGTCAGGCTTTACATCACTGGTTTGTTACTCTCGACAGCATAGATTTACTGGTACATCTAAAAATATTTCAAAGTTTCCGAAAACTTCTGGCCATAATGGCTATAACCCAGATAGCATTCCAAATCGGGCCAGCATCGTTTCTACATCGCGATCGATCTTGCCGACGTCGATATGATTTGGAATGACATCTGGGAATAGCAGGAAAACGTTGGCAGAACTTTGGAAAGCTGTTTTGTATATAGATGTCTTTACAATAGAATACAAAGGAAGTTAAAACAACAACATCATTGCATGTTAATTGTTTTTGAAGTATTTTAGTGTGGACGTAACTTGTTTCACTGTTATTTATATTCAGATGACATTTACAAAAAATGGCCAGGACTTCTGGTACATGATGATTATGTATTGCGTGAATTTGCTGAATCCAAGGATATTTCTGAGATGTCAGATGCAGAGGCAGAGATTAGATATTATCAGTAAGTATCTAATTAAAAGACCAGCACACATGAGGGATGCCAGCAACCGGGTCGCCGGCGATTCAGTCTACACTCCTTTTTATGACTTGAGCGTAGTGGTAGAGTAATGCACATGACACTATAATTAGTTTACCTGGGTAAACGATGGGTAATGGTTTACACTTATTTCGATAATTATCTTTTTTTATTTGACAAGTATTTAGACAAGAATGATCGTCGACCGTCATCGCCAACAAAAAATGATTAATTTTACGGCCTCTCAGCCAATCAGACGTCTCGAAATCGTCGAAATAAGCATACGCAAAACGTCGGACAAGAGTTGCAACGCCAAAAATGGAACCGACCAAAGTTCATAGTGTATGACAGGTTTCCGGCAACTCAGTGGTTATGTTTATCTCATTATACAGCTGGGGTCAAGTCATTTTCCTAAAACCCTATTGGTCAGATCCCAGCAACTCAGATGCTGGTCATTACAGATGCCCAAAATCGCCGGCAACTCAGTCGCTAAATATCAAGTGCTTGATATTCAGCCACTGAGTTGCTCGTCATAAAATCTCAGTTGCTGTTCCATTCACACAGTGCAACTGAGTGGTAGAAAGGGGTAAACACTGAGTCACCCGCGACCCAGTTACGAGAAACTCGTCCATGTGTATTGGGCTTTAGAATCATAACAAAATCTTCTCAGTTTTTATAATCACGGTTAAGATTTAGCTAAGCTTAACTCAAGTTTGCGACAATAATGCAACAACATTTAATTTACATTAGTATTATATGTGGTTTGTAAGTTTGGACCCTTACTGTCTGCAATGTTTTGAATAGTATTTCTAAAATGATGCCTCAATATTTGCACATTTAGACATTTTATAATTTCCCAAAACTCCAGTACACTGATTTACAAGTATAAATAAATGCAATGTCATATTATAATAAATATATAATGTGTTGGAAGGGGATACATCCGAGTATTTATAAAATGCCATTACCTAAGTGCCTAGTATGTAGCCCCTAGTATGTTTAACAGTTAAAATGAATTATATAGTAACAAAAATATAAAATAATAAATCGAGAAAAAAGATAGCATTATAGAAGAACACATATTTACGGAAGAACGCATATGTAGTTTATTAAAGTTTTTGAAAACATATCACCACAATATTTTCACAGCTGTTACAATTAATCATTAAACGTCTGCTGTGTACTGCAGAGCTAAATTAACTCAACTTCGAAAGCAAAACAACTTTAATCATGATCAATTCAGAGTGAGATTGTGTTTTCTTGTTTGTTTGTATGTTTATATACCAGAAGAAGCATATATGCTTATTGAGCTAGAACAAATTAAAGATAGAGAATATACATCAATACATTGTGATATTGAGATAATAATTACATGTATATTAAAATGATATTAAAATGATAATGAAACAGAATTGAATAAAGTCATTTATATGCTATAAAATGGTAGTTCAAAGCAAAATTCTTATGAGAAACTTTAAAATGTTCTTTTTTTCCAAATAAATTGGATAATGAATATGATTTTCACAATATGTATTGAGTCTACATGTAATTATTATCTAAATATCTCAATGTATTGGTGTATATTCTTCATATTTAATTTGTTCCAGCTCAATAAGCATATATGCTTCTTCTGGTTGGGAACATGTTCTCCTCAATTACCATGCAATTTCCAATGTCTTAAAATGTTGTAGTGAAATGTTATATTGCAAGGGTGTCAAAATGTTGTGATTGCAAGATTTATTTGACTTTAAGATAGTATTACTGGTTCATATCAGGAGTCTGACTATGATATATCAGATGCAGCCATACACCTAAAATATATCTTTCAATTTCAGACTTATGACAATCGTTCACATGAAATGCGCAGACGTCAGACGTATGGGAAGACGTGGTGATGGCGGTTGGGAGGTGTGCGTTTCAGAACCATACAAACCTCAAAAGAATTGCATCGTCTATTCATTTGGGTATAGCACATCTTCATTCTTCAGAATAAAACATTTTATTGTATCTCTGGAAACGTAGATTGTGACAATAATGCCAATACGTCCAACTTACATTATATTAAAGCAATATACATATCCTTGAACAGTTGTTGACCTTCTGATGCGATTAAAACAATTAATGTAAATATAGGTAATAATTTGGTACTGTCCTGCTTGTAGCAATTGCAATCCTTACCATGATGTTCCGTTCATATGTAGCCAATATTCATATGTTATAACACCAAATGGCTCATAGGTGGCATGCACGTCGGCCTTAGTGAATGACTCCTATGACTATAATATAACCATTTTTCCTTGATTATTTTGTTTATGTAAATTGTAAGTTTATGGTCAAATAAATACTTTCTGTCTGTCTGTCTGTCTGATGTCAAGGTTGGTTACAATTGTGATGGAGAACTTAAACTCTAATGACCAGAACAGGATGTGTGTACTGTGTGCCCAAGTTATGTCTATCTAGCTTCCTAAAACCACAGTACAAATATCGATGACTTCGTGGACTAAATCTTTGATAAAAAAGCCTTTAGTTTGAAAAACGAAGTTTTCTAATATAAATGAATATCCTCTCTTTTTCTTCAAGGTTGTTCACCCCAACCCTTGATAGATTTATACATACTGTAGCATATTTTCTGATGAAATTAAGTAATAATACCAGACACCTCTCCAATTGTTCAAAAATAACTTGTAGTCCTTGGTTTTTATTCATTTCAGAATCAGAAATGATTTCTCATTTGACGATGCAATGGGGAAAAATTATGGCTGCCAAGTGAAGTCATATGATCCGAGGTAAGTACTTCCATACAGCTTCCTACGCAGACCCTCTGCCATTAGGGGGAGTATAGCGATAGCTGACAGCCCTGAGGGTCTGCCAGATTTCGGATGGAGTAAAAATCCTGGTATTGAACTGTGTGCATCAGTTTCTATCAATCATTAGAGTCCAAAACAGCGGAAAGCTCTGCTTTACAACCGTAAATAACGCCAGATTCGGCAATAGTCAAAGAATATTTTGTTCGCCGCTACGTTGAATTAAACAGGTTTGCAAATAATAGTTTATAATCACACAATATTTCATCAATCGCTTTGGCCAACATTTTTCGGAAAGTTGCTATGGATGGTACTTATCGTGCTTTTTGGGCATTGCTTCGTTGTTATACTGTGGAGTTGTATTACCGTAATCACCTTGTAATCAAGTGAAAGCCTATTAACAGTAACAGTTAAAAAAAAGATAAACAAGTTAAATGCAAACTTTCAACAGGTGGCAGCACCTGTCAGTCACAGTATGCCATCTAGTGGTAATGCATCACGGTAATACAAACTCACGGTATTACAACAGAGCACTCTATCATCTTCCTAAAGCAAGGCCTTCATTTCCGCAAAGCTACGTGCATCACTAAATAGGTCAGCCAATGCTAGTGTTTCAAAAGACTCAACCGTCCCTGCTGGCCACGTTGCTGTGCTAAATATAGCACATTTTGTAAACATTACCACTGATTTGGCGACATATTTAGCATAGCCACCCAGGAGCTGAGCGGAAAAGGTGGGCTTGCTTTGAAAGATGGCCTTGTATTCTTGATTCATTATTAATGCCTTTGCTACCCCATAACTAGATTAGACGTAAATCACTTCTACATTTAGGCAATCATATTATATATTTTTATAAATTAGATGGGCGTACACTGGTAAAAATTGACAGTGCGACATTGCCCTTCTTAAACGGGGTCAAAGTGACACGGAAGCTCTTAAATAATGATGGACATTAAACTCTCTTATGCAATACACTTTATAAAGTTAAAGAGAAAAAAGCAACAAATTAGCTGGTGAGTTGAATAGCATTGGGAAAGCAACAGCTGACAAAAGTGAAAGTAGATATATAAAGATGACCAAATATAATAGCCAGGATCTAAACTGAGAGGTACGGGACTCCGAACCCACAAGTGATGTTAAACAGTGTTTTAAAGCATGCTAACCTTCCGACTCATCTCAGTTCAGAGAATAGAGGTGGATATTAAGATTAAAAACTTTGAATTTGAGATCTGACAGTGACAAGGCAAGCATAGTTTACCAAAACTGGAAGAGGGATATCCTTAAAACGGGTCAGGCGACAGATTTGATATTCTTAGTTATTTCAAATTTTTTTGGTTAAAAATTGACATGACTGTCATTAAATCTTTCCTTCAATGGCGACATGGGACATTGCTTCCTATTTTTGGATCCATATGGACCCCTTATACATTATTTAAGAATATATCTATTATTTATATTTACATGAAAAGACAGTTAAGGTAACTATCTCTTTTTCTTGCAGCACGAAGAAGGACTCTCACAAAAGATCAGATTTTGTTTACTTTTACAAAGTAGGCCTTGGGCCAGCAGATACATTCAACAGCTGGGGCTGGAAACTTATGACCTTAGGTTCATTGCTGAAAGAAAATGGTCATGGTGATGTGAGTATGGTTACAAAGTCAAGAAATATATTTTTATAAGCATTTTTCTTTTCAGTAAGGCTAATTATGATAATAAATTCTAAAAATTATGGATAATTTAGGTTGATCTGTTTGCAGATAATATGTTACTTCTGCACTCAATTTGTTTGTGATATTTGTTCACTCAATCTAGTAGGTCACTTGATGGATGACTATTCTCTATGTTCACTCGATCTAGTAGTTCACTTGATGAAGGATTTTTCTCCTTGTTCACTCGATCTATTAGTTCACTTGATGAAGTATTGTTCTGTTTGTTCACTTGATCAAGTAGTTCACTTGATGGGTGACTATTCTCTGTGTTCACTCGATCTATTAGTTTACTTGATGGATGACAATTCTCTGTGTTGACTTGATCTATTAGTTCACTTGATGGATGACAATTCTCTGTGTTCACTCGATCTTGTAGTTCACTTGATCGGTGACTATTCTCTGTGTTCACTTGATCTATTAGTTCACTTGATGGATGACAATTCTCTGTGTTGACTTGATCTATTAGTTCACTTGATGGATGACAATTCTCTGTGTTCACTCGATCTTGTAGTTCACTTGATGGGTGACTATTCTCTGTGTTCACTCGATCTATTAGTTCACTTGATGGATGACAATTCTCTGTGTTGACTTGATCTGTTAGTTCACTTGATGGATGACAATTCTCTGTGTTCACTCGATCTTGTAGTTCACTTGATGGGTGACTATTCTCTGTGTTCACTTGATCTATTAGTTCACTTGATGGATGACAATTATCTGTGTTCACTTGATCTATTAGTTAACTTGATGAAGTATTGTTCTCTTTGTTTACTCGATCTGGTAGTTCACTTGATGAAGGACTATTCTCTGTATTCACCCGATCTATTAGTTCACTTGATGAAGGACTATTCTCCTTGTTCACTCGATCTAATTGTTCACTTGATGAAGGATTGTTCTCTTTGTTCACTTGATCAAGTAATTCACTTAATGAAGGATTATTTTCTTTGTACACTCGATCTAGTAGTTCACTTGATGGGTGACTATTCTCTGTGTTCACTCGATCTAATAGTTCACTTGATGGATGACTATTCTGTGTTCACTTGATCTATTAGTTCACTTGATGGATGACTATTCTCTGTGTTCACTTGATATATTAGTTCACTAGATGAAGGACTATTCTCCTTGTTCACTCGATCTGATAGTTCACTTAAAGAAGGATTTTTCTCCTTGTTCACTCGATCTGGTAGTTCACTTGAAGAAGGATTTTTCTCGTTCACGCGATCTGGTAGTTCACTTGATGGATGACTATTCTCGGTGTTCACTTGATCGATTATTTCACTTGATGAAGGACTATTCTCCTTGTTCACTCGATCTGGTAGTTCACTTGAAGAAGGATTTTTCTCGTTCACTCGATCTTGTAGTTCACTTGATGAAGGATTATTCTCTTAGTTCACTCGATCTAATAGTTCACTTGATGAATGATTATTCTCTTTGTACAGTACATATTTGTCGTAAACAAATATTCTGGTTTCAAATTCTGTTGACAATGAGTCATCTATTATTTCACTTTTTATCCAAAATACAGAAAGTTATTGACTACGTCAAAATGGACATCGAGTTCAATGAATGGGACTCTTTGGAGATTATGCTAGCTGCAGGAACTCTGAAGAAGGTCAAGCAGTTCAGTGTAGAGATACACTCCGCTGAAATTAGGAAAAGAAGATCAACGAAATACGATTGGCTACGATTCTACAACATTCTCTTGGGCCTTGAAAAATTAGGATTCAGACGCTATCATATTCATATTAATAAAAGCGGTTGGTTCAATTCCAAAAGAACTAATATACGACGTCCATGTTGTTTCGAAATATATTATATGAATATAAACTACTTAAAATGATCTGACGAAATATATTTATACATATATCGTTTTATTTGTCTTAAAGACATTAATAACGGATTTGTTTCTAGTGCATAATCTGTTTTGGGAAATTGTATAATGACATGTATTTTGATGAATTTTTAAATTACTTTATGAACCAAACTTGGCCTGTGATTTGATATGGTTTGGTCTGCTTACAATGTACATGGTGAGGCCTTGTTGTGATGTCATACATAAAACTATTTTGTCATAGCATTATGACCTAATTGATGAATGTATTAGGGATTTTGTTTGTGAGAGCTGTGCATTTTCATACAGCTTTTGGGAAAGTGGCTGTCATGACTGGTTTACTGGTACCTGAAGCTAGACTGTCTGAAGCTATCCACATCTATGTGCAGGTATCTTTTGGCTCCAAGTTTAAGTTTATTCAGGATCAACACATGCATTCACAATGTACATAAACAACTTTCAATATCATCACACTAATAGGGTAGTGGCGCCACTAGCTGATGGCTGTGTTGGCTATCCCCTTTAACATAATAAATACAGTATTTAAGAGAATACCTTCACCACAAAAGAAAAATGAATGGATCATAAAAAAATAATTTTTTGGAGTGACTTCAAGGCAGTCCAGTGATATTGAGTCCTATTTGTAGAGCGTAATAAATTCAACTGGGACTGCAAAATATGTTATTACCTGCTTTTGGTGATGATTGTGGATTATAGATTTTGTGAGCTATTTTAGTCTGGTTTGATATCACCTTGGTATTGTTAATGAAAGGTTTTGGGAAGTCTGTTTGGTTGTTTTTATTCTGTAACAATTTGTTTATGTTCATCCAGGTCTAAATGATATCATTTCTACATTCTGTAAATTTATTATTCCGATACATGGCTTAGCCTAACCCCTACCAAGATGCAATGCATCAAAGAAATAAAGCAAAGTAAGTCCATTTTATGAGGATGATAGGTATTAGTAGATATACACTCTTCATTACATCTACCAAAACCGATTGTTATGATCCGTGCCAGCTCACTGAGCTTGATGAATAAAAAAAAACTTATCTTAGTCCTTGTTCTGACTTATTTAAGAGATATAGGACCTGAACAATACTTGAAATCTACATTTTACCAGGGGGATGTGCACCGTACCATTGTGATGCTTGGCGTAGTTGCACAGTACCACACTTTTGGCAAACCGGGAGACTTCCATTTGTAGTAGCAATGGGCGGACGTGATTAGAGCACACTCGTAAATGCAGGTCTCTAAATCGAATCCACTCGGTTTCGCTGATATCACGCAAAAATGGTCAAGAAGATTGCAAAAACACAAAGAAAAATTGTATTTTGAAAATAATTGATTTTTAATTATAACTTAAGGAAAAAGGGTACCATTTAAAGTGCTGCTCATTAAAACTAAATTGCAAGAACATATGATCAACTATAAAGTTGCCAACATATGGAACAAAATGCCACTTGCACTGAAAGAAGATGAAACAGTTAAGAGTTTAAAAATAACTTTAAACAAGAAAAGCTCTCTTAAAAAAAGAGACCTGACAGTGTATCAGAATTAGTTAATGCAGTCTAGACATGCAAAAAAAAAAGAATTTATCTATTTTGTACACACTAAAGGGTATTAGTTTCACGTAACAGATACTGACAAGGTATCATGTCAAAATATTATAATTAATTAGTATAGTTCATATGAATTGATGTCTTTGTCGTTATTGCCGAATGTGCTATAAAATGTACTTTTCGATAGATCCTCGCTACTCTTGCCTAGCTACCCACAACTGTCTGCAAATCAACCACTTGCACCATCTTGAGTATAAGTAATTATACCTGTATCAGAATTGTTAATGTAGTCTTGAGATACAAAAAAAATTTATTGACCTATTTTGTACAGACTAAAGAGTATTAGTTGCAACAGATACTGACAAGGTATCATGTCAAACTATTACAATTAATTAGTATAGTTCATATAAATTGATGTCTTTGTCGTTATTGCCAAACGGGCTATAAAATGTACTTTTGCATAGATCAAGGTATCATGTCAAACTATTACAATTAATTAGTATAGTTCATATAAATTGATGTCTTTGTCGTTATTGGCAAACGGGCTATAAAATGTACTTTTGCATAGATCCTCGCTACTCTTACCTAGCTACCGACAACTGTCTGCAAATCGACCACTTGCACCATCTATAGTATTAGTAATTATGAAAAGAGACCTTTTATGAAAAAATTTATATATATATATATATATTCCAAACTTTCCTGCTATTAAGTTGCATAGACTATTTTCTAGTTCTTTTTTTAATATACCTAAATACTTTTAGTATTTTGTAATTTGCAGCCAAAAAAAAACCGAGTCTTTCAGAAAAATGTGACATGTTTTGCAAATCTAATAGTCTAAGAATAATTCCGATCCAAATTAAAATATAATCTTTTTTCATTTTTTCACATTAACATACATAATTGACAGGTTCAGTGAGTGTAGCATTTTTGAACTGCATATCTGCGGTTTAAAACAGCTTTTTAATTTCAATATTGGCCTATTTGTTATTACTTGTAATTAATTAGTGTACAGTTTCAAATGCAATCAGCTATCAGAAACATAAAGAGCAATTGACAAATCCAATTTGTTTAATTATACTCTTTCACTTAAGAAAGAGTGAGAACAGTGAGTGTGTGTGGCCAGTTTCATTCATTTTATGGGTCAGAGTGTGGGTTTTGTCACTCAACTGGGTAATCATAGCCAGATGCCTGCTATGGAGTGACCCTGCCACACTGACATACAACAGCAGCACCACAAGCACACATTCACGATGGATTTTATTAACAGCCAAAGCATCATAGTTACCATTCAAATCACATTAGTTTTTATAGGAATGAAATACTGTAAGTGGTATTTAACTTTTGGTGAGTTGCTAGACATTTTACATGATGGGCCTCCAACAGATATTTGTTAAAAACCTTCACAAGCTTTCACCCCTAAGACTAAAATAAACCATGCCAATTTCTGGGAAATCAGACTAACATGGATGAGTCCATTGATGTTGGAGGGGGGAACTGTTAAGATTAAATAAATACCTTGGTGGATGCCATAGTTATGTTATTTAAGCCGTTTTCAAGGATGTGAAAATCAGTGATCTAGCCACAGCTTAAACGAACACAAACAACAGTGATGTCACGGCTAATATACATAAACCTCAGAAGATTATTTATAAAACCACTCTTAGTAAGTGTCTCTATATCTATGAGTTCTGCTAATTATAGGATATGTTATGGTTTGAGATGTGTGTAGCACATAAATTTCAAAATTGTCTATACCCAGGCATGCACTGATTGTACAGCTTTTTAAGCTCCTGATGCATGACCCTCAGGTGATGATATGCTTTTATAATTACCTGAAAAAAATTCAATATAAAAATACATATATATGTTCTGCAAACAACAATTTTGACATTCTCGACTTTACTGAAACATGGTTAGGATATGAAATCTGCAGTTTGGCACATTTCAAGTGATACAGTCATGGTATGAAGTTATATATGGTATAGCATATAGAGGGGGAGGTTTATCTGTTTTTATAAAGGATGACCTGTATTTTATAAAAAGACAGGACCTAGCTGTCACAAATGACATGATTGTTTGATTTATTGAAACCATGAACAATACGAGTGATCAAAATAACATAATAATTGGTCTGGTCTACAGAAGCCCTTCATATAATAATGAGAGAGAATTTATTGCCAAGTTGGAACCTATTCTTAACAAGATACAACATGAGAAGAAGAAAGTTATAAATTATAATCCTGGGGGATTTCAATATGGATTTACTAAAGGTTGATAATCACAAACCTACCTCAGAAATATTAGACACTTTACTGACTTTCAATTAGGGTGGGGGCCTAGCTCAGAGGTAGCGCTCTGGGCTTCCAACCGCTGGGTCCCGGGTTCTATTCCCGGTCGAACCTAAGTTGAATGACTGTTTCATCCTCTGTCTCATTGCCATGGTCTCTGACTGTCTAATTAGCCCAACTGGTGCAGAAATACAGGACGTAAAGCCCTAATCACACACACACACACTGACTTTCAATTTAATTCCATATATTACTCTTCCAACTCGTGTGACAAATGATGCAGCCACACTCATTGATCATATCCATAAGAAAGTATCTGATAGAGACATTATTGCTGGGACACTATTAAGTGACATAAATGACCACTCTATACATGAAGAACATGCACAAAAGCAGTCTTTTCTTCCTTTTATTTAAAAACAATCAGTCGCATGGCACAACCTAAAAACAAAGCCATACATAAGACTATGTAATTCCCAGCATTACTTGCGTCATCAATGACCTTGATTAAATGTAATAATGTATAAACTATATCCAATTTGCAAAGTCATAACCATCACCTTTAAGCAAGTTTCCTATTCCAAACCTCTGCAAGGTCAGCAATCGATGGCAGATTAGCACTGGACTCTTTCAATCATAGCTGTTCACTGTTTTTGAAAATGAGTTTGAGAGATCAGAGCCCTCTAGCTAATATGATTGGAATTGAGGCTTGATTAAAGCTCCCTCTGGGGATGATTAATTAAATTACGATTTACAATATTAAGATACTCATCTATCACATACATTTTATACTTAAAAATAAAAAAGAACAAAATGAATATCCAAAATCAATTACATATAGATTAATTACTGATGACAATGTAGTCATGCTAAATAAAGGCTTAAACTAGCACACTACTAAACATCTATAACCATAGATACCTAATGAAAGGCATTGATAATGGCTCATTTTCAAGAACACCTTATCAAGATGTTTAAATCCAACTATAAATAATAATATAATAATGTATATAGGGCACATAGCCTTTATTGGCAACCTGAAGGTTGGATTTCAACAATGTACAGTTAACTATTTTTTTGGAGCTGCTACACCCATTAAGTATAAGTTGAAGGCCACAAACAGGAGTCAGTGAGTGATGCTCGAGTCTGCATCTATCTGGTTTGTACTTTATCAACAGGACATAGAATTATACAGCGATGCCATCATAGCTAAACACAACATACCCAGGCACTGATCGCTCGAGCCGTGAGCATTGGGAATTTAAAATCCTATATATACGACAGGGGGCGCTTTACTTGGAAAAAGACTAACATTTCGAAACCTAGGATTTATTTTCTTTGAGTAGACTTCATATTTCATTACAACTGTCACTATGTGTTTAATTTTAGTGTAGAGGGCAGTCACAGTATAGTTTTTGGGCAGTGAATCTAGGACGAGGTGTAACTTGGTGGTTATAGAAAATAAAAAGAAACACTGAGGAAAGGGATTCCGTCACATCCTGATTAAATATTTTACAATGAAGCCGGGTCAAAATGAGAGATTGAGAATGTTCAAAGAACTCCAAAAGTCCTGAACATAAATGGGACAATTGCCCATTACTCAGGCGACAGTGTATAAGTGTATATATCTATGGTTTTTTTTTGTGATGTCTTCAATTCTTGACCACTTTGCGTAGCCAGAAAATGGTCCTTCTAATGTTTATTTGAATGGTTTCCAGCTTTTATTTAACTTCGAAAATTAGCAAAAATTTCAAGATTTGGTCTGTCGACTTGGGAGTTGGTCAAAATGTAGTAATCCACTCTCAACCAAATTTTCACTTGTTGTTTAGCCACTCTCAACCAAAGATTCACTTGTTGTTTAGCCACTCTCAACCAAAAATTCACTTGTTGTTCAGCCACTTTCAACCAAAAATTCACTTGTTGTTTAGCCAATCTCAAGCAAAGATTACTAATCAGAAGAGGAAATACTTGCAAAGACCATAAAAATCAAACTTTTATTTATACTCATGCAGCAACACATATTCAAAATTTAATGGTCTTGTTTATTAACAAGAATTTCATGCAGATATTTAATCTAACAAATATTGTTACGATTATACACATATCGTTAGCAAAACCTTTTATTTTCACACATTACAAAGCAAAGAAATTACCAGAAATGTTATTACTGTTATATTGTTACTGCTTAGTTCTGTCAAATGTCACACTCCTTAATTTTTTTCAAGACAGGCTGCTTAAGGATTTCTTTATTTGACAACGAGACTTGGGTGTGATTCCAAAGCATAAGAACAAGTAGAGACCCTGGAAAGAATTGAGTCCAATAAAAACATACGAAAGAAAGGAGAGCTTTGGTATGTTGGCCAGAAATCCAAAAATCCAAGTGAAGCCCATCAAAAAAAAACAAACGAACAGCTATCGGTGCAAGATGGATGGGATGATTTACTGAACCTTCTGGGACACTTCTCGTAACAGTTCTTATTTGATGGAGCAAAAATGTGAAAGTTCCAATATTTATGGTCATGGATACACCAACAGGCAGCATAAAAGCATAGCGAAGAAATACAGAAGTCTCCAGCCAGCACATTTCATCTTGTGTATAGGATTTATTAAGAAATGTGCTCAGTGAAAGACATAAAGAAACTATACATACAGGAATCAAAGTTCCTGTCACCATTAAAGCTTTTCCAGATGATCTTGTATGTTGAAAACTTCCCAAATTGTGGCAAAGCCAGATAGAAAATGCAGTAACCCAATAAGTTTCATTGTCTATGTTGTGTGTCCCATTACACCAGTTATCTGTAGTCATGCATGATTCTATAATTGTTTGAATTGTGTTAGTTGCAAATGAGTGAAATACTGCTATGTATGAGTTTTTCTTGTATGAGAAATGACCATCTACAGATATTGCTTCATCAAACTTGAGAGTCGAAACAACATTGTCATCAAAATGTGGTTCTCCAAAATTACATTCAGTATGGTCTGATAAAGGGTATTTTGAGTGGAGAAAATATATCCCTGCAGACTGGTTACTATGTACATTCACACCATACAAGTAATCTAAAATGCTTTCGATTACTGCAGTAGCTATAGCAGAACAAAATCGTACACTAATTATATCAAAGTCATCTTTTTGATCCATGATTCGCTTAATATCAATGTTTGTGTGACACAATTCTCTTGCACACCATGATTGAGATACTGGTATGAATGAAAAGTCTGCTTCCTTCTCATAAAATATATTTTCAAATGATTCAATAATGTCCCCAGGACCAAAAAAATCTGTAGCATTTCCTGGGACAGTCGCCAAACTCATGGGCTCATATATTTCAGTGTTTAATATGATGTAAGCGTACAATATTTCTCCTTTTGAACATAACGATTTAAATGGCAGGCTAAGCTTTGATATCTGAATAATCATCACAGCATTTTCAGGCTGATCTCTTGCTTTTGAATTAACCTTAATATCAAGTAAAGCATGAAAATGCAAATGAATAAGATTTGGCTCCGTTTTACCAGGTATAAATCCAGGTTCCACCAAAATACTGCATTCATGAACTATGTTTGGATGGTTAGAACTGTTACAATAATAACAAAAGATATTGTCATACTGGAACGTCCAATGATCAAATCTTAGATCAGTTACTAACCCCATGTAAGCATTGCAAGCATATCTGATATTGACATCATTTGACTCACACACTGGCCTTTTGGAATTAAAACAGGTAAGCATTTCAATTTCTTTAGTTATATTGTAATAAATGTCACAACTACTATGCATGAGTCTGTTAAATGCAGTTGTCATGTTAAGGCTCAATAGCTTTAAACCTCTCTTCTCGATGTGGCTTTTACAGACAAAAATATATGGGATGAAATCATAGTTTACAATTCCATGACAAAGTGCACAGTGCCTGTTATAAAATATTAGGCCTCCAGCATAAACTAATTGCTGCCTATCCCTCTCACAAAGTGATGATGTCTGATCGTCGTATGGGCATATTCTGATGACATAAAGCCTGATGAATCCTATGAACAGTCTGTCATCATATTTAAAACCAAATACTGTGATGCAAGATGAATACATCAATGATTTTCTTGACTGAAGAAAATCATGCAGATCATAAATGTCAGATGGCATTTGGCTCCCGTTCGTACAATGATATTCATAGTCCAAACAGCAGTCTGCTTTGTAAATACACTTTTCATCACACCAACATTTGTGGACAATTTCTGATCTCTGTCCATTACATCTGTTGAGACATGATGAGTTACTGCAGTTCATTATTTTGGGAATAGATGCTAAAGCATCTATCAAAGCATTAGTATAATTCGGGGAAAAATTATATTTCCTTATTATTGCACTTTTATTATATTGTGCTGCGATATTTGGATTGTACAAATAGTCATCGGTATTAGAAAATTTGTCACTTACTGATTGGTTTTTGTTATGAATGTTGTCTTTGAATTCTTGGCCATTCTCTTCTAAGTAATCAATGATCTCTCCATTTATATTATTGGAGGAAACCGTTGATGGTACAGTTATATCTTTCAGAGGTTCTGTCGGAAATAAATTTGAACTGATCAAGTTCATAGAAACATTCTCATTAAAGATGGAAAAACTTTCTGGAAAAGTGTCATTATTGTCAGTTTCAGTAGCTGTCTTAAAATTTCCAGGGTTTCTATTGCTTACATCATGTGAATGGTCTGTCTTGGAAATATCAGTTTTGGTTCTTAAGTTTGGATGAATTGTGCTGTCAACATTTGATGGTTTTTTTTCAACAAATGACTTCCAACCAGTTTCTGTCCCACCTTCTAAGGATTGAGATAAATTATTGTTAGACTGCCATTGATTTGTGTCATTTTTTATAAATAGCACTCATTAATTGCCACTATCCACCAGCAGAAAGTGGGTACTTGGCTCTTCAGAAGCAGGAATGCTTCAGTAGTTCAAAGCTACAATCAATGCATGAAATCAATGCATTTGAGTGATGGCATGCTCCCAAGAGAGCTGAATTTCAGGCCAGGAGAACTGCTGTATAACATCCACTGGTATTGCAGCTCTTAAAATTACAACCATCAGGTTGCAAACAATGGCCTGTGCCACTACTGAATTTTTGTTAACCTAATACTACATCACATATTAAACAGTCCTACATTTTTTTAGTGTGTGTTCAAAATTATGCCAGAAGATAGGGCCGTTCATTTCTCGCGTGACATTGTATTCGGAAATACCATGTATATACATGACATCCCCACAGCCCAAATAGTGATGACATCATCTAGTATTGTGTTTTGTTGACATCATGTATTGCATTGATATTTCAAGGTACATTTTCACACAAGAAGTCGATAACTGACCTGTCCTATAGAGTCATAGGTTATAGAATAATTATGCATACACATAATGCGATTTTGCTGCCTGAATATTTTTTGTAGAACAATTAATTGTCACTTCGCTACAATTACCAAGGTATGATATTATGATACTACTCAATTACACTCATTCAGCTTCGTAACAGTACACACTGGATTTTCTGTGATGTTGGATACTCTTGATTCCTGACATGTTGACGTACTTGTTCTTTGCAACATTGTTCCGTTTCAAAGGAAAATGACCTGTGATTAAATCAAGAGTGTATGGGACGTGCAAGCAAAAGCTGAATCTTCAGCTTTCAATTGGTGAGAACAAAATGGCTGCATCTGGAACCGAGGCCAGGTTAAGCACCATTGAAATTACTAGGTTTGGTCAGATCAAAGGTTGAATAAATGAAAAAGATGTCCAACACTATTCATGAAAACCACCAATAGAGCCAAATGATGCTGGTGACAACATCATCATCATCATAATTATGTTTATGCAAATTTTTATGATGGAGCTTTGTCATTAAGACAATAAAAATACCAAAGTTACCAATAACAACCACATTAATTAGCTTTCATAGGAATGGAATAATGTCAGTATATATTAAGCTTTTGTTCAGAATTATTACGGTTGCCAGGCAGTTTTATATTATGCATTGGCTCCAACTGGTATTTGTGAAAAACCTACGAATACCCCAAACAGAAAAGGACCTCATGGGGTGTCATTTTGACAATTTTTGGAACTGAGTCATGAATAAATAGAGACAACTACAAAGGAAAGTCTCTACTATGATGAAGATTTTCTATAGGCTGAGGTTTACCTATAAGAAGTCCATCATTAATGCTTTCATATGGCACACACGCCGGTAGCTCGGTACCAGAGCTGATGCTGCATGCGCGATTTGGGTTATCCAGTGTATGTACGAATTTGTATAACGACCATTAACACTCTGATCACGAGACCTCAGGATACACAGCAAAATGATCGACATTCCTATAAATATGCTAGACAACAAAATCTCATTTCTGTAAGTAATAGTTAACCAACAAATATTTTAGTTAACTCTTGACTATGAGGGATATGACTAACTTATACCATGGAGGTATTTTATTCCATTAAACATATTTACTCATTTGCTTTAGTGTTAAACTGCTTATTAAGCCGTTAAAGTGAAGTTTGCACTAAGGAGGCAGTCTAAGTGGAGTATAAGTGTCAATTAAGTGAAATACGTCTTTCTGCTTGCGACGGTTCAGCTTGACTTTCCTATGAGCAAATAACTGCCACTAGTTTCTCTAACCAGTGCAAATAACGTTTCTCATTTCCACCAGGTGTCACTTTAGGCAGTTCGATGTCAGATTCCACCAGTTGTTGCAACATAGCAATACAAAACAAAGAAGTATGAGACATATCCACAGAATGGGTAGTCATGGCTCTTAATATATTTTTATTATAAATTTGTCTTTGGTATCATACTAGCAAAAAAATCATGAGCCAACAGTTGGTATTAATACCAAAAACTCCTGGGACCAAAGATTCAGAACTGCACAAAAACAAAAACTCCTGGGACCAAAGATTCAGAACTGTGTACAAAAACAAAAACTCCTGGGACCAAAGATTCAGAACTTTGCATCAAAAGTATGTGAAAAACAGCTTTGTGAGAAATGAGAACTATACTAAAATTAAAAAATATTGTAAATGCTTGATTTTTAGTCATATTAACTATGCAAGAAAACAGTCCCCAGCTCCTCCCTGCAATGATTCATTTCCTAATTCCTAGCCCCAATTTTGACTGCTTTATGACTCATCAAAACAATGGCCATTAGGATGTTACAATTGTGATTGCACAGGTGATATAGTTTTTCAAAAGGGCAGAAGGTATGTTGAAAAAGTCTAAAACTAAAAGTAATTTGTTATTGAGAAGCATCATGGCTTAGAAAATTTGATTAATTTTGTTTTTGACATTTACATACATTTTGTACTGCTCCATGCTATGAAAAGATATGGCCAAAAATCAAGTATCAGATAATATTGCAAACACTACTCATAGATTATGTGGTCCAGTGGGTGGGTAAAATTAATTAAACATAACAGAGATATTCACTAAATACTGCGAGGAGTCAGTTTTGCAGCTGTGTGTGAAAAACAAGTTATCTCCACTGTTAGTTGTCAGTTTCGTCCTTGATTCAGTGAGCCATGCAAAAGAAGAGTCATCATTGCATAGGATCATGAGTCATCATGGGCATTTTATTGTGAAGAAGTAAGCACTTTACGTGAACCCACTTTATAGTGACACAGGTGGGACACACTCCATAGTATTATCCCTTTCAGACCATGATCTGTGTTGCTTGGTGATACAGAAAATATTTTTATGAGCTTAGACAAAGCTTCCGAAAGCATTACGGGCTAGTTTTGAATATAAAGACACTCACCAAGGAACTGGGGTAAAATCCCTCACTTGGGCACCCTTCATATCATTGAGCAACATCCCAGCATTGCCAGTCCCCTGTACTTGGTGTCTTTTTCTATATCAGATTCTATCTTTCTGTCTTTCTATTTATCTGTCTATCAGGTCAGCAAATCGGGTTTCAGAAAGAATCTAGAGTGAAATTCAAACCAGTCACGATTTGTCAACAGAGTTGACTAAACAGTTTAAATCTGCAAAATTGCAGTTAATATTACTCAGCAAGACTTAATCAAATTAGATATGATGGCAATAGTTATTCATCATATACATTTCAACAAAGGGAGACAAGTTATATTCCAAGTTCAGGTAATTACGCATATTAAATGCCATTGATCTATTGTTTTTTTTTCAACCTGAACCTTAAAGAGGCAGACAAAGATTTTGTAAGTGTGCAACAGTACTTACCACTGAAGCCCAGTTCACACTATCACAAGTGAGAGAGATGCGTGACCACGGACGTCAAAAAGGGACTATACGTGCTCACTCGTGCTCAGATGTGGCTCTGTTAATCATGTATAAATTCTTTTGATAAGCGTCCTTCAGGCATTCTTGTGGCACTCGTATATTGCTGGTGCGAGTAGTTCGAGAGTGAATGAGGAGAGGGCTACGGATGGGCATGATGTCAGGGTGGTGAACGCCGAGCATCTCCCGAGCGTTCCACGAGCTGTACAAGGGTTAACAAAAGTGGATGATAGATCATATGTAGAATGCTCGCCGACTGACTCCCAAGCGAGTACTGAGTAATTTCCAAGTGATTCCCGTAATAATGTAGAGCGTCAGTAAAATTTTTGTACATAATTAAAGAATGTTGCCCTCTCCACGGATAGTCAAGGATGATTTGGAGGGACTACAACTCTGTTACGAATTAGCAGGAGTATCCGTAAAACGTATGGCGAGCGAATTACGTATGAATAAGGATAAGCAAGAGTAAACATTTTGGTCATCCGCGCTAGCTTGCTATGCCCATCCATGAAAGTGAGAATGCCCCTTGGCTTACAAGCATTAAATTTAATGTCTTAGACAATAGCAAACATATTTTTGGGTTAAATTTAATTACCTTATGGAAGCAAGACAAATTATCTTATGGAAGCAAGAAAAAATGTATTCATACATATGATTACTCTGCAACTTTTGTGGTTTTTCCTATCTCAAGAAATGTGTCATATTAAGAATTTAATGAATACACTAACAAAAAAAAACAAAAAAAATATATATATAGAAATATAAACATATGTTTATTTATTTTGACTGCGACCTTTGTATATTGAAGAGGTGGAAGCTGGAATATTATATGTGAAAATGTGGTTTCTTTGCCGAAGAAACTTGGCTAGAGTATTATTTGGTCTCAGTGTAATTCAAAATCTACAGATAAGTACCTTTTACTAACTAATACATTTTTGCAATATGTATTACAAGACACTCATTCATAATTGGCAAGCTAATGAACCTTCAACATCAAACAATACATCTTGGAAGCAATAACGAATATTGGGTTGACCACCCATAGTTGCAGTAATATATTTATTAAAATGTTGGTCCCACACATTTCAGCAACATGTCAAAGGCTTGTGACTGAACCATGGATTGTCATAAATGATTCTACTAGTCTTAAGAAGATAGTGGCATTGAACTATAATCTCCAATGGTCATGTTGCCCACAATTTTCTTGCAGAAGTAAGTGTGGATATTCATGGCTTAATGGATCAAGTTTCAATGCCTTAGTGTGTTCTTGTGACATTTATTGTACAGATTTTGGAGAATGCTGTTTTTATTTTGTCTTATAATATCCTAAATATGTACCGAATTGTGGGAGATATATGCAACAACATTTCATTTCAAATATCTTTGATTGTAAAGCGCTCTTTAAACACACAAGTTTCAAGAAATGTATGTTCTCATCAATGTAAGATTTTATTTCGCACTAATGAAGTAGAGGTTGATATCCAAAAACATGGTATTTACTTTACTGCTCATGTAAATCGATACTATGTGCACATGTTTCAGTGTGAATGGGAAATAAACATTGAAGAATATATAAGAATATACAGAGTGCACTAACTATGTGCTACAAATCTGTGCTTAAGTCATCTTCCTGCCTGTTGACTATTCAAAAATTGAGAGCACTTCAACAGTTGGTTTTAAAAAGTGGGAACAAATATAATTAATGATTACATAATATTTGAAGATGGAAGATGGTTTTTGTGCATTGAAAATAGAAATATCGAACCCCTTCATGTTATTACATTAGTAGGTACATATATGTCGATAACTTCTCTTTTCTGTAAATTTCTCATTTACTCTTGTATTAAAAGCCTTAGAGCAATTCCAGGAAAAATGGCAATGAATTATATTGTAGCACTTGGAGTAGCGCAGATACTCCTACAAAGTAATGATGACTTGGTGTCACATCTGAAGTTGTGCAAAGCTATTGGAGCTGCTCAGCATTACTTTTGGTTGTCAACTCTCACCTGGTTGTACTGCAGGTCTTACCGAATGAAAAAGACTTTCAATTGTAACCACTTCATGAAATTGCAACTAAGACTGTTGCCTTATATCACTTATGGATGGTGATGGTTAAGTCCTTTATGTATTGTGGGGCCTTGCCTTGGTATGGATTTGGCAAACAATGTATTATTTCAATACGGTGATGATAAAAATTGCTGGATATCCAACATTCAACAATACGGAATCATGTCTTCACTATTTAGAAAAATTAAGTCTGGGGGCTGGTCTGCGTTACTAGTATAACATATGCTTATCTAGTTTACAAATTTTATTTGAACATTTCTGTATTTTCTGTTCTTTATTTTATTTATGACATATATATCATGGATGATATTTTACTGTCAATAAAAATTATATATATACTATTCCTGTCCCAATTTTCGTCATCATCAACTCTGGACTTCTAGTTTGTTGTGGTTTATTTCTATATAAGACATTTCAAACGGTTGACCGGGTACGTAAAATCAAACAGCAACAGATCCTCTCCTTATATTTAAACTTTATATTCTCATGGGGCTTCCAGGGTTGCTTGGATTTCTTCCTCATCTGACGGGGATGGAATTCTTTGGTATCCGTTTGTCGTTCTCAATGCATTACAGTGTATTTTCATCTTTTGCATTTTGGCATTCGTCACATTACATGCGTTCTTTGTAAGCTAATGCACACTCAGAGTGACAGAGAAACACAAGAGAGCAGGGAAAGCCAAATAACTATTGACTGATACTGAAGCAGAGAAACCCAACAGACACTGAATAAACACCCACAAGATGTAGACAATGATGTAGTTTTCTGCATTATACTGTAAAAGGGGCTTAAAATTTTGAATTTCTAATCAGAGCATTGAATTTTACCGTTTTGGAATAAAGATAATAAACATATTTCATTTTAGCACCACATCTTTGTAGTATGTCAGCCTACTCGCGTCTTTCGTCATTTCATCTTTTTCTGACATTTAACAGGCCATCAATGTATACTGTGAGGATCTTATACAGCATCATGAGAACGCCGGATACAAATAAAAAAAATTCTGTTTTTCTTCGAAATGTTCATACGATTTTATTGTTTTTACTGAAACACATGGCCATCAAGACCTCATGTATAACTGATAAATTCAACTGAGATGCATATTGCTTGCTATTAGGTGACTGTATACTGGGATTGGTTAACTGCAGTTAATTTTCCCCAGTGAGTATGTTAAACCCAATTTCCAAAAACTACATTTTGCTTCATCTTAGCCCCAATTTAGCATGAAACACTTTTTGATTTTTAACCATCCAAATTTAAGTAAAAAAAAATTGGCATGAATGAAAGACACGTTGTCGCCGGGTCATACTGTATAACAGTGTGCAAGTACTATATGCCAGGTTGGCTTTGCTATAGCCATCAACAGATTTGAAGTCTGAAAATGCTTTCACATTGTTAGCTAGGTGTCATTCTAAAATCTAAATTGTGACATAGTCAAGACGAAATGACTGACAAAACAACATGGCTCCATAAAAAACATAAAGAGCAGCAATGAACTTCAAATGCAAAGTCAACATGTCTGCATATCTATTAAGCACTCAGTGAACTGGTATTATTTATGAATGGGCTACTTTTTATCAACAGAGGGAGCTACCAGTACTGCACCCACACCATTGTTTAATGATGTCATCTAAATGTTACTTCATTAACTGCATTCAATGATCTCACTGTTTGATTATGACATCAAATCATTTGGATGCAGTTACTGATAGCTCCCTCTGTTGGCTGATTATTCCCTATTGAATCAGTCATAAAGGCAACAAGTATTTTGGCAACGCAATTATTATGTTTCTATGCCCCGAGGAAATTGATGATCACCTTAAAGCACTTTTTAATATGTCCATCCATGTGTGCAGCAAACAGCATTTTTATTGTGCTCTATTTTGTCAGAGCTGCTCTATAAATGATGCATCTACTTAATTCTTGTTTGTCATTTCCATATTATGTTTTTCCTGGTAGTACTACCATAATATGCATGCCTCAGGCAAAAAAACATATTGACAGAAATATGAAAAACAACATAAGATCTTATGCATACATGAATATTCAAGGGTTAGTCATCCTATGAAATCTAAAAAAAAAACACCATCCCAAATCATAGAGGATTGCAACAATGCAATGTATTTTTATTGAGTGATTACAACTTGTATGAGGTATTGACCACTTTGAGCCCACCTGTTTTAGTAAGGTAGCATAAGACAATTTGATTAATATCCTAAAATACTTAATACACCTTGCATGATGTCCTAAAAGTGGACTCGAGCGTTACATGATCGTCATTGCTTGTGATAAGACCAAAACTAATATTTTGTACTTTTATTGTCATCTAGTATTGTCTACTCATGTTAATTATCTTGGAATAATACTAAATGACAAATTACAATCGAACAACGTATAATGAAACTAGAAAAAGACATTGTAAAAATGATACATTCTTTCAAAAAATTATTAAAACGAGAACTGTATTTGTACACACAAAAATACTTCTTTAGGGGTTACATGTCCATTATAATGGATATTATTGAAATAGAGGTAGGGAGATGGAGTAGTACTGCTGTTGAAGGACGTATATGTAAATTATGTATAGCAAATGTTGTAGAAGATGAAAATCACTTCATTTTTGATTGCGAATTTTACCATGTTAAAAGAAGTTGTCCCACCTTCCAAATTCAACAAAGTCACAGAAATGGAAAATATTGATTTCTGAAAATTATGTTTATAACTTTGGAAAATTTGTATCTGAAATTTATAGTATGCGAAGAAAAGCTTTATATGTTGCTACATGATCAGCCAGCTTTAAAATTTTATAATTAACTTTATGAAAAGTTATATTGTTTAATATTCGATAGTCCATTAATACATTGGTTCAAATTTAATGTTATTCAATGTTTTTATTTTTATTTTTTAATTATTATATTAGCGCCTAATGAAATTATGCGGTTTAGGTCACTTGTAAGCCCGAGTGGGCTGGGGAGTTACAATTGTCATACCTGTTGTTTTTGTGTTTAATGTTAATAACTCTATGTGACTAAAATAAAAGAATTTCAATTATTCAAGCCTAATTCTGTAAAGGAAAGCAGCCTGATCAGCCTTGACTTTTGCTGGTCGTCATATCCACTTACGGTGAATGAATCTATTACTACTACTTATTGAATATAAATTATATAACGTATTCAAGCTGTTGCTATGTACCAATTACACAATAAATATTTAAAGCAATAAAAAAAACGTGAGCTGACTTAATTCTACAACCAAATGATAAAACAAACTGCACTTAGATCATTGGTGGTAGATGGCCATAATGGGTACCGTTTCTCATATTTGGGTTCTTCAGATTTGTATTGGTATCATTTCAATTTTATCAGGATTTGCCGATCACACTTGCATAAAGGCGCATTACAGGGAAGAAGCAAGCATCAGTTTCTCGCAGCTTGGTTGAAAAGGACCAGAAAATGACATGCGTCCGTGCCTGTTCTCAACAGACAGAACCTCTGTGCATCGCATTTATTTAAACTGAAATCAACTGTGAACTGTGCTTTGCCTGCCCGAATAATCAGGCTCAAACTCCATGGACCAGCTATGAAAAAGTGCCAGTTATGATAAGGCCAGACTTTGAAGAAGAGCAGTTACCTTTAATCATTTAAAGCATTTAAGTTTGGTTTTTTCTTTAAATTGATAGATTCTTTTTTCTATAAAAGTAGCTCATTGATATTTTTCATAACTCTGTCTTAGAGTGGCAATTTTCTATGTGGAATACTGACATGTTTAGCGGTAAAACAAGGAGATTGGTAAGTTTGAGTGTTTAGCATCTTTTTTACTGTAAAATAGACCTATGACATGATATAACTATGACTGATATGAGCTTTAACAATGCTATATATATATATATATATATATGTATATATATATATTGAACAGGTTCTCAGTTTTGTGACAATATTTGGTTCAATGGCTGATAGGAGATTGGGATCTGTAACATACATAAAGGCTAAAACAGTTTGCTTCAAGTTGGCAAAATTGAAAACAAATTTGAAAACTTGTCCAAATTTCTACTATCCTGACGATTAGAAAAAAATTATGATAATTCACACAAGTGAGCTCTACAGTGACCATAGTTTTAGCTAATTTTGCATATAGAGTCCCTGGTTACCACTTCCAAAGTTCATCAATTAAAGTTTTAGTCAAATTGAACTGGCAACTATAGAATTTTACTGCAGTAGAACAGGCTACGCAACATTGTTTTTTCAGGTGATTGACCACATGGCCTAGAATCTATAAATAGAGCTTACAGGCCATTACTATGAGAAAAAGTAAGTAGTGGCTGAACTGTCTTATCTCAGGCGTTGGTCTGCTGGGAGTGCAGCAGTTCAAGTGCAGTCCAGGGAACATTTTTATTTATTTATTTATTTTTAATAATATGTTTTATCATATCATTTATATCTATCGACTATTATCACACAAGTCTGGCATGGGTCTCTTTTTAAAGAGAGCATAACTTGTTATCCACTCCTTGGACTAGGGGTAAGATGCCCGTGAAGGAGGGTTCTGGCTTATCGCATTAATGGGGAACACATGTGGTATCCATTTGACAGTTGCAACATTCAATGGCACGGGTCTCTTTTTAAAGAGAGCATAATTTGTTATCCACTCCTTGGACTAGGGGTAAAATGCCCGTGAAGGAGGGTTCTGGCTTATCGCATTAATGGGGAACACATGTGGTATCCATTTGACAGTTGCAACATTCAATGGCACGGGTCTCTTTTTAAAGAGAGCATAATTTGTTATCCACTCCTTGGACTAGGGGTAAGATGCCCGTGAAGGAGGGTTCTGGCTTATCGCATTAATGGGGAACACATGTGGTATCCATTTGACAGTTGTGACATTCAATGGCACATCATCCTAGTTGTGAGTCCACATATACCAATGGCAACTTCCTCGTAGGAGCTTGGACCAATGGACCAAGGACCTTAAAAGCGTCAAGGCCCTTGCTTGGACTAAACAGTCAAAGCACAGGCGTTCACCAACGTGATAGTGTGGTTAGCAATGACCCAGCTAAGAGACCAATATTAAAAATAGATGTGCATGGGACATACAGTACCGGTTGCCATGATTAATAGAACTAAGCTAGAAATTGCAAAGCACCCGGTTTGTTGGCCTGGAGTTCATGAGTCCGATGGCATGAAATTCTGAAATCTGCATTTTATTGTACAATTTAAATCAATTTGTCGGTATCATGGAAGACTTAGTCAATTCAGTTTGTTTGAATTTTGTGAATAGCATATTTTAATAATTTAGCCAAGATGTTGCTATGAATCAAAAAAACACATGGAATATTTAATGTTACAAAAATAAATGAGATGACAAATCATTCCATTACGAAAACATAAAGCATAGCTGACAAATGCATTGCACGCATATCACAAATAGCCAGTATGGAGACAGTTTCTCATATTTGGGTGCTTCAGATTTTTATTAGTATCATTGCATTTTCATTGGGATTCGCAGATCAGACATCCACACAGGCACATTACAGGGAAGAGGCAGGCGTCAGTTGCATTTCTCACAGCTCAGTTAAAAAAAGTGAAAAAGTAGAATGTGCTCTTGACTGCACAAAGCAGACAGAACCTCTGTGTATCGCATTTAATTTAACTGGAAACATGAACAACTGCGAGCTTTGCTTTGCCTGCCCTAACAATCAGGCGTACGCTGTGTGGAGCAACACCAAGCAAGTGCAAGCTATGATAAAGCCAGATTTTGAAAAAGAGCTACAGCAAGGTATCTACGTTTTTACATTTAACACCATTTCAACTGTCTGAGCATCTTGAAAATGGGTAGTGTGCTTTCTAGTAAAGTTCTGTCCATAACTCTGTGTGGGCCGGGCAATTTTTCTATTTAGAATACAAACCGGTTTTAAATGGTTGCCCAGGGGAATCAATAGCTTTTCAATACATGTACAGGAGTAAAAATTATATGAAAATTAAGTTTATCCCCTTGGGGAGTCAGAAGTGACCTGAGGAGCAGGTGACCATTCTTCACAGGGAACCATTTGAGCAATTTTTTACTATCTAAAAAAATATTCATACTTTACTTTTTATATTTTTTTTGTTCATTTTGTGGCTTCAGAACTTGCAGTACTCATCCCTATGGAAACATCAAATGACAGACTAACTCCAGCTTCTGGTGCCACTGCAACCATATATGGGACAGGTAAGTACTAGTATGAATAACAAATCTCACTGTCACTCGTCTAAAGCCTAGTCAGTTTATATGATCAGCTGCTAGAGGCAGGCCCTCGAAGGTCCTGGGCCTCCATGCGGCGAGGGTGGGAACACTTGGGGTGAAGTCCTCTATCCCCAGTGGCTAAAACAGGACAGTGCGCATTGCACAAGCTGCTCCAGCTATCCAACGCAGACAATTATTGATTTTTTACATGCTTCTGATTTCTACTACCAAATATAGATAATCAATCTTACCCTAGAGAGCCTCTACATAGCCCACTCAGGTGCTGATGAGGCGTTAAACAATAACACACACACACACACACTGCTAGAGGCAGAAATAAAGATGAGATCATAAGGCTTAGGGAGTCCTAACTGAGGTGTGATTGAATTGTGACAATGGGACCAAAGAATGAGTTACTATGCAATTGAATAACCAACAGTTGTGAATTCTGAAAAACACAGCAAAAAATGTTGGACTACCTAACAAAAGATGGCATTGTATACCAAATTTACCTGTGTTGCTATCAGCGTGCAACATCACCTTTGCTTAAAATTTAAGAATGATAAACTTGAGTAGCTTGCAAGAATTCAAACCAAGAATGCTTGGACTCATATTCGAGTAGGCCAATGCCATTTTTCTGATCACATAGATGATGCAGCAGTTTACTGAATGCTTCTTTGACGAAGAAAACCTTAATTTGAACTTACAGTGCCAGAATTTGTCAATCCAGAATGAAGGGCTTACAAGTATGTCCATTGAAATGGAAGAATTGTTGTGAAGTGCGCAGAGAATTCATTAAAGCGTGCAGGACATGTTCAAACAAAGAAAAACACACAAGATATTTTGTACTCTATGTCTTTGAGACTTTTGCATACTTATCAAATGGCTGAAGATGAAGGTATTTTTTGTTTGGAAATCAATCAGGAATTGTTGCAGTGTACATAATTATTCATGAAATAAGTGCTAATTTGTTAATATATGAAAATGAACACCAATTCCACCTCATTTGTCTGTGGATGCAGTCAATCAGATCAAATTAGCATTGATGAGTACATCATACAATAATGTATATGGTTCATAAACAGCTGTCAAAATGGCTTAGTGGTATTGTTGTCAAATGTGAGTATTAATACTGTTAAGTCCTGGCAGGCTAGTTTATTTTCACATTCTTTCCTAATTAATAGCATTTAAACTCAGGTGATTTCTTGTGCACAATGCCATCTTTTGTTAGGTAGTCCAGCCAGCAAGACAGTCCAAACAATTGTTTAATGATATTATCATACAGTCAGGTCACTGAGTGCAGTAAACTGCTGATGATGACATATTTAGATGTGTCAATAAACAATGGTTGGACTGTCTCCCTGTGTCAGTTATCAGATTTCCATTAAGTGTGAACATTTTGAATAATTTTATTCCATTTAACAAACATTTTAGGAATAACCGTCACAACTGGAAAGTATGGCAATGCGCTGTTCTTCCCCAGCAACAGCAGTGATGGTGGCAACTACATTGGCCTTGGTCCCCTTGCAAATTACTGTATTGGGCATATGTCTCCATGTGCCAAAGGAATGACCCTCTCTCTCTGGTTTAAATTGCCTAGGCAAGGTCATGAGTGGCCTTACTTTTTTTCATCAACGAGGATCACTGTTGAAACACCCACACCAATTGGTAGTCATATTTCTATATGTCGGTCTGGGTGAAAAATGGTACACATTATTCTTCGAAACAGGCAGCAACGACCATGTCCTACAATGAATGACACCATGTTGCAGTTACCTACACTGAGGCTCTAGAATATGACCTCTTTGTTGAAGGATGCAAGTACAACCCCAACCCCACAATCGGTTCATATTCTGCAACTCAAATAAGCGCAGCCATAGGTGGAACTTCTGGAGGACACTGCATCCGAGGCACCATTGATGACATCCGCCTCTGGAATGAGAAGAAAGATGCACACTTCATATGGTTCTTGTGGAAATACTGACGTGCATTACTTCAAAAGAATATGACCAATAATGAATGTTACATGCAATACTACTTCAACAAACCAGGACACTCTTTTCATGCGGCAGCCATTTTGGCAATTTAGCCTTATTGATCTGATTTTGAATACATCATATACTTATGGCATCATAACTTCTCCATTGTTCTTGCACTCTGTGACCTTGCCTACTGATGATGTCACAATACTTAACTGAGTAAAAAGAGAGGTGAATGAGTCAAAAATGCCAACATGGCTGCTCTTTGAAAAGATTGATATTTCAAGCATCATTAATGAATTGTTGGATAGTAATCATATTTTTAAGAACATTGGTGAGGTCTGAGAGGCTGGGCAAAGGAAAGGTGTCCTTATCTTTAGTCGAGCAGTGATAGAGCATCATGATCTTTGGTTAGACTAAACAGTCTCTTCATGATGTTAGCTCCAACTGGAACTAGCCTGCCAATTTCAGTCACAGACCTACCTTAACGTAAAATTGTTTTGTCATTGTTTTATGTGAAGTGTCACCAGTATTGTGCATGTTGTGTGAGTAGTAAATGCACTATTGACTGATGTATTATTTTTTGCAAAATTGGTTACTGAAACTGTGATATTAAAATACATTTTATTAAATAATATGATGATCAAGAAAGATGAGGAGGAGGGTATAAATAGAGGCATAAAAATGCCATTATGGAGGAAAATGTATCAAAAGAAATATGAATGGTTGTGTAAAATCTCATCATCAATAATACTACTACTACGGATTGTATTGTGTCTCCTAATGGAAATGAACACAAAATCAATACATATGATTTGTCAAATGACAATAATGGCACATGACATAAAAAGTTATACATAATAAATATTGCTTTATCAGAGTTTTTATATTGTTTCTTTCCCAATAAAAGCACTTATTGAAATTATAAAAGTCCATTTGTCAACTCACATTGATCACCACAATCTACCCATTTTAGCATTCAGACATTCCGCCAAAAAATTTCAAAGACGCGCAGTACAAAAACAAAGTCAGTTTGATAATTTTATTCAAATGCACCAAGTTGAGATTTAGCTCATTATACTCAGACCAGTACTTCAGAAATATATGCTGTGCTGCAGTGAAGTGTGTGTGTGTGATTAGGGCTTTACATCCTGTATTTCTGCACCAGTTGGGCTAATTAGGACAGGCAGAGACCTAGGCAATGAGACACAGGATGAAACAGCCATCCAACTTAGGCTCGACCGGGAATCGAACCCGGGACCCAGCGGTTGGAAGCCCAGAGCGCTACCTCTGAGCTAGGCCCCCGCCCCATGCTGCAGTGAAACGCTCGGCTAAAGTCAGTATAGTACACAAGCATCATTATGAGAAAGATTGTTCAAGAAAACATGGTTGAGGATCTGGACATTATACTTTATTTAGGTGGGCTGGTGTGACACCTTTATTTCTAGAGCAAAACTAAAACACTTACCCAAATGAAATTTCGTCAGACCACCCATCGAAACAGAAACTACCATAACCGTTAGGTGTTATGTTATTGTAGTAGTCAGTTTTAAGTTGCCCTTTCCAGATTCTCTTGAGTGCTATGATCTAATTATTAGGTCCCTTTGCCTTTGTACTTAAATGTATAGGTCTAAATGTTAGATTGGTCATGTTTAAAATTACAATAGCTTGATCTGCATCAGGTGATCAATCAGAAAATTGGCTGAATAATATTTTATACCTGAAGCCAATAAAGCATGTTGCACACGTCCATAATGACAGTATGTTATGGTATCACATAACAGGGACCATATGAATTATTAAATATCCTTCAAATCTCCTTTTATTGCTCTGTCTTTTTGTAGCAATACACTAATAAAATATTTAGAAGCACAAAAAACAAATGCCAAATATACATTAGTCAATGAGACAGCTTTAGGTCACAGCTGGGTAAATGCAGTTAGAAAAGGTGTAGCCACAATGGGGGTTAACTTTACACTGGGATTTTGTGATTATTGTCACTGTCTATTTGTTTCAATTACGTTTTGCTTGACCGATACTCTCATCGACACATTTTAAGCTTAAGGAACAAGCCGGCATCAGTTGCATCTCACATCTTTCAGTCAAAAGTGGGGGTGGGTGGGTGATTAGGGCTTTACGTCCTGTATTTCTGCACCTGCTGGGCTAATTAGGACAGGCAGAGACCATGGCAATGAGACGAAGGATGAAACAGCCATCCAACTTAGGCTCGACCGGGAATCGAACCCGGGACCCATCGGTTGAAAGCCCAGAGCGCTACCTCTGAACTAGGCCCCTGCCCCCAGTCAAAAGTAGCACTATCATAGAATGCACAATTGCTTGTTCTCAGCAAACAAAATATCTTTGCATGGCGTTCAGTTCCACTGGAAACAATAACTGTGAGCTGTGCTTCGTCTGCCAGAATAATCAGCAAGTGCCAGCTATGATTAGTCTCGACTTTGAAAAAGAGCTGCTGCAAGGTAATGTTTCAGTTATCCATAGCATAGAAATATTTTTGGTGTCTAGGCCTAGCTTCAAACTCTTTTGAAACAATGGTTAAATGTCACAATTAAGTTTCCCATGTTCTCCATAAATAAACTTATTTCTTCGTGTCTAAATGACTGACGATTTTAGTGGCCTTTTTGTGACAGGTGGCCTTAGTTATAAAAGGAATTTTAGAACCACCCGTTACATGAAACTATTAAGGGTGAGATGATATTTGATAGAACAAAAATCTGCCTATACATTTTTGAAAAACTCTGATAATAATCACAATAGTAACTTGTCTGTTTCATCATTTAAATAGAAAGATAAATTTAGAAATAGATCAAAATGTATGCAAAATGGTACTCACCAATTTAAGACAGTTAATGCATTACAAATATCCTACAATGAATGGCACCATGTGGCGATAACATACAGTTAGACTGAACAGTTTACACGCTTTATCGATGGATGCAAGGACATGACTAGTTAAAGTATCCGGCAAGTATCTGCAGCTCAGACAAATACCCATATTGGATGCTATTTTGGACAAAAATGTGCCTATGCCACAATGGATGACATCTGCATTTGGAATGAGTGGAAAGACAAGAAGTTCATATGGTTCTTGTCAAAATATTGAAGTCACTTTCAAGAAGGCCTCTACTTATATTGCTGTCAGGCAAGTAAAAGAACCCACCCATGGGGTAAATCAACCCTCGATAGTGGCAAGAACTTGCCTTAGAGGGCTGCACTTCCATATCTATCTATTTATCTATCTATATTGCCAAGTCAGTCTTGCAATAAAGCAACTGTTCAGCTGAAATTTCAACAAGACTGGACATTGTTTTATAATTGATATAGTTTAGTACAGATTAGTACTTAAAGGATGAACTGTTACATTTTCTGCTGAAAATTCAACAAGAATGGACAATTATTTTCAATAAAACAATAATTGATATGGTTCAGTACAGATTAGTGATTAAAGGATGAATAAGGTACACCGTTACATTTTCTGCTGAAAATTTCACAAGACTGGACATTATTTTCAACAAAACAATAACTGACAAGGCAGGTATCATCAATCGCAAAGTCAGGCTGTGGTATCCGAAAGAAATATCAACAATAAGACTGTCATATAAAATAGATAACATCAAATCTATAACACTGCAAATCACTCAATTAGAGAACTACACTCAGGCATAAAGATCCCTCAGAACAATCTTTGCCCCATACCAAAGAGTCATGTCATTCATTCAATAACTGACTCTCTTAAAATAGATTTTGTGAACACCTGTTTTGTCAGACATAGGTGTCAGGATTTTGGAAATCATGTTACTAACAGTCATATTGACATTTGTTTTGCATGTGAACTTGGCTGAAGGAAGTTAATGGCCATGTCCTGTCTTAACTAAAGGAGTTTCATCCATCCTTGACTAAATAGAGCAGGTGGCGACATTGGGGTATGGTTCTGGACAAAATACTCTTGGGAATTAATCATGAAAATCCACTGCCGGAAGCACCATTGGACCTAGACCTCGAAGCCAGTTGACTGACTCAGCTAACATTTTGCTGCTAACTTCACTAAGTCATAAATTCATGAGTAACTGCTGTTTGTTCCAAATTTTTGTTCCTACCCAGAAGCTGACTAAATGCTTTACAGTTCTATTAAAGTCACACAAACGAGTTTTAAAAATTATTACCTTTGGGTGTGAAACTGATCCGGATCCCATTTCCTACAAACTTCTGTTCATCAATATATATGGAAATGTGAAATAATGACCAGGGTAGGGAAATCTGTCATTCTCTATTTGGAAATTACAGTCCTTTTCCTCACATTCAACGCAGTGACTGATCCAGAAACGACATATTTTCAGCTGTGTTTGTGGCTAAGTTAAACTTCCAAATCTGACTTTTGCTGCTTATCATAATAAATGTGGTGGCTTGAATTGAACAAAATATCACTAACTTTTGTGGCTATATGCTGTTGCTTATGGGTCTATCGGACATACTGCAAAATTGTTATTTATGCAAAACCTGGTTTTCAAGTGCAAAATATCTCAGCAAATATCTTGTTGCATCATTAATAGAATGCTCTAATCTGCTGACTTTGACAACTCCTATTCTTGACCCCTGGAATGGACTTAAGTTGGCATAATGTACATATCAATGCAGCTGGTATAACACAGTAGAAAAAGGCAAGCCAATTTATTGAAATTTTAATTTTCTATATTTTGACCAGTTTTAGTTCATCATCAGGAAGTGACAATTGTACAAGTACAGAGATCACAGAACAGGTTGATCATAACACAGAACATAACAATATGATGTGTGTCCCTCAGAACATCCGGACTTGCTTTTCTGCTGTAATTTGCAAGAAAAACCAGTTGCGCAACTATGGATATTTGTGAAACACATTATGAAGAAATCTCACAACTTTAGCTAAAAAGGTTAGTTGACAGCTTGAAAAATGGAAATACAATTTCCATCACTGATATTTAGAACAATGCAGTTGCATGTAGTATGCAATTTGTTGGTGTTTCTTTTATGTTAAATGCTAGTTTTTTTCTGTCTGCGTGTCTTGTGTGATTTACATGCATTCTATATATAGCACTACTTTATTGTATACTGTAACTTCTTAAATAAATAGTAACTCAATTGATCAGCTATGACTGAATGAAGTGTATTCATTGTGTAGCACGAGGTTTTTCATATGCTGACATGGATGCCTAAGGTGGTCACGTGGCGTGGCACTGATACATCGAAGGCGCGAGAAAAGAGGAAGTGAATTTAGCATTATTTACACCATGGTAAATATCCCCATGCACAACGACTAACTATTGTACATGAGCCATGCTGCACTGGGATTAGTGACAGCCAGAAAGTGGGTGACGTCCAAGGCAACTTCTTCAGCCTTGCACTAGAAATCATGAGTTCAGCGAGAGCAGGCACTTTTCATGATCTGACTTGCTTATACTTTTAATTTAATAACTTTTTCAAATTTTGTCCTAATAGATAAAACATTTTCTGCGAGCTAAGATTGCCATCAATCGGCATGTGTTACTGGCATTTATTATTGAGATGAAGTATGGACAGAGCACTATTGTTCCAGTGAATAGTAATGGGGATACTGAATAATTGTACAGTAGACATATTTTCTATTGGGGTTTAATGGTACAAAACAAGTACACAATGGTTACATTGTGAGACATGAGATATGTACACCCTCAAATGTTATGCATAACATGGCCTATTGGCCTCATTGTATATGGACATTTTTGGGTGTACATATCTTCATCTCTCACAGGTAAGCATTGTATAATTGTGTGAAGTAACATAGGTAACAAATTGAGGAAGTACAGAAGCAATGTGGTAGCGCAAGATTACTTTTGACTAAGAGATACAGCTCTGAAACATTATGATAATGCTGTGTCAGTTGTTTTGTGGTTGGTATTTAATGGAATCAGAATCAGGTTCAGTTTATTTACGTGTTACACATGAAAAAATTCAATAGCAGCTTACGCACACAGCATTAGAAACAAAACAACAATCAATGGATGAGACTAACCTATTTCGCAATGCAGCACTGTTGGTGGGTGGGTGGATTATGGCTATAGATCCTGTATTTGAGCTCCTGTTGGGTTAATTAGGACAGGCCTCATGGCCATGAGATGGAGGATGAAATAGCCAGCTAACTTAGGCTCGACCGGGAATGAAACCCTGGAGCCAGTGGTCGGAAGCCCAGAGCGCTACCACTGAGCTAGGCCCCCATCCCAATGCAGCAATGTTGGAGGGCCACCCAGTCACCTTGCCTGTGGGGGTTGGAGCACCTACACACATCTTACCTGTGTCACCATGTTTTAAGATTACGATAATAACCATTTTAAATTATGTATTTGCAGATGCGAGTTTGAGTACGTAAAAATGAAATGAATGAAAACGGGATGAAAGGCATGCATGGAATGCTACCAAGAAAAAATTATAATAATAAATTTAATAAAAATAAACTTGATAATTGTTAATCAAACGGTTATGGGCTTCACCTAACACTTCCATTCTTTAATGGTAATTCACTGTAATGTCTGTATTGGCCACCATGTGGAAGATTGTTTGGTGACGTTTATCAGCGTGTAGTAGGGCCAGCCCAGAAATATGTTCTCTCTGCTTGTGACAAACACTTGACGTCATTGCATACAGGAATAATTATTGTTGTTGTAATAATTTTGTAGAATAGTTTTTACATTTTTCAGTAGTAAACTGTGAGGGTGACATTACACCCCAGTACTACTGCCTTTGCTTGGTGTGAGCATGATGTGACCTTCTGCTGAGAATCACAGTATACAGAATTGACCAATCAGTGGCTGCAAAACCCTCATGATGTCACGGATGAAATAGAAAGATATAAAAGACTATTCTACAAAATTAGAGCAGAACTCTAGCATTAATGCATTTGCCCTAACAACATTTATATGTTATTACTCTATGTAGCTTAGCTGTGCATTTTGATAGTCACATTGACATATCTCAGCTGTGTTTCTAAAATATTAAGAGAAAAATGAAAAAAAAATTAAAATTTTCGTTTCCAGAGCAGGACTCACACACTACTTCACCTACAAGCATAAAAAACTTAATAAGAATATATATGTCTAAAGTAGTGCAGAGATACCTTTTTGGGCTTTTATGACCATTTATTTAATGACTCTGTGATCCTCATATCAGTAACATTTTGCCAATGATATATCTAGATCATGGTACTTCCACTATAAAGCTTTTTTTGACATTTGTTTCATCATTCTTTTTTTGTTCATAATATTGGAATATCTGGAAAATATGCTAAAAATTGTGTTGCTTCCTTCATATTCCTTAGCATCCCATACTTAGCAATGACCTACGTAAATGTTGTGCAATTCATGTGCATACAATTATTTAATATTTGATCATAGTATTGCCATGCTCAACCCATTCAACAGATTTTGTTTATAACTAACAATTTTACAATAATTAGTTGCATAATGATCTATAATACTTATCATTGTTTTCTTCACATACAACTGTAAAGTGTTTGGTTATAAATACTAATTGAATGCCATCGATTAAATCCGGCAACCCAACAATTCAGTAACTGTGGAAGGGATTATGGCAACTGATAATATATAGTTCCTTCAGTTGCCAGCTACATATAAACAGTGAGCAAAAAATATTTTGACATATAAAGGCATTAATATGGATGTGTTGAGTATCATTCCATACAAAAAAAAAACCTTTAAGATTTGTATTTATTTGTATTTAGACTTCATTTGTTAAAATACAAGTAAGTACAAACCTTAAAGGTTCATTTTGTGTGAAATTAATGTTGCTGAATTCCATATATATTCCTTAGGATCATTGATATAGCCAATATATGATTGTTTTGGACATAGAAATGATAATCTTAGTTGTATATTAGTTAAGGGAACATGCTATTGTGTTGATAATTCTAGCGAACTAAATACTCCTTATTGTGCATAAAATCTTTGAAACTTTAATGGCAGGAAAAGGACAGACAATACTTTTTATGCTCACTTGGCTTTACTCTGAACACAATGAATTGCTGTTAAGAAGTAAGATATTTGCATGAAATTATAATATCATGCGCAAATGAAAAATAAGACCACTAATATTGTAATATACACCAAATCTTAAATTTCATCATCCAAGAACAATCAGGGTATTGACAATTATGCAATAAAATAAACACAGTTCTTGTGTATTTGAAAAAAAATTCATAATTTCTATTCATTCATATTTACCAAATCGACTGAATATTACAATGTGGATGTTATTATCCAAGTATATTTGCATAATAAGACAATGTAAGACTTAGTGGATTAATGTAAGACTTAATACGGGCGTTACTGTTTACAAAAATAAAGTAAGACTTTATCAGACTTTGTAATAACCCACGGGAACACTGTATTATTTCACACTTGACAGAATATAAAGAACAAATGAAGTAATTCAAGAATTCAAAAATAGGACATCTTGGACTTAGCATTGCGTAACAGTCTATGTCTGCCAAGTTGCAATTGTTTTGGTTTATCGCACATATGAACACTCAAGAAATAATTGTTTCCAAATTTTGTTAAATATATAGTCGAGATATGTCAGTGTGGCTATCACAAGGCAACACTAGGCCATGTAGAGTGTTACTGTATAAAATTACAAAATAAACCTTTAAGATTTGCATTTATTTGTAAGTCTTTATTTGCCTCGTCATTCAATAATTGATTCATTGGAGCAGTATAGAATGTGATTAATGAAAGTCAATGAACACTATACAAAAGAATCAGAATCAGAATCAGAATTTCTTTTATTTTCCATACATACACTTACTGTTGCTGCTGCTATATTATATCATTGATGAAATGGATGATAAAGTATGAAGTATGGAGGGAGACCCCCACAAGGCAATTTGCCGTTTCTTGGACAAGCTTCATCAGACTGCCTCCTGGGTTCAATTCCTGGTCCAGACTAAGTTGGATGGCTGTTTCATCCATCATCTCATTGCCATGGTCCCTGCTTGTCCTAATAAGCCATCAGGTGCAGAAATACAGGATGTAAAGCCCTGATCCACCACCACCACCCAACTGGGCTATGTCACACTGAAGCCATAACACTCGTAGTCACTCAAGCATGACACTGATAATACTTAAAATACCATGCTGTTCCAAACATTCCCTTTCTCAAAATGTGCAGACTAAAACAATTACAACACTTGCATAATCTAAAATCTTATTATTTGCTGAGGTTACACGATCATCTACCTACCCGATATTTGTTATGACGAAGCGCAGAAAAGCTCCAAGAATGTCTCAATCAAACTAATTGTGTAACTTTATCACAAGTTTGTAAACTTTACACATCAAAAGTTATTTTAACATTGCCAGTGAAATCACTCACATTTAATCAAGTAACAGATATTCTGAATTTTTTTGATATTGGTGATGGAACGCTGGGTAACATATTCAATCACTTCAAAATTCTGGTAACAATTGGGAAAAACTTCAGTACAAGTTTATTAATTACAAATAGTTGGTGACAAAACATTTAGAAATATTTTCATCCAAGGTAATTTTATTCTTCTGATTATGTTTCATTTAACTAAGTGGGTTTACCTAAGGCTCATGAAAAGACATATTATTGACAACAATGAAAAAATTTCAATCTCTTTGAGGGCATTTTAAATTGTAAGTTTAACTTGCAGAGTCGTGGAAAGAGTCAAGTCTGTGCAATATCATCAAATGAATTGACTGCTTACTCCCCCCCCCCCCCCACCGACAAATAATATTTTAAAAAGCCACAACTGCCCTGAAAGGAGCCCAGTTATGCCTGGGAATTAGCTGTGAATGCAAAGATGTGGGTTTTATGCAGGAAAAACCTGGTCAGAACATTGTTAGTTCTCAGCATTTTTCAAAACACTCAGATGGGTAAGCTCATTTATATCTTTTTAAATGCTTTTTACTGCACATCATGTATAAATAATTTACTCAACACATGTGCATTTGAGAATTTCAGATGTAGTTAGAAATTGTCATTGAATAATCTTTCTACCTCACATGTATGTTTTTGCACATTTGATATAGGCATATGATAATTAAAGATCTTATGGTAGTTTGTAACTGTACCAGTAACCACAGAGTAACTCAGAGGGGACAGTGCAGCTGAACCATTGCCAGCCTGTTCAGGGTTAGTTTTTCACAATATATCAATTGCACAAACAAATGATGTCACAGTAATGAACAACAATGACATCACTGTTGACTATGGTGATTATGACGTCACTATCACAAGGGACTCTTTTCACTAACAATCAAAATGTCTCTTGCTACAATCGGGGTCATTGAAATTGGCCGGTCATTAAAATTGGCCACCCCCTCAAACAAAATTACACACCCGCATAAATTGTGTCAAAACTACTCATCAGATCATTTACAATGTTCTGAAACTTCAACAGGCATTTTGAAAGTGTTGGTAATAATTTATTTTGCATGGCCAATTTTGATGACCCTGGCTAATATTATTTGGATGACCCCAAGTGTATACTCTGTTATTTCAGTCACATGTGAGAAACTGAGCAACAACCCTTGGATTTTGCGAGCTGACTCCAACAGTCTTAAGTCAATAATTGCGTCAAATTATGATCTACAGTGGTCATACTGTAGGGAATTATCTTGCAGAGGCATATGTGGCAGGCAAGCTGCTAATGGAGCAGTTGCAAATGTTTTGAAATGTTCATGTGACATTTATTGCATAGATATCGGAGATTGTTGTTTGGACTTTGTGTTGTACTGTCCAAAATATGCCAAGAGAAATGTGCAACAAACTCATTTGAATGTGGTGAGCATCAACAAAAAACCAAGTAGTTTAGGAGATTTTATTGTTGAGTATGCACTAAAAATTGAAAGTTTTAACATATATGATACACTGAAGAAAAAATGTTTACCGATCAGTGATGACTTTTATGTGAATGTTGTCACTGGTTGCAATTCACAAACCAATTATAGTAACATTGACAAAAATATGTGTGAAAACCACATCAATATAATACCACAATATGTACTTTTGGAAAGCATGGGAAAGTTTATAGTGTTTAAGAATCTACATTGTGCAGCTTGTAATGGTATAATTGCTTCTGAAGTAGTACCTATTGAGATGATTTATGTATGTGATGAACACAAGCTGAATACTTTTCGAGAAGTATTGTACAACTCGGGTGAAGAAGACTTCTTCAAAGCGCTGAAGCAAAACTGTAAAATGAAGTTAAAATTTTTGGATACAGACGGTGCAAAGCACCAAAAAACATTGCGCCAAATCCAATGTGCACCATTTGTAGCAAAAGAACCTGTTATAGTCAATGGAAACAAGTCTGTGCAAGAATTGGTTTGCAAACGGTACTCATCATTGATACAAGTTGGGCACCAAATTTATAAGAATGATCTTTGTTCGCATATACAAATAGACACTGATAATAAAACACGTCATTGCCTGGCTTTATCTCCACCTGATACCACACATTCCATATCATCCAGGGTGGAATTTAGAATGTTGATGGATCTAGATGGGATAAATGAAGTGAAGTTGCTGTCAAAATCGGTATGCTCTGCTCAACCAGGTGTAAAACTGAAGTGCTCTGGTTTATATTGCTCGGGTGCTAAAGTTAGGGTTGGAATAAAATGTTTCCGGCAGCACTTGAAACCCCAACCAAGATTAAACGGTTATTTTCATTTGCGGCTTAAGTTCTTCAATGTGTCTTTTGGAAAATTTCACAGAATTAAAAACCACTTATCAGGGCATAATTGCACAAACGTAAACATTCTAGACAATTACGCAGCAACAGAAATAATATTCGAATGTTTCAATAAAATATTTTTATTGTCATTGTGGAAACTGTTCTTGGCATTTTACAACGACATTTCATTGCCTCTCTCCTTGGGTTTAAAGTACTCAATCCACACAAGCATGGAACGTTTTTGCTCTAAACAAAACAAAACTCTATTCCATGTGAATCAAGTGGACGTTGTTATTCAGGCAGATACCATCCACTTAACAGGTCTCGTCCATGGATATAATTTTGATATGTATGAAAATGAATGGGCAGTTTACATGGTCCCTCATCAAAATATGCACGGTGAGCTTATTGTATGTTACAGTAAAATCCAAGTATGTCCAAAAGCAATCTTCTCTAGAGAAGATTATAGGACAATCCGGAACTCTTCAACAGTTGTTCTAAAGAGTGGAAAAGAAATATCTACCGACTTCATGATATTAGATGATGGAAGTTTAATTACTTGTGTTGAAAGTGGAGACATAAAATTGTTAAATATTATCACATTGACAGGTACGTGTATGTCAGTAACTTCACTTTTCTTTACTTTCATCATCTATTCATGTAATAAGAGCCTTAGAACAATTCCAGGCAAAATGACAATGAACTACATTGTAGCACTTGGAGTAGCGCAGATACTCCTACAAAGTAATGATGACTTTGTATCCTATCCACTGCTGTGCAAAGCCATTGGAGCTGCTCAGCATTACTTTTGGTTGTCAACTTTCACCTGGTTGAACTGCATGGCTTATAGAATGTACAAAACTTTCACTGGTAACCATTTCGTGCAGTTGCAACAGAGACTCGCACCATATTTTGCCTACGGGTGGTTGAGTCCTTTGAGTATTGCTGTACCGTGCCTTGCTATGGATTTGGCCAACACCAGTTTATTTCAATACGGCAATGACGACCAATGCTGGATATCCAACATCCTTTACGCTTTTGCAGTTCCTATCCTTGTGCTCGTCATCATCAACCCTGGCCTCCTTTCCGTTTGCTGTTTATCCCTTTATGCGACTTTTCGAATTGTTGAGCGTGTGCGTAAAAGAAAAGAACAGCAGATCCTCTGCTTGTATTTAAGACTTTTCATGCTGATGGGGCTTCAATGGTTACTTGGATTCCTACCTCATCTTACTGGAGTGGAGTTATTTTGGTACCCCTTTGTCATTCTCAATGCATTCCAAGGTGTTTTCATTTTTGGCATTTTTGGCATTCGTCATATTAAATTCATTCAGTGCAAGCTAATGAACACGAAGCATGAGCCAAACTTAGTAGAAAGAAGGGATAAATACTGAAAAAGTGCTTATATACGATCCAAAATAAAAAAAAATTTTAATCTTATTTTTTACATACGTATCACTGAGTAGCACAAAGTGTACAATGTTACTAGTGGGTCAATCACAAATTTCTGAATTGTGCAAACACATATTTCTAAAAATGATTATATTTTGCTCCCATCATCTTTATGGACATTTGCCTAAGATGCAGCAAAACTACAAATAAGACAGATTGTTTATTTTTCCAGCAAATAAAAAAATAGCACAGTAAATTGGCTTATATATGGCTTGGATTGACATTGCTTGGGTAAAATTGCTAAGACTGCATGTTTGTGTTGCAATTACCCTAATTAGGAAAGCAAACATTTTTAGGAAAATATAAAAGGAAGTGTCTTTATCAGGTAGAAAGTTGGTGTTGAACTTGTTGATAACTCTTTTATCCATTTTGCTATTTATGGAAAATATGACTTTTAATTTACATTTCAATTATGTTATATTAATGGCTTAAATAGAGAGTATAAAACTGAACATTGAACTTTAATTTTTGTGAATTAACACAATAAATAATGCTTACATTTAGCACCACACTTTTGTTGTGTCATCCTTCTTGAGTTGTCTCTTCTTTGTCCAAGCCTTATGACAGGAAATATAAATAATTGTATATAATGTATAAGATATATATGAGTATCTCAACATTTAATGATTCTAAGAGTTGTGCACAGTGTCGTTCCATCTCAAACAGTATTTTATATATATTACCTATTGTGGCATTCACACCCAGACAAACTGACAAACTGCTAATGATGAACTGTCACATAGATTTCCTTGACGCATTTCGCATTTTCACAGTTGCATGTAATTTGTTTCCTGCCTATCTAATTTCTATGAATTAAAGTCAGTCCACAAAAAATATTTGATGTGTTCACTTCAATGGTGACCCTGACTTGAGTGTATTGGATTTTACACTCAACATGACTGAGCACATAGGAATTAGTGCTGTTGCAATTAAGCTGCCTACATTTTGGACTGCTCACCCCAACATTTGGTTCACACAGGCAGAAGCTCAATTTCATATCAAAAATGTGACTCAGGATATTACCAAATATTACTATGTGGTCTCAGCACTTGACCAAACAACAGCCAGTCGCATTCTTGACATCTTAGCAAATCCTCCTGCAGAAGGGAAATATGATTACCTGAAACAAAGACTTATTGATACATATGGACTCAATCGTCGTGACAGGGCAAGTAGACTTCTTCATATTAATAACTTGGGTGACTGCAAATCCTCAGAACTCATGGATGAAATGTTGTCATTATTAGATGGTCACAATTTTTGCCTACTTGCTGAACAAATTTTCCTGGAACGTTTTCATCGTCACATGAAAGCTGCTTTACATGCCTGCCTTACAGGCCCAAACTGGGTTGATGAACTTCCATGGGTCCTTTTAGGAATTCGCACAGCTCCAAAAGAGGACTTGGGCACTTCTTCCGCAGAACTGGTGTTTGGCGAACCACTCACAGTTCCAGGTGACTTCATTCCTGCCTCATCTACTACTCTGCAGCCTACAGCATTTCTCCCTACCCTTCGAAACAAGGTAGGCTCCCTTGCACCTGTTCCCACATCTCAATATGGCTCGCATGCTGTGGCTGTACCACAAGAACTCTACCAATGTGCATATGTATTCGTCAGATGTGACAACCACAGAACCGCATTGCAGCACCCATATCAAGGCCCATTTAAAGTCATATGCCCCGGAGAGAAGGTCTTCATCATCGATATGGGTGGGAAAGCTGAAAAGGTTTCAATCGACCATTTGAAACCAGCCCACCTCGACCTTGACCAGCCAGTGCAAGTGGCTATCCCTAAGCAACGTGGGCGACCATGGAAGGCGTCCTCCAATCCTCCCACATCAAAGAACACTACTTCTCGTAATCCTACAGTGCCCCATGTCTCCTTCAGACCCACTCCCAATCGCACAAATAATCGCCCTCAGCGACAAAGACGTCCGCCAGTTCGGTACCAGGATAGCGGGACAGTTACATTTTAGCCGCAGTTCTGGGGGGAGGTATGTGGCATTCACACCCAGACAAACTGACAAACTGCTAATGATGAACTGTCACATAGATTTCCTTGACACATTTCGCATTTTCACAGTTGCATGTAATTTGTTTCCTGCCTATCTAATTTTTATGAATTAAAGTCATTCCACAAAAAGTATTTGATGTGTTCACTTCACTATAACCATTCTGACCTAAAAAGAACTATCTAAAGCTACAATAAACTCAAGCAGAAATACCTACCTAGAAAGACCTGATAATTGTGGGTTTTTATGAAATATACTCTGTATTCCCACTAGGTGGCTATGACAGAATACTGCAATTCTATTGGCTAAAAAAGTTTCCACCCTTTGCTCTGAAGCAAAGTGTGTCCCAGCAGCAGTATACATTAGACATCCTATCATTTAGTTGATTTTTTATATTTCCCAGAGAAAATTATATTTATGGAATCATTTTATAACCTACTATGTCTGAAACGTAAAATGAGTAATAAGAGGAGAGGAAAGACTTATGTCTTGCTGAATTCAGGGCTGCTCAGTGAAAAGACTCTATTGTCGCCACCCTAGGGTGTGTGGGTGAGCAGGTGGGTGAGATGACCCGGTATTTACATCTCATATTTTTGCACCAGATAGGGCTGATCAGGACAGGCAGGTACCAGGACAATGAGGCGAATGATGAAGCACCTTCCAACATAAGCTGGACTCGAAACCCGGGACTCAGTGGTGTAACAGCCCTAGGGGGCGCTTTGATGACAGCATTCAGAACTACATACTACTCACATCAACACGAAAATTATAACCAAATTACAAATGTGACTTGTCTTATGACTTACGCTTACGATCTGTAATTTTAAAGATGCATGCTAGTCAAGATGATCTATGAAAATACCATATATTTTACATCGGTTATTGGTCTACCATTTGTGCCAGTTCAAGCATAACAATATGGGCACTGATAGTTTTCATTCACAATAACAATATACACGTAAAAGATATGGGGAATGGTTTATTTTGGTAAAAACCACATGTGCTACCCAGGTGTTTTGGTTTCAAAGGAAAACACAAGGGTTTGAAGTAATAATAAAGAATCTTTCTTTAAATCGGATACTCATTTTCCATTTTATTACTTTTATAACAAACTTTTTTTTTGTTCTGACTGATATAGGCATAGTTAAACGATAAGTATCATGATAAATTTTATATCGGTATAACTGTATAGTGATACATAACATATTTTATGGAAGATAAAGGTGTACACTGCCCTAGTATTTTGTTGTTTATTCAAGCAATTTGATCAACTATCATTATTCAGTATCTTCACAGAAACATCAAATTATGCTAACAATCAGTTTAAACATTCAAGATGTTTATAAATGGCACAAACTGTTTAGTGTTTATAGATGATTACCTGATTATTTAAAGCATAATCAGAAGACAATCAGAATACATCATTCAATATTTTTATAATAGTATATTATTAAACAACATGTATATTGCGCAACAGTATAGGTGAACAAGGTGAGGCTTTCTACATTGCAGAAAAAAAAAACTGAAAATATCACTGTGGAGATTCATCTATGACTCTCTGATAAAATTCAATTATGTCTCATAGCCTTGATCACAATAAAATTTATACAAGTGTTTTGCCTTTTTCATGCAATCAGAGGCCAAGATTCCAGGGGGATGAATTGCATATACCTGGGAGAATATGGTCCCACTTGGAGTTCGACAACAATTTTGGACATTAAAATAAGGTGGTTATATCTAAATATTGTATGTATCTTTCTCACTGTAACAAATTGTTGTTCTTTTTGAATTTTCATGAAATTTAAGTAACAAGGGGAAGTGTATTCAAAACAGGAAAGCCATTGAATTTTACTGACAGACCTTAGTCTTCATCTGAATGTCTTGTCATCATGAATATTTCGCAAAAGGTTTCAAGTTCATGGAAAACTTAAGAGTTTATATTACATTTTTACTTTGTATTAAAAAATGAAAAATGCTAGATCAATATATTTTTTAACCGTGAGCAGAATGGAAAATGATCATCTAATTTAAGACAGTGTTACAAGTTCAAAAATCATCTTGGCTATCTACAAACTTTTAATAATTCGTAGGACTTCGTAGGAGGTTGTAGGACCATCGTTGCAGTTCGTAGAAGATCATAGAATTTTGTATGCACTACAGAGGAGTTTGTAGAAGTTTGTGGTCACGTCGGAGGGGTTCGTATTGAGATAATAGATTTTCCTAACAGTTTGCCACACCTCGAGAAAAAAAGATCAGCGGAAATTTGAAGATCTATTATGCTAATTAGAAATTATACCTATTTTTATACCTGGTCTGAGAATTCAGATTGTATCCTGCTCTATCATGATTAAAGGCTTCATCACTCATCCATCAGCTCCCTCCATCTTTATTCTTTAATAATATTAAAGGGCTATTTTTATTACTTTTTCAGCAATCGGCTCTTTGAATTGTTCGGGATAATAATTATCAAATAAAAATATGCAATACCAACTTAACTTATAATAATAAAAGGTGGGCAAAGTGAAATACATTACACATGTTAATTAATATGTGAGTTGAACAGCGTTAGCATGTGACGGGAACTTGTTTGTAATATAACCCGACCCACAGGAATTTGGTAACTGGACACTCTCTCATTTAACACATAGTGCTGTATCAGTATGGTTACATTTTCCTGTGCATACTATTTCACTGGGCTTAAATTAAATGATGTTGAGTTTGCATCAGGCAGTCACGGAGTTTTCACTGGTCAAGATGGTCATTTATAATTGCTGCTTAGCTGTTTTAATGCTGCTTGGGATTTTTATATATAGTGTAATGACAGTTAGGGTTAACAACTTGGGAGAAGAAGCATGTTTGCAGATTTATACAGTACCAAAAAGGAGTGTTGTATGTGAACCAACTCAAGAGGTAAAAGATGAACTGGATGTCATTAAAGATAATGTTAAAAGACACACCAAGGATATTGAAACAATGAAGTCTCAATTGGATATCATTTCACTAGTTAAGCTCAAAGATATGCCAAGGGAATTCAGGAAAAACTTGACAAAGAACAACACTAATGAATACTTAACCAATATCACAAGTGACAAATTGATAAGTCATTTGTTGTCATTACAGTCTGAAATGAAAAGTCTTCACCACAATTGTGAATGTACAAAAGATTTCCAACAGCTTGTTGAAATTAGCACAGGACTACTTAAATCTTCAGTGGCTCATAATAACTTCACAATACTGGAAGACAAATTGACTGATTTTCAAAGGATGATCTATGAGTTGGATAAAAGATTGATTCAGTCCGAGCTGGATCTGACTAAAAAATACCACGATTCAGAGATGCGACTGATGGATTTGATTCTCAAATACCATGAAGAGGAAATAGTGATGTCAGAAAGGTTGACTCAAGTCACACAACATCTGACCATCTGGGAAGAACAAGTTAGCAAAGACAGCAGGAGAATAAGTGTTCTGGAAAATAAGACAAAGACAATACAAAAACATGAGAGTGATCATTCAAAGGAGAAAGATGATTTCCCTGAACAAAATGCACCAAACGAAAACTCTCCATATGTAGAACTGAATATTTGGAAAGCCACCTTATCGGACACACTTGAGGAAAAGCTAGACTTAGAAAAAAGGACTTCAACATTAGAAGAGATTGTTGCTGAACTACAAATTCAAATGTCAGGGATGAAGAGAGAGTTGGATCCGTTCTTAAACATGACAGAACCCGGTGGTCAACCGTCAGAATCCTCAAGCAATAACACAAGTACAAACACTCAGCCACAAATAGTAAGAGGTGAGAAATTAACATTGTTCAAAAGTATCTTTTATATAACAAATGTTTTGAATCTCAGCTTTAAGATTTCAAATCTAAAGTTCAAGGTTGTCAAGATCCCTATTCAAGATTCAAAAATATTTAACTGGGAATTTGAAATTTATCAAATTATCCAAGAACTTTAAATCGCACTGTATGCCAGCAGAATAAGTAAAATAAACTCAATGGTGTCTCTACATTGAGTGACAGAAGACAAAAGAAGAGCAAAGAATACCAGGGTTGACAGTAACTACAAGTAGATAATAAATTAAATAAGAATAAGATTAGCAAATGAATAAGGAACTTTGTTCGGTAAATAAACACACTACTAAACATGTGTGTAAGTATAGCTACAAGTCCCCAGTCCACAGGACAGGGTAACAACGTCCTGGATGAAAAAATATGGAATTTTCAGCTGTCTGGCGGAGGAACTCACGAGTGGCGAAGCCATGAGTGAGTTCCGTAGCCAGACAGCTCACGAATGGGTTTCAATGGGCTGATCCACCACTGTGACTGGGTTTTATTTATATCCCACACTTTTACAGATATTTTCAGCATTTTTAGCTGAGAAAACTAAGAAATTAAGAAATGTTTTGACCAAATTCTTGTACTTTTCAAATTGATATTCCTACACAAACAGTGAGGATCACAAATCTAATTAATATTCATAAACATCTCAGCAGCCAATCACAGAAGAGAACCAAGCACACAGACAGACGTCACATCGTCATCCAATTCAAAAGTTTGAAGGCTTTTAGCAGAAAAATAGGCGTTTGATAGATTGTGTTTTGTTCATGTAGAAATATGTATTTCATCATTTAATGAGAAAAATATGAGTATTTAGTCAGAATCATGGTTCAGTGCAACCAATTTCGTCAGTGACGCCACTGTGCATTTGGTCTCCATGGCAACAATACTGAATGCCTATCTGTTTGAGTTTAACAGACAGTTTCGTCGGTACAAACAAATCGCCGGTATGAATAAACAAGATTTATACATATGTAGTATTAGTAGATTTGAAACGAGGAGAGATTTAGCTTCATGCTAGTCTTGATTTGGTCAAAATTGGACAAGAATTGGCGAAGTTGTGGCCATGGCATGTTCCATGTTGTTGATGTCAGACTGTTTGAGATCAACAGATTGTTTTGTCGGTAAAAACGAGTCGCCGATACCAATTATCTATGACATATATAAAGGAACTTGTAGCAGATTTAAAGAGAACCGAAATTGAGCTTCAAGCCAATTTTTATTTGGTCAAAATTGGTCAAGAATTGACGAAGCTGTGGCCATTTTCCAGATTTAATAGGCAAAGTGAAAGTGAAAGTGCTTTGAACTGAAGTCTTGTCCAGACATGACCAATGACCGCTACGGACAACTTTTAGTTTTCAAAATTACTTTTAAATAGCAAATTTACTGCAAACCTAGTTACTGTTCATGAATAGTAGTCTATATAATAGGCGAAGCTGTGATTTTAGTGTGAAAGTGAAAATGAAAGTGAAACTGATCAACCTAAAGTAGTCCGTCAAATATGTAAATCAGGGATGGTGGAACACAAATTATTATAATTAGGGATGGTGGATCACAAAAAATACCACATGGGTTGTTCCTGAAAGGTTTTCTATGAGGAACACAGCCAAGTGTGGGATATATCACAATACTGAACAATGATTGAATATGTCATTTCTATTCTGTTTCCGATGTTTTGAGCTGGATTTTCTTTCAATTTATTATTATTTTTTTTTATGCCTGATAGATTGACTAGCTGATACAAATTTAGTGCCTCTTGAATTATTTAGGCGATTTTAAACTATTTGATAAAGTCTTCGAAACTTGTAATTTTGACAGACAGTGCAGCTCTAACATAAATAGCAATTCCTCATTCCTCCAGTTTCAGATTGCCAAAAGATAAGGAATCGCTTCAGCGACAAAGATGGAGTGTACTCGGTTTTTCCAAATATGGTGAATAAGTCATTTGAAGTCTTCTGTGAGATGACACCGGATGGATATGGTTGGACAGTCATTCAACGTCGTTTCCATGGCGCAGTGGATTTTTATCGAAATTGGAAGGAATATTGCGATGGCTTTGGAAGGATGAAGGACGAATTCTGGCTTGGTCTAGATAAGATTTATGCAATAACCAAAGGAAGATCTTTCATTCTACAGGTAGACTTGCAAAATTTTGATGACAAGTGGTTTTTTGCGGTGTATGCAAATTTTTCTTTTGGCGGACCGAGTCAGCGATATAAGTTGAATGTTGGTGGTTATAGAGGCAATGCTGCCGATGCTCTGACATATCATAACGGAATGCCCTTCTCAACCTTTGACCTTGAAGGGAAAGCAGGGGAATGTGCAAGAATGGCTCATGGTGCCTGGTGGTATAACGAATGCCATCTTTCGAACCTAAACGGTCGATACTACAAAACAGGAAAATATTGGACACGTGATGGGATGGTATGGAGAAAGAAGAATGGTACTAACTTCAAGCCTTTCAAGTCAACAATTATGAAAATAAGGCCTGTTTAGCCATGAAAACATTCAAAACATACAGAAACAGTAAAATAGTAATTGGGCGGAGACATCCCAAAGACATGATGGTCGCCATAGGGATGCCACCTTGATGAGGATAGGATGCACGGAAGGATCCACCCTGCAGACCACATCATCAGCTACAAGTTATCAGAATAATAAGGCAAATTACAAATAACTTGTATAATAATGAATTATGTGTAATATATGAATAAAAATTTATAAAAAAAGAAAAATGAAAGATCCAAACTAGTTTTAGTAATATACATGTGGCACTCAGCACTCCAGACTTCCAAGTTTTGAAGCTTTATTACACAAATAACAGCCTGCAACAATATGCAGTTAATTACATATAATTACCTATATCTATATACCGCAGTACATGTATATACAATAAATTAAAAGGTGAATTAAACTAAATTAACTCTTATTAACTCACCCAGATTGGGCTGCCATGCTTGCTGCTTCAGTCTTTCTGGCTCTCTCTCTGAGCTTGACCTAATTAACTATATTGAACTTAATCACCTGACCTGAGAGGCTCCCAATGGGTGCCTGCCTATTTAGAGACTTGGGAGGCTCCAAACAGGTTGCTCATGTTCAACAAGACTCACCAGTGCCACATACAATTTTCAAGAAGTCAATGAGATATGTAAAGATTATAAGCTGTGACAAAATACTGTATCATATGATGTGGCTACCTGATTATATTATTAAGTTTAATAACCAGAAGAATGCTTATCGCGCTGGCAGAAATTAAAGATAAAGAATTCACAACAATACATTGTGATATTGAGATAATAATTACTAAAAACATGTGTGTTAAAATGAAAAAGAGTTGAATAAAGTAATTTTTATGCTATGAAATGGTATTTTAAAGCAAAATTTGATAAGTTCAAATACCATCTGGAAATGTTAAAAAAAGGACAATTGTTAATAATTTATTTGTATAACATAATGCTTCATCGTTCTACTACATGCCCTTGCCCCATTTCAAAATGTGATGGCAGTGGTGAATAAATATAAATGACCGCTTGTTTAATCAGCTAGGCGGCGCTCTAACGCAGCAATAGTGCTGCCCTCTTGTGCATATAACCAAGATAAGTCGTTGACCTAATTATTCACAAAATTTGAGTATGTGTGCGCTATAAATATCTGGCTTTGTTGAAAGCTATCGTGAGATGGGTCTAGACGTTAGATATAAAAATACACCCTTTTCACACAGCAGCCATGTTTGTTTTTTTGCCTCTTTGCCCTCTCTTTGCACTCAGATATAGTACTGTGACATCATCAGCAGACAATGGCCATGGCAAGGTCACAAAAAAATGACCCAATATCAGGGAGCATGCATATGGAATGAAATTAGTATATATGGGATAAACTATGGTTTGGAGTTAATTGCTATTAAAACATACATTTTGCATGAAAGGACTGTACTAACCATTAACTGTGACCTGACGATAATATCATAAATGAAAATACCACTGTGGTGAGAGTAAGCAAGAACAGTCAGGATTGCAATTAAGACTTAATACAAAGATTGTTGTTCTAATAGGTATCTTTTGTTGAACACTTATTTGCTATTTGTGAAATAATTAAATGCTATTAGCACACTTTCCACTTTCAGTATATTGCAAACATTGGCGTTCAAACATTTTTTACCAAATGGTCAAATGCAACTGTTGCTCTGTGAGTTGCCACTTTTGTTGATACTTAATCAGCCAACTGTGACAATGTTTGGGTTTGATTTATAAGACAAAACAACTATCTATCTATCTATCTATCCAGCTATCTATGTCCATCGCAAACCTGTGCTTTTATCATATGTTTATAGTTGTATATGTATTCAAAACATTTCAGCTAATTGCTCCACAAGTTGCCAATAATGCATGTATTTCAAAATATTTTCTTTATGGGATAGGACTAAATCATGGATTACTTTTTTTTAACCTAGACATAATTAATACTACACTAAGAGCAGTGGTGATTGCTACGCACTGCATTGGACACTCCAATAATTCTAAAACAATAACATTGCCAGTTGCACTTGACCATTTGGTCAAAAATGTTTGAACACCATTGTACACTCAGCGGTCGCTTGTGGTCAGGTCCTCTTATGAGACCGACTCCTTTATGAGACCGTCAGCAGGCTGCTGAAGGGTAGCTAGGTCTTAAGACTTAGTCCGAAACAGCCACATGGTTTTTACAGCCCGAACAATTTTACTGTCCTGTAAGACTAAAAAATAACCATCCAATAGGGAGAAGGGCATTTCTTACCATTGCAATTGATTTATACTCAAATAAGCAATTGACAAATGGGAGGCAGGGGAATTCTTGCTAAAATTTCGACTGACATATACTCCCCAGTGGATTACAATTTAGGAATTGCAAGATTTAATCAAAATAATACCATCTTCATAATATATAAATGGAAAAATAACACACATAAACATCTCGTTTTTTGTCAAAATATAAATTTATGGCTGCCTTTGGTTTTCTAGGATCCCAATTTTCTTTGAAATTATTCAATTTCCCACAGTCTGGGTCAAAACAGGCATACGTGCTCTGATTTATTTCATGATTTTCTATTTTCTTTGAATGTTTTGAAGATTCGCACAATTTCATTATGTCTTGGTCGATGATACTCTTATCAAAATCACTAAAATGCAACACATGCACCAAGTAAAAAGAGGCTCAAAACTAGTCATCATTTTTAAAATCTGAAAAAAGTCACAAAAAAGTAATAAAATAAAGTCATGTGATATGGTACAAATATTTGACTAATGCTTTTGATGTCAGTTACCTCAGCCAATGTTCAGCAGAATCATATGGGTCATTCCGCAGAAACGGTGCAAGTAGATATTTGTTTAGGGTGAAGTCAATAGAGACGGATTCATCAGCTACCACCAGAGGGAGTCTTGCATATTTTTATTAAATATGTTTATTCACACACATGCATATACAATTCATGGTGTATAGTACAAAAAAAGAAATATTGGTAATCAAAATATATTGTAAATGTTATAAAACTTTAAAAACATAACAGATAAAAACAAAAGTGAATAAAAACATAAGTTAACAAATAAAAATAAAAATGCTGTGCTTTATGCTGTACATATAAAGTGCAATATGACTTTTAGGTCATCGCTAGTGAACCCGTCTACTGTGGCTGCATTTGTGCGAACAATATTTAACAATTCATTAATCTGACCCACCCACTACTGGCTCTACATCAGCATATCTTTTATATAAGCACCTTTTGGTCTGACAAATACTGTCATTTAACAGTTGCTCAGTACTGCATCCAATACCTTTTGAGATCATTGTCAAATTTGAATAAATTATACTGTTTACATCTAACAGTGCTTTTTCATAAATAAATTTAACTTTAACATTTGCAGATTTTAACATAGTTTGTACCATTTTAATAAATCTACAGTAAATTTGCTCTAAGGAACTTAGTCTCCCAACTAACCCAGGAAGCAAATTGCGATGGGTTGTTGATGGAACCTCTAATATTCGCCTTGTACATCTGTTCCACATGGTTTGAAATTGTACAATATTACTGTCACATAAATTCCATGCTTGAGCACCGTAAAAATGACAACATTTTGAATTAAATACATTTACAGTAACTTCTTTTCTACATTTCCCCAATGTTGAGATGGTGTGATTAACTCTATAAACAAGGTCACTTCTTTTCATTCTGACATCAGTCTTTTCTGACATATCACAGTCTAAATAGTTACCTAGATACTTTACAGTTTTTACCCAAGCTGGTGCACTGGTGCTGCCACTCTGTGATAATTGAATTGAATACACATAATTCCATGTTCACAATAGCTAGTTTAGGGCATAAGGCCCTTAGTTACTATATAGCTAAGCCCCTCTGAATATGAACATATAATGGAATCACGAATATCATTAAGTCTTCACTCACCTAAGTGATGATGCAGAAACATTATTCCCAAAAGTTCCCTCACAAATTTTTGATGTTCGCACAAAAAATGTGGATGTTCCCATCACTGTTTCTCGACGCTGTGTGGAAAGCCTAATTCAAAGTCAAATTTTAAGCCAGAAATGGCTGAGTGAATAACACATCGATTTTTTCTGTGATTTTCTTGTCATTGCAAGTACTGTTCCGCTTTGTACAATGTTGTAGCTAATAAAAATATTTTCAATCCCTACATTATGTCTCTAGTAAATTAATCTTTAAATTAATTAATAATTTACATGTTACAGGAACACCAAAAGCTAACAATAAGAGGGGTTTTGTCCAATAAAAAAATATATTTAAAGGTTATATCATGGGTTGATGCAGTATATTCCCGCTTTACTCCCCCTCAACCAGAATGTGAAAAGACACTTGTAGAATTTTTGAAGCTTGATATGAAGGTCCCAAATGCTGACAAAATAAAATTTGTGCGTATCCACAGACTTGGACCAATTAGACCTGGGAGCACCTGATTCATTATCGCAAAGTTCTCTTCCTTTAAGGAAAGGGAACGAGTGTGGCAAAAATGCCTGAGTTTGAAGGGCACAAATAATGGGTTGTGGAAGATTATGCACCCGACACAGAAGAAAAACGAAGGAAGCTCTATCCGTATCTGAAAGCTGCACTGGAATTAAAAAAGAGTGACCCAAACTCCGACATCAAACAAGTATCACTCAAAGTTAACAAACTTGTGCTAAATAACAAACTTAACACCACAAATGAACTAGACAAACTTCCCCAAAAATTGCTGACTGGATCCCTATCCAAAAAAGAAAAAGGAGAAGTTGTAGCATTCTATTCAAGATTCTCCACATTTAGCAATTTCCATATGAAAACTCCTTTCCAAATTGATGGTAAACTGTACACATGCTCTGAAAAGTACTACCAACACCAAAAAGCACCGTTTTTCAAAGACGACGCCATTGCCAAAAATATCATGCAGTCTGAAGACACCCTGGATTAGTGGAGACTAGGAGGAAAGATAGGGGGATACAATCAAAGCAAATGGATGCGGATGGGTGGGTGGATTTAGGGCTTTACGTCCTGTATTTCTGCACCAGTTGAGCTAATTAGGACAGGCAGAGACCATGGCAACGAGACGAAGGAGGAAACAGCCATCCAACTTAGGCTCGACTGGGAATCGAACCCGGGACCCAGCGGTTGGAAGCCCAGAGCGCTACCTCTGAGCTAGGCCCCCGCCCTTCAAGCGAATGGATGCATCATGCCAAGCTTGTGATGACTAGAGCAACAATTGAGAAATTCGAACAGAATCCGAAAGCTTGTGAAGAACTCTTCAAAACAAGAAACAAGACTATTGCTGAGGCCTCTATGAGTCGAGAGTGGGGTGGTTGTCCAATCCACAGATATTCAATACAACCTCTTGGGATGGAAAGAATCTCATGGGGAAAATCCTCATGGATGTACGAAAGGTCTTGCAACAAAACAATACAGTACTGTAGACTTTAATATACTTTTATGAAAGATTTTTAAGATCTTTCAAATTTTTGTCTGATATGGACCAACTATGATGAGCTTGTTGTATTGCTAAATTATTGCATTAAATTATCAATCATATGATATACTCTATTCCTCATGTATACCTAATTTAAATTAATTAATTTACTCTACCTATATATAGTACTATATTATATAAATGTATGTAAATAAAGCTATCTAGTCCCTAATTGATATAGAAAATCTAAATTGTCATGCAAACTTTGTCAAAATATGATGCATACACCTTACCACAAATGTAACTATTATCACCCTTATTGTATTGCAAGAATTAAGTTTTATGCATATGAATTGTCTTTAAACTTGAGATGAATGTATTCTTCTTGCTAGGCAAACCCAGATAAATTATGAAAATACTTTATTCAACAAATGTTTAATAGATGTGAATATTACATGTTTGTTAACACGAAGGTTATTGCACTGATATACCAGGTAGCAGATATTCTTATACCACTGTTTGCCTTTTTCATTCAATCAGAGGCCAAGATTCCAGGGGGATAAATTGCATATATCTGGGAGAATATGGTCACACTTGACTGGCTACAAGTTGTAGTAAAACAATGAAACAAAACACAACAATCAAATGAACATCTTATATAATAAGCAAACAAAATTCTTAAGGGGAGAACGTCATAAGCAAGTGATCAAACAACTACAAACAAAACAAGTGGTATAAGTTAGATAATGACCTTGCTTTCGTGAATATGCCATTAATCCTCGGCTAAAGCCTTGGATAAATTGCATATTCACTCAAGCGCGGTCGTTATCTATCACTTAAACTTAATAAAAACAGGATTACAACAATCTTAATAAACTGTCAACATAGTTTCCTTGAAATGCCTTAATTCTTAACAAACTGTTTGATCTGTTTGTATGTTTTTGTTTTAAAAGTCCATCCATGACTTATGCAATGTAGCAATCTGTTGTGTAATTTGCTAGCATTTTCTGAAGGGCAGACACAACTCTTAGATGAAGGTAACTATACATGAAATAGAAGAACAATATATGTAAAATATCTATGAATATTAAAGGTTAATATTTATATGAATACAAATTTATGTAAATATATAAAGAAAAGCAATAAAGTAAACATGAATGAAAAAGCAATATTTATAATCTTCTTTGGTATAAATGCTCTGTTCTCTTATAAAATTGATACAAAATGATGATTATGCAATAATACGTTTATGAATGTTTCTTTTTATTTTGTCATTTTTATTATTAATTTGTTTTCTTCTCATTTTTCATCCTCTGTCTGTGGAAACTCCTGAAAATATGATTTTGTTTCAAAAACCTATCTATGTTCATATTTTTTTTGGATATGTTTGTGCCACATGTCTCTCTACATACATATGATATTTTTTTATTTTCTCCTTAACATTTGTGTCATTTCCTAATTTTCAAGTCTGACATTACTACTTTCAGAGTAACCATTGGGCATAATTTTCCATGTTATCAATGCATAAGGCTCATCTCCCTTCTTCAATAATGGCATCACTTGTGGATTTAATTGAAAATAATGAAATAGATAGTAATGGTGATGAAGAATTTCATAATTTTCTTACACATTCTCCTTACTAAGATGTAGACACTGCAATTGAAATGCTGTCACAAAAGAATGAAACATTCAAGATACTTAGTTTAAACTGTCAATCTCTACCAGCTAAGTATGACCAAATTAAAACTTATCTTGAAATATACAAAAGCGCTGATTTAAAATCTAATGCTATATGTTTGCAAGAGACTTGGCTAATGGATGACTCTGATACTGGCTACCTTCACCTCGATGGATATACCCTAATCAGTAAAGGTAGGAAATGTAGCAATCATGGAGGAGTAGCGATCTATTTAGATATGACCTTTTCTTATACAATTTTAGATATTGAAGGAAATCCAGATATTTGGGATGGTCTGTTTATCAAAGTAAATTTAGTTACATTAAATACATTAAAAAAAATCCTTAGTTATAGGAAATATTTACAGACCACCCAGGGACAATATTCAAAATAGTGAAACATTCATTAAAGAATTTTATTAAATACCAGTAAGAATACAACAAAATCAATGTGAAGCAACTATTTCAGGTGATTTTAACTTAGCTCTTTTAAAGTACAGAGAAAAACATGCAATAAATACTGTGTAGAAACGGTTATTTCAAATGGATTCCTACCACAAATTTCCCTTCCAACAAGATTAGGCTATACCAATAATGGAACTTCAATAGATAACGCATTTGTAAAACTTTCAAGCAACTATTCAAACACCACTTCAGGGATATGAATGAGTAATTTATCAGATCATCTCCCATATTTTGTTTCATCACACTTCTTGAATTGTATCCATCAGACTAAAAAGTACATAAAAATAAAAAAAATCTAATAATGAAAATCATAGAAATTCAAAGCTGACATTAAAGCCCAATGCAGCCAATTAGTTAGTTAGTTAGTTAGTGTTATTGTTTAACACCTCATCAGCACCTGAGTGGGCTATGTAGAGGCTCTCTAGGGTAAGATTGATTATCTATAGTTGGTAGTAGAAACCAGAAGCATGTAAAAAATCAATAATTGTCAGCGTTGGATAGCTGGAGCAGCTTGTGCAATGCGCACTCCTGTTTTAGCCACTGGGGATAGAGGACTTCACCCCAAGTGTTTCCACCCTCGCCGCGTGGAGGCCCAGGACCTTCAAGGGCCCAATGCAGCCAATATAATTTCCAAAATATATCTGATCCTAACAATGGCTATAACACACTGAGCAGAATAATTAAGATATCTTATGATAGAAATTTCCCATGTAAAATAGTCCGTTTTAAAAAGTATGAACACAAAAAGGCAAAATGGGTAATTTTTGGCATAATTAAATCTATTAAGTATCGAGATAAACTGTACACTAAATTAAAGAATCTCAATTTAAATACCATAGAATACATGCAGTGTCAAATAAACTTAAGAACGTACAACAAATATTAAAACAATGCATTAGAGAAAGGAAAATTTTACTATAAATCATGTTTTCTGAAACTCCAAAATGATATGAAGCAAACATGGGCTACTATAAATGATATTATGAATAAAAATAGTAAAGATACCTCTTATCGGGAATATTTCTCTGTAAACAATTTAAAGATTACAAATGCAAAAGAAATTGCACAGCGCTTCAATGAATTTTTTATAAATATTGGACCTAGCTTGGCATCTTCGATAATTATTCCACAAAATAAATCCTATACTGACTTCCTAAATAATCCTTGCGCAAAACTTTAATATTAAAACAATAAAGAAACCATCATTAAAATAATAGAAAATCTTAAACCAAAGACTAGTTCAAGAATAGATAAAATATCTAACAAACTGTTAAAAGATATCAAATATGAAATTGTCGAACCACTTACCATAATAGTCAATACAAATTTAACTACAGGAATATTCCCTGATGAGCTCAAAGTAGCAAAAGTAATACCAATTTATAAAACCCGGTATGCCAGAGTTGTCGGTGCCCCCTAACAATCAAACATATTTCATTAGATTGCACCCACTTACAACGCATTAGAAGACCTCTGTTTCAAGCTACTACCTTACAACATCTCTTTACTAGATATCCAAAGCAGACAATTATTGATTTTATATATGCTTCTGGTTTCTACTACCAAATATAGATAATCAATCTTAACCTAGAGAGCCTCTACATAGCCCACTCAGGTGCTGATGAGGCGTTAAACAATAACTCACACACACACACACACACCAATTTATAAAAAAGATAATAAATCATTATAGATCAAATAGATCTCAATATGTGGAATATAGTGAAAATTTATCTAAAAATATAAAAATTACAACCGGTATTCTCAAGGCTCAATTCTTGGTCCACTCCTTTTCATTATTTAAATTAATGATCTACCCATGGTTAGCAATTTTTTCCAACCAGTTAAATATGCTGATGACACCACCCTATTCACTATTTCAAAAACTTTTATAAATCTATCCAGTGACAATAATAACTTGAGTGACAAAATAAATAATGAGCTAAGTAAAATAACAGACTGGTTAATGGTAAACAAGTTGTCCCTAAATGTAACTAAAACAAAAGCTATGCTTTTTCACACACCCCAAAGAAGGAACTTAGTATTTCCCAACATTGAAATATCAGGTCACCAGATTGAAATTGTTGACAAATTTTCTTTTCTAGGAGTGACAATTGATAAAAACATAAATTGGAAAATTCATATTAATAATATTTGTAAAAAAACTCTCTAAAACAACTGGCATAATGAATAGACTAAAACATTTCCTTCCTAAGAAAACTCTTTTAACCATATATAATTCACTTTGTCTGCCAAATTTACCTTATTGGATTTTGGCGTTGGGGGCCTCAAATATTGGTAATTTGTTTAAACTGCAAAAAAAGTAACTCGGATAATAACCAACTCTTCATATAATACTCTCACTAAACCTCTCTTTAAATACTTTAAAATTTTTAAATTAAAAGATCTTGTTTCTTTAAATGAAATGCGCTTTTGCTTTAAAATGGCAAATTAACTGTTACCATCTTACTTTCAATCTGAGTTTTTATATAAAAATGTGCAGATACACAATTATAACACAATCCACTCAGCCTCTTTTAGAATACCACTAATCAGACATGAAATAGCCAAAAGAAATATTCGCTATCGAATATCACAAACATACAATAGTTGCCCAATTAGTATCAAAAGTAAAATATATACACATTCATTGAAGGGATATATAGATTATATAAAGAATCAATATTTATAGCAATGATCATACAGTTACCAGATGTTATACTTGTAACATACTTCGGTAGATCGATCCATTCTGGTCTGGGTCGAGGTGTCAGACTCATCTTGCTGCGAAGTCTCCTGCCACAGGTATTAGAAGTGAATTTTCTAACACTGCCTTATTATTTTTCCTTTTTTCCTTTTTTTAATCCTTATTGGTGGCTTAATGTTAACTATTGACTAATCTTTTTGCAGGAATTTCCACAGAACACATGGGTGGCTCCTCTTCAGACTTTTTATTATTTTTATTATTATATATATTTTTTAATAGTATACACCCTTATACAGCTAATGTTTCCCTTAGTGTCAGTTTACTCCCTTATACAGCTAATGTTTCCCTTAATATCAGTATACTCCCTTATACAGCTAATGTTTCCCTTAATATCAGTATACTCCCTAATACAGCTAACTTTCCCCCTGTATATTCCTGGGAAAAGTCTTGTATAGGGGAGAAAATGCACCTACGCATGGGATGATATGCAATGTATGAAAATACTGCACGACTGAAGCTTAATTGTTCATAATTACATAAAATCAAAATGTTCTGTTTCATAAATGTTTTTTTTAATTACATGCAGCTGTGGGACTGATTTCCAATATGCGGCAGACGAATTACCTCACAGCAATATGCATCATTCTGACAACATTTATTGTACTACATATTACAAGTAAACTTTATGAGAATGGTTCTAAAATCAATTTGTGGAATTACAGTCAAGGTCAGAACATACAAGTCTCTGGAAGAAAATATTATGTAAGTACAGTACATAATTATTCCGTAAAGGCTAATGTTTTCCACTGTTCTGATATATTGTGTAATGTCAAAATGAAACTTATTACATATAATAAATATTTAAGGCGTGGGTATTTCCAACTGGCACAGTAGAAAAATGGAATCTTACTCTAGCTTTGGAAATTACAGCCATTTCAGAAACTACATACACACAGGTCAATTTTGTTTCAGTTATTTAAGCTCTGTCATAGTCAGTGTGCTTCTTATAATATCTAAATTTTAGAGACCTGTATTCACAGTGAAGTGCCTCATGTCAATTATTCCAGTAAAACTTAAATGTATTCATTGAGTCATTCCATGTCAAATTAACTATGGTCGCTGCATGACCCTCTCAGACGTATTTTATACTTTGTACACTTAAACATCATAATTTGAGATGACAGTATGCAAAATTTGAAATGGATATCGCAAAATTTTGAAAGTTATAGCCTCTTTGAAATATGAGAAAATCAATAAAAAAAATATTTTGGGTCATTTTTGGATACACTTATTAGAAAAAAAAATAATTGGGCAATTTTGTGGTCTAATATGATCATGTGGGTTGGGGGTACAGAAAAGATATAGACATAATTTTCTCAAAAAAATCACTGGTACATGGCCAAATGTGCTACGTGTGTTTTCCATGCATTGGGATAAATGCGTGGAAAACGCATGGTTTTCACCTCATTTTAATTAGGCAAAAACCATGCGTTTTCCCTTCTCATGAAAAACGCACGTGGCACATTTGGCCATGTATATAACCAATAAACCAAGCACAATATCAGCCTGATTTATATACTATAAATCTGTATATTGTTGAGATACACCAGGATAAAATCAAGCAATTCTAAATATTCATATCCGTAATGCAAAGGTTCAAAATATCCATTTTAGTTCAATAAGTTACCAAACTTTGACAAAGTCTGTAGGACCACAAACCATGTGTCGGTATCTTTGGCTTTTTATTCTTGATAGACATTTATATAAAGAATTGACAACATCAAGTATAGCTTTGGGTATGCTAATCCAAAAAGGACTTAAAATATGGTTTTGATTGATTTTCTCAAATTTGCATATGATCTCATATGATGGTGTTTAAGTGTGCAAAATACAAAATAAATCTTAGAAGGTTAGGCAGGGCACTTTTTGAAATTTGGTTGATTTTACATGACCCCAATATTAAGATTTATGACTCACCTGCTTTCCCAATACTATGCACAAGACAATGTTAATTTCTTAAACTTTCTGAAGTATAGTGTGTGATTATTTTTAGGATTGCAATAATTAGGTCTTTATAAATCATGCTAATCATGACAGATTTCAGGAGTTTATGTGCTAGCTTAAGTTATAGCAATGCAGTCAAATCTTTAATAGACCTATAGAAGCTTCACTCAGAAACCTGGGGGGTCACACATACTAATTTAACATAGAAATCCAATGAGAGAAAGTTTACAATGTTTTTTTTTAAGTGCTATTTTAGTCCCCAAATCAATGTTAGCCCTTTGTTTTCAATGTATTTGAGGAATTAGAAGACGAGTCATCGTGAAAATCTGATTGAGACAAGTAATGTTTTGGCTAAACGGGGCCTTTGACTGATGTTCTTAAGAACAGTCAAACCTGCCCGCATTGTGCTGTAAACGGCGACCAATTTCAAACTCCAGCAGACTGAATTAATTGTTTTACCCCTATCCTAAATAGCCACCTGTCTTCAAAGTGCCCTAAAATGAAATGCCACTTTATCAGTTTTGTGATTCATGTGGAATAATATACCTTAAAAGGTAATTTCCAGAATACTAGGTTAATTTGTGAAGGCCAAGCCCTAAACTAAACTAACTTTAAAGTGGACAAAGTGCCTGGGAATCACTGAGTGTGACCAAGATGCAAGGATGCTGCACACCCAGCATCACAGCTCACCTGTTGTTTATTGGCTGGCTGCTGTTGCTTACAGGAATCATGGGATATCTTGAGGTGACGTCACCGACTCACTAGAGGGCACTGTGGCATGACCAAAAGTTTAGGCAGTAGAATGACTCTAAATATGCATTTTTTTTAAGTTTTACAATCACGCAACGGCAGTGTGATTAGTGAAAGTTAGTTTGCAAGATATATTCTAACACTTTGATGAAATCAACAAAAATCCATTTAAGGTCACCTTTAACAGCAACAATAAATTTTCTTGGATGACCAACTAACACAGGCTTAACTGCAGTGACTTATTTTGTCTTATAAATGCAAATAAATCATTTCTAAAACTATATATTTTACTTTCTCTTTTCAGAGCACGCTTATTACTGACAAGTATCATGTCAGAAACTGCATCAGTGGCACAATACTGGGAAAAGTACCTAAAAATTTGATATTGGAACCATTTGACGTTATAATACTACCAAATGAAACAACAGCCAATGATGAAGAATCATTTACGAAAATATACAAGGAAAGAACATGGGGCAAAACTTCCGAGAGTGCTTCAGGTGGTGGCTCTAGCCTCAAATATACACAAGAGATAATGGGCACATTGCACATCCTAATAAACCAAATAAAGGCAGCCTTAAATGTCGACAGGATCTCAATGTTGGATGTCCCATGTGGTGACATGAACTGGATGAAGCGATTTCTGTCAGCAAGAAATGACATTGATTACACAGGCATAGACATTGTTCCAGACATAATTGAAAAACACAAGGAAGAATTCAAAGGCACTCCCTACAAGTTCATCAATGCTAACATTGTCAAGGTAAGCCTTGTTATTAACTGGTGGCCCAGTGGTTAACTTTAGTAGAATTAAATCTAGAAGATATAATGATTGACACAAAAATGTTTCTGATGGTTTTTTTTTTTGTTTAGACTGGACTGCCATGGAAACATAATCTAGTTTTCAGCCGTATGATGACACAACACTTGCGCACGTCTGATGTTCAAATATTTATGAAGGCAGTCTCTGATAGTGGAAGCAATTTTCTTCTGACAACAACATTTCCTAGGAACAAGAAAAACAAGGGGTTGAAAATTGTAAGCCAACTGTTAATGTAAACCAATCGGAAGTTTTGTAAATAACAAAATAATTAATAAAGTGGACAGTGCATTTGTGTATGCCAATCTTACATATACATTATCCATATCAGGAATGAATCACATCTACATTCTCTACAATGTGTATTTTATTGTCGTGAGAGTTATGAATTTGGGTTTTGTTTTTTTTTCACAGGAAAAAAATGGAGGAAGATTTA